>CAUOFW020002092.1:178132-867042 GCA_963454935.2 Ilex paraguariensis | reverse complement strand
TTAACACCCTATTTTTTTCATTTTAGAAAAGAATTCAAAAAATTAAAATAAATCATAGGAGAGTCCAAATTAAGCGCCACCAATTTGTTTAGTCCCCAGACAATACTTTCTTTTTATTTTAATCATTTGGATTGCGATTTTGCTATTTTTAATGATTTTTGTATAATTTTTAATTGTTTGATAATCCCTTTTTTTCATTTTTGGAAAGAATTCCAACAATTAATAATAAATCATAGGAGCGTTCGAATTAAGTGCCGCCATTTGTTTTTGTCTCCAGGAAATACTTACTTTTTATTTTAATCATCTGGATTGCAATTGTCTATATTTTAATAATTTTTCTGTAATTTTTAATCTTTGACAATCCTATCTTTCAATTTTAGGAAAGATTTCAAAAAATTAATAATAAATTATAATACAGTGCGAATTTTGTGCTCCTAATTTTTCTAAACTCCAGAGAACAAGTACTTTTGTTTTTAATCAGTTGGGTGGTAATTTGCTAATTTTTTAATAATATTTTTTGTTATTTTTAATTATTTAACACGCTATTTTTTTCATTTTAGAAAAGAATTAAAAATATTAATAATAAATCATAGGAGAGTCCAAATTCAGCGCCGCCAATGTTTTTAGTCTCCAGAAAATACTTAATTTTTATTTTAATCATTTGGATTTGAATTTTCTATTTTTAAGGATTTTTTTGCAATTTTTAATTGCTTGACAATCCTTTTTTTCCATTATTGAAAAGAATTCCAACAATTCATAATAAATGATAGGAGTGTTCGAATTCAGCGCCGCCATTTTTTTAGACTTCAGACAATAATTACTTTTTATTTTAATCATTTTGATTGAAATTGTTTATTTTTTAAACATTTTTCTAATTTTTAATTGTTTGACAATCCTTTTTTTCCATTTTTAAGAAAGAATTCAAAAAATTAATAATAAATCACAGGAGACTCTGAATTCGTCGCTGCCAAATTTTTTAAACTCCAGAGATACTTATTTTTTAGTTTAGTCATTAGGATTGCTCTTTTGAATATTTTAATAAAAGTTTTGGAATTTTTAATTCTTTGACAATACTTTTTCTTTTTTTTTTTTCATTTTAGTAAAGAATGCAAAAAATTAATAATAAATCATAAGAGTGTCCGAATTTAGTGTCGCAAATTTTTTTATACTCCAGACAATACTTACTTTTAATTTTAATCACTTGGATTGCCAATTTCCATATTTTAAAAATTTTTCTACAGTTTTTAATTGCATGACAATCCCTTTTTTCCATTTTAGAAAAGAATTCCAACAATTAATAATAAATCATAAGAATGTTCAAATTCAGCGCCACCAATTTTTTTAAACTCCAGCCAACATGTACTTTTTATTTTTCTTAGTGTCATTGCGAGTTTCATTGTTTAATATTTCTTCTGCAATTTTTAATTATCTGGCAAACCCTTTTTTCCATTTTAGGGAAAAAATCAAAAAATTAATAATAAATCATAAGAGTGTTCGAATTTAGCGCCGCCAATTTTTTTAGTCTCCAGACAATACTTAGTTTTATTTTAATATTTAGATTGCAATTTGTCTATTCTTAATGATTTTTTTCAATTTTTAATTTCTTGACAATCCTTTTTTTCCATTATTGAAAAGAATTCCAACAATTCATAATAAATCATAGGAGTGTTCGAATTCAGCGCCGCCTTTTTTTTAGACTTTAGACAATAATTAATTTTTATTGTAATCATTTGGATTGCAATTGTTTATTTTTTAAGTATTTTTCTCTAATTTTTAATTGTTTGACATCCCTTTTTTCCATTTTAGGAAAGACTTCAAAAAATTCCTAATAAGACATAGAAGACTCCAAATTCGGCGCTGCCACCTTTTTTAGACTCTAGAGAATACTTATGTTTTAGTTTAGTCATTTGGACTGCTATTTTCAATATTTTAATTATTTTTTTGAAATTTTTAATTCTTTGACAATACTTTTTTTTTATTTTAGAAAAGAATTCAAAAAATAAATAATAAATCATATGAGTACCCAAATCCTGCGTCACCAATTTTTTTAGACTCTAAACATTACGTACTTTTTATTTTAATCATTTGGATTGTGATATTTCTATTTTTAATGATTTTTATGCAACTTTTAATTGCTTGACAATCCTTTTTTTCCATTGTTGAAAAGAATTTCAACAATTCATAATAAATCATAGGAGTGTTCGAATTCAACGCCGCCATTTCTTTAGCCTTCAGAAATAATTACTTTTTATTTTAATCCTTTGGATTGCAATTTTTTATTTTTTAAGTATTTTTCTCTAATTTTTAATTATTTTAGAATCCATTTTTTCCATTTTAGGAAAGAATTCAAAAATTCATAATAAATCATAGGAGACTCCAAATTTGGCGCTGCCAACTTTCTTAGACTCCAGAGAATACTTACTTTTTAGTTTAGTCATTTGGATTGCTATTTTCAATATTTTAATAAATTTTCTAGAATTTTTAATTCTTTGATAATCCCTTTTTTTTCATTTTAGTAAAGAATTCCCAAAATTAATAATAAATCATAAGAGTGTCCGAATTCAGTGTCGCAAATATTTTGATACTCCACACAATACTTACTTTTTATTTTAATCACTTGGATTGCTAATTTCCATATTTTAAAATTTCTTCTTCAGTTTTTAATTGCTTGACAATCCCTTTTTTCCATTTTAAGAAAGAATTCCAAAAATTAATAATAAATCTTAAGAGTGTTCGAATTCAGTGCCGCCAATTTTTTTAGACTTCAGCCAACATGTACTTTTTATTTTGCAGTTTTCATTGTTTTAATATTTTTCTCCAATTTTTAATTATTTGACAATCCCTTTGTCCCATTTTAGGGAAAAAAATCAAAAAATTAATAATAAATCATAGGAGTGTCCGAATTTAGCGTCGCCAATTTTTTTATACCCCAGACAGACAATTAGTACTATTAATTCTAATCAGTTAGACTGCAATTTTTTATTTTTTAATATTTTTTTTGTAATTTTTATTATTTAACACATTATTTTTTTTATTTTAGAAAAGAATTCAAAAAATTAATAATAAATCATAGGAGAGTCCAAATTAAGCGCCACCAATTTGTTTAGTCCCCAAAAATATTTACTTTTTATTTTAATCATTTGGATTGTGATTTTGCTACTTTTAATGATTTTTCTATAATTTTTAATTGCCTGACAATCCTTTTTTTTCATTTTAGGAAAGAATTCCAACAATTAATAATGAATCATAGGAGTGTTCGAATTCAGCGCCGCCATTTTTTTTGGTCTCCAGACAATACTTACTTTTTTATTTTAATCATTTGGATTTCTATTGTCTATATTTTAATAATTTTTTGGCAATTTTTACTTCTTTGACAATCCCATCTTTCAATTTTAGGAAAGAATTCAAAAGATTAATAATAAATCAAAATAGAGTGCAAATTTTGCGCTCCCCATTTTTCTAGACTCAAGACAACAATTATTTTTGTTTCTAATAATTTGGATTGCAATTTACTATTTTTTATCAATTTTTTGTAATTTCTAATTTTTTAACACTCTATTTTTGTAATTTTAGAAAAGAATTCAAAAAATTATAATAAATCATAAGTGTGTCTAAATTCAGTGTCGCAAATTTTTTTATACTCAAGAGAATACTTACTTTTTATTTTAATCACTTGGATTGCCAATTTCCATATTTTAAAATTTTTTCTTCAGTTTTTAATTGCTTAATAATCACTTTTTTCTATTTTAGGAAAGAATTCCAACAATTAACAATAAATCAAAAGAGTGTTCGAATTCAACGCCGCCAATTGTTTTAGACTGCAGCCAACATGTACTTTTTATTTTTCTTAGTTGGATTGCAATTTTCATTGTTTTAATATTTTTTCTACAATTTTTAATCATTTGACAATCCCTTTTTTCCATTTCAAGGAAAAAAAATAATAAATTAATAATAAATCATAGGAGTGTCCAAATTTAGCATCGCCAATTTTTTTATACCCGAGGCAGACAATTAGTACTTTTAATTCTAATCAGTTGGACTGCAATTTTCTATTTTTTAAAAATTCTTTTGTAATTTTAATTATTTAACACTTTACTTTTTTCATTCTAGAAAAGAATTCAAAAAAATAAAAATAAATCATAGGAGAGTCCAAATTCAGCGCCACCAATTTGTTTAGTCCCCAGACAATACTTAGTTTTTATTTTAATCATTTGGATTGCTATTTTTCTACAATTTTTAATTGCTTTACAATCCCTATTTTTTGATTTTAGGAAAGAATTCCAACAAATAAAAATAAATTGTAGGAGTGTTCGAATTTAACGCTGCCATTTTTTTTGGTCTCCAGACAATACTTACTTTTTATTTTAAACATTTGGATTTCAATTGTCTATATTTGAATAATTTTTATGCAATTTTTAATTCTTTGACAATCCCAGCTTTCAATTTTAGGAATCAATTCAAAAAATTAATAATAAATAATAATAGAGTGCGAATTTTGCGCTCCCAATTTTTCTAGACTCCAGACAACAAGTACTTTTGTTTTTAATCAGTTGGGTTGCAATTTACTATTTTTTTAATAATTTTTTTTTGTAATTTTTAATTACTTAACACTATTTTTTTCATTTAAAACAGAATTCAAAAAATTAATAATAAATCATAAAAGAGTCCAAATTCAGCGCCGCCAATTGTTTTAGTCTCCAGACAATACTTACTTTTATTTTAATCATTTGGATTGCAATTTTTCTACTTTTAATGATTTTTTTTGCAATTTTTAATTGCTTGACAATCCTTTTTTTTCATTATTGAAAAGAATTCCAACAATTCATAATAAATCATAGGAGTGTTCGAATTTAGCGCCGCCATTTTTTTTAGACTTCAGACAACAATTACTTTTTATTTCATTTGGATTGCAATTGTCTATATTTGAATAATTTTTTTTGCAATTTTTAATTCTTTGACATTCCCATCTTTCAATTTTAGGAATCAATTCAAAAAATTAATAATAAATCATAGGAGACTCCGAATTCGGCGTTGCCAACTTTTTTAGACTCTAGAAAATACTTAATTTTTAGTTTAGTCTTTTGGATTGCTATTTTCAATATTTTAATAAATTTTTTGGAATTTTTAATTCTTTGACAATCCTTTTTTTTTGCATTTTAGTAAAGAATTCAAAAAATTAATAATAAATCATAAGAGTGTCCGAATTGAGTGTCACAAATTTTTTATACTCCAAACAATACTTACTTTTAATTTTAATCACTTGGATTGCCAATTTCCATATTTTAAACTTTTTTCTTCAGTTTTTAATTGCTTGACAACCGTTTTTTTTATTTTAAGAAATAATTCCAACAATTAATAATAAATCATAAGAGTGTTCGAATTCAGCGCCACCAAATGTTTTAGACTCTAGGCAACATGCACTTTTTATTTTTCTTAGTTGGATTGCTATTTTTATTGCTTTTATTTTTTTTCTGCAATTTTTAATTATTTGACAATCCCTTTTTTCTATTTCAGGGAAAAAATTAAAAATTAATAATAAATCATAAGAGTGTCCAAATTTAGCGCCGCCAGTTTTTTATACCCTAAACAGACAATTAGTACTTTTAATTCTAATCAGTTGGACTGCAATTTTCTATTTGTAATAATTTTTTTTGTAATTTTAATTATTTAACACTCTATTTTTTTCATTTTAGAAAAAAATTTAAAAAATTAATAATAAATCATAGGAGAGTCCAAATTCAGCGACACCAATTTTTTAGAATCCAGCCAACATGTACTTTTTATTTTTCTTAGATGGATTGCAGTTTTCATTGTTTTAATATTTTTTCTACAATTTTTAATTATTTGATTTTGCTATGATTTCTTATTAATTTTTCAAATTCTTTCATAAAATGTAAAAAGGGATTATAAACGAACTTAAAATTGCACAAACATTAAAAAAATAGAAAATTACAATCTAGCTTATTAAAATAAAATGGATGTACTGTTTGGAGTCCAAAAAAATTGGCAGCACTGAATTTGTACGCTGCTATGATTTGTTATTAGTTTTTCAAATTTTATCCTAAAATAGAAAAAATGGATTATCAAAGTATTAAAAATTACACAAAAAAATTTTTAAAAAATAGAAATTACAATCTAACTTATTAAAATAAAATATACATATTGTCTGGAGTCTAAAAAAATTGGAGGTGCTAAATTTGGACTCCTATTATTTATTATTAATTTCTTTATTTCTTCCCTCAACTGGATAAAAGTGATTATCAAAACATTAAAAAATTGCCCAAATTTATATAAAAATAGAAAATTACAATCCACCTTGTAAAAGTAAAATTTACGTATTGTCTGGAGTCTAAAAAAATTGACGGCACTAAATTAGGACACTACTATGATTTATTATTAATTTTTCAATTCTGTCATGAAATAGAAAAAATGGATTATAAAAGCAATAAAAATTATGCAAAAATAACTAAAAAATAGAAAATTGCAATCTAACTTATTAAAATAAAATGTACGTGTTTTATGGAGTCTGAAAAAATTGTCGGCAATGAATCCAGACTCTCTTATTATTTATTATTAATTTTCTCATTACTTTCCTAAAATGGATAAAAGGATTATCAAAGCATTAAAAATTGAGCAAAAAATAATAAAAGAAATAGAAAATTCCTATCTAACTTAGTAAAAAAAATGTACGTAGTGCCTACAGTCTTAAAAAATTGGCAGCATTGAATTTGGATTTGGTAATGATTTATTATTAATTTTTCAAATTTTCCCCTAAAATGAGAAAAATGGATTATCAAAGCAACAAGAATTGCACAATAATCATTAAAAAAATAGAAAACAGCAACCTTACTGATTAAAATAAAATGTACTTATTGTCTGAAGTTTAAAATTTTTGGTGGCACTGAATTTGGACTCTGCTATCATTTATTATTAATTTTTGAAAATCTTTCCTAAAATAGAAAAAATTGGATTATCAAAGCATTAAAAATTACACAAACAAGTATTAACAAAATAAAAAATTGCAATCTAAGTTATTAAAAGAAAATGTACGTATTGTCCGTAGTTTAAAAAAATTGGTGGCCTTGAATTTGGATTATGCTACGATTTATTATGAATTGTTTAAATTATTTCCTAAAAAAGAAAAAATGGAATGTTAAAGCATAAAAAATTGCACAAAAATTATTAGAAAATAGAAAATTAAAATCTTATTAAAATAAAATGTACATATTGTCTAGAGTGTAAAAAAAATTGGCAGGGCTGAATTCAAACTCTCCTATGATTTATTTTATAATTTTTTTCATTCCTTTCCTAAAATAAAAAAGGGTATTATCAAAGCATTAAAAATTGCACAAAATTTTTTAAAAAATTATTAAAACCGCAATCAAACTTATTAAAATAAAATATACAGATTCTGTATAGTCTAAAAAATTGGTGACACCGAATTTGGACTCTGCTATGATTTATTATTAATTTTTAATTTTATTTCCTAAAATAGAAAAAATGGTTTATCAAAGTATTAAAAATTGCACAAGAGTTATTATAAAACAAAAATTACAATCTAAATATTAAAATAAAATGTAAGTATTGTATGGAGTCTAAAAAAATTGGCTGCAGTGAATTAGTACTTTCAAATTATTTATAACTAATTTTTCCAATTCTTTCCTACAATAGAAAAAATGGGCTATCAAAACCTTAAAAAATGGCCAAAAATTATTTAAAAAATAGAAAATTGAAATCTAACATATTAAAATAAAATATACGTATTGTCTAGATTCTAAAAAAATTAGCGGCCCTAAATTTGAACTCTGCTATGATTTCTTATTAATTTTTTAAACTTTTTCCTAAAATGGAAAAAAGGGATTATCAAAGAAATTAAAAATTGCACAACAATTATTAAAAAATAGAAAATTGAGTGTAACTTATTAAAATAAAATGTATGTATTGTCTAGCGTCTAAAAAAAATTGGCGGCACTAAATTTGGACTTTGCTATGATTTACTATTAATTTTTTAAATTCTTTCCTAAAATGAAAAAAAATGGATTATTAAAGAACTAAAAATTGCACAAAATTTATTAAAAAATAAAAATTGCACAAAACTTATTAAAAAATAGAAAATTGCAATCTAAAATATTATAATAAAATGTACGTATTATCTGGAGGCGAAAAAAATTGGTGTCGCTAAATTCAAACTCTCCTATTAATTATTATTAATTTTTTGATATGTTTCCTCAACTGGAAAATATAGACTATAAAAGCATTAAAAATTGCCCAAAAAATTATTAATAAATAGAAAATTGCAATCTAATTTGTTAAAATAAAATCTATGTATTGTCTGAAGTCTAAAAAAATTAGAGGTGCTGAATTTGGACTCTACTATTATTTATTACAAAATTGTAGTATTTCTTTCTTAAAACAGAAAAAAAGAGATTATCAAAGTATTAAAAATTGCGCTAAATTATTAAAAAAATAGAAAATTGCAATATAACATATTAAAATAAAAAAGTACGTATTTTCTCGTGTCTAAAAAAATTGGCAGCACTGAATTTGGACTCTGCTATGATTTATTATTAATCTTTCAAATTCTTTCCTAAAATATAAAAAAATGGCACAAAAATTATTTTCAAATAGAAAATTGCAATATAAATAATTACAATAAAATGTATGTATTGTCTAGAGTCTAAAAAAATTAGTGGCCCTAAATTCGAATTTTGCTATGATTTCTTATTAATTTTTCAAATTCTTTCATAAAACGTAAAAAGGGATTATCAAAGAACTTAAAATTACACAAAAATTAAAAAAAATTAGAAAAATTACAATCTAGCTTATTAAAATAAAATGGATGTAATATTTGGAGTCTAAAAAAATTGGCAGCACTGAATTTGTACTCTGCTATGATTTATAATTAGTTTTTCAAATTTTATCCTAAAATAGAAAAAATTGATTATCAAAGTATTAAAAATTATGCAAAAAATATTTAAAAAGTAGAAATTGCAATCTAACTTATTAAAATAAAATGTACATATTGTCTGGAGTCTAAAAAAATTGGAGGTGCTAAATTCGGACTCTCCTATTATTTATATAAAAATAGAAAATTACAAACCACCTTGTAAAAAGTAAAATTTGCATATTGTCTGGAGTCTAAAAAATTGACGGCACTGAATTAGGACACTGTTATGATTTATTATTAATTTTTCAAATGCTTTCATGAAATAGAAAAAATGGATTATAAAAGCAATAAAAATTACGCAAAAATAACTGAAAAATAGAAAATTTCAATCTAACTTATTAAAATAAAATGTACCTGTTTTATGGAGTCTGAAAAAAATGTTGACAATGAATTCAGACTCACTTATTATTTATTATTCATTTTCTCATTACTTTCCTAAAATAGATAAAAGGATTATCAAAGCATTAAAAATTGAGCAAAAAATAATAAAAAAAATAGCAAATTGCTATCTAACTTAGTAAAAAAAATGTACGTAGTGCCTGTAGTCTAAAAAATTGGCAGCATTGAATTTGGATTTGGTAATGATTTATTATTAATTTTTCAAATTTTCCCCTAAAATGAGAAAAATGGATTATCAAAGCAACAAGAATTGCACAATAATCATTAAAAAATAAAAAACTGCAACCTTACTGATTAAAATAAAAAGTACTTATTGTGTGTAGTGTAAAAAATTTGGGGGCACTGAATTTGGACTCTGCTATCATTTATTATTAATTTTTAAAATTCTTTCATTAAAATTACACAAACAAGTATTAACAAAAGAGAAAATTGCAATCTAAGTTAATAAAATAAAATTTATGTATTGTCTGGAGTTTAAAAAAATTGGTGGCACTGAATTTGGATTGTGCTACGATGTATTATGAATTTTTTAAATTCTTTCCTAAAATAGAAAAAAATGGAATTTTAAAGCATAAAAAATTGCACAAAAATTATTAGAAAATAGAAAATTAAAATCTTACTTATTAAAATAAAATGTACCTATTGTCTAGAGTCTAAAAAAATTGGCAGGGCTGAATTCAAACTCTCCTATGATTTAGTTTATAATTTTTTTCATTCCTTTCCTAAAATAAAAAAGGGTATTATCAAAGCATTAAACATTGCACAAAAAATTTTAAAAAAATTATTAAAATGGCAATCAAACTTATTAAAATAAAATGTGCAGATTCTTTGGAGTCTAAAAAAATTGGTGGCACCGAATTTGGACTCTGCTATGATTTATTATTAATTTTTTACTTTATTTCCTAAAATAGAAAAAATGATTGATCAAAGTATTAAAAATTGCACAAAAGTTATTATAAAATAGAAAATTGCAACCTAAATATTAAAATAAAATGTAAGTATTGTATGGAGACTAAAAAAATTGGTGGCACTGAATTAGGACTTTCAAATTATTTATTACTAATTTTTGAAATTCTTTACTACAATAGAAAAAATAGGTTATCAAAGCTTTAAAAATGGGCCAAAAAATATTTAAATAAAATGTACGTATTGTCTAGATTCTAAAAAAAATTAGCAGCGCTAAATTCAAATTCTGCTATGATTTCTTATTAATTTTTCAAACTTTTTCCTCAAATGGAAAAAAGGGATTATCAAAGAAACTAAAAATTGCACAACAATTATTAAAAAAAGAAAATTATAGTGTAACTTATTAAAATAAAATGTATGTATTGTTTGGAGTCTAAAAACATTGGCGGCACTAAATTTGGACTTTGCTATGATTTATTATTAATTTTTAAAATTCTTTCCTAAAATGGAAAAAATGAATAATTAAAGAACTAAAAATTGCACAAAATTTATTAAAAAATAGAAAATTGCTATCTAACTTCTTACAATAAAATGTAGGTACTGCTTGTAGTCTAAACAAATTGGTGGTACTAAATTTTGGACTCTGCGATGATTTATTATTAATTTTTTAAATTCCTTTCAAAAAGACAATAAATAGATTATCAAAGTATTATAAATTACACAAAACTTATTAAAAAAATAGGAAATTGCAATTTAACATATTAAAATAAAATGTAAGTATTGTCTGGAGACGAAAAAAATTGGCGTCGCTGAATTCAAACTCTCCTATTAATTATTATTAATTTTTTGATATGTTTCCTCAATTGGAAAAAAGGAGATTGTCAAAGCATTGAAAATTGCCCAAAAAATTATTAAAAAATAGAAAATTGTAATCTAATTTGTTAAGATAAAATCTATATACTGTCTAAAGTCTAAAAAAATGGGAGGTGTTGAATTCGGACTCTACTATTATTTATTAAAAAATTGTAGTATTTCTTTCTTAAAACCAAAAAAAATGAGATTATCAAAGTATTACAAATTGAGCTAAATTATTAAAAAAAAAACGAAAATTGCAATCTAAGATATTAAAATAAAAAGTATGTATTCTCTTGTGTCTAAAAAAATTGGCAGCACTAAATTTGGACTCTGCTACGATTTATTATTAATTTTTAAATTTTTTCCTAAAATATAAAAAATGGATTATCAAAACATTAAAAATGGCACAAAATTATTAAAAAATAGAAAATTACAATATAAATTATTAAAATAAAATGTATGTATTGTCTAGAGTCTATAAAATTAGTGGCCCTAAATTCGGATTTTGCTATGATTTTTTATTAATTTCTCAAATTCTTTCATAAAATGTAAAAAGGGATTATCAAAGGATGAAAATTTCACAAAATTAAAAAAAAAAAGTAGAAAATTACAATCTAGCTTTTTAAAATAAAATGGATGTAATGTTTGGAGTCAAAAAAAATTGGCAGCACTGAATTTATACTCTACTATGATTTATTATTCGTTTTTCAAATTTTATCCTAAAATAGAAAAAATTGATTATCAAAGTATTAAAAATTACACAAAAAATGTTAAAAAAAATTACAATCTAACTTATTAAAATAAAATGTACGTATTGTGTGGAGTCTAAAAAATATGGAGGTGCTAAATTCGGACTCTCCTATTATTTATTATTAATTTCTTTATTTCTTTCCCCTACTGGAAAAAGGTGAAAATCAAAACTTTAAAAAAATTGCCCAAATCTATATAAAAATAGAAAATTACAACCCACCTTGTAAAAGTAAAATTTACGTATTGTCTGGAATCTAAAAAAATTGACGACACTGAATTAGGACACTGCTATGATTTATTATTAATTTTTTAAATTCTTTCATGAAATAGAAAAAATGGATTATAAAAGCAATAAAAATTACACAAAAATAATTGAAAAATAGAAAATTATAATCTAACTTATTAAAATAAATTTTACGTGTTTTATGGAGTCTGAAAAAATTGTCGTCAATTAATTCAAACTCTCTTATTATTTATTATTGATTTTCTCATTAATTTCCTAAAATGGAAAAAAGGATTATCAAAGCATTAAAATTTGAGCAAAAAATAATTAAAAAATAGAAAATTGCTATCTAACTTAGTAAAACAAAATGTACGTAGTGCATGCAGTCTAAAAAATTGGCAGCATTGAATTTGGATTTGGAAATAATTTATTATTAATTTTTCAAATTTTCCCCTAAAATGGGAAAATGGATTATCAAAGCAACAAGAATTGCACAATAATCATTAAAAAATTGAAAACTATAACCTTACAGATTAAAATAAAATGTACTTATTGTCTGGAGTCTAAAAACTTTGGCGGCACTGAATTTGAACGATGCTATCATTTATTATTAATATTTTAAATTCCTTCCTATAATAGAAAAAACTGGATTATCAAAGCATTAAAAATTACACAAACAAGTATTAACAAAAGAGAAAATTGCAATCTAAGTTATTAAAATAAAATGTACGTATTGTCCAGAGTTTAAAAAAATTGGTGGCACTGAATTTGGATTATGCTACGATTTATTATGAATTTTCTAAATTCTTTCCTAAAATAGAAAAAATGGAATGTTAAAGCATAAAAAATTGCACAAAAATTAATAGAAAATTTAAATCTTACTTATTAAAATGAAATGTACGTATTGTTTGGAGTCAAAAAAAATTGGTGTCGCTGAATTCAAACTCTCCTATGATTTATTTTATAATTTTTTCCATTCCTTTCCTAAAATAAAAAAGGGTCTAATCAAAGCATCAAAAATTGCACAAAATTTTTTTAAAAAATTATTAAAACAGCAATCAAACTTATTAAAATAAAATGTACAGTTTCTCTGGAGCCTAAAAAATTGGTGGCATCGAATTTGGACTCTGCTATGATTTATTATTAATTTTTAATTTTATTTCATAAAATAGAAAAAATGGTTTATCAAAGTATTTAAAATTGCACAAAAGTTATTATAAAACAGAAAATTTCAATCTAAATATTAAAATAAAATGTAAGTAATGTATGGAGTCGAAAAAAAATTGGCGGCACTGAATTAGGACTTTCAAATTATTTATTACTAATTTTTCCAATTCAATCCTACAATAGAAAAAATGGGTTATGAAAACTTTAAAAATGGGCCAAAAATTATTAAAAAATAGAAAATTGAAATCTAACATATTAAAAATAAAATGTACGTATTGTCTAGATTCTAACAAAATTAGCGGCACTAAATTCGAACTCTGCTTGATTTTTTATTAATTTTTCAAACTTTTTCCTAAAATGGAAAAAAAGGATTATCAAAGAAACTAAAAATTGCACAACAATTATTAAAAATAGAAAATTGCAGAGTAACTTATTAAAATAAAATGTATATATTGTCTGGAATCTAAAAAAAATGGCGGCACTAAATTTGGACTTTGCTACGATTTATTATTAATTTCTTAAATTATTTCCTAAAATGGAAAAAATGGATTATATAAAGAACAAAAAATTGCACAAAATTATTAAAAAATAGAAAATTGCTATCTAACTTATTACAATAATGTACATACTGTTTGGAGTCTAAACAAATTGGCGACACTGAATTTTGGACTCTGCTATGATTTATTATTATTTTTTAAATTCTTTTCAAAAAAAGGAAAAATTGATTATCAAAGTATTATAAATTACACAAAACTTATTAAAAAATATAAAATTGCAATCTAACATATTAAAATAAAATATACGTATTGTGTCTGGAGACGAAAAAATTGGCGTCGCTGAATTCAAACTCTCCTATTAATTATTATTAATTTTTTGATATGTTTCCTCAACTGAAAAAAGAGATTATCAAGCATTAAAAATTGCCCCAAAATTATTAAAAAATAGAAAATTGTAATCTAATTTGTTAAAATAAAATCTATGTATTGTCTGAAGTCTAAAAAAATTGGAGGTGCTGAATTCGGACTCCACTATTATTTATTACAAAATTGCAGTATTTCTTTTAAAATAGAAAAAAAGAGATTATCAAAGTATTAAAATTTTGCTAAATTATTAAAAAATTGAAACTTGCAATCTAACATATTAAAATAAAAAACATATTTTCTCCTGTCTAAAAAAATTGGTGGCACTGAATTTGGACTCTCTGCTATGATTTATTATTAATTTTTCAAATTCATTCCTAAAATAGAAAAATGGATAATCAAAACATTAAAAATGGCACAAAAATTATTAAAAAAAGAGAAAATTGCAATATAAATTATAAAAATAAAATGTATGCAATGCCTCCAATCTAAAAAAATTAGTGGCCCTAAATTCTGATTATGCTATTATTTCTTATTAATTTTTCAAATTCTTTCATAAAATGTAAAAAGGGATTTTCCAAAAACTTAAAATTGCACAAAAATGAGAAAAAAGTAGAAAATTACAATCTAGCTTATTAAAATAAAATGGATGTACTGTTGGAGCCTAAAACAATTGGCAACATTGAATCTGTACTTTGCTATGATTTATTATTAGTTTTTCAAATTTTATCCTAAAATAGAAAAAATGGATTATCAAAATATTAAATATTACACAAAAAATATTTAAAAAATAAAAATTACAATCTAACTTATTAAAATAAAAAGTATGTATTGTCTGGAGTCTAAAAAAATTGGAGCTGCTAAATTCGGACTCTCCAATTATTTATTATTAATTTCTTTATTTCTTTCGTCAACTGGAAAAACGTGATAATCAAAACATTAAAAAATTGCCCAAATTACATAAAATATAAAATTACAATCCACCTTGTAAAAGTAAAATTTACGTATTGTCTAGAGTCTTAACAAATTGACGGCACTGAATTAGGACACCGCTATAATTTATTAATAATTTTTCAAATTCTTTTTTGAAATAGAAAAAATGGATTATAAAAGCTATAAAAATTACTCAAAAATAATTGAAAAATATAAAATTGCAATCTAACTTATTAAAATAAAATGTATGTGTTTTATGGAGTCTAAAAAAATTGGCGGCAATGATTTCAGACTATCTTATTATTTATTATTAATTTTCTCATTACATTTCTAAAATGGAAAAAAAGGATTATAAAAGCATTAAAAATAGACCAAAAAATAATCAAAAAAATAAAAAATTTCTATCTAACTTAGTACAACAAAATGTACGTAGTAGTGCCTATGATCTAAACAAATTGACAGCATTGAATTTGGATTTTGAAATGATTTATTATTAATTTTTTGAATTTTATCCTAAAATGAAAAAAAATGAATTATCAAAGCATTAAAAATTGCAAAATTATCATTAAAAAATAGAAAACTGCAACCTTACTGATTAAAATAAAATGTACTTATTGCTTGGAGTCTAAAAAATTTGGCAGCACTGAATTTGGACGTAGCTATCATTTATTATTAATTTTTTAAATTCTTTCCTAAAATTGAAAAAATTGGAATATCAAAGCATTAAAAATTACACAAACAAGTATTAACAAAAGAGAAAATTGCAATCTAAGTTATTAAAATGAAATGTACGTATTGTCTAGAGTTTAAAAAAAATTGGTGGCATTGAATTTGGATTATGTTACGATTTATTATGAATTTTTTAAATTCTTTCCTAAAATAGAAAAAATGGAATGTTAAAGCACAAAAAAAATTGCACAAAATTTAATAGAAAATTTAAATCTTACTTATTAAAATAAAATGTACGTATTGTCTAGAGTCTAAAAAAATTGGTAGGGCTGAATTCAAACTCTCCTATGATTTATTTTATAATTTTTTTCATTCCTTTCCTAAAACAAAAAAAGGGTATTATCAAAGCATTAGAAATTGCACAAAAAATTTTTAAAAAATTATTAAAACTGCAATCAAACTTATTAAAATAAAATGTACAGATTTTCTAGAGTCTAAAAAAAATTTTAATTTTATTTCATAAAATAGAAAAAATGGTTTATCAAAGTATTAAAAATTGCACAAAAGTTATTATAAAACAGAAAATTGCAATCTAAATTTTAAAATAAAATGTAAGTATTGTATGGAGTTTAAAAAAATTGGCGGCACTGAATTAGGACTTTCAAATTATTTATTACTAATTTTTCAAATTCTTTCCTACAATTGAAAAAATGGGTTATCAAAACTTTAAATATGGGCCTAAAATTATTAAAAAATAGAAAATTGAAATCAAACATATTAAAATAAAATGTACGTGTTGTCTAGATTCTACAAAAATTAGTGGCGCTAAATTCAAACTCTACTATGATTTCTTATTAATTTTTCAAAATTTTTCCTAAAATAGAAAAAAGGGATTATCAAAGAAACTAAAAATTGCACAACAATTATTACAAAATAGAAAATTGCAGTGTAACTTATTAAAATAAAATGTATGTAATGTTTGGAGTCTAAAAAAGTTGGGGCACTAAATTTGGACTTTGCTATGATTTATTATTAATTTTTTAAATTTTTTCCTAAAATGGAAAAAATGGATTATGAAAGAACTAAAAATTGTTATCTAACTTATTACAATAAAATGTACGTATTGTTTGGAGTCTAAACAAATTGGCGGCACTGAATTTTGGACTCTGCTATGATTTATTATTAATTTTTTAAATTCTTTTCAGAAATAGAAAAAATGGATTATCAAAGTATTATAAATTACACAAAACATATTAAAAAGTAGAAAATTGCAACCTAACATATGAAAATAAAATGTACGTATTGTCTAGAGACGAAAAAAATTGGCGTCGCTGAATTCAAACTCTCCTATTAATTATTATTAATTTTTTGATATGTTTCCTCAATAGGAAAAAAGAGATTATCAAAACATTAAAAATTGCCCCCAAAATTATTAAAAAATAGGAAATTACAATCTAATTTGTTAAAATAAAATCTATGCATTGTCTGAAGTCTAAAAAAATTAGAGATGCTGAATTCGGACTCTACTATTATTTATTACAAAATTGCAGTATTTCTTTCTTAAAATAGAAAAAAAAAAAAGATTATCAAAGCATTAAAAATTGTGCTAATTAATTAAAAAAAATAGAAAATTGTACTCTAACCTCTTAGAATAAAAAAGTATGTATTTTCTTGTGTCTAAAAAAATTGGCGGCACTGAATTTGGACTCTGCTATGATTTATTATTAATTTTTCAAATTCTTTCCTAAAATAGAAAAAATGGATTATCAAAATATTAAAAAAGGCACAAAAATTATTAAAAAATAGAAATTTGAAATTTATTAAAATAAAATATATGTATTGTCTAGAGTCTAGAAAAATTAGTGGCCCTAAATTCCAATTTTGCTATGATTTCTTATTAATTTTTCAAATTCTTTCATAAAATGTAAAAAGGGATTATCAAAGAACCTAGAATTGCACAAAAATTAAAAAAAAAATAGAAAATTACAATCTAGCTTATTAAAATAAAATGGATGTACTTTTTGCAGTTTAAAAAAATTGGCAGCACTGAATTTGTACTATGCTATGATTTATTATTAGTTTTTCAAATTTTATCCTAAAATATAAAAAATAGATTATCAACGAATTAAAAATTACACAAAAAATATTAAAAAAATAAAAATTGCAATTTAACTTATTAAAAAAAATGAACATATTGTCTGGAATCTAAAAAAATTGGAGGTGCTAAATTCAGACTCTCCAATTATTTATAATTAATTTCTTTATTTCTTTCCGCAATTGGAAAAAAAGTTAATCTCAAAACATTAAAAAATTTCCCAAAATTTACATAAAAATAAAAAATTACAATCCACCTCGTAAAAGTAAAATGTACGTATTGTATGGAGTCTAAAAAAATTGACGGCACTCAATTAGGACACTGCTATGATTTATTATTAATTTTTCAAATTCTTTCCTGAAATAGAAAAAATGGATTATAAAAGCAATAAAAATTACTCAAAAATAATTAAAAAATAGAAAATTACAATCTAACTTATTAAAATAAAATGAATGTGTTTTATGGAGTCTGAAAAAATTAGCGGCAATGAATTCAGGCTCTCTTATTATTTATTATTAATTTTCTCATTACTTTTCTAAAATAGAAAAAAGGATTATCAAAGCATTATAAATTGAGCAAAAAATAAAAAAAATATATAAAATTGCAATCTAACTTAGTAAAACAAAATGTACGTAGTACCAACAATCTAAAAAAATTGGCAGCATTGAATTTGGATTTTGTAATGATTTATTATTAATGTTTCAAATTTTCTCCTAAAATGAGAAAAATGGATTATCAAAGCATTAAAAATTGCACAATATTCATTAAAAAAAATAAAATTATAACCTTACTGATTAAAATAAAATGTACTTATTGTCTGGAGTCTAAAACATTTGGCGGCACTGAATTTGGACTCAACTATCATTCATTATTAATTTTTTAAATTCTTTCCTAAAATTGAAAAAACTCAATTATCAAAGCATTAAATATTACACAAACAAGTATTAACAAAAGAGAAAATTGCAATTTGAATTATTAAAATGAATTGTACATATTGTCTGGAGTTTAAAAAAATTGGTGGCACTGAATTTGGATTATGCTACGATTTATTATGAATTTTTAAAATATTTCCTAAAATAGAAAAAATGGAAAGTTAAAGCATAAAAAATTGCACAAAAATTAATAGAAAATTTAAATCTTACTTATTAAAATAAAATGTACGTATTGTCTAGAGTCTAAAAAAATTGGCAGGGTAGAATGCAAACTCTCCTATGATTTATTTTATAATTTTTTTCATTCATTTCCTAAAATAAAAAAGGGTATTATCAAAGCATTAGAAATTGCACAAAAAATTTTTAAAAAATTAAAAAAATAGCAATGAAACTTACTAAAATAAAATGTACAGATTTTCTAGAGTCTTAAAAAATTTGTAGCACCAAATTTGAACTCTGCTACAATTTATTATTAATTTTTAATTTTATTTCAAAAAATAGAAAAAATGGTTTATCAAAGTATTAAAAATTGCACAAAGGTTATTATAAAATAGAAAATTGCAATCTAAATATTAAAATAAAATTTAAGTATTGTACGGAGTTTAAAAAATTGGCAGCACTAAATTAGGACTTTCAAATTATTTATTACTAATTTTTCAAATTCCTTCCAACAATAGAAAAAATGGGTAATCAAAACTTTAAAAATGGGCCAAAAATTATTAAAAAACTAGAAAATTGAAATCAAACATATTAAAATAAAATGTACGTATTGTCTAGATTCTAAAAAAATTAGCGTCGCTAAATTCGAACTATGCTATGATTTCTTATTAATTTTTCAAACTTTTTCCTAAAATGGAAAAAAGGGATTATCAAAGAAACTAAAAATTGCACAAAAATTATTAAAAAATAGAAAATTGCAGTGTAACTTATTTAAAAAAAAATGTATGTACTGTCTGGAGTTTAAAAATGTTGGCGGCACTAAATTTGGACTTTGCTATGATTTATTATTAATTTTTTAAATTGTTTCCTAAAATGGAAAAAATGGATTATGAAAGAACTAAAAATTGCTATCTAACTTATTACAATAAAATGTACGTACTGTTTGGAGTCTAAACAAATTGGCAGCACTGAATTTTGGACTCTGCTATGATTTCTTATTAATTTTTTAAATTCTTTTCAAAAATAGAAAAAATGGATTATCAAAGTATTATAAATTACAAAAAATTTATTAAAAAATAGAAAATTGCAATCTAACTTATGAAAAAAAAATGTACGTATTGTCTAGAGACGAAAAAAATTGGTGTCGCTGAATTCAAACTCTCCTATTAACTATTATTAATTTTTTGATATGTTTCCTCAACAGGAAAAAAGAGATTATCAAAACATTAAAAATTGCCCCCAAAATTATTAAAAAATAGGAAATTGCAATCTAATTTGTTAAAATAAAATCTATGCATTGTCTGAAGTCTAAACAAATTGGAGATGCTGAATTCGGACTCTACTATTATTTATTACAAAATTGCAGTATTTCTTTCTTAAAATAGAAATTAAAAAAGATTATCAAAGTATTAAAAATTGTGCTAAATTATTAAAAAAATAGAAAATTGTACTCTAACCTATTAAAATAAAAAAGTATGTATTTTCTCATGTAAAAAAAAATTGGCGGCACTGAATTTGGACTCTGCTATGATTTATTATTAATTTTTTAAATTCTTTCCTAAAATAGAAAAAATGGATTATCAAAACATTAAAAATGGCACAAAATTTAGTAAAAAATAGAAAATTAAAATATATTAAAATAAAATATATGTATTGTCTAGAGTCTAAAAAAATTAGTGGCCCTAAATTCGGATTTTGCTATGATTTCTTATTAATTTTTCAAATTCTTTCATAAAATGTAAAAAGGGATTATCAAGGAACTTAAAATTGCACAAAAATTAAAAAAAATAGAAAATTACAATCTAGCTTATTAAAATAAAATGGATGTACTGTTTGCAGTCTAAAAAAATTGGCAGTACTAAATTTGTACTCTGCAATGATTTATTTTAGTTTCTCAAATTTTATCCTAAAATATAAAAAATAGATTATCAAAGTATTAAAAATTACACAAAAAATATTAAAAAAATAAAAATTGCAATCAAACTTATTAAAATAAAATGTACGTATTGTTTGGAGTCTAAAAAAATTGGAGGTGCTAAATTCGGACTCTCCAATTATTTATTATTAATTTCTTTATTTCTATCCTCAACTAGAAAAAAGTAATTATCAAAACATTAAAAAATTGCCCAAATTTATGTAAAAATATAAAATTACAATCCACCTTGTAAAAGTAAAATTTACGTATTGTCTGGATCTAAAAAAATTGACAGCAATGAATTGGGACACTGCTATGATTTATTATTAAATTTTCAAATTCTTTCCTGAAATAACAAAATGGATTATAAAAGCAATAAAAATTACACAAAAATAATTGAAAAATAGAAAATTACAATCTAACTTATTAAAATAAAATGTACGTGTTTTATGGAGTCTGAAAAAATTGGCGGCAATGAATTCAAGCTCTATTATTATTTATTATTAATTTTCTCATTACTTTTCTAAAATGGAAAAAAGGATTATCAAAGCATTATAAATTGAGCAAAAAATAATAAAAAAATATAAAATTGCAATCTAACTTAGTAAAACAAATGTACGTAGTGCCAACAATCTAAAAAAATTGGCAGCATTGAATTTGGATTTTGTAATGATTTACTATTAATTTTTCAAATTTTCTCCTAAAATGAGAAAAATGGATTATCAAAGCCTTAAATATGCACAATAATCATTAAAAAAAATAAAACTGCAACCTTACTGATTAAAATAAAATGTACTTATTGTCTAGAGTCTAAAAAATTTGGCAGGATTGAATTTGGACTATGCTATCAATTATTAATAATTTTTTTTAATTCTTTCCTAAAATAGAAAAAACTGGATTATCAAAGCATTAAAAATTACACAAACAAGTATTACCAAAAGAGAAAAGCAACCTAAGTTATTAAAATAAAATGTATATATTTTATGGAGTTTAATAAAATTGGTGGCACTGAATTTGGATTATGCTACGATTTATTATGATTTTTTAAATTCTCTTCTAAAATAGAAAAAATGGAATGTTAAAGCATAAAATATTGCACAAAAATTATTAGAAAATAGAAATTTAAAATCTTAGTTATTAAAATAAAATGTACGTATTGTCTGAAATCTAAAAAATTGGCAGGACTAAATTCAAACTCTCCTATGATTTATTTTATAAATTTTTTCATTTCTTTCCTAAAATAAAAAAAAGGTATTATCAAAGCATTAAAAATTGCACAAAAATTTTTTAAAAAATTATTAAAACAACAATCAAACTTATTAAAATAAAATGTACAGATTCTCTGGAGTCTAAAAAAATTGGTGGCACCGAATTTGGACTTTGCTATGATTTATTATTAATTTTTAATTTTATTTCCTAAAATAGAAAAAATGGTTTATCAAAGTATTAAAAATTGCACAAAAGTTATTATAAAACATAAAATTGCAATCTAAATATTAAATAAAATGTAAGTATTGTATGGAGTCTAAACAAATTGGCGGCACTGAATTAGGACTTTCAAATTATTTATTATTAATTTTTCAAATCCCTTCCTACAATAGAATAAATGGGTTATCAAAACTTTAAAAATGGGCCAAAAAATTATTAAAAAATAGAAAATTGAAATCTATCATATTAAAAAAAAACGTACATATTCTCTAGATTCTAAAAAAATTAGTGGCGCTAAATTCGAACTCTAGTATGATTTTTAATTAATTTTTCAAAATTTTCCTAAAATAGAAAAATGGATTATTAAAGAACTAAAAATTGCACAAAATTTATTAAAAAATATAAAATTGCTATCTAACTTATTACAATAAAATGTACGTATTGTCTGGAATCTAAAAACATTGACGGCACTGAATTAGGACATTGTTATTATTTATTATTAATTTTTCAAATTTTTTTTAAAAATAGAAAAAATGGATTATCAAAGTATTATAAATTATGCAAAACTTATTGAAAAATAGAAAATTGCAATCTAACATATTAAAATAAAATATACGTGTTTTATGGAGTCTGAAAAAATTGGCAGCAATAAATTCAGACTCTCTTATTATTTTATTATTAATTTGTTGATATGTTTCCTCAATTGGAAAAAAAGAGATTATCAAGCATTAAAAATTGCCCAAAAAATTATAAAAAAATAGAAAATTACAATCTAATTTGTTAAAATAAAATCTATGTATTGTGTGAAGTCTAAAACAATTAGAGGTGCTGAATTCGGACTTTACTATTATTTATTACAAAATTGCAGTATTTCTTTCTTAAAATAGAAAAAAAAAAGAGATTATCAAAGTATTAAAAATTGCACTAAATATTAAAAAAATGGAAATTGTAATCTAACATATTAAATAAAAAGTACGTATTTTCTCATGTCTAAAAAAATTGGCGGCATTGAATTTGGACTTTGCTATGATTTATTATTAATTTTTCATATGCTTTCCAAAAATTAAAAAAAAAAGGATATCAAAAAATTAAAAATGGCACAAAAATTATTAGAAAATAGAAAATTGTAATATAAATTATTAAAATAAAAATGTATGTATTGTCTAGAGTCTAAAAAAATTAGTGGCCTTAAATTCGGATTTTGCTATGATGTCTTATTAATTTTTCAAATTCTTTCATAAAATGTAAAAAAATTATTTAAAAGAACTTAAAAATGTAAAATAATTAAAACAAATAGAAAATGACAATCTAGCTTATTAATAATCCATTTTTTCTATTTTTGAAAAGAATTTAAAAAATTAATAATAAATCATAGTAGAGTCCAAATTTAGTGCCGCTAATTTTTTTAAAACTCCCGACAGTACATACATTTTATTTTAATAAGTTACACAACAATTTTCTATTTTTTTAGTAATTGTTGTGCAATTTTAGTTTCTTTGATAATCCCTTTTTCCATTTTAGGAAAAAGATTGAAAATTTAATAAAAAAATCATAGCAGAGTTTGAATTTAGCGCCGCTAATTTTTTTAGAATCTAGACAATTGTATATTTTATTTTAATATCTTAGATTTCAATTTTCTATTTTTTAATAATTTTTGCCCATTTTTTGAAGTGTTGATAACCCATTTTTTCTATTGTAGGAAATAATTTGAAAAATTAGTAATAAATAATTTGAAAGTCCTAATTCAGTGCCGCCAATTTTTTTAGACTCCATACAATACTTACATTTTATTTTAATATTTAGATTGCAATTTCTATTTTATAATAACTTTTGTGCAATTTTTAATACTTTGATAATCCATTTTCTCTATTTTGGGAAATAAAATTAAAAATTAATAATAAAATCATAGCAGAGTCCAAATTCAGTGCCACCATTTTTTTTAGACTCCAGAAAATCTGTACATTTTATTTTAATAAGTTTGATTGCTGTTTTGATAATTTTTTAAATAATTTTTGCAATTTTTAATGCTTTGATAAAACCCTTTTTATTTTAGGAAAGGAATGAAAAAAATTATAAAATAAATCATAATAGAGTTTGAATTCAGCCCTGCCAATTTTTTTAGACTCCAAACAATATGTACATATTTTAATAAGTAAGATTTTAATTTTCTAATTTCTAATAATTTTTGTGCAATTTTTTTATGCTTTAACATTCCATTTTTTCAATTTCAGGAAAGAATTTAAAAAATTCATAATAAATCGTAGCATAATCCAAATTTAGTGCCACCAATTTTTTTAAACTCCAGACAATACTTACATTTTATTTTAATAACTTAGAATGTAATTTTCTCTTTTGTTAATACTTGTTTGTGTAATTTTTAATGCTTTGATAATCCAATTTTTTCTATTTTAGGAAAGAATTTAAAAAATTAATAATAAATGATAGCAGAGTCCAAATTCAGTGCCGCCAAATTTTTTAGACTCCAGACAATAAGTAAATTTTATTTTAACTAGTAAGGTTGCAGTTTTCTAATTTTTAATGATTATTGTGCAATTTTTAATGCTTTAAAAATCCATTCTTCTCATTTTAGGAGAAAATTTGAAAATTTAATAATAAATCATTACAAAATTCAAATTCAATGCTGCCAATTTTTTTAGACTGCAGGCACTACGTTCATTTTGTTTTACTAAGTTAGATAGCAATTTTCTTTTTTCTTTTTTTATTAATTTTTGCTCAATTTTTAATGCTTTGATAATCCTTTTTTTTTCCATTTTAGGAAAGTAATGAGAAAATTAATAATAAATAATAAGAGGGTTTGAATTCATTGACATCAATTTTTTCAGACTACATAAAACACGTACATTTTATTTTAATAAGTTAGATTATAATTTTCTATTTTTTAATTATTTTTGTGTAATTTTTATTGCTTTTATAATCCATTTTTTCTATTTCATGAAAGAATTTGAAAAATTAATAATGAATCATAGTAGTGTCCTAATTCAATGTCGTCAATTTTTTTAGACTCCAGACAATACGTAAATTTTACTTTTACAAGGTGGGTTGTAATTTTCTATTTTTATATAGATTTGGGCAATTTTTTAATTTTTTGATAATCACTTTTTTCTAGTTGAGGAAAGAAATAAAGAAATTAATAATAAATAATAGGAGAGTCCGAATTTAGCACCTCCAATTTTTTTTAGACTCTAGACAATATGTGCATTTTATTTTAATAAGTTAGATTGCAATTTCTATTTGTTTAATATTTTTTGGGTAATTTTTAATGCTTTGATAAACCATTTTTTCTATTTTAGGATAAAATTTGAAAAAAAAATAATAAATCATAGCAAAGTAAAAATTCAATGCTCCCAATTTTTTTAGCCTCCAAACAGTACATCCATTTTATTTTAATAAGCTAGATTGTAATTTTCTATTTTTTTTAATTTTTGTCCAATTTTAAGTTCTTTGATAATCCCTTTTTACATTTTATGAAAGAATTTGAAAATTTAATAAGAAATCATAGCAAAATTCGAATTTAGGGCCACTAATTTTTTTAGACTCTAGACAATACATACATTTTATTTTAATAATTTATTTTTCAATTTCCTATTTTTTAATAATTTGTGTACCATTTTTAATGTTTTGATAAACCATTTTTTCTATTTTAGGAAAGAATTTGAAATATTAATAATAAATCATAGCAGAGTCCAAATTCAGTGCCGCCAATTTGTTTAGACACGAGAAAATACATACTTTTTTATTTTAATATGTTAGATTCCAAATTTCTATTTTTTTTTAATAATTTAGTGCAATTTTTAATACTTTGATAATCTCTTTTTTCTATTTTAAGAAAGAAATACTGCAATTTTGTAATAAATAATAGTAGAGTCTGAATTCAGCACCTCCAATTTTTTTAGACTTCAGACAATACATAGATTTTATTTTAACAATTTAGATTGCAATTTTCTAGTTTTTAATAATTGTTTGGGCAATTTTAAATTTTTTGATAATCACTTTTTTCTAGTTGAGGAAACATATCAAAAAATTAATAATAATTAATATGAGAGTTTGAATTCAGCGACACCAATTTTTTTCGTCTCTAGAAAATATGTAAATTTTATTTTAATATGTTAGATTGCAATTTTTTATTTCTAATAAGTTTTGTTTAATTTATAATACTTTGATAATCCATTTTTTCTATTTTTGAAAAGAATTTAAAAAATTAATAATAAATCATAGCAGAGTCCAAATTTAGTGCCGCCAATTTTTTTAGACTCCAGACAGTACATAAATTTTATTTTAATAAGTTACAATGTAATTTCCTATTTTTTAATAATTGCTGTGCAATTTTTAGTTTCTTTGATAACCCCTTTTTTCCATTTTAGGAAAAAGTTTGAAAAATTAATAAAAAAATCATAGCAGAGTTCAAATTTAGCACTGCTAAATTTTTTAGAATCTAGACAATACGTACATCTTATTTTAATATGTTAGATTTCAATTTTCTATTTTTTAATAATTTTTGGCCCATTTTTAAAGTTTTGATAACCCATTTTTTCTATTGTAGGAAAAAATTTAAAAAATTAGTAATAAATAATTTGAAAGTCCTAATTCATTGCCGCCAATTGTTTTAGACTCCATACAATACTTACATTTTATTTTAATATTTAGATTGCAATTTTCTATTTTATAATAACTTTTGTGCAATTTTTAATACTTTGATAAACAAGTTTTTCAATTTTAGGAAATAAAATTAAAAATTAATAATAAATAATAACATAGTCCAAATTTGGTGCCACCAATTTTTTTAGACTCCAGAAAATTTGTACATTTTATTTTAATAAGTTTGATTGTTGTTTTAATAATTTTTCAAAAAATTTTGTACCCTTTTTTATTTTAGGAAAGGATTGAAAAAAATTATAAAATAAATCATAGGAGAGTTTGAATTCAGCCCTGCCAATTTTTTTAGACTCCAGACAATACGTACATTTGATTTTAATAAGATTTTAATTTTCTTTTTTCTAATAATTTTTGTGCAATTTGTTATGCTTTAACATTCCATTTTTTCTATTTTAGAAAAGAATTTAAAAAATGCATAATAAATCGTAGCATAATCCAAATTTAGTGCCACCAGTTTTTTTAAACTCCAGACAATACGTACATTTTATTTTAATAACTTAGATTGCAATTTTCTCTTTTGTTAATACTTGTTTGTGTAATTTTTAATGCTTTGATAATTCAATTTTTTCTATTTTAAGAAAGAATTTAAAAAATTAATAATAAATGATAGCAGAGTCCAAATTCAGTGCTGCCAAATTTTTTAAACTCCACACAATAAGTATATTTTATTTTAATCAGTAAGGTTGTAGTTTTCTATTTTTTTAATGATTATTGTGCAATTTTTATTGCTTTGATAATCCATTTTTCTTATTTTAGGAGAAAATTTGAAAAATTAATAATATCTAAATTCAATGCTGCCAATTTTTTTAGACTGCAGGCACTACGTACATTTTGTTTTACTAAGTTAGATAGCAATTTTCTATTTTTTTTAATTATTTTTTGCTCAATTTTTAATGCTTTCATAATCCTTTTTTCTATTTTAGGAAAGTAATGAGAAAATTAATAATAAATAATAAGAGAGTCTGAATTCATTGTCGCCAATTTTTTCAGACTCCATAAAACACATACATTTTATTTTAATAAGTTAGCTTGCAATTTTCTATTTTTCAATTATTTTTGTGTAATTTTTATTGCTTTTATAATCTATTATTTCTAAACTAAACAGATCGTACCGATACTGTGTACCGATATGCTCGAAAGTTACCATACCAGTATGCTACTGTCTAGAGAGTTTATCGTACCATTACACTCTATAAGTTCTAGGAATTTTAAGTCACAATCTGGGGTCCATTTTTCACCCTATAAATACATAATGACTCCTCCATTAGCCCCATTCTATTATTTCTAACCCTAGGAAACCTTAGAGAGGAAGAAAGAGAGAGAAAAACACAAGATCAAAGGGGATTTGCACATTGGATTGGATCAAAACCCTAGTTTTTTTTTCAAGAACACCAAGGTAGGGATTTTCTTCCATTCTTGTACATTGAGGTTAA
The DNA here is from genome assembly GCA_963454935.2 of Ilex paraguariensis. NCBI lineage: Eukaryota > Viridiplantae > Streptophyta > Magnoliopsida > Aquifoliales > Aquifoliaceae > Ilex > Ilex paraguariensis. The sequence continues at coordinate 838,697 of CAUOFW020002092.1, read as the reverse complement.
GGCATTTGTATGTATGTATGTTTTTACTCTCGATCCTAAGTATATGCTATGAAATCCCTATCTCTTGATGCTTTTGCACTATTACCATGTTTTAAACAAAGCTATGGTTATATAGCCATGAAATTTCTCCTCTTGACTTGAAAACCCTAGTTTTTGAGAAAAATAAATTTTTCTTCTTAATATTCCTTTGTTCTTGGTTTTCAAACTCTAGTGCTTTGTTTTGAACAACAAAATAATATTTGTGATGATCTCTTGCATATTTTCTTAAATTGTTCTATTGGAGAAGATACCTATGCAAATTTGGGGATTTTTGGTGTACATGTAATTTGCAAAAATAATTATTTTTGCATCTCTTGTATGATTGTTGTGATGGACTTGAATTGCATTCGAGCATTGTCGTAGAGTGTTAGAGGTTAGTCTATCCCATTGGGGGTGAGATGGTTATCTAACACTTGTAGTGGATTGTTGTTTGTGAGAGCAACCACTATTGTTCACATAAGTTCGAGATTGAGGAATGGTATACATTTCCTAGGAAGGATTCGTCAATATCGTGGGAGACGGTATACGCCCTTCCTAAAATATTTAGGATTGTGTGATTGTGATGGGTGAACAAGGTAAAAGTCGTTGTGTAGATTCATGGAAAGCAACCAACATACATGAGACCATGGGATGAGGCTATTGTATAATTTATTGTTTTTCTTTAGTCCTGACATGTTTATTCTTTTTAATTAACTTATTGTCATTGCGTTAACTTTAGATCAAATAAATTGTCACTGTTTTACTTCCAGTTATATATGATATTTTAGAAAAAGAGACCAAACTGTTTTATATGATTTCTAAATCTTGTTCAAGTTTGGGAGAATGTTGCTATAGAGCTTAGTGTTCACCCCTACAACAATCATATTTTTCAAATTTTGGCTTAGATGAAGATACATGGGAGCTATAAGTTATGAATTACCACTAGAGGGGTAGGATTAGGTTGAATAAGATTATTGATATAAGTTTTATACGCGTTTTGTGCCTTAGATTAAAGTGATAGTTAGGATGTCTTGTACATCAAGGAAACTAAATTGTGAATTGATGTGCATGATGAACAGTGGACATGGACGTGAACGTAGGCGTGGTCGTGGAGGTCAAGCAAATCCACCACCACCTCCCGATGCTATGAACGACATCTATCATTGCCTACAGGAGCTAACCACGCTGGTACAACACCGTAATGAAAACAAAACCACAACGGTGGGGTTCATCCATTAGCTCAAGTACCAGGCAACAAGAACGAAAATCGAAGGATGGTAGTTCTTCGAGAATTTCTACGACAACACCCACCTACTTTCCAAGGAAGCTCTAACCCCTTAGATGCGGATAAATGGATTCGCCGGGTGAAGAAGATATGTGATGGCATGGGAGTTGCCATGGATTTACGGGTTGGCTTGGCTACATATCTGTTCGAGGGAGAAGCAGACTATTGGTGGGATTCAGTAAAGAGAAGGAGGAGGAACATGGATGCTCTTACCTGGGAGGAATTTGATCAAATCTTCCAAGACAAGTATTTTTTTGAATCCGTCAGGGACAAGATGAGTGCAGATTTTCTAGCTCTACGATAGGGCAACATGACGGTAACTGAGTATGAGAGGAAGTTTGATAAGCTATCTCGATATGCCACGGAGTTCATATCCACCAAGGCCAAGAGGGTCAAACGATTTGAGCAGGGCTTGAGGCCTGTCATCCGGGAAAAGCTTGTGGCCCACAAGATCCGAGGCTATGGAGATCTAGTTGGTAGAGCTACACTAGTGGAGCGAGACATGGAGGACAACCAGTGGTGACAGAACTAAGCGAGGGGAGCCCCGATTCGGACAGGTGCTAGCAGTAATGGAGTGCAGAGGGAAGCACCATATCGTCGCCCAGACCAGGTGGCTAGACAGAGACTTCAGACAGATCGAGAAGATGGGATTACTTAGAATTGAACAGGCACTGACCCACGTCAATGCTTCGCATGTGGAGGTGTCGGGCACTTCAGAAATAACTACCCATCGTTGCCACCAAAGACCAACCAAGCACCTGGACAAGTAAATGCAAATAAGCTACCACTACCTAAGCCATTACAACAGAGACCGTTAGGAGCTATAATACCCGACGGTGCCAATCAAGGGAGAGTATTTACATTGACTCAACTAGAGGAAGATACTTCCAATGCCGTTGTGAAAGGTATAGTTCTTCTCTACAATTCTTGGGCCCGAATCTTATTTGATCCCGGTGCTACTCATTCATTCATACGCACTAGATATGCTCTTAATTTGGGATTGAACTTTGGTAAGTTAGAACATGCCTTGAGTATTGGCATGCTTACAGGAGAACGGTTGGATACTAGAAGGGTATGTAGATGTTGTGTGCTTCGAATTGAGGAGCAAGAATTAATTGTAGATTTGGTTGTGTTAGACATGAAGGGGTATGACATAATATTTGGGATGAACTTGTTGTCTACCTTCCGTGCGATAATGGATTGTTTTCGTAAATGAATTTCATTTCAATTATCGAGAGCTGTAGTTTTCAGTTTCATGAATGATCGAAATTCTTTCTATCCATTTCCTACTACAGGTAATAGATTATTGAAAGCAAAGGCAGGGAGCAATTTGAGTTTCTTGGCCAGCTTAATGGGTGATGATCAGGATAAATTCCATGCAACCGTGGTGTTGATAGTATCAAATTTTCTAGATGTCTTCCCAGATGAACTACCTGAGTTATCCCCACAGAGAGAGATTGAGTTTACAATCGATCTATATCCGGGAATCGAATCCATATCCATTGCTCCCTATCGGATGGCACCTTTGGAGTTGAAGGAGCTAAGGAAATAGTTGAACCAACTATTGACTATTGGGTTTATCCGCTTAAGCACTTCACCTTGGGGAACTCCGGTCCTCTTTGTGAAGAAATATGATGAAACACTTCGGTTATGCACGGACTATCGAAGGTTGAATCGAGTGATAGTGAAGAATAAATATCCATTGCCACGAATAGATGATTTGTTCGATCAGCTGAGGGGTTCTAAGTATTACTTCAAAATTGATCTTCGCATAGGGTACCATCAACTGCGAATTTAGGAGGAGGATATTCTTAAAACAGCTTTTCGTACCCGGTATGGTCATTTCGAATATACGATAATGTCGTTCGGATTAACTAATGCTCCAACAGCCTTCATGGACTTGATGCACAGGGTATTTTGGCCATATCTAGATCAATTTGTCATCGTGTTTATTGATAACATATTAATCTATTCACGGACACAAGAGGAACATACACGTCATCTCTCGATTGTGCTATAGACATTGAGAGAGCATAAGCTATATGCCAAGATGAGTAAATGCGAGTTCTGGATGAAGGAAGTAAAATTCCTTGGCCATGTTGTGTCGGAACAAGGTGTAGTTGTTGACCCCGCAAAGATTGAAGTTGTGATGAAATGGGAACCACCGAGGAATGTGACCGAAGTACGTAGTTTCTTGGGATTAGCAGGCTACTATCGGAGGTTTGTGAAAGGGTTCTCGAAAATAGGTATGCCAATGAATTGCCTTACGAAGAAAGGGGAAACATTCTTATGGACTCAAGGGTGTGAACAAGCCTCTTGCACCTTAATGGAAAGGTTGACAACAACTCCTATCCTCATTATCCCGAGTAGTGGAGAAAGATATGATTTGTATACCGATGCTTCATTACGAGGCTTGGGATGTGTGCTTATGCAAGGAGGTAAGGTTGTTGCTTATGGATCGAGACAACTAAAGATCCATGAGGAAAATTATCCCACCCATGACTTAGAGCTTGCAACTGTGATTTTTGCTCTTAAGTTATGGAGGTGTTACCTGTATGGAGAAAAGTTTTAAGTGTTTTCTGATCATAAGAGTCTCGAGTACGTCTTCACACAGAAAGACTTGAATCTTCGGCAAAGAAGGTAGATTGAATATCTAAAAGACCATGAGTTCACACTCAACTACCACCTAGGGAAGGCTAATGTAGTAGGAGATGCACTTAGCAGAAAGTCTCGGGATGAAATCAATGTCCTTACTGTTAATAGGTAGAAGATGATTGATTGCTTGGAGGAGTTTGATCTATGGGTGGATAGACAGGGGAATCGATCATGCTTATTTAATTTCGTAGTTCAACCAATTCTTCAACAAAAGATTGTGGAGTTGCAAAGATTAGATACAGAGTTGGAAACTATCTAGGGTAGATTGGAGATGACTGAGTTGATTGAGAACTGGGGAATACATAATGATGAGTTACAGTTTCGTGAGAGACTATGTGTACCAAACAATGACCAGGTAAGGGAAGAAGTGTTGGGTGAGTGTCATCGTTCAAACTTCTCCATACATCCGGGGGTAGTACCAAGATGTATAGGGACATGAAGCGTCAATATTGGTGGAAAGGGATGAAACATGATGTGGTTAAGTACGTTTCAAAGTGCGCAGTGTGTCAGCAGGTGAAGATAGAGCATCAAAAGCCTAGAGAATTATTACAGTCCTTGTCTATTTCAGAGTGGAAGTGGGATCACATTATCATGAATTTTGTGTCGGGTTTACCACAGACGTCATGAGGGCATAATGTCGTATGGGTTATTGTAGATAGACTCACCAAGGTAGCGCATTTCTTAAGTATGAAGACCATGGACACTTTAGAGACCTTAAACAAGCTTTATAGCTATGAGGTTGTTCGATTACATGGAGTTTTTCTCTCTATTATTTCGGATCGTGATTCTTGTTTAGTGGCACAATTTTGGCAAAGTCTACAACGAGGTATGGGGACAGAGTTACACTTTAGTACCGCCTTTCATCCCCAAATGGATGGTCAATCCGATATGGTAATACAGATTTTGGAGGATATGTTTCGAACTTGTGTGTTGGACTTCAAGGGAAGTTGGAGTGATCATTTGTCGTTGGTGGAATTTGCATATAACAATAGCTATCAGGCAAGTATTGAAATGGCTCCTTATAAAGCATTGTATGGAAGACCATTTAGGTCCCCGACTTGTTGGTTGGAAGTGTGAGAGAGTAGCTTATTTGGGCTAGAGATTGTTCAGGAGACTACAGAGAAAATTCAACTCATCCGGGAAAGATTACGCACGACACAAAGCAGACAGAAGAGCTATGCAGATAGAAGACAACGATCCTTGGAATTCAAAGAGGGGGATTATGTGTTCCTCAAGGTGTCACCTAAAAAGGGGGTGTTTAGATTTGACAAGAAGAGGAAATTAGTACCAAGATACACCGGATCATTTCAAGTGATCCAAGCTGTAGGCAAAGTGACGTATCAACTTCGGTTACCAGCTCAGTTGTCAGGGGCGCATAATGTATTCCATGTGTTAATGTTAAAAAAGTGTCAAACGGATACAATGCATGTCATGGATTTGGAGGATATTGAAATTCAAGATGGAGCAACATATGAAGAACAACCGGTGAAGATTCTCAACACCAAGCAGAAGGTGTTTCGCAACAAAGTCATTCAACTAGTGAAAGTCTTGTGGCAACACCATGGAGTGGAGGAAGCTACTTGGGAACCGGAGCTATAGATGCGAGAGAAGTACCCCCATTTGTTCGCTACTTGAGGTAAGTTTCAAGAACAAAACTTTTTTTAAGGGGGTGTATTGTAAACCCCCACACTTTTATTTTAATATGTAGCAAGTAAATATATTAATTTTTTTTAATCGAACTTGTACCAATTATGTTTGATGTCCAAATGTATGTTGTATAAGTTTGGGTTGATTTTAGAAGGGTTTGGAATGGATTGGAAATGAAAAACAAAGGAAACAGGCAAAACTGAATAGACCGTACCGGTATTGCATATCGGTACGCCCGGAAGTTACCATACCAGTACAGCGTACCGGTACTCTACTGTCCAGAGAGTTTACTGTACCGGTACGCTCTATAAGTTTCAAAAATTTTAAGTCGTGATCTGAGGTCCATTTTTCACCCTATAAATACATAATGATGCATCCATTAGCCCCATTCCAACATTTTTAACCCTAGGAAACCTTAGAGAGGAAGAAAAGAGGAAAAAACACAAGATCAAAGGGGATTTGCACATTGGATTGGATCAAAGCCCTAGTTTTTTTTCAAAAACACCAAGGTAGGAGTTTTCTTCCATTCTTGTACATTGAGGTTAGGACATTTATATGTATGTATGTTTTTACTCTCGATCCTAAGTATATACTATGAAATCCCTATCTCTTGACGCTTTGCACTTATTACCATGTTTTAAACAAAGTTATGGTTATATAGTCATGAAATTTCTCCTCTTGACTTGAAAACCCAAGTTTTAGAGAAAAATAGATTTTTCTTCTTAATATTCCTTTGTTATTGGTTTTCAAACTCTAGTGCTTTGTTTTGAACAACAAAATAATATTTGTGATGATCTCTTGCATATTTTTTTAAATTGTTCTATTGGAGAAGATACTTATGAAAATTTGGGGGTTTTTGATGTACGTGTAATTTACAAAAATAGTTGTTTTTGCATCTCTTGTATGGTTGTTGTGATGGACTTGAATTGCATTCAAGCATTGTCGTAAAGTGTTAGATGTTAGTCTATCCCATTGGGGGGTGAGATGGTTGCCTAACACTTGTAGTGGATTGTTGTTTGTGATAGCAACCACTATTGTTCACGTAAATTCGAGGCTGAGGGATGACATACCTTTTCTGAGAAGGATTCGTCAATGCCGTGGGAGACGGTATACGCCCTTCCTAAAATGTTTGGGATTGTGTGATTGTGATGGATGAACGAGGTAAAAGTCGTTGTGTAGATTCATGGGAAGCAACCAACATACATGAGACTATGGGATGAGGCTATTGTATAATTTATTGTTTTTCTTTAGTCCTGACATGTTTATTCTTTTCAATTAACTTATTGTCATTGCGTTAACTTGAGATCAAATAAACTCACTGTTTTACTTCCAGTTATATATGATATTTTAGAAAAAGAGACCGAACTGTTTTATATGATTTCTCAACTTTGTTCAAGTTTGAGAGGATGTTACTACAGAGCTTAGTGCTCACCCCCTACAACAATCATATTTTTCAGATTTTGGCTTAGATGAAGAACTCGGAAGCGAAGAGCAAGTACGATGGGAAGCTCCACTAGATGGGTACGTGGATCCCGAAGTGGATGTTTAGGGTTGTACTTCCCTATGTACTAGACTAGGGAATTCCTTTTGAGACTATGTAGAGTCTAACCTTTTGTTATTCCACTGCAAGTTCAAATTTGATTCTTTTTGATGTAATTGCCTTAGTTAATCATATTCTTTTAGATACGATGGTCATGCTTTGGCATATTCTTTTGGATTAGGTTGTAAATATTATGAATGATGAATGAAATTATCTTAATTATGGATATTATTAGTTGCTCTCGTGTTGTGAATGATTTTTAGATTGTAATGTTATCCAAGGTGGGTTTTGGGGTGTTACAAATTTGTTTAGACTCCAAACAATACGTACATTTTATTGTAATAAGTTAGATAGCAATTTTCTATTTTTTAATAAATTTTGTGCAATTTTTAGTTCTTTAATCCATTTTTTCTATTTTAGGAAAGAATTTAAAAAATTAATAATAAATCATAGCAAAGTCCAAATTTAGTGCTGCCAATTTTTTTAGATTCCAGACAATACATACATTTTATTTTAATAAGTTACACTGCAATTTTCTATTTTTAAATAATTTTTGTGCAATTATTAGTTTCTTTGATAATCATTTTTTCCCATTTTAGGAAAAAGTTTGAAAAACTAATAAGAAATCATAGTAGAGTTCGAATTTAGCGCTGCTAATATTTTTAGAATCTAGACAATACGTACATTTTATTTTTATATGTTTGATTTCAATTTTCTATTTTTTAATAATTTTGTCCCTTTTTTAAAGTTTGATAACCCATTTTTTCTATTGTAGGAAAGAATTTGAAAAATTAGTAATAAATAATTGAAAGTCCTAATTCAGTGCTGCCAATTTTTTTAAACTCCATACAAAACTTACATTTTATTTTAATATTTAGATTGCAATTTTCTGTTTTATAATAACTTTTGTGCAATTTTTAATACTTTGATAAACCATTTTTCCTATTTTAGGAAATAAAATTAAAAATTAATAATAAATCATAGTAGAGTCCAAATTTGGTGCCACAAATTTTTTTAGACTCCAGAGAATCTGTACATTTTATTTTAATAAGTTTGATTGATGTTTTAATAATTTTTTAAAAAATTCTGTGCAATGCTTTGATAATACATTTTTTTATTTTAGGAAAGAAATTAAAAAAATTATAAAATAAATCATAGGAGAGTTTGAATTCAGCCTTGCCAATTTGTTTAGACTCCAGACAATACGTACATTTTATTTTAATAAGTAAGATTTTAATTTTCTATTTTCTAATAATTTTTGTGCAATTTTTATGCTTTAACATTCCATTTTTTCTAGTTTAGGAAAGAATTTAAAAAATTTATAATAAATCGTAGCATAATCCAAATTTAGTGCCACCAATTTTTTTAAACTCCAGACAATACGTACATTTTATTTTAATAACTTAGATTGCAATTTTCTCTTTTGTTAATACTTATTTGTGTAATTTTTAATGCTTTGATAATTCAATTTTTTCTATTTTAAGAAAGAATTTAAAAAATTAATAATAAATGATAGCAGAGTCCAAATTTAGTGCTGCCAAATTTTTTAAACTCCACACAATAAGTATATTTTATTTTAATCAGTAAGGTTGTAGTTTTCTATTTTTTTAATGATTATTGTACAATTTTTATTGCTTTGATAATCCATTTTTCTCATTTTAGGAGAAAATTTGAAAAATTAATAATATCTAAATTCAATGCTGCCAATTTTTTTAGACTGCAGGCACTACGTACATTTTGTTTTACTAAGTTAGATAGCAATTTTCTATTTTTTTTATTATTTTTTGCTCAATTTTTAATGCTTTCATAATCCTTTTTTCTATTTTAGGAAAGTAATGAGAAAATTAATAATAAATAATAAGAGAGTCTGAATTCATTGTCGCCAATTTTTTCAGACTCCATAAAACACGTACATTTTATTTTAATAAGTTAGCTTGCAATTTTCTATTTTTCAATTATTTTTGTGTAATTTTTATTGCTTTTATAATCCATTTTTTCTATTTCATGAAAGAATTAAAAAATTAATAATAAATCATAGCAATGTCCTAATTCAGTGCCTTCAATTTTTTTAGACTCCAGATAATACGTGAATTTTACTTTTACAAGGTGGATTGTAATTTTCTATTTTTATATAAATTTGGGCAATTGTTTAATGTTTTGATAATCAATTTTTTCCAGTTGAGGAAAGAAAGAAAGAAATTAATAATAAATAATAGGAGAATCCGAATTTAGCACCTCCAATTTTTTTAGACTCGAGATAATACGTACATTTTATTTTAATAAGTTAGATTGTAATTTCTATTTTTTTAATATTTTTTTTGTAATTTTTAATACTTTGATAATCCATTTTTTCTATTTTAGGATAAAATTTGAAAAACTAATAATAAATCTTAGCAGAGTACAAACTCAGTGCTGCCAATTTTTTAGACTTCAAACAGTACATCCATTTTTTTTAAGAAGCTAGATTGTAAGTTTCTATTTTTTTTAATTTTTTTGCAATTTTAAGTTCTTTGATAATCCCTTTTTACATTTTATGAAAGAATTTGAAAAATTAATAAGAAATCATAGCAAAATCCAAATTTAGGGCCACTAATGTTTTTAGACTCTAGACAATACAAATATTTTATTTTAATAATTTATATTACAATTTTCTATTTTTTAATAATTTTTGTGCCATTTTTAATGTTTTGATAATCCTTTTTTCTATTTTAGAAAATAATTTAAGAAATTAATAATAAATCATAGCAGAGTCCAAATTCAGTGCCGCCAATTTTTTTAGACACGAGAAAATACTTACTTTTTTATTTTAATATGTTAGATTGCAATTTTTTGTTTTTTTAATAATTTAGCGCACTTTTTAATACTTTGATAATCTCTTTTTTTTTTCTATTTTAAGAAAGAAATACTGCATTTTGTAATAAATAATAGTAGAGTCCGAATTCAGCACCTCCAATGTTTTTAGATTTCAGACAATACATAGATTTTATTTTAACAAATTAGATTGCAATTTTCTACTTTTAATAATTTTTTGGGCAATTTTTAATGTTTTGATAATCTCTTTTTTCCAATTGAGGAAACATATCAAAAAATTAATAATAATTAATAGGAGAGTTTGAATTCAGCGACGCCAATTTTTTTCGTCTCCAGACAATACGTACATTTTATTTTTATATGTTAGATTGCAATTTTCTATTTTTTAATAAGTTTTGTGTAATTTATAATACTTTGATAATCCATTTTTTCTATTTTTGAAAAGAATTTAAAAAATTAATAATAAATCATAGAAGAGTCCAAAATTCGGTGCCGCCAATTTTTTAGACTCCAAATGGTACGTAGATTTTATTGTAATAAGTTAGATAGCAATTTTCTAATTTTTTAATAAATTTTGTGCAATTTTTAGTTCTTTAATATTCCACTTTTTCTATTTTAGGAGAGAATTTAAAAAATTAATAATAAATCATAGCAAAGTCCAAATTCAGTCACGCCAATTTTTTTTAGACTCCAGACAATACATACATTTTATTTGAATAAGTTACACTGCAATTTTCTATTTTTTAATAATTGTTGTGCAATTTTTAGTTTCTTTGATAATCCCTTTTTTCCATTTTTGGAAAAAATTTGAAAAATAAATAAGAAATCATAGCAGAGTTCGAATTTAGTGCCGCTAATTGTTTTAGAATCTAGACAATATGTACATTTTATTTTAATATGTTAGATTTCAATTTTCTATTTTTTTAAATAATTTTTGGCCCATTTTTAAAGTTTTGATAACCCATTTTTTCTATTGTAGGAAGGAATTTGAAAAATTAGTAATAAATAATTTGAAAGTCCTAATTCAGTGCCGCCAATTTTTTTAGACTTCATACAATACTTACATTTTATTTTAATATTTAGATTGTAATTTTTTGTTTTATAATAATTTTTGTGCAATTTTTAATACTTTGATAAACCATTTTTTCTATTTTAGGAAATAAAATTAAAAAGTTCACTTGGGCTAAGGGCTGGGGGGCAACTGATGATACCCAAAAGGAATTTCAGCTAAGTATGAGCCTAGGAACCGAAGTCAGGTCAGGAGGCCTGACCAGATAAGCAAGGCTCAATGGACCTGAGCTGGAGATCCCCCCAGACAAGTCAATAGCAGAGAGGATAAGGAAACAGTGGGATGACAGCAGGGCTGGAGTTCAAGCGTAAAACTCTCAACCAACCGAGATCTTCTCCCCAAAAATCAAGGAAGACTCCGCTAAGATCACTCCTAAGAATGCTTAGGAATTGAAATTGCACTATAAATACTGTACAAAGCCTCCAAGATGAGGCAAAAATCCCTAGTGGTGTAAAAGGCATACTGTAAACCCCATTCCTCATTATAAAAACGAAATGAGCAAGAGCCTTTATTAAAAGAGTGGATTAACAGAGCTCTCGAGCTGGTGAATCACTATATCTTCATTGTGTAAATTCCTCCAAACCCTCAGCAAAACTTCTCACGATAACCGCGAGCCTTGTCGCTCAAATCCAAGCTGCCAAGCATAATTCATACTTCCTACTCATCCACGTTAACTTACATCATCAAGTTTGGTTTTGGTTTTACAGTACTGGTTGTGAGAGAAAATGAAAAGAGCAAAGGGTAGAAGGGTGAGACAAACTGAATGGACCTTGTAGAAAGGATCGAAGTGTTAGTTATTGTCTGGTGATTAGTGTTAAGACCAGATGAAGAAAACTCGGTGCATGTGGTTGATTGTGAGTTAACTAGTCCAAGTAGCTTGGATGAGATCCAGTTTCTTCTTAGATGACACTTTATTTTTGCAAAACAAACTGTTCACCTGGCTCGCACTTTGTTTCTTGATTTGTTTCTCGCTATTCGAGTAAATAATTATGATCTTTGTTCCCGATTATACCTTAATTAGCTATGAGCTGATCTGGTTCTGCTCTTTAATTTCTCATGATTCCTTTGCACCGCATAATTGCATGAAGCGAACATGCAAACTGACTATACTGGTGGATCAGTTCAGCAAACTGTCTGATCAGACAGGTATTTGGGTGCAACATTGCATGGCAGTGCATGGAATGGAAGGGGGAAAGGCACATTGGGCAGACTCTCTGGCCTAGGCTAGCAGCTAGCTTACTGAGTTCTAATCTGGTAAGGCCTCACACTGGGCAGACTCTCTGGCCTAGGCTAGCTTACTTAGTTCTAATCTAGTAAGGCCTGCTGTTGGTTATGCAAAGTGCTCCATTCAACGACTTCTTTTGAAAAAACCTTTAATTGTCCTAAGATTACAAGATCTATTTATGGTTTCGGGTGGTTTTTTTTTTTATGTAGTTTCATGTGTCTGAAGAAATTATGGTAGACATCGAAATCTTGTACTTTTAGCAAAATTGAATGCAATGATCGATGATTGTGTCTTTCAAAAAAATAAAAAAAAACCAACGATTGTGGCATCATTGACTAGAGTTATGAGGGCAGTTTAGAGCAACTCTAAGGGGGAGTGACATCAGAGGTGACATTCCCATAGCCGCTAAAATGTTACCATAAATTCAAAAATTTGGACTCCAATGGGGTTGACATCAAAGGTTGCAAAATGGCATCAAAGGTCTTGGAGTGACATTTTTTGGCAACTTTAGAGAGAGAAAGAGAGAGGTTGTAAATTTTACTGTTCAATTTCAACAGCTTTATTCAACCAAAAAATTCTACAAATATGGAGATTTTGAAAAGAAAATTTACCTGACTTTTGCTCTTGATTTTTCTTCAATCATTGAAAGGAGGCTCTTTGCTCCTGCTCCTGAGTAAGCTCTCAGTTCTTGATTTTTCTTCAATCGTTAGAAGGAGGCGCACAGACGCACAGGCGCAAAGGAAGTGGAAAGAGAATGGGAAGAGTCTTAATCGCAAAGGGAAGGAGAAGGGGAAGGGGAAAAGGGGGTAGGGTCTGATGATCATTTACCCCCAATTTGCCTCTTTGGTTGTTGATGATATTTTTGACACTATTCATTTTAGGACAAATGACACCTTGTATCCTAAAATTTTTTTGTATTCTTAATTTATATATTAACTTTTTTTTTATTGTCATATTACACCATTAATCAAACAAAAAATAGCAATGTGCTCCATTTTAAAAAATTCAACAAAAAACTTTTTATTGAAAACTTTTTTTTGATTCTGGCGTATAAGTTTAATTATATTTTTTAATAATATAATTAAAAAATGGCATCCCATTTTGGCACCTGCGATTGGAGCGAATTTGTAATTTAGAGATGCTAAAACACTATTTAAGATTGCAAATGGATGATTTGTCACCCCAAAATGGCAACTCCCTGTTAAATAATTAAAAGTGGGGGCTTTGTTTGGGTGAGGTTTGAGAGTGTTTTTTTTTTTGCTAATTCGGCTTGGGCAGTGGCTTTGTTTGTTTGAAATTTGAGAGTTTTAGCTATTGTTCGAGTGCTTTCCTCCCCTCTCCATTTAATTAAAAATGCATCCAAATATTCCACCTATATCCATTTATTTATCTTACATTTTTGTCTCGAGTAAGGTTAGACTAACAAAAAAATAAGATAAAAAAATAGGGACTAACTAATGTAATATTATAATAATAATAATAATATAAAAATATAAATTTTAAATGGATAAAAATGAGACTAATAACGTCATTAAGATAATATTACGTCATTTAGTCTTATATTTTGTCTCTGGGTAAATATTAGAAATATAAAGTTGGGCTGGCCAGATTGGGCCTCAGCCCTTTGGTCAACGAAATGAACCCACTAACCCAACTCTTCGATTTCCTGCCAAAATTGAAACCAAAACCCTGAAAAGCTCTCCAGACCAAAGGTCCTGTAAACCAGAGACCACCGCCACTAATACTATGTGACTCCATAGATTTTCTTCTAGCGAGAGCGATATGGATTCTCTCTACCACACCCACGTAAAGCTCTTGGCCTTCGACTTCATCACTCTCACACCAAACCCTTCAGACCCACTCTCTTTCTCTCGCAAAGGCTTGTCCATCTCCCGTGCCGAAACCCTCGGCATTGTCACCTGCCGAGAGCACAAACCCAATAAATTCCTGAAATTCACAGTCGATGATGGCACTGGTTGCATTCCGTGTATCCTCTGGCTTAATCAACTCAGTTCTCAGTACTTTTCACGTCGTAACCCATCAGATGTTCGATTAATTGCCAATGCAGCAGCTAAATTCGCCTCGGAGGTACAACTGGGTGTCGTAGCTAGAGTGCGAGGCAGGATCACCGCGTACAGAGGTGCAGTCCAAATTACTGTTTCAGATGTTGTCGTTGAGAGGGACCCAAACATCGATATTCTGCATTGGCTGGATTGTGTCAAGTTGGCTCGTAAGTGCTATGATGTTGTGCCTTGTTACAAACCTAAGTAATTATGATTATATGTGTGTGTGTGTGTGTGTGTGTGTGTCTATCCCTGTGTTCATGCATACTACTTTTGTTTGTCTGTTGATCGCAATTATGCGTATTTATCAATGATTGGGACGATTTTGGTGATTGTTCTGATTTAAATTATAAGATTTGTTGTTTTCCTTACTCAATATCTGATTAGAGGCGGATAAGTTAGCATAAGTGATGAAGGAGATTGCACTACTTAAAAACTTTGATAACTATAAATTTGGGTTGACTGTAACTACATTTAACTATGTTTTATGGTTTGATACTTGTTATAGCTACCAATTCCTTGATAGTGCTTCGAATTCTTTTTAGTGGTTACGGTTGTGAGCCACTGTCCACAAAGTCTTCTAGTTTATGATTGATGGGGGCATTGAGAGATTGTGATTTCACTTCTACTTTATGATTGGTGGTGGGCCATTGAAAGATTGTGGCTTTAATTGGTACTTGGCATCAGTTGAAGGCCTAAAGAACTAGCTGAACAAGTGCTTTGTTTTAAGTATTGCGTGTTATGCTTCCATGTAAATAAAATAAACTATTGGTAGTTGATTACTGTAGACCATACTTTCAATAGCTAAACAAGGGATTTTAAGTATTTGTCTAGGTTTTTTTTGCATTTTTTTTTAACTCTTTTTCCTTGTCAAGATATGTTCATTTCTTCTTAAACTTAGTCACTTGTGTTAGTTAGATATGCTCATTTCTTCTAAACTTAATCACATGTATTAGTAAGATATGCATGGACATATATAGCTACATTATTCATAATAAGATGCATATTATTTTGCTGCTGTTTTTTTTTCTTTGGGTTTAAATAATAGTACTTAATACAATTGTGACAACACTGTTACATTGTTCCGGTGCTGCTTTCAAGTTAACAACCCTACCATTACAATGGCAGCGAATTGATGGAACCTTCAATCCTGATGGACCATAGGAGGATTTATGTTATGTAGAAAACCCTAAACAAGAAGACCCTTCTCTGAACTCGTCCACATGAATTGTTTGATCCTCGTTCAATCATTATTCATTTAACCAATGCATATTTGACCTATAAAATAGGTTATCCTCTGATGCACACGGTGGGGATGTGTTTGGACCTAAAAAAAACATCCAGAAACCAAGGTGAAGGGGGTAGATATGGGCAGAAGGAAGATAAATATAATGAAACAGACCGGTCTTATGGTTTGATGGGTAACATGAGAGTGATGAAGTCTCCGAAAATGGAAGACAAGAAAGACAGTGACAAGATCTTTGCCCATCTCAATGGACCCAAATTGAAATAAATTCACTGTTAAATACACCCTCATTTTACACCTTGCGTGAAAAACTTGACATCAATATGTACAAGTCTATTGTATTTTTCTCTTTCTTGTGATTGTTACAATTCTCAAATGACAAGATATTCTTGCAACATGGATTGGGAAAATGTGCACCACCGCCACCACTATAACCACCACCTCCACCAAACCTGAAGAATCACCTCAACCAACCCGCAAAAAATTGCTTGTCCCCTTTTCTATTTTTTTTTCCTGTTGATATCAGGATTGATCCGTCCTCTAGAAAATATAGCATGACAAAGTCAATGCTGTTTTGACAGACTGCCCATACATATCCTATACATACAAAATACAAACGCTACAATACCCAGAGGTGCTCACTTCGCTCAAAGGACAAATAAAGATAATCCTTTGACTGCCTACTTTGTACGGCAAATATTCCTCTCTCGTTCGAACAAGGCTGACCTTTGGCAAAATAAAAAAAAAATAGTTCAATATTTGAAGATATTCAATAATCTTTGGTTTTTTTTTATTTAACTGATGAAGATTACATTTAAACTTTGCATCCATTGAAAATGTTGTTTGGATCTCTTACTTTTTTTTCCCTAGTGATCTCTGATTTTTTTTCCTTTCCCATAATAAAA
This sequence comes from Ilex paraguariensis, assembly GCA_963454935.2. Lineage (NCBI taxonomy): Eukaryota > Viridiplantae > Streptophyta > Magnoliopsida > Aquifoliales > Aquifoliaceae > Ilex > Ilex paraguariensis. The sequence continues at coordinate 822,233 of CAUOFW020002092.1, read as the reverse complement.
ACTATTTCCTCTATGTGATCATTGCTAAAAATAGGATTATAATTACGAAAATAAATCTAATGCATGCTTTTAATTAGGGAAAAAAAGGCATGAAATACTCATTTTTGGGGGTGAAAAACCTGGGGTACAAAATGTATGGCCCATTCGATCATTACAACTGTTCAGACTTCCAACTTGTTTTGTGTACTATATTTATTACTTTCAATCAATATTTATTTCGGTTGGGATTTGTATGGTTGCTTTCAATGTCTAAAATGATTGGAAATTGTGATTTTTGATACTACTGTATATGGGAAGGGTCAAGACAAGATTATGTGTAAAGTTTTTTCCACTTTATTATTGGCTCTCAGTCATTCCTGGAATAATGGTTGAAGAAAACGAGGTCGTGTTTGGTTGTGCACTTGTGCTGCTGGTGGTATTATACTCCTTTCAGTGGAGATCACTAACTTGATTTGACATAGAGGTGGGACTCGGGTTGAAAATTTTTTACATAATTTATCAGGTCTTTCTTTATGGGTTCGAGGTTAACATAATTTGATCAATCCACCAATTCCTTTTAATTAATGAGTCAATATAAAATTGATTATGTACAATTGAAACCGGTATGATTATATATATTAGTTTTTTATTAAATAACTAGTAATTGTCCGTGTCTGAAGGCACTACATTACTTGTAAAAATTGTAAATATTTTTTCATAAATAAAGGTAATATATAATACAATTTTAATAATACAAAAATCAAATTGATATTATTTAACTTATATGTAGAACATATATAATCAAACTTTTATATAATGAAAGTCACACTACAACTATTACAATATATTAATTTAAAATTTTGAAAACATAATTATTATTGATTAAACATCAATAATTTCAACATTTTTAATAAATTGTATCTCATTTTTTAAAAAATACAACTATTTGTTTTTCAGCAAGTTTTTACCTAAAGCTTATAGCATTATCTCTGTACCATTTTTTCAATATGAGTTCGTGTAACTTTTGTGAGGAAAACGTTTAAAAGTTTCACATGAATTCTCGTAAATGTAAAAAATTTTGTTGAAAAATTAAATTCAGTTTCCATTTAAGCTCAACTTAAATATTCGTAAAAATTCAATCGAATTTAAGTCTAGGTGGGGCTATTCCCACCCCACAAATTTTTATTCTTGTCCTATATAATTGTTCATTGTCAAACTATTAAGTCCACTCTTTCTATATCCACCTCATTAGTAATTAATTCTACTTTATACTACATACACTCCATTTAATAAGTAAACTCACATTACTTTGTCATAATTAGGGTTTTATTCTCTATTCAATTTCATGTATTCACAAAAGTATTTTTTCAATATGAATTTTTCTAATGAGATACAAGCTAGTATTATTTATCAATTTAATTCTATATTTGATTCCCTGTTTGTTGTATGAATTTTTATTATTTTCGGTATGTTTTGATATCTCTGTCAAGTTTAATAATTTTTTATTTAGAATTTGTATGTATATATATATATATATATATATATATATATATATATATATTTATATATGTTTGTTTTTTTTAATCTTGTTTAGATTTTACATCTATACTTGTTATTTTTTTTCTTGTTCAATTTTGTGTGTGTGCTTGATACTTTTTTTTCATGTCCGCTTTTATGTCTTGTGATTTTTGTAGTTTTGTTTGTTTTTTAATCTTTGCTTGATTTTTTTTTCTTTTTTGTTTTGGTTTGCTTCTTTATTTCTTTTTTATTTTTCCTTATTTTGTTCTTTTCTTTTTAAAAGACTTGCATGTTGCATGTGGTAGACTTAGTTAATAATAAGGTGAGTATAAAAAGGGTGAATTTAGTTGTTTGATTATGAAAAATTAAATGGAGTGGAAATGGGAATTTGGAGTGAGAGTAACCCCATCATTTAAGTTTAAACAAAAAATTATAATTTATATTCAACTAGCAATTGCCCGTGCCTGAGGGCACGATGTTACTCATAAATTAGTTACAAATATTTGTTCATACATAAATGTAAAGTAAAATACAACATTGCAGTAAACGAAGAACAAAATGAGTTCACTAATATTTTTTATACCATCAACCTACAAGCAAAATTATGTTAATTGTTACACCACGAAAATTATGTTATAATAACTGAAACATAATAATTCAGACATCTGAAAAATTATATCAATTGACAATATTCAACGTTCTGTTTTTGATTTAAAATTTACGATTTTAATATTCATAATCAACTTTATTTAAATAATAACAGAATTCATAACTAATAGAATGAGAATTAAAACAATAATCTCACAAATAAACTAAGTCTGTAGATGTTGTCAAATGACCAAATATAACTATCAAAAATTCTACCTTTTTTCAAAAGATACGACCTAAATGTTGAATTTGTATGATTCGAAATTATAATAGTGTTTTTAATTTTATATCATTCTTATCTGTTATTTATATTTTTAAACTAAACGTTATTTAGTATTAAATTATTTAGTAAAAATTGTTATTTCGTGTTGTTCACTAAATATTGAATTTGTATGATTCGTGTTTATAGTATTGCTTATAATTTTGTATTGTTTCTCTCGCTTGTAATTTTGTATCATTTTTCTTGGATATTTTGATTTGGATTATTTAGTAAATATTGTTATTTTGTGTTGTTCACTAAATATTAAATTTGTATGATTCATGTTTGTATATGAATTTAATCTTGTATATTTTAAATGTTAAACATATTTTTTTAATATATTTCGTAATATCTAAGTTGCCCAATAACTTGAATTTAATCTCATATATTTTACATGTTAATCATATTTTCTTTATTAAATTAGATTTTTTGCAAGTTATGCTTTTTTTTATTGATTATGGAAAAAATAAAATTGACTATTAAATTTGTATGATTTGAGTTTATAGTAATACTTTTAATTTTATATCATTCTTTTCGGTTATTTATATTCTTAGTATATTTTTTAAATTAAACGTTATTTAGTATTGGATTATTTAGTAAAGATTGTTGTTTCATGTTGTTCACTAAATATTGAATTTATATGATTCGTGTTCATAGTATTACTTATAATTTTGTATCGTTCTCTACTTGTAATTTTGTATCATTTTTCACCAGTATTTATATTTGGATTATTTAATAAATATTGTTGTTTTGTGTTGCTTATTAAATATTAAATTTTTATGATTCGTATTTGTATATGAATTTAATCGTATATATTTTAAATGTTAAGCATATTTTCTTTAATATATTTTTTGATATCTGAGTTGTCCAATAACTTGAATTTAATCTTGTATATTTTACATGTTAAGCATATTTTCTTTGTTAAATTAATTTTTTTGCAAGTTATGTTTTTTTTATTGATTATAAAATAAAATAAAATTGACTATTGAATTTGTATGATTCGTGTTTTGTAGTATTACTTGAATGAAAGAGAGAGATACAGAGAATATTTTCGTAATATATATTATCTATCTAATATTTATTATATAATTTTTCTTCAGAGAGAGATACAAAAGAATATTTTTGTAATATATTATCTCTCTTTGTGATATATACTATCTATTTATAGAGAGATATGATATTTGCTTGAATCAGACACTCTAATATTTTCGTGAGATACAAGAGAAATACAAAGAAAAATATTATGAAAAATTGATATTTTTTGCGTAAATTTAGTGTGAGAGAAAGATACAGAGGAATGAGAGATAGATTTGCTTGACTTAAGGAAAAGATTTGAAGGAATTAAATTTTGGAATATCAATTTTGGAAATTATAAATTTTGAGCAGCAAAAATATTTCAAAAGAGTTAATGTGGTACGTCGGATTCAAACGATCTGAGACGTTAATAACTTGAGACAATTTGAGATAACACAGTTTGTTAGATGATAATTTTTTTAGTTACGAAACGATTTGAGCCGCTCTTTATCTCCAAAATTTAAAATCGTTCTACTTTATTATATAGATAGTTATATTTAGCTTAATTCAAGTCCTAATCATAATTACGTCAAATCAAAAATTGAATTTAAGTTCAACTCAATTAACACTAATATCTTAAACTTACAAATTAATTCTTATTTATTCTCGTTCGTGACGCCATAACTTCTTTTTTTTTTTTAATTTAGTTATTCTTTATTACTTTTACAATCACTTTCAATTTGACTTCGGTATGAATACTCATAAAATTCAAGTAAAATTAAGATTAAGAATATATACTTTATACTCAACAATTAAATTCTGTTCAATTCCAATTCCAACTATAATCACTTTGAACCAATAATCGAATAAAATGAAAGAATTCTTATAATTTTTTGGCAGAAAAAATTTTGTAGGAGAAATTTCGATCGTTTGATCAATAATTTTAAAACAATCTGAGTCATGAAAAGCTCAAGATAAATAATGTTAGCTTCCTTAATATAGATATATCACAAATTACATATATGTTATTCGCCTATTATACCATTCGAATATTATAATATTTTTATTTTAATACAAAATATGACCTATATTATAGTCATTCGACTCGTTTTGACGCAAAAAATCTATATTTAAGGTAAATTTGTTTATGTTAAAATATTAAAAATAATCTTTAATTAGAATTATAATTAATGATCTAATTAATGTGTAATATAGAATAGAGAGAGATAGAGAGTTATAAGAGAGATAAAAATTTTAGAATTGTGGAATAAATGAAAGTTTTGCTCAAAATATTTTTTTTTTGGGAGAGAAGAAAATTTCGTATTAGGACTGTCGGATCAATATTTTTTCAAATAATCTAAACCCTGAAAAATTAAAGACAAAAAAATCTAACTACTTTATAATATTTATTATATAGATAAATCTCCCCGGCACGAATACACGACCAAAGTTTTGATATTATCTGAAGCTGTAGATTCAATCATTCAGTATGGTCCACGTGGCATATAACTACTAGATAAGGTACATCTCATGCAAGTGCATCTTTGTTTTTTTTTTTTTTTGGGAGAGGGGGATCATACATTCATAATATATTACAATGGAAAAGTGACAGATTTCGCATTGTACGGAGGCCCTTTCATGTCCTTTTGATAAGCATTGGTTAATGTGGTCCATTAGCTCTTTATTTTTGCCGTTGTTGTTCTTTTGTCAAATAGTCCCACATAAGATCACAATGTTGGACGTGTTATACAGTGAAAAGCCCAACTAGGTCTTAAAAAGCTTTAATCGAGCGTAATGTATGAGGTTGATATAAATTTAATTTGATTTATACTAGTGCTTAGCAGTCTTGATCATTCTAATCATCATATGATTGCCTTTTTCTCATCTATCAAAATCTATTCATATGACAACACATGCAACCACCTAATCAAAGCTTGCCATGACTTGATGTAACGGTGGTTAGATGGCTTTCATGAACAAAGTTGAAGACTACCAAACTTGGTTGGGCAACTCAAATCACTTAGTCTTGGGAAGCCAGAAATTTTGTTGAGGGTGGACACTTTAACTATGCATTATAATTTTTTTAATTCTAACCAATCACGCTATATAATATATTTATATATTATATCGCATTTGATACATAAATTTCATTTAAAATAAAAAATACTAAAAAATAATGCATATTATATATGTACAAAAAATGACTAATTATTACTATCGTAAAAAAAATATTGTAATATAAAATACCAAAAAATGACTAATTATCAATTTTTTACTTTAGTTTTAGGTGGGTACAAGTGATATATTATACAAATATACAATATATATACCTAGGTAATAAAAAAAAAATTGAGGTGGGGCACTTGCCCACCCTGAACCATGCATGGCTCCGCCCATGCTTGGGTTACGATTCAAACTTTCATGTGTAAATCTAGCAAAGAATGTTTGTTTGATCTGATATACGTGAATTACTTATTATGATATGTATTTTAAAGTCATGTTATAGCCACGGATAAAAAAAAATGCATAATTGGTGCAATTCTAAGCTGGTGGAAAAAAGTAGAGGTCACAAAACTTCTCCCTCCCCATATAGTTGGACAACTAGGATGATTTAGACAAGGCTTGGAAACATCCTACAATGGGGACACAATAGCTCTAATGAAGATGCTGGTGTGTAAGCTTCACTAGGTTATTTGTTTGTGGGGTTTGGGTGGGGGGGGGGGGGGGGAGGGGGGGTGTATAGGGTTCCCATTTAGGAGAAGAGGACTAGGGTTTCTTGGAGTGTTATGCCTTCAACCTTACTAGTATAATACTTGAACATATAAACAAGTACACTACTTGATTGCTAAGAACATTGAAATATGAAAACTAAGACTAAGCTGGGGGAACCCAACACAGTCTCCCACTGCCCACATGCAGCATGTGTATTAGGATTACTCATTTAAACTCTCAAGCCTGGAGGGGCTCAGTCCAAGAAATTACTTTCTTCTAGCTATGTAAAATATAATTATAAAACAATTATTTGAGTAGTTGCCTGAAACCCGAGGAGATCACGTGGGTTGCGGGTCGAATCGAGCTAGGTTTAGGAATCCTCAGTGGCCTAACAAGATCCTACATGGGTGTGATTGAGTATTTTACAAAACGAGACACTTGCCAAGCACAAAAAATTCTACATTAATCCATGCCAAAAGCTCAAGTTTTTAATAGTAAGGAAATAACTCTAAACAGAAACCTTCAACATGTGACTGCTGCGTTATCTGATCCCCCTTTGGACAAAACTCTAGATTGAGCCAAAAAGAACCTCGAAGTTGCTAGACGAAAGACACGTTGTTTGTTGTTCCATTGTCTAGTTATAAGAGAAGTTTTTGAGGAGATGCATAGCTACAAAAGTTGTACTCCAAATATTCTACAATTCATTTCTAAAAAATCTACTTTGGAAAATAGTGACATTTGTCATACAAAAATTTCATATTTAGAATTAGGGAGAAGATTATGGTACCTGGGAAAAAAAATGATACTGTACTTAAGGTTTTTTTTAACTTTTGTGGGTTTTAATATAAGTTTTTGAGTTTGTTTAATTACCACAAAAGTTAAATGGGTTTCAAAAGTTATAAAAGAACCATAAAATTTAGGAAAAATTACACATAAACTTCTTAAGATTAGTTATTTAATTACTTAGATCCCTGATATTTAAAATATTACATACAGATCTCTTAAAGTTTGTACTTTTAATGTCGGTTAGTATATCTATTAATAAATTATACTTAGACTTCCTAAAATGTGGATTTCTCAAGTTTAAAATATTACACTCAAATCCCTTTTTAGTTACAGAATTAACATAATTTATTAAACAACCAAATTACCTCAATTAAAGATATAAGAGATTGTATCCGGTATAATTTGGCCCATTGTTTGATTTTTTTTTTTTGTTTTATTTTATTCCAATAGATAGTATAATTATATACAATTGAGTGTTGAATTGAATTTTTTGATATATTTATACCGATTATTACTTTTTTCTCAAGAATTTAAGATTTTGTTTAGTTTTTATGTCAACAGATGATATAATAGAATATACAAATGTTTTTTTTTTTTGATCAGAGAATATACAAATGCGTTGATTAGGCTTATTTTATATGTTCATTTTTTATGATGAAAAAATTTACCCAAGGTGAAAAATTCATTTAATCCAAGTCCAAACTGATGTGGAAGTCGTCCAAATTTTGGTATTAATAATACTAATTATGATTTTTTCTTAAAAAAAATTAAATATTTATTTTTGATTTTATTTCAATAAATGATATAATAAAATATAAATTTTAGTTGTGAAATTTAAGAAATTTGATATTCTATCTTTAATTAGAGTGTTTTTGATACAAATATAATATTTTAAACTTGAGAGATGTTAGTATTATACATTTTAAATTTCAAGGGTCTTGATGTAATTTATTGACGGAGGACATTTAATGGTTGTGTCTATATGTTACGTGCGTACAAATTTTAAAAGTTTATGTATAATATTTTAAATTTTAGGGATCTAAATGATTAAGTAACAAACTTCAAGAGATCTGAAAGTAATTTTTTTTTAAATTTATAATAATGGTATAGCACCAATTTTTTTCCCGATGTAACATAGATTTCTCCAAGAATTAGATCCCCTAAAAAAAGGTATAGATGTATCAAACCCCAAACAACCAGCTTGGAGGAACAGTGCGTACAATTTTTGCATATAAACATTCCAGCAAACTGCGGTCTGCGGACATGCCCACAACCTCCAAATATTAACACTTCAAAATACTCCCATTTTCTAATCTTAGAAGAGTAAATAGCAAATGGGCACATCAGAGATGGGTACCGCTTGCATGTTAGATCAGTACTTTGCTGACCTCGGGTAGATGTATCAGAGAGAGAGAGAGAGAGAGGGTTCCGGGCACGTGAGTCTTCTTGCTGGTGGCCAAGATATCCATTGCCACTCTGATTCTGGGTCAGCCTTGGATTTTGGGTAAAAAGCCGAGAGAGTAAGAAATAGAGAGTTTGATACCCTGCACTTTATTCTCTTCAAATTCGATACTTCGCTGTAAACAGAACGAGGTTTTGAGAAGGGAACACTACGCCCCTCTCTTTTCTTTCTCTTTCTAAATAATATCTCTCTCCTTATGTCTCCTACATTGTCTTGTTCTAGCATCAGAGTCCCCTAGTCTTACTTCAGATTTGTCCTTCTATCCGTTGTGCCTTTGAATCTTGTTGTTTCTTTCTTCTTTCTCTGGGCTTGACAACGAAGAGCAGAGAGAGAGAGTAGCCCTACCGGGTTCTTTGAACTTTTGATTGGTGTTTGATTACACAGAAACCAGAATGCCAAGCAATTGGGATTTTCTTATTTCCCTCAATTGTTTACTTTTATAACATGAGAAAAGAGACGACTCTGTTCTTTTCTCTTTCAAAGAACTGAGTTGTCTCTTCCTGTTTTGAGCCAGTACATGTTCTTTTCTTGATTGTTTCTTGCAGAGAGATTGAACGCACTGATTGAAAATAAGGCTTCTGTTTATGGGCTTTTATTCTTCAATTCTATTTTGTTTTTCTTCATTGATGTATGATTTTGTGCAAAACCCAAAATTTTCAATCGATAACTGATTCCAGAGCAGAAAGTTTCAATCTTGTATGTCCGTACCCACGAATGAAGTTGTGAAACCATGAGAGATGGGAGCTCCAAGAAAAATAAGGTTGGGCCAATAAAATGCCAAAGCTTCAGTCACCAACCATTTATCTGTTTTTTTTTTCATTATTATTGTTTTTCTGATACTTGACTATGTATCTTTGGTGAAGCTTTCATGGCCTAAGTCACTGATCAAGAAATGGTTCAATATCAAGAGCGAAACCGAGGATTTTCACGCCGATGACATGGTTTACAAAGGTAATTCATTCTTATTCTATGCATTATCGAATTTTGTTCTAAATCTAATATTGGGTTCTGTACTGTAATTGGGATTTTTAGCTTTTATATTCTGAAATGCAAAATGGGATTTTCCTGCAACTTTCAGTGACTTGCTGTAGTCTATTCTGCACCAAACGCTGTTTATTTTGTGCAATAACGTTGGATTTTAATGGGTTCTGTCGTTTCTATTTGTAGCTTAAGATCTGATCTTTGTTTTCTTGGTCGTTCTGAAATGCATACATTATGTATTTTTGGATCGGTACTAAGTTATTTTTGTTTTGTGTTTTATGTATGTGAGAACTATGCAAGAACGACGAAAGAACCACAGCTTTTGCAACTTTATGTTTTCATTTTATTTTACCTTTTTCAGGTGTTGATAAAGAATGCAGGAACAGCTTCTCAGAGAGGGAGGCGTGCACTATCAAGAAAAGCAGAACAGGTTTAATATCAGACAACCAGTATTCCTTTGGACCACGCCACTCTCAAACCCCACTATAATTTTGCATAACAAAGCCCAAAACAATAGACTAGGAAAATAACTAGTTTTATTCTTCCCTTGACAGAGAGTTCGAGTAGGGGGAACTGTAATCACATCCAGCGAAACAAGGTTGAACTTGATACCTCCCAGGTTACAAATGCACATACTTATAGGTTTGTTAGATCTTACTCAATCTCCTTTTGATGATTTTTTTTATGTAAGAGGTGGCGATTTTTTTTTAATCTTTACATGTGGAAGCAGGATCTTTGTAGCCACATGGAATGTGGCCGGAAAATCGCCACCAAGTTTTTTAAACCTTGAAGATTGGTTGCACACCTCAACTCCTGCTGACATTTATGTTCTCGGGTGAGTGATTAACACAAATTGCCTCTATCATGTAGCTTTTGTAGTACTTTAGGGAATCCTGTTTGATACTTTTGACAGTCAGGTTTCAAGAAATTGTTCCTTTGAATGCTGGTAATGTTTTGGGCACAGAGGACAATGGCCCAGCTAAAAGATGGCTGGAACTCATTAGAAAGACTCTAAACAGCTTTCCGGGCACCAGTGGTGGTGGCCACACGCCTTCCCCAGTACCTGATCCAATTGTGGAGCTAGATGAAGACTTTGATGGATCAACAAGACAAACGGCCTCGTCTTTCTTCCACCGTCGTTCGTTCCAGTGCCCAAGTCGAAGCATGAGGATGATGGATAATGACATGTCATTACCACCACCTCGACTTGATCGTCGATTCAGCGTTTGTGACCAGGTTATTTTTGGCCACAGGCAAAGTGATTATGACTCAAATGTTGGAGGGCACTGGCCAATTGACTATGAACGGAATGTCAGATTGTATGATTCCTCTGACGATGAAAATGGGCCAAACAATTCACCAGGTACCACGTACCACTCGCCAATGTCATATAATGGGTCTATTTCTATGAGAGATAGAGATAGACAGCCAGGACACTCAAGGTACTTCTTGGTTGCGAGTAAGCAAATGGTAGGGATATTTCTCACAGTATGGGTGAAGAGCGATTTAAAAGATGATATACGAAACATGAAAGTATCTTGTGTGGGTAGAGGATTGATGGGTTATCTTGGAAACAAGGTACACTTTCGCCTTCATGAAAATTTCCTGAAAATTGGAAGCAAATTTGTGTAAAACAAAGCAAAAGAAGCAATCGTGTTATATTTTGTTTTCCAGGGTTCGATTTCAATTAGCATGTCCTTGCACCAAACAAGTTTCTGCTTCATTTGTAGCCATTTAACCTCTGGACAGAAAGAGGGTGATGAGCTGCGAAGAAACTATGATGTCATGGAAATTCTTAGGAAGACAAGGTTTCCAAGAGTGCATGGCATAGAATTTGAGAGCTCCCCTCAGACAATCCTTGAGCATGAGTAAGGCCTTTTTTCATTAACTTCTGAATATTATTTTGCATTTTCTATTGTGGTTTTAAAGCATCATAAGCTTTCAAATGTTTCAATGATATGTAAACATTTTCCTTGCTTCATCGAATTGGGCAACATATAGAGTTTGCATTTTAGCAATATGTTGCGTGAAGTTTCAAGTCATGTTTGTGTCCTGTGTAGTCGAATTATATGGCTTGGGGATTTGAATTACCGGATTTCCCTGTCCTACTGTACTGCAAAGGCTCTTGTTCAGCTGTGCAATTGGAGGGCTTTGTTAGAAAACGACCAGGCATGTCAACCGTAACTTTTTAGGGGAATCTAATATTTTTCCCCTTCTACCGTGTCCAGCATTTCTTCCTCTTGAAATATTCCATGAACTGCTGCAACTGAATCTTTGATGTTATTCTTAGCAGCTAAGGATAGAGCAGAGGGGAGGACGTGTTTTTGAAGGATGGAATGAAGGGAAGATATCTTTTCCTCCCACATACAAGTATTCGAATAATTCAGATAGATATGCAGGAGATGACATGCACCAAAAAGAGAAACGAAGAACACCTGCATGGTAATCCTTCTTTTGAAAAAATACAGGCAGTTATCGGTAATGAAAACAAAGAGGAAAAACCCATTCACCATGCAAACCAGAAAGTTTGTTATTCTACACACTTGAGAAAAGAAATGGCAGTGTGGGATTATACATCTGCATAATTTTCTAGTGAAAGTGGAGATGTTTAAAACACACCATAACTACACTGGACAACTAATTTTGTAATTTGGCCTGTGAAGGTGTGATCGTATACTGTGGTATGGTAGAGGCCTCCATCAAATATCTTACCTTCGTGGGGAGTCTCGATTATCGGATCATAGACCAGTTTATAGCATATTTTTGGCAGAGGTTGAGTCTCTCGGCTGTCATCGATTCAAGAAAAACATGAGCTGTTCCAGTTCTAAGATTGAGGTTGAAGAGTTGTTGCTGTACTCTTATGTATACAATGGACTTGATTTCTTCGAATGAATGATCTACATCCAAGTAAGCTCTCCTGCCTCCTCCCCTCTCTCTCCTCAGTTACTTGTCACCTTGTCTCAATGAATTGCCTTTTTGGTCAGTTGCTCCTCAACATTTTACCATTACTGGCTCTTCAGGATAGCACTATTTTGATTACCTCAATGAACATTCGCAAACTTGTCAAATACTTCTTCTCTGGACTCTTTTGCAACAAAAATAGTCGTGAAACACAGAGCTTGTTCATTAGGTTGCAGTTCCTTGTGATTTTCCTCAGTATGGAAGCCAGTTTTATCAACCCTAAGAAAGATTTTATGCAAATTCAAGATATCAAGAATGAATGAAATTCCATTTGTTCATCAATTAAACTCGTTTATTCCTCAATCAATCAGATCACTAGGCATTACTCATTACTGACCCTGTTTTGAAATTAAAAGACTGTAATCTTAAAAAAAAAAACAACACAAAGGAACTGCTTTCATTAAATTTGCAACAGTGACAATAGGCTGATGACTTGCTTTCTACTTGATGTTTCTTTTGAGTTGAATAAATATTTCTTAAATTTATTGTTGTAAATCTTGTCTTCTTCAATTCTGTAGTGTACAGTTTGGGGGCGATCGTTGCTCGTTCTTATTCTTGTCTGCAATTTTGTGCCTCAGTTTGAAGGTTGGCCAAAAGAACTTTGTATCTACGGTGATTTTCAATCTGATTTTGACACATTCTAAAAGGAGGTTAGTCTTTGCTTACTTCCATTCTGTCAGGCTACAATTCTTTCCTTTTTCTCCCCCAATATTTGAGTGTCTAAAGCTTTCCAACCCTTCTCTCAGCAGGTCCCTACTTCTACCTCTGTGCATAACTGCTAACTTCACCACTCTCCAACTCTCAATTCTTGTAGTCCTGGAGCCTGACCATGAAATTTCTCACTTTTTTTTTTTTTTTTTTTGGGGGAGGGGGATCAAGCATCTGCGGTCGTGTTTGGCAATGAGGTAGGTAAAGTTAATCAGTTGTTTGCTCATCACATATTTCATTACATTTGGCCAACATTTTTGTAATGGTGTTGCAGGACAAGAACACCGAATCTAAAAGTGCCTTGTGGTTTGGTGATATAGTCGATCATAATTCTTTTTGTGGTTATGGAAAATAGATTTAGCAAATTGTTTTAAACCAAAAAAGATGGAAGGTAGAAGAAAAACATAGTTTTTGTGCGTGCAGAATCTTGCACAATATAAACACGAGGACAGATCTCTCCCGTGGTGAACACGAGTCAGTCAATCGAATGGTCAACCTTGTTGCTTGGAACAGACTGTGAGAATTGGTGGTAGCCTGGAACGATAATGGGTGACTTTTGTGGGTCACCGGGGTGGTCCTGTAAGGCTAAGGGAGATTCTTGAAACAGAGAAAAACGTGTTAGGAGGGCGCCAAAGTGTTTTTCGGCGTATCCCCTCCGGCGATCAAGTCAGTTCTTTGAGATAGAGAAAGAAGAAAACACTGTGTATAGATTTGAGAAAAAGGTTTTTGCGTACCTCGTCATGCGTTTTGTAAGGAATATTTATACCTTAAAAATTCATGATTGTTATCAGTATGGTCAGTAGGTAATCATTAGAGGTGAGTAACGTGCGCACTGGTTTTTAGGAGAAATAATCTCTTCCTTAACTGTTCGGGACCCCAAGCAACCAATGCATCACCCTCAGTCTGTTGAGTGTTTAATGATCTTCACTCGGTAGGGATATATTAAATGTTCAGTCACAGGAACATTTATTGTCTTTCACTTCCAGGTCTTCACGTATTAAATGTTGTCTCATCAAGGGAAAGGTGCATTAAATACTTGCTTTCTCAAGTCGTGTGTCAGCAAGGGTATTCTGGTCTTTTTGCCTCTGATCTGACACAATACGCCACGTGCCAGCTCTCATTTGGTTGAGTCTTTTGTTTTCTTGTGCATCCTGACACCATCTAGGTAAGACCAGGTCATGATGGCTAATCTAGCTTAGCCCAGGCTGATGACCTGTCTATCCATAACCCTGCAAGAACATAAACGCTGATGTAGTGGATACACCTCGGTGCCGAGGGTCTAGTACGGTTAGGGGCCGATGTACCCCCCAAATTCGACCGAGGAATACATGTCACCCCCGTGCATACCGGCGTCGTAGATTCTTATGCATAGTACTCTCCTCGGGGGAAGAGAGATCATGATCCGACGAGCACGTGTCGTGATCACAACAGAGAGTATTTCTTTGACATTGAGTACACGTGTCGCTATCTTGAAGTGTCTAAAAATGTCCCATCAATTTTTTCTCCCACAATTTATTGTACTCGAGGAAGAGATAAGTGGAGACTAGATGGTGTAGGAGGAGAGAAGTGACTTGATTTTCTATAGTTAATTTATGCATATCTCGACATTTCTTCTTGTTCGGCCAAAGGTCAATTATTTATATCGAGATTAGGGTATTTATGATGAATAAATTTTTTATAATTTAGTTCTAAATACAAAATTTTATTTAAATAGATAGCCAAGTATCTAATTTTTAGAGATGAAATTGGAAGCAATAAATTTTAGTATGTCTCTGAAATGGAGTTAAAATTGTTTTGATTTATCTTTTTAATTTTATTTTTTATTGGATGGTATTTTTTAATATTATATTTTTATTTTTTATTCCATAAAAAAATTGACGCATGTAAAATTTTTATTTTATTTTATTAGTTTTATGATTTTATTAAATAAGAAATACTAATAATTTCAATCAAAATCAGTAACAACATATAGATTTTGATATAGTATCAAATCAATCCGGTAGGTAACCTTGTTCATCAAAGTAAGGAAAAGTGATGTTTAATAAAAAAAAGCTGCAATTATTACACGGACGACGTGTCTACGTCTCACAGCTGCTTGCTGGTTTTTTGTGCCGCCATTGGTCCCAGGTGCCAATCATTAGCTGCTCACCCTACCATCCATTTCCCTCTTTCCGAATCATTATAGCAACAGGGTTGATCTTCATCTTAGGAACATAGCAACACAAAATTCACCGAAAAAAAATAATCTATTTACATGCATATTCATCTATTATGAAGATACGTAAAACACAAGTGTTCACTATGAAAATGATTCACACAACAAAAATTATAACTGTGCGTACACGATCCTGCACAATATAAATATTAGAATATATATCTTCTATGATGAACACGAATTCATCAATCGGGTGATTAATATTGTTACTTGGAACAGGTTGTGAGGATCGAAGGTGGCCTAAGGAGGGATAATGAATTGTTTTTATGAGTCGCCTGAATGATCCTGAGAGGCTAAGGGAGACTCCTGGAACAGAGAAAGACAGGTTAAAAGGGCGCCGGAGTATTTTTCGACGTATCCCCTCCGACAATCAAGTCAGTTCCTTGAGAGAGGGGAAGAAGAAAACACTGTATGATAGTTGAGAAAGGATTTGTTGCGTACCCCTTTTCTGTGTTTGTAAGGACTATTTATACTTTAAAAACTCATCATTACTGACAACGTAGCTAGTAAGTAATCATTGGAGATGAGCAGTGTACACACCAATTTTTATGAGTAATGTTCTTATTCTTAACTGCTCAGAACTTTGAGAAACTAATGCTTTCTCCTCGGTCTGCCGAACATTTAATGATCTTCCCTCGGCGGGGATGCATTAAATGTCTAGGCTTTGAGACATTTATTACCTTTCACTTCCAAGCTCTCATGCATTAAATGTTATCTCATCAAGAAAATGGTGCATTAAATACTTAATTTTCCAAGTCCTGTGTCAAAAAGGGCATTCTGGTCTTTTTGTCTCTGATCTGACACAATACGCCACGTGCCCATTCCCTTTTTGGTTAAGCCTTCTGCTTTCTTGTGCCTCCTGACACCATTTGAGTAAGACGAAGTTATGATGGCTAGTCTAGCCTAAACTAGGCTAGTAATCTGTCTATCAATAGCCTCTACAGCAACAGAAATGCCCTCGCGGATAGATACACCTTGATGCCAAGGGACTAGCATAATTTAGGACCGATAAACCCAAATTATCGAGGAATACGTGTCGGTTCATGGTGGTTTGGGGATCCTTGATCCCGGTGAATAGAATCCTCGGGGCAGGGGGATTGGAAATCGACGAAGACGTGTCGGGATCAGAGCGTGAGAGTCTCCATTAACACCAAGTACATGTGTCATCATCTGGGAGTGTCTGAAAATGTCCCATCAACTGCCCCCAGCCTTCGATCTTCTGACGTCGAGGACACGCGTTGTAAGGAGACGAAGAGTTCTACAACTGTCCCAACCACTCCATCATTGCTTCCAACCGTTTTCCGCCGCTTAGGAGGTCGTGCGTATTAAATGCGTCTCTTCGTGCTTAATGCCTAATGATGCGGATGGGTACTATATAAACGGGATCTCTCTCTCTTTCCCAAACTTTTGCCATTTCGAATTCACAGAGCTTTCGCTTGAAACCTCGTCGGAGACCCCCTTTGTCACGTCGTCTACCAATCAGTCGTTACCGGAGTTTGGACCAGCAAACCCCCTCTTGCTTTTAAACTTTCTTGAGAAAGGAACCATTCCAAGTCCTTCATAAACTTTCGTTTCGCATTCTGGTGAGTCCTTGCATCTTCCTTCTTTCTGTCCTTCTGGGTTTTTATTTTTCATTCTTCGGTAACCAGAGGTGTTTCTGGTTGTCATCATGTGACCAACCCTCAGGAAACCCCTCAGGGATCTTCGTAGAAAAACTTTTTTTGCTCCCCCTCTACTTTTTATTTTAATTGGAGATTCCTCGACATCGCCCTGCCACCAAGGATCCCTAGGCTAGTTCCCCGAGGTCAGGGAAGTGCAGAGTGAGGGGAGACCAGCAGATCGATAAGTTTAGGGCCTAGTATCACATTCCCCGAAACGTAGCTATAGAAGATTACGACCCAATTTTACATAACCGTAATATCACGGCTGAGGATGAGATGCCTTTTTACACCAAAGCAATCATAGAGGGTGGAATTAGGTTCCTTATGCATCCTCTATTCCTCCAGTTCCTTTCCCATTTCAATCTCTTCCCCGGACAGTGTTGTCTTAATGTCTTTAGGATAATAATGGGGGTCCTAGAGCTTAATAACCGTCTCGGGGTAAACATTGGATTCAACGATATTCTCTTTTGCTACTCCCTGTTGAGGGTCATGCCTCAACAGAATTTCTACCTTAAAGCCAGGGATCCATCCATGTACCTAGTAACTCACCTCTCTGACTCGGACAAAGGGTACAAGGATGACCTCTTGATCTTCAGTGGATCTTGGGGGCGGGGGACCGATCCCGAGTACAATGGTCTGAGTGCCCCCTTGAATGGAGAATGACAAGTATTTGGCTTCTTTGAATCCAATTTTTTACTGTCCTTACGATAATTTGCAAATGTTAAAAACCTTTTTTCTTGTGCAGATGTCTCTGCCCGGGAAAGTCGCCCCTCCTTCTCGGTCTTTAGTACACTTTGTTGACCTCATAACTGTTTGGAAGTTTGTCGGCAACGACAAGTTTGGTCGGGCCGCGCATCTTCTCTTGGACTACACAGTCAGGTACAAGAAGTTTTCACAACTCCCCCAACCTTTCAACCCTTCGCAGTAGTCTGAACTTTTTGATCAGACAACGCAACAAGAGGCCGAGCAGAACTTGGAGAAAGACCTTAACAGGGCTATTGAGGCGAAAGTAGAGGGCGCCTTTGTAGTTGAGGAGTTCGGGACCAAAGAGGCTTTTGTTCTTTCGCACGCCGAGGTGGGGACCTCAGGGAGAGATTCGTGGCCGGACTTCAACATCCTCCAGTCCCTAGACGTATAGGACGTCTTTGAAATAGTCATGTCACACACGCCCCGCATAAACCTGAATTTCTTGAGGCAGAGGTAGGCCCTCGCCGCAGGGAGAGGGTGGGGGTCAACCAGCAACGCCCCACTAACAGGGACCAGCGCCAACCCCCATCGTTGAGGGCCGCTGGTCGGGGTCAGGTGCATGACTGAGATCCCCAAATTAAGAAGGAGATGAGGACCAAGCAAAGGCACGACGGCCCTAGTAGGGGATCCAAGGCCCCCTCCGCTCAACAGCAAAGCGGGAGGGGCCGTGGGTTACCCCCTCCACCTCAACATCAACAACAACAGCAGAGACAACAATAGAAGCAGAGACAGACTCCACCTTCCCCGCCGTAGATGGTGGAAGCTGCGGAGTGGAACTCTCAGGCTACTGATCACATGAACTGGGTGATCAGGGTCAATGACTCCATTCTGCAGGACCCCCACGTCGCCAATGCGGTGAGCGAGACGTTCCACTTCTAGGCCGACATGGAGACTCACAGGGAGCGGACAACGAACACGTTGTTTCGTTCTATCATTCAAAATTCTATGGTGGTAAGTTCATCCTTGATTTAGCCTTTCCTTATTATATCACCCACATATTGACCAAGTTCTTTTCCTCGCAGGCCACCCAATAAATCTCCATAATCGATGCGCGATACCATGCAACTAGGATGGACCTCCAACGGACCTAGAAGCAAAAGGAAGAGGTTGAAAAAGCCCTGGCCAGTGCGAAGGAGGACATGGCTACCAAGGACTCCACCCTTGCGGGCCAGGCCGCTCAGATTAAGCAACTGCTCAAGGACAGCGAATTGGCCAAGGTCGGCGCTGAAAAGCTAAGTACCGCCTTGGCCGACGCTGAGAGGAGGATTACGCAGCAGACGCAGTGGCTCTCTGCAGCCGAAGTGAGGGCCTCGGGTCAGAGGAGAACTGTCTGGCTCTGACCCAGGAGTTGGACAGGATCAGGGCGGAAGTGAAAAATAGGAAGTTTGAGGAGCAAATCTGAGAAGAGTTTGCTGATGATGTACTACCCGCCCTTGAAGAGAACAGTAAAGAGTTCTTCAAAAAAGGGTGGGATGAGGCGCTCCGAGCTGCCGGTGTCCTTCCAGACTCTTCATTCTTCCAGATGCACAACTCGTGCCGTCGGCGAAGATAGCGTAGGGCGAGGCCAAGATTGTTGCCGAGGGTACGACCCCAACACCGATGCAAGTTTTGACAGACCCACCTGAGGTGATAATTCTCGTCTCATCCGATGAGGCCCTGCCGGAGTCGGCCCCTTCTCTTCCCGAGTCCAACATTCCTCAGACCCTGCCTGTTGCTAATTCTGCCCCCAACTTGACTGCCCCAGAAGCATATCATCCCTTCTGTGTTGATTCTCCTTGCAGTGACGTATTGGAGATGCCTGAGGCTAGATGAAAATTTCTTCTTTCTTTTTGAACTGTACATTTGCATTTGAATATGTATTTTCCTTCCTGTCCTTGTAGCTCTCAGGGACGCAAAACCCCACTTTTTGGAATGAATAGCTCATCTTTCACTATTGAGCACTTGCATTTTTTTTATGTCGATGCTGCAGTAACTATTGGTATCAAAATATCTTCATAGCTCTGACACCCAGGGAACAATCTGGTTGATTCACTCGATTGGTTTAGCTTCATCATTTTGTATCGTACGCCCTCTCGGGGTAGTGTCCTCCCTAGGGGTTTGTTCCTCGGACTGCCTTGATGGCCCTGCCCTCGCAGGAGGCTTGCTCCTGATTTTCCTTCGGAGGCAGGAGTTCTTGAACTCTACCTCTAGGGTCTTACCCTTTCAGGAGGCTTGCTCCTGATTTTCCTTTAGAGGCAAGAGTTCTTGAACTCTGCCTCCAGGGCCTTGCCTTTTTTGGAGGTTTCTCCTGATTTTCTTTCGGAGACAGAGTTCTTGAATTTTGCCTCCAGGGCCTTGCCCTTTCAGGAGGTTTGCTCCTATTTTTCTTTCGGAGGCAGGAGTTCTTGAACTCTGCCTCCAGGGCATTACCCTTGTAATACTGCCATTAATAAGTACTGAGAGAGATAATACTCAAAAATAGTACTTCTTCAGATTTATCACATTCCAATGCCGTATTACAGGTTTTTCTTCCATATCTTTTAATCTATATGATCCAAAGCCCCCTACTGACATCACTTTGTAAGGTCCTTCCCACTTAGGTCTCATCTTCCCATCCGCTGGGTCTCGGGTATTGGCCATCACCTTTCTGAGGACCAGGTCGCCGACTTGAAATTCTCGGGTCTTGACTCTTTTGTTGTGAAGTCTGAAAACCCTTTCCTGATATTTGGTCATTCTCAAGGCAGCCATTTCCCTTCTTTCCTCTGTCAGATCAAAATCCAGGCCAAGTTGTTGGTTATTGCCACCTGTGTCGAAGGGTTGAGTCCTTATGGTGGGGAGTCTCACTTCCAGAGGTATGACTGTCTCCACCCTGTAAGCCAGGGAGTAAGGGGTCTCCCCTATCGAGGTCGAGCGGTGGTCCTGTATGCCCACAGAATATTCAACAGTTTATCCGCACATCTTCCTTGGCTTTTTCCAATCTCTTCTTGATCCCATTGACGATTGTTTTGTTGGAAGATTCTGACTGCCCATTGGTTTGGGGGAGAATAGAAATTACAGATCCTGAGTTGCTCGCAAAAAGATTTAAAGCGTCCGTCAGTGAATTGAGTCCCGTTATCTGATACAAGCGCTCGGGGAACCCCAAATCTAATGACTATATTTTTCTAAACAAACTTTTTAGCGTCTATGTCACGGATGTAAATCAATGGCTCCGCCTCAACCTACTTGGTGAAGTAATCCGTTGCTACAATCAGGAACTTCTTATTCCAAGGAGCCTAGACAGGGGTCCAACCAAGTCGAGCCCCTACTGGGCGAATGGCCAAGGGCTGGTTAATGGATGCAAGTCCCCTGCTGGCTGTTTGATTGCCGGGGCGAACCTCTGACATTGGTTGCATTTTTGGACATAGGCTCGTGCGTCCCTCTGCATCCGTGACCACCAATATCCCTGAGACATGATACAGTGAGCCATGGATAGCCCCCTAGAGTGCCCCCACATATTCCTTCATGCACTTTATAGAGGAGGTCTACCACCTTGTCCTCCTGGACGCACAATAGGTAAGGCCCTGAGAACGTCCTTTAGTATAACTTCTGATTCAGGGAGACCCAAAATCTCGGGACTTTGAGCTTTATCTTCCTGGTTTTTCTCGAACACTCGGAGAGGTTCCCTGTCACCAGGAACCTGAGAAAATGATCAATTCAACTAAGCTGCTTGTGTGCTTCCTGGACTGTCATCGCCTCGGGAGCTTTGTCTATACTAGAAGTGGAAAGATACTCGGTGGTTATCCTGCGCGACAGAGAGGAATCCAGTGCCGAGGCTAGGCAAGCAAGGGCATCGACATGCGCGTTCTTATCTCGGGATACTTGCTTGACCTCAATCTTTTCAAACTTCCAGATCACAGTTGTCACCTCGTGATGGTAAGCCTTCATCCTTGGGTCCTTTGTCTCGAATTTTTCATTAACTTGGTTGACTATCAAAATAGAATCGCAATGGACGACTAGGTCTATAACCCCTGCCGCCTCGGCTAACCGAAGCCCTGAGATGAGAGCTTCATACTCGGCTTCATTATTGGATGCTTTGAACCCTAGCCGAACGGCCTGCTCAGTGACCACTCTACCCAGGGAGGCTAGCAAGATACCGATTCTGGACCCTTTACTGTTGGAGGAACCGTCCACACATAAAAACCATGGCGGTCCCTTATCATTCTTCGAGGACGTTATGCTAGGAGAGGGTGGCCCTTTTGGGACGGGTGTCCCTCGAAAAACTCTGTTATGAAGTCCGCCAATACCTGAGCTTTTATAGCAATTCGAGGTTTGAAGTGGATGTCATGTTCTCCCAACTCCACTGCCCATTGAAAATCCTTCCAGTGAGATCTGTCTTCCTCAAAATGGCCTTTAAGGGCTGATCGGTAAGGACAGTAATTGGATGTGCCTGAAAATAATGCCTTAGTTTTCTTGTAGTCGTGACCAAGGATAGAGCGAGTTTCTCCAGGGGTAGGTATCTTGTCTCCACGTCTAATAGCCGCTTTGTTCACGTAATATACTGGCTTCTAGTAGTGCTTGTGGTTACGAATAAGTATCCCACTGATGACAAATTCTGACACGGACAAGTATAGGAACAGCATTTTCCCTTGAATAGGGCCTGGAGAACTCTGAGGTATTCCTTGATTCCTGCCAGGGCACCCTCACACTCTTGGTTCTATGTATCCTTCCCGGCCCCCTTGATGGCCCCAAAGAAGGGTTTACATTTGTCCGAGGAACGCGAGATAAAACGATTAAGTGCTGTCAACATCCCTGTGAGCTTCTAGACTTTCCGAACCGTTCTAGGACTCCGGATGCCTAGGATTGCTTGAATATGATCTGGGTTAGCTTCGACTCCTCGCCGACTCACCAGATATCTGAGAAATTTACCAGATTCCACTTCGAAAACACACTTCGTCTAGTTTAGCTTCAGCCCATACTCCTTGAGGGTGGAGAAGGTATGGGCTAAATCCACCAGGTGATCACAGCTTCTCCTACTTTTAACCAATATGTCATCGATGTAGACTTCCATGATGTTACCGATCTGTCTTTTGAACATCTGATTCATTAGCCTCTGGTACGTAGCTCAGGCGTTCTTCAGCCCAAATGGCATGACTTTGTAGCAGTAAACCCCCCTCAAAGTGATGAATGCCGTTTTTTTGTAGATCTGGGGGATGGAGAGGGATTTGATGATATCCTGTCCTAGTATCCAGGAAGCCTATGCGTTGATACCCGACAGTGGCATCCACCAACTGGTCAACCTTTGGTAGGAGGTAGTCGTCCTTGGGACATGCCTTGTTCAAATCAGTGAAGTCCATGCAAACACTCCATTTTTCCCATTTTTCTTCGCGCAGACCGTGTTTGATAACCATTCTGGGAACTACACCTCCCGGATAATATTAGCCTCCAGGAGCTTATCGACTTCCTTGTTCACCGCCCGGGCATGATCTAGTGTCATGCGCCGTGGCTTCTGTTTTACTAGCTTGTGTGTCGGGTCCACATGTTGCTTATGCGTGATTATTTTAGGGTCCACCCCTTTCATTTTCATTGCGTTCCAAGCGAACACGCTTGCATTTTGCCTTAAAAAGTCAGTCATTTTCTCATGTTCGGCTGTAGGCATTGCGGAACCAATCAGGAACTATCTCGCATCTTCACTGTCTACTAAGAACACCTTCCAGAGATCCTCCACCGATTGGTCCGTCGGGTCAGTCCGGGGTCATCCACTCCCGGACGCTCGGACTGTGATTGCTATTTTTCTAGGATTTCCTCCGGGGTGCGTCCCTTCTCTTGGGTGAAGACCCCCGCCCACACGGCCGAGTAAAAAAAATTTTTTGCAGACATCTGGTCCCCTCGGATCTCCATTATTTCCTTTGGTGTAGTAAACTTCAACTTCTGGTGATAAGTGGAGTGTACTGCCCCCAGCGCATGCAACCATGCTTGCCCCATGATCACATTGTAGGGAGAGTTCGTATTAATCACAACAAACTCAGTGTTGATGGTGAAGGGACTCGTGATGACAAGTAATGTAATTTTGCCTATGAGCAAGGTAAACGAGTTGTTAAATCTGACAAGGGGCGTTCTAACCTTAGTGAGGTCCTTGAGGCTAAAGCCCATCCGTTTTAAGGTTTCAAAGTACATCACCTCCGAGGAACTCCCGAAATCTACCAACACCTCTTGACATCGAACTTGCATATTTTCAGAGTTATGATTAGGGCGTCGTTATGGGGAGTCACCACGCCCGCCAAGTCCGCATCGGAGAACGTGATACCCGACTCGCCAGTCCTTGCCCTCTTGCTAGGCGGGCCCCCATCGCCCTCGACAACTTTTCTTGTAAGGGCTACCTTTCTTGAAATCAAACTCAAGCTCCTTGGACGTCGGGCAATCTATCGGACATACATGGATCACGTCTATGACGTTGTCTTGTGCCACGATCGGGGCAGGGCCATGTCCCTCCGACTTTCGTTCGATGTACTCTTTCAAGTAACCATCCTGAACTAGTCATTCCAAGAAAAATTTGTACACTCTACAATCTTCGGTGCGATGGCCGAAATCCTGGTGATAGGAGCACTTGACTTTTTGATCACAGGTGGAAGGATCACTCTGCATCCTAGGCGGCCATTTGAAGAATGACTCATGCATAATTTTATAAAACAACTTGTAGATGAATTCTTTGAACACAGTGTGAACACCTTTAAATGGCTCTCTTGGAGGGGGTACCAGCCCCTTTCGGGAGGTGTCCTCCATTTCCTTCTCTTTTCTCCTAGGGGCGAGAGTTTTGCCTTTGTCGCCCCCCATTTCATCTTCAATCATGGAGTATTTTTTATTCAGGCCATCAATTCGCCCATATCTGAGGGAGTCTTCTTAGTCAGGGATCGATATAGGTCTGTGTCCCTCGCTAGGCCGAGCCTAAAGGATGCGGCGGCCATGACTTTCAAACACCTCTCTATCTGATTGACCTCCTCCTAGTACCTGATGGCGTACTGGGGAAGGATTTTCGTTTTCCTCCGCTTTAGGGTTTGTAATGATCCAATATCTTTGGACCGTTTACTCCCCGTAATGAATCGGGCTAAAAACTGTCTCGTCAACTCCTTCCATGACCCATGTTGTTGGGAGGAAGAGTCTCGAACCACTTCATAGCGGAATCTCTTAAACTCATGGAGAACACCCGACAGAGGAGTCGTTGGTCCGAGTGATAGAGGGACATCATTTGCTTGTATTGTCTTAGCTGAGCTTCGGGATCAAATCTCTCATCATAAGTTTTGAACTTTGTTACGACGAACTTTTTTGGTACCTCCATTTCTCAGATATCCCTAGTAAAAGGGGATTGCAGTGCCTCGTCTTCTGCGTCGTCCTGGACGGTCTTGTCCTTTCTTCTGGATTCCAACTGAGCTTTGAGGTCAGTCTCCACCTCAGGGGGATGTCCTCTGAGGTTTCTAAGGTCGTTGACGGGGTTCCCCTTCTTCGAATGTCGTGTGGAAAGGGTTGAATCCTCGAACTCGTCCTCTTTCCTGCGCCTTGACAGGCTTCGCCAGAGGTCGTCCCAAGCTAAAGGTCTCGCCTTCCTGGAATGACCATCGAGGGGGTGCTCATTGGTTCTTGGGCGCTTTGGGACCCTAGAACTCTCAATTTTGTTGTTCAAGTGATTTCTCAAGTCCTCGGTTTCTGCTTCCCAGACGGAGCGTCTGCGGGAACAGAATGAGTCTTTTGATCCATCGCCGAGGACTGCAAATTCGTTGAGCCGGCTTAGGACATTCACATTATTTTTTTTAACTGCTGTAGCCGATCCTCAAACTTTTCTTCGATCACTTCCGCCAGTTGACAAGCCAAGGGGGCGGATCCTCCTGACCCAATGTCCATACTGGTTAGAGGAGTATGCCCCCTTGACTGAATAGAAACGTTCCCGTTGTCACCAGCGTGATCCCTCCCCTTGTCATTATGAGGAGCTTATAACTCGAGACTTTTTTGTTGGGGACCTTTCCCTTTCTGTCGAGTATTCATCATGGTCGTTGTTCTTT
The DNA here is from genome assembly GCA_963454935.2 of Ilex paraguariensis. Lineage (NCBI taxonomy): Eukaryota > Viridiplantae > Streptophyta > Magnoliopsida > Aquifoliales > Aquifoliaceae > Ilex > Ilex paraguariensis. Next base: position 796,573 of record CAUOFW020002092.1, on the reverse strand, counting down.
CTAGAAATGGAACTAGAAAAACTAGTCGTTTCCCACAGACGACACCAGATTGTGCGTGCACGATCTTGCACAATATAAACAGTAGAACAGATCTCTTCCGTGGTGAACACGAGTCCGTCAATCGAGTGGTCGATCTTGCTTCTTGGAACAGGTTGTGAGGGTCGAAGGTGGCCTAAGGAGGGATAATGAATCGTTTTTATGAGTCGCCTGAATGATCCTGGGAGGCTAAGGGAGACTCCTGGAACAGAGAAAAACATGTTAGAAGGGCGTCGGAGTGTTTTTCGGCGTATCCCCTCCGACGATCAAGTCAATTCCTTAAGGGAGGGGAAGAAAAAAAATATTGTATGATAGTTGATAAAAGACTTGTTGCGTACCCCTTTTTTGTGTTTGTGAGGATTATTTATACTTTAAAAATTCATCATTGCTGACAACGTAATTAGTAGATAATCATTGGAGGTGGGCAGTATGCACACCAATTTCTATGATAATGTTCTTATTCTTAACTGTTCGGGACCCCAAGCAACTAATACTTTCTTCTTGGTCTGCCAAACATTTAATGATCTTCCCTCGGCGAGAGTGTATTAAATATCTAGGCTTTGAGACATTTATTACCTTTCACTTTCAAGCTCTCATGCATTAAATGTTGTCTCATCAAGGGAATGGTGCACTAAATACTTTCTTTCCCAAGTCGTGTGACTGCAATAGCATTCTGGTCTTTTTATCTCTGATCTGACACAATTCACCACGTGCCCATTCCTCTTTGGTTTAGCCTTCTGCTTTCTTGTGCCTCCTGACACTATTTGAGTAAGACGAAGTCATGATAGATAGTCTAGTCTAGCCTAGGCTAGTGATCTGTCTATCAATAGCTTCTATAGGAGCAGAAACGCCCACACGGATAGATACACCTCGGTGCCGAGGGACTAGCATGATTTAGTACCGATATACCCAAACTGCCGAGGAATACTTGTCGGTCCACGGTGGTTTGGGAATCCTTGATCCCTGTGAATAGAATTCTCGAGACAGGGGAGTTAAAAACTGACAAAGACGTGTCGGGATCAGAGCGAGAGAATTTTCATTGACGTCGAGTATACGTGTTATCATCTGGGAGTGTCTGAAAATATTCTATCAATAACTTATTGTCTGAGCTAGCTGCTCAAGTACAAAAAAATGAATTTAATTAGAAACCTTACTCATGATCTAACTTATTATTGTTATCAAATTAATAGTGAATTTTAAGATGAAATAAAATTCACTACCAATCCACTATAATTAATTAATCTTTTTTCATGGGACCTTGTGTACGGGTCCCCAGGCGACCTTATTCCGGGGCCCTGTCTCTTTCTGCCAAATGGCACTATGGCCCTCCACCATCATGCGGCTAACAAATGAAAAAGATCGTAAAACGTTCCTATCATATAGGCTAAGATTATTTTATTCCACAAGTAGCTTCATACCGTTCATTTTAATTTTAATAATTTGTAATTATTAATTAAAAAGAAAAAGCAATTGCACTCTGTTTAGTTTGTTATATTTTTAAAGACACCTCCTCTATTATTAAAAATATCACCGACTTTTCTTCAAGTTTATATTTAAATATCACTGACACCTCTTACTATTAAACTATCATTTATAATACATATAAATTATCTAAAATACTAAAATTATTCTTACATAAACCCCAAATAATTTTTCTATATAAAATTAGATTAAAATTTAAATCGATTAAAATTTATTTTTCTACATAATAAAATTTGAGTTGATTAATTTTTGTTTTACGTATTAAACTTTGAATCGATTAAAATTCAATTCGAGTTAATTAAATTTTAATTTTTTTACGTATTAAAATTTAAACATATTAAAAGTCTTCTTTTACGTATTAAAGTTCAAGACAATTTGAACTCTAATTGTGTTGTTAGTCCCAATTAAAATTCACTTCGAATCGATTAAAATACATATTTTTTGAGTCAATTAAAATTTATATTTTTTTGTATATAAAAATCGAGTCAATTAAAATTTAATGTAATGCAAGTTGATTAAAAATTAATTTTAGTTTCGGCTCAAATTTTAATTTGTAAAAAAAATATATTTTTTAATCGACTCAAATTTTAATATAAAAAATAAATTTTAATTAACTCAAATCGAATTTTAATACATAAAAAAATTTAAAAAATAGAGAAAATTTTATTGAAGATATGTCTATCTAGAGAGAGTGTAGATGAAATTTTTCCTAAAATATATCATGAGTAATTTAATAAAATTACATTCTAATTAACACCTTTAATCTGACATGAGGTGTTAGTGAAAATTCAAAAAATAGAGAGAGTATCGGTGAAGATTCAAAAAATAGAAGAAATGTGAATGAAATTTTCCCATAAAAAAATTAATAGGTAGCGACGCAGTGTGGTCAACAAGGTTAATAATGATAAGACTAATGTACCCTTGGGGCCTCATATCAAAATTAATTTAAAATTATTAATTTTAATTTAAATAATTTATAATTATTAATTAAAAAAGTAAATATAATAAATTTATTAAATATAAAATAAAAATATAATATTTTTAAAAATTAAATTTTGATACCGTAACTGAGGCCGTTAATAAAAGCACACTTCCCAGTAGTCCATGGGTGGGTGAGTTCAACGAGTTATGCCGTAAAGTAGGAGTGAAAACACTGACCTTTTCCATAAGCCATTCAGCATCTACCTACATACGCAACTCTGGAATGTGAATTTTGAACTATTGGTTCCTTCCTCGTTGCCAACCCCAATCCTCGTTTTTCCGGATGTGGACAGTCCTATTTACGTCATTTCCCCGGCGTGTAGTCTGAGGAAGTTTTGGGACTCCTTTAGCAAACTGCAATATATACATGTCTAATAAATAAAGAAAGGAGTACGAAATTCATGCCTTTCTGATACTCATCCTTAAAAAAATAGACAATAGCTAAAGAAATTTACGTAAAAGACACTATATATTTGTTGTTGAAGCCCAGATCCAGTATTATAACTCTGCTGCTTTACAGCGGCATCAGTGACAATTTTTCACCCAAAGGTACGAAAGATAATATCAACAAAAGTTTTAGAACCATAAGATTGATCAAACTATTGAAATCAAATTAGTTGACAAATTATTCTCTAATTCGACATTTTTATGGGTCGAGTGTAATGGCCAACCCATATAAAAAGAACATGAATAACCATATTATTTTAAACTATTTTTTTGCTTTGCAATCAACATCATTAAATATGAGAACCCATTGCTAAACCAACTTCGGCATTGGAGTAAATTGTTAAATTAAGTCTAACTAGCTTTACTCATGTGCATAAATGTATTTGTACTTCTTATACAAAGAAAAGTTGTGTTATGGGCCACCCCAAGTACATTAATTGGTCCGTTGTGTTTGGGCTTTGATGCAAACAGCAATTTGCACCCATAAAAGCATATGCATTATGTACAACTAAAAATCCAACCCCTAGGTTTAAGAAGTTTAAGGATTGAAGTCGGAGAAATAAGAGCAAATGAGTGATTGGGATATCTGCTTCATAGGCTAGTGGCTCTCTTTTGCATTCAGTGGTTGAATACCAACAAATTAAAACATATGATCTTTTCAAAAGACGTGGAATAAGTGGATTGCTGAATTCTGGTTTTTTTCTTTACCTTAATTGAATGAGAATAATATGTTGCTCCTGATGGGTTTTGAAACCTTCAACTGCACAATATAACACTGAACTGTCTTGCAAAATACATATTTCTGAGGGGGGATTAAATACTTGCCTCATACTTCACAGATTGATTCGCTCCTGTCAATCAATCAAAATCTCAGACAGCTGCCAACATATAAAGAGAGAGGCAATAAGTTAAAATGAGTCTTAAAACAAGTTCATATAGTGCAACGATAATGCAGTTCAAGCTAAACATTAATGTAATCTAATCAAAACCGATAGGAACCAATCTAAATAACAAGTTTGAATAGTTTCGTTTGCCACTATTGCATGTGATCTTTTTTTATTTTAAATCACCAAAGAGATAGTCCAATGATTGAACAGCAGCTCCAGAAAGTTCCTTGCCCAAATGCCCAGCAAACTGAAAAGACTTGCTTAATTAGGTTAGGTCAGAGGTCAATTAACATAAAAGTTCAAATTACTGTGTAAAATATGCCACAGATAATGATGCGTTCAGGAAATTTGAGGTTAGATTAAGGAATTTCATAATGTCAAGCAACTATCATGACAGCTTTATGAGAAGTCACAAAATGTTAGTACTGGAAAAAGAACATTAACACAGTCCTTATCTATAGTGCATTCCACCAGAGGAGTGAAGTGGCGGGTGAATTCAAACTGCTAAGGGTAATACACCTATCTTCTTATCCTGGAAGGCACATGAAGATGATAACAACATGATGCAGAAGAGTACCAAAAAAACTATAACAGTAATTTCTTGAAACAAACAAAAAACAAAAGAGAATAGATTGAAGCATTGATAATTCATGAAAGATATCAAAAAACAGACACAATAAACCAGTCTTAGCTAAGTAAAAGGCACCTTGCCACCAATGAATCTAAACTTTAATTAGATAAAGGGAACAGGATAGAATAAAAGCTGGACCAATTACTGATACTAGCAATGATGAATCACAAAGACCAAACATGTGGAAGTCCATCTAAAAAATGAACTAAAAATAAAAAGCTACAACCTATTACAAACATTCAGACAACATAATTTTGGCTAGAAGCAAATCAGAAGCCAAGAAAGGCACATCTCTCATGCATTGTCTGTTCAAATCGTGGGAATAGACAGAACATCGAGAAAAAACAAAATAAATTAGTGTACACTAGTCTTTTGAAGATAAGGAGGGGGTACCGCTGGTTAGCTTACAGTCTATAAACATAAGCAAGAAAACACTGAGCTAGCAAAGACACGTTAACAAGATAAAGCATATGCAGCACTTGAAAGTTCGTAATTCATTCCAATGCGGCTTCAAAATCATCAATCATAAAAGCATAGTAAAATTCAAATTTCTCATATTAGTAATGAAACGGGCAATTGTGTAATTCTGTATAGCAAGCTGAAGAACACATCAGCGTAATGTTCAATCCCTCAAAAAGTAAAGTATTTTTTGACTTCAAAAACTAACAAAAGCGACTATACAATACCCACAGGTCTCAACCCTGATAGACTAAACTAAACAGCATCCATTCCAGGCAAAAGTGAAAGCTTGTCTTAAAAACCTGACAGCTAAGCACCATCACAGTTAGGACACAAATTAGCAGGGCATGGTCCTGTGGATCTGTATGTTTTTCCACTCAAAAACCAAGCAAACCCTCCACATTAGTCATCCCCTGGCACTTAGTCATCACTTTTTTTTACTTTGCAGACTGTTCCTCGGCCGCCTTCTCCAAGGCAATCTGCATATCACGGCATTCAGCAGTGCAAAATGCACGCAAGTACCTGCATCACAGCACAAAAAGTTAGTTTAACTGCAGCAGTTTGACCAAGTTGAAGACTCCTACCCCTGTCCCCCCCTAAAAAAAAGGAAAGAAGAAAAAGAGGAACAGAAGTTAATGGACAGTAAAACAGAAGTTTTCATCAGGTTGTTTGAACAGTTTTTCTTCACGAATCAATTCTAAAACCTACCAGTAGCCAACTATAAAAACACAGCAACTGCAATTAAGCAGCATGAATCGCACTTCATTCTGAGAATTATATTTATCTACACAATATGATGTCACCTATGAATAGTCACCCAAACCAAGTTTATTTGACTAATCATCCTGGCTGAGGAAACATGACAATAATATCTTTCATTCATCAAAATTATTGAATTGATGGAAACAAAATTGAAAGCCACAAACTTGTTTTTGAACTGCAAAAAAATAAAAATAAATGAAAGAAACAAAATGTCAAAGTTTTAAAGCAAAGCTCCATGACTAGGTCGAATATGCACAAGAAAAGAAAAAACAAGGAATATAAAATCAAAAAACAGGGTCAATTGAGATAAATCACCAATGAAAATTGAGATCAAACTCACAATGACATATATAAAAAGAAAGTATGATGTGCTATGAATGATTGTCACTGTAAGAAACTAGAAGGATCAACTTTAATATGCAAACAGGAATGCTAAGTTCATAAGAATACATCAAAAAACTAAACGACTAATATTTGTAAAAGCCAGTATTAAGTCTGCAAATTTTGAAACAAGCATTAGAAACTCAAGGACAAAATACATTGAGAAAATATCACAGGAAGTAAAAGGCAAATTGTAAAGAGGATCGACATTGGAACAAGCTAGAATCATTGACAGCCAGCGAAAAACTGTAAACATTAATTATCAATAAGAAACGTTTAGTATTAAAAAGAAATATAGTCATTGAAATTAATCAGCCGAAGCATAAACGTAAATTTACCGAATCAAATTCAAAAAATAATGGAGTTCAAAATGCACAAATAAGTAAAAAAAAAAAAGGAACAGAGAAGAGTGAAGAAACCCTACCCATACATGAAAACTTCAGCATCTTCAAGAATCTTCTTCTTGCAATAGTAACAATTCTTTAGAAATCCTCCAACCATCTCCGTATCAGTCTGATCAACACTCTCCTGTACCGGAGACGAGAGAGTCAGAATCTTCGGGCGCGATTGATCGACTTTCTCAACCACCGAAGTCTTCAAAACCTTATTCGGATTGTTTGGCGGCTTCACGGAGGCGGAAGGCGGCGCTGTACGCATCTCCCACGATTCAATCGGCAGGGAGACGTGGTCGAGTAGGTTAGACTCGCTGAAGCTCGAAGACCGTCCGATTCCAGAACGCTTGACCGGCATTATTGCTAGAGAGAGAGAGAAAGTGAACTAGAGTTTTGGGAATTGGAGAGAAAATCGGGTCCGTACAAGAGGGTTTGGTGTGAGGGACTGAATAGTTGTGTCTTACTTTAGGAAAGAGCATGGAAGGAGTGGGGAGAGGTACGCGGCAGGTATATATAGGCTACTGTGGTCCCCATACACTACTTTTCAACTAATAAAGGAAAACGCGTTTTTTTTTTTTTTGTTTTCTTATTTTAGGCAATGATCTTCTACGAATATACCGCGTCATCTACCACGTAAATTAACCAATAATATATGAATAATTATATGTATAATAAATTTATAACCTAAATTTATATCTCAAATTAAGGAGGATCATTATATCAATGAGTTACATCAACTTTTTAAAATGAGACTCATTGATCCAACGGTCCTCCTTGATTTAGAATATAAATTTGAGTTATAAATTTAAAATACACAACACTACTCATAATATATTGCCACACTTTTCATAGGGTTATACTTTTGGTAATTAAAAATAATTTTTTGGTAACTTTTATTTTTTTTATATCGAATTTATGAGATGACATGTGAAAGATTATAATATTAAATTATTTTATTTTTTCAACAACTAAATAAGTCAAACCTGACATATTGACAGAATTATTTTTTATATGATATTTAAATTCTTTTTTAGTAATTATATTTTACTATTTCTAAAAGCATCGACTTTGTCATTTAGTTTAACCATGTAATAATAATTCACCCAAAAGAGAGAATTTCTCCATTTTAGTTTTAGCTTCAAAAAAATTAAAAGCAAAATTAATTTTTAATTGTCAGTAATAATTAAGCCATTTAATTTTTCTGATGTTAATCGAATCAAATTTAAAATTTCCCTCAAGCATACTTGGCTTAGTTCGAGTTTTGTTTAGATTTTACACTCACCGAGTTCAAGTTGAGTTCAGATTTTTTCTCAAGTTATTATACTCGGCGAAAACTTACACTCTGTCTAGAGTGAATTTGAACCAAAACCAATCTCATTTTATGAATAAAACGTTTCAAAAATTAAGTAGTAGGATTAAATAACCAATTCTAAAAATATTAAAAAAAAAAAAAAAAAACTCTAAGTAGGTATGATAAACAATCAACCACAACATCCCAAGAACCCCAACCCCTTAAAAAAAAAAAAAATCTACTTCCCTCCTTGCCCTTTTACTTATTTGAATGTTTATTAACAAACCACTGGTAACGAATGGAAAGTGGGTGTGAGACCAGTTGTAGACTTGCAGTCCTGTCCACTATGAGCTTCATGACATTCATCTTTTTCCAACCAAATAGAGTACGAGTTTCAATATTCAGCTAAAGGCCATTCTAGGAAGCACAATAAGGAGCTCCAGGAGGCCACCCAGTCTTTTAAAATCAAAACAATCACCCATATAGCCACCATCACTGGACTTACTGTCCTTTCCATATGCGGTCAGCAACCCTCAGTTTGAGCTATTGCCTAATCCTACCGGAGAAGAACAGAGCCAACCACCTAGGTGTATTACAGTCCATCTTGACTGTCACGAACTTTCCTGTGGCTGCCCCCGATGCTTCTTGGAATGCCCTAGCTGAGTTTCTTTGCCTCGCCATCCTCAACCCATGAACCGAAAGGAGGTCATCTAGGCTGGTGTCTTGGAAAAACTCAAAATCCAAGGGGAACTGTCTTCCACAACACTAGAACATCTGCATGGGACAGAAAATTTAAAAGCGCATCGTACAATGTAAAGCTACGGTATATATAGTAGGATCAGATTTTCATCACACAAGTATGCAACTTTTTTGTTTGAGTAGGCATTTTGAAAGCAAATACAGATGAGGAGAAGCTTCATACAAAGGAAATTCCTTATCATGCAAATCAAGGAGAGGTCGTAGCTAAAGCAACTCAGACTCAAGTAATTGAAATATGTTTTCCACAACTGAAAACAAGGATTCAGGGTCAGAACTGGAGCACACGAAGTTGCTAAAACAAATCATCTATGTACGCTAGTAAAAGAGTTTGAGATCTTTTTTCCTACCGTATAAACATCGAGTCACTTCATTTCAGTTCAGTTGACGCAGAATGCCTTCATCTTTATATCCAATAGCTGTCCCTCCACCACCAGGCCACGATCATAAATTTGTGACCAAATATCTGTTGCTCACATTATCCCATTAAGAATCTTCACAGCAGGAAGACCCATCAGGCCACAAGTTTAAGACAACAAGTGACACCGTATTCAAGATAACACCAACCATTTCTTGAAGGTCAATGCTGCCTCTCTCTTTTTCAACTGGGATTCTGTCTGGACTTTGGAAGCCTTGCCCTTATACAGTGTTCTGTGGTACTTCAAGAAAACAGTGCGGTACTTGTACTTGTCAATGAACATATTCCCTTTTTCCATCATCTCAACAACTTCGTTTGCTCGAATGAAAAATCCACCCCTCACAAATGTATAAAGCACAGAATCCAACAATTCCTGATCAAACTTCATCCCACTATAAGTAGCAAGAACCTTCATCTCACCCCACAGCTCTGTTACCTCCTGATATTTTCCCCCAATAGCAGCATAGCCAGTAACCAGAGAATGGAAAGTTTGTGCATTTGGGGAATGTCCTAAACTCGTCATCTTCTTAAGAGCCTTCTCAGCATCTTGCATCAGTCTCTTCTTGCAGAAGAAGTGAATCACATTGTTCCAGTCATGAACTCCATAATCCACTCTCTGTCCTTCCTTGATTTCCTGCAAGAGCTTCGACATCAAACCATCTTCACCGCTCTCTGCACATCCTTTAACCAACATCTCAAATTCTTGATGACCAGTTCTTGGTATCTTAGCCTCTTTCATCTCTTTGAACAGATTGAGGGCCCCATGAGTGTCTTTCTGGATCACCCGGGACTGGATCAATGCCTCGTAACAACTTGAATCCAGCTGGATCCCAGCCTTACGAACATCTCGTAGAATTGACATTACCTCTCCGGCCCGATTTTCTTTAGAGTATGCTTTCAACAGGGAGGCATATGCGGAAGAACCAATTCTAATACCAGCAAAGCGCATTTCATCAAGAAGGTCGTATGCCTGATCTAGCCATCCAAGCGAAATGCATGAGTTAATCACCTGAACCAAGGCAGAATTATCAGGGGAAAGTGGGGCCTCTTCCTTCTGCGCCTTGATCAGAAATTCGGCCAAATCCTTTGTCTTGTCAGCTTCTAAGAAAGCCTTGACCAACTTCACATAGATTATTTCAGTGGGTAGGAGAATACCACGCTCAGTTGTGATTAATTCAACTCGCTTCTGCAATTTCAATAACATCGCATCAAGTATTTTTTTAGCTTCAGCCTCAAGCTTTAAAAATTTCCGGTCCCTACAAAAATCTCCATAAGACAAGGTCAGGTTTCTAAGTAACATGGGATCATCAGGTCCATCTGGTACTCTGTGACTCAAAAACTCTGTAGAAACTAGTTCAGGTGGTGACGTATTCCCATTTCCAGCAGAGTCAAATACCAGCATAGCCACACCAAGAGAATCTTGCGCTTTCTTTGCTTTCCTAAGCATTTCCAGAACCATGTGGCATGCAGATTCTAGATCACCAAAGTTCAAATGACATGTAAGCAAACAATTGTAGAACTGCCGAAACTGAATATCACTTAGGTCCTGGGCTTCATCAATGTGTCTCTTCAGCCTCTTGAGCTCTTCTCTTCGCCCATTTCTTTCGTAAATATGGGCCATGATGACCAATAAGGTCACATCAGCTTTTACACCAATGCGAGGCATTATGTCAAGAAGCTGCTCTGCTTTTCTAGTAGTACCAAAAAGAAGACACCCAGCCAAAGTAATGTTAACGCTGTTTGTATTGGGTTTCATAGCAATCAGAGGTTCATTACTCTTTTTGCGTGGGTCCACCCTTCCATCTTGGAACAAGTAGCCTATCTCAAGAACCAATTCAGCAGCAAGATAAGCTCCAGGAGCAGTTTGCGACATATAGGCTAAGATTGCAGACCAAGCGGTTACAGGAGGAAATAGTTCCATTTCTACCAGTTTTCTCAGAACAGTTGATGCCAGAACAGGGAAGCCACCTCTGGCAAGACATAAGGAGAGATAAACTAGAGTCTCCTTCTCTAACAAGTTCTGCTTGTGCTCCTCAATGGCTAGTTCCACCAATCCATAAGCCTTCTCAAGCCATTGAAGGTTTAGACTTTCTGCAAAACTTGCCACCAACTTGTTCACTATAGATTTCCTAGGAAACCCTTCCATCTGCATATGCTGCTCGTGCAAGATCCATGCCTCACCGAGTCTATGCTCATCGATTGCATTTTGCAATTCTTCAGAAAGTTTACCAGGGTCTCGAGCCTGCACAAGGATTGTTCCAGTCATAGTTGAAAATGATAGTGAAGGATGGGTGAACCAATGCTGAAATTTCAATCCCGTAGTTCTCATGTCCAAGTTGATCAATGATGATCTTCTGATGAAGGGATAGACTGCTTTGCGATTCCAATAAACATGAAATTGGCATCTGGAAATCCTAGCATATTTAAAATAACTTCCAGATAGCAGGCTAAGTAAAGCAGAAGAGAAACTTGGATTCTGAGAGCTCAGTTTCCTGGCAGACATAGTTTCTCCACGTAGCAAATTTATCACCTCATATTCAATGCTTCAATAGATCAAAATCTGCAACTTGTAAAACACCATTCATCATACAATAGTGAACCCTGCACTACATTTGCCGTTATTGAAAACTTGCAAAGTGAATGATTCACTTAAAGTAGAGGAAGCTGAAGTGCGATGTCTAGTTTAACTTAATAAAACCACAGTCGCATGTTTATACTCTTCGTTTTTCCAATAAACTATGCTTATTGTAGTGGCAGACAGACACCACTCTTCGTGGCCACACTGCACGCTATCGCACTTACACAAGCCTACACATTTGCCTGCCTTCAAGCCTACCCTTAATCTAAGTTAACCCCACCATATTAAAAAAAAATTACAACCCACATTGCATTTTCGCCACTAAATTGCATAAATGACTGCAATCGTGAAAATCACATTATAAGAGTTCCAAGCCGAGGTTCCAGCATGGAATCAATTAATTCTGAACCAACTTGTAATTGTCTAGTGATTTAAACTACGTAATAATTACTGCATTCTTGGAATCTGATTAGTTTTGTCTCGGTACCCTTTTGAGATAATTTTCCGTTAATTAGCATAAGCTATGTGGCATGGGATTCAGTGTTGAGCTTTTTTTTCTACATGGTATAAATCTACATCCGTGGTGTCATTCTAAACCAATCAACAACACACATGGCACACCCAAATTTCTTTATTTCAGCCACCATGTCATACCTCAATTGCTCACTCTGCGTATACGTGTATATGCACTGTGTGTGTGTGTGTGAGAGAGAGAGAGAGAGCTGTACCGATTTGATGTATTCTTAGCAGGAGACGGAAGCTGATGAGTTTTGAGGCCAATTCGACGACGTGCTCTGGCGGTCTTCTGAATCCAGAAGCAGGCAGTGATCTCTTCAACTTCCTCTCTCTGCTCTCAAACCCCTATCTCTCTTCTCTTCTCTGGGCTCTTCATGTCTCAGGTGAGCCGAAGGCAACCCTTTTCTCTCCTACTTTTTCTTTCAGCTCTCTATCCCTCTTTATCTCGGTTTTCTCTCTCTCTCTCTCTCTCTCTCTCTCTCTCTCTCTCCGCTCTCAGAGTTCTCTGTATCACCCTCTCCTTCACACCTCTCAGTTACAATCTCATCTCTCACAGAGGAGAGAAGTAGGGTCTCCGTCTTGGCAGTCGGCACATTTGGGTTGGTCACTCTCCTCTGATTATTATAATCATATGGAGTCCTCTAAATTTTTGTAAGTTGGGACTGACGGAACCCCATTTCTGCCTAACCGACGTTAGTAAAGGTAACGATGTAGTCTGATATCAGGCTAGAAGTTGCTATAATTTTAGGTACTCCCCTTTGGTGCTAGCCGCTAAGTTGCTAATCGAGTCCAACAATTCGGATTTGACTAAAGTTTAAATAAATTTTGAAGTTCGTGTTCTAAAATGTTCAACCGGAGTTTATAAAATTTAACTCGTTTGTACGTAAAATAATTAAACTATTAAGATTTAGTTCGAGTTTAGCTCAATTTATTTTCTAAATGAACTGAACGTGAACAATCTTTTTAATTTATTTAAAAAAACGAACTCGATAAAGTGAACTCAAATTCACAAAATTCGATTCGATTATAAATTTTATCTAACACTAAGACAAATGTTCATCCCCAAATTATCATGTGAAAAGATAATTTTGCCCCTCAAAAATATAAATGGCTAAATATTGCCTTCTATAAATATTCAATGAAAATTCAAATAATAATCCAGTATATTGATTTTTTAAAATGATAATAAAATTTTTAGTAATCCCAAAAGAAAACAATGCCCCTTTTACGTGCATATTCATGAAATCTTAATTATTTATATTTGAGTAAAAAATTATTTTTTAGGGTCAGCCACCTTATTGGTGAAATCTTAATCTCATATTCGATACTTTTCGTACCCTCTAAGCACTACAAGAATTTGTTTTTTAGTGGTGAAAATTGTTGCGATTAAATGTATAAAAATTGTCACTATATAATTTAGTGGCAACTTTTTTATTACCATTAAACCGCGGTAATATGTGCGTGGCTAAATCATTTAAATATGACATTTAATTGTTGCCACTAAAAATAAAATTTTTAACCACAATATGAAAAATGTCACTAATGTTAAATTTTTAACCACAATAATTATTGTAACAAGTTAACGTAATTTTGCCACTAAAATATACCATGTCACCACTAAAAATCTAATTAAAACTTGACTTTTTGAGACAACAATTAATTGCAGTTAAAAATATATATTTTACCCATAATTAGAATCACCACTAAATTTGGAACATGTTTTTAGTGACAACTTATTGTCTCGGTTAATACATTAAAATGAATAAAAGAAAACCTATTACATATTTAAAATTATTTATTTTTCAATATTTTTCAATTTCACATACCTATTATAGTTTAATGAATCAATATATATACCTAATGAGGAAACAAATAACATAATAACACAAAGACTCACTTTCAAATATATAATTCTCAAATCAAATCACATAAAATAATATTATGATATTAGTATTATTAAATTGTACACGTACAATGCATCATCATCAAAGAATAGAAATGAACAAAAAAATTATGATCATGATTTCAAATTGTCCTACCAACTAGACAATGATACTCACTCAAAAAAAGTAATCGCATAACAATTAAATCTCAACTACACATTCAATTTTTGGCAAGTTATTGAATTTTTCGTCATTAATCTTTAGTCTTTAATCTTTAAAAGTGAGCATTCCAAAGCTGTTTTCAGAGTTTCTACTTGTTTGTACCTAACAAAAATTAGCCAAAAGTACAAAGAGTATAACATATGAACAAATAATCAATAAAAGAGATAAAAAAATTTTAATTAAATTGATTACACTTTTAACTGTGTCAACAAATAATGCCAAATCGAATAGATCTACTAACTTCTCATCAAAAATGAACCCAACCTGCTATTAATAATCATCTCAGCAATTCATACATATCAACCCCACAAATCAATCAGAGGTTTTGAGATGTTCCGGAGATAATACATAATTCAAGGCATGTTGAGCACTAAATTCAAGCAAATTAAAGAGTAGCATAAAATAAAACCTCACACATACAAGAGATGAGTCCCCCTTTTTTGGCATTTTCAATTATATGCAGTTCATCGAAATTCTATAAAAAGAATCAGTATTTAGCAAATGGCATAAAGGATGAGCCCACTAATAGCCTTTTACAGATACTCCAATTTTTAGTTCAGATTTTATTTATTTCTTTGATGAGAGGCCCTGATCCCTGTAGACGAAGTATATACATCTTTGTGAATCAAAATTATCGTTCTCCATTGGCCAAGAAGCCCTAGGCCTAAGACAAGGACTTCAATTGACCAAATGTAGACTATCTATCACCCATCATATGGCAGTAATAAATTTGAGTACTAGATAATAATTTTGGATGAGCAATAAAGTGAGCCACTGGCTGAATGGTAGCCTTGAAGAGGCTGTGAAGGATGGCATTGCACAAGCATCAAAAGGGCATTGTTTCAATGGGCCATCATAAAAGTTCCTTATCAAACTTCATCATATATTATTACGGCAGTATCCCTGGTCATCAACGTAGTCTGACAAACCAGGAAAATTAATAGAAGAAAAAAAAAATTACACGAAGTTGTATGCCAGAAAGGCACCTTGGCTATGTTAACAACTAAGAACTACAGGAAGTACTGTGGCCAGACAAATGCATTAACTTGGATGAATTGTGGAACCTTATCAACCCCTTCTGGTAAAGTGTTTAACCAATTGTGAGTGTCAGGTGAAAATTATCGTAGGATAGTAATTTGTTTAGCAATAAAAACTCAACAAATTAACCGAGTCGCAAACTGAGAGTTAAACACTACAAGTGCTGTGACTGTTAGGAGCACCATTCGAAGGCTCAGGGAGCAAACTGAGAGTTAAATTTGCATTTATTCATGGATGGATGTAATCTTTAGCACCAGACAAGTTGCCTTTCTAATTCACGTCTGGTTTTTGGTTGGGTACTTACATTTTCAGAATTTTTGAAACTGATGAATCAAATTTATGATTCGGATAAAAAAATAAAAAACCGAGTCGCACAAAAAAAGGCAATGTTGGCGGCATCTACCTAAGCCAAGGAAAAAAACAATTTTTTAGCACATTAATGTTAACAGTATAAGCAATATTCGAGAGATGAGAGTACTAGCTCTAAATACATGGCAATGCCTATTCCCTGAAACATATATAGTTTGCTGAATTGATTAATGCAAGCACATTAAATCCAATAGAGGTTGCTGGTGTATAACAACATTGGTTGTGGGTAATTAGATAATAAAATGATGCAGGGTAGGAAAAACAATTCCAAAAATCTGTTTTAGACTTTTAGTTTTGCTAAACAGACATATAACTCACTAGTTCCTGAACAAGGGGAACAGAGATTCACTACCCAATCAAATTCAGTTGTTCAAAGGCCATCTCAGCATCCCTTAAAGATCCATGTGATCTTGATGCAATAAGCTTTGGTGCATCCTTGTCAATTTCTAGATCCACTGCAAAGTTTAGATAATATCTGCATCTTTCAACTTTGGAAAAAAGAATTTCTGGCACCTGGATATGATTATGAGGTAGTACATTAAGACTTGAACAGACAAGGACAAAAACTACATAACCAAAATGAGCTGAGTCTATATGTCATGAGATCAAAAGAACCCTCACGAGGTATAAATGATATTGTCTGATCATTTTCGAAGTGCGCTAAATGAACACCCCTACACAAAGAGTAGCATGAGTAGGAGAACAAGGAGCAGGGAGAGAGAGAGATTAAAAAACCACACCAAGGGTTAGACTACATACTGATGAAATTTGATGTCATCTAAATCAATGGCTTTTCCCTTAGTTGATCGTCCCTGTGCCTCAAACAACACTCTATCATTCAGCCCAAGCTTACACTCAAGCATACAACTGCAATAGATGATGCAAATATTTTATACTCTCTAAAAATGATCGGTAGAGAGTCGCAAGCTCATCAGATAAAGACCAAAAAAAATTGAACCACACCACTATCATGGGCAATTTCTTCTTGTCATATTCTCTAAGCATATAGAATACAGAGAGAGTAACAGATATAAGGGATAAACATTAACCAGAACAATAATAAACCAAAGAATCATAAATGAGAGCCACAGATTAGATCTATACTTGATTAATGAGAAGGAACATGACACCTGCGGTATGACCACCACTGGGAGGTCCAAAGAGAGAGAGAGAGAGAGACGATACCAAAACTTCGATCTCGTGCGTGAGGGACACAACTTAGGATCTAAACAAGTATTCAACAAAATTAGAGCTACTGAGTTTCCTATAGAATTAATGTCAATCAGAGCAAGAAACCACTTCTCACGACATAAACTTCAGCAGGATATCACTTTTACGAAAATTTCATCGAACAATATAGTGAGAAAGACCTAGATTTCGTCGATTCAGTGTAAAATACCGCCAATTCAACACAAACTACAACCAAAATCCAAAATCAAAAGTTGCCTATTAAGTCCATAACACAAAGAAGGAAATATTCATCTCGTAACATCACTTGACCATGAAATCACACTCAATTTAACAGACTAGAACATGATATCAAGCATTTTGAAGGACATAAGTGAGAGATTGATGGGAGAACAAATATCAAAAGATCTAAAAGAAAACCCTACCTTGCAATTCTTCAAGACAAATATAGTGGTGACCGTAGAACGACGACACAACATACCACACTCACAAGATGCTCGAATGGTCAAGGGTGCCACCATTGAAATTAACGCACAGTGGCAGGAAAAAAAAAATTGTTGCTGTAAAAATTGCATATTTGTTGCAAGTAAAAAAATTTATCACCAAAATTTTAAATCATTAGTGGCAGAATTTAAATTGTTGTCACTACATATTTTTTCACCAACATCATTAGTGGCAACAAATAAATAAGCACCACTAAAAGTTTTTTTCGATAAAATTAGTGATGAATTAGTGATATTTTTGCTGCAATATTTAAATTGTCACTAATTGGATTCAATATCATATCATCCGTGGCAACACTAATTTTTCACCACTAATTATATATATTTTGTGACAATATTTTTACCTACAATATAAAGAAATAATCAACACAAACTTAAACATTATATAACAAAAAAAAACGTCAATTATATGAAGATTTCCATAATCTATAACTTGGACGTATATCAATATTCATGGAAGAGTAATTCAATTCCTATAGCTTTATTACATAAATTTAACAATATCGATTTGGTGTTATCATTAATGGCGCACACCGTTTTTGACCTATAAAAGACGAAACAACGGGCCGGTCTCAGGCGAACTCACAGTCACAGGGGTCTCTCCAGTCGTGCGTTAGGATGGCCAAGCTCTCAGCAGTGCTTCACACTACTATTCTCGTCCTCGGTGCACTCTTTTTTTGTACCTACACCAACCTTATTAATGTTTATTGATTAATGAACATAAACCATGTATAAGTTCGGATCATACATAACCGTGTATAAATTGTTTTTAACGGATTCAAATAGACCTGTATATTTTGATGAGCAATGTTTTGTGTCGATATTAAGGTTGTAATTAGATATGTGTATGGTTTTGGTGGATGCAGTTGAGTTGATGATGATGAGGGTACTACCCCAGGTGGTTGATGGTAAAAAAGTGTGTACCGAAGAAGGACTTCCGTGGGTGAAATTTCACTGTCTCAATGGAGAGCCAGATGCACCATGCTCCGATGCTTGCCACCAGAGGCATGGAAATGCCTTTATTGGCGTTACTTGCCAAAACAATTTCGGTCTTCTTCCCTCTTTTTGCCTTTGTCAGTACTCTTGCTGAAACCAAGGGTGGAGGGAGGCTAGGGCCGGGGTGGGCACGTGTCCCCTCAAAAAAAATTTTATTAATTAAATATATATATTATATATTTGTATAATGTAATATTTTTGCCTATCCAAAATCTAAGATAAAAATATTAGGCCCATATTATTTATTTAAAAAAATTAAAAAATTATGTCCATTTAAAATAAAAAAAATTGAGTCCATCAATATCTACCAAATTTATTAAAAAATCAAAATTTTGACCTATTACAATTCACCCAAACTTATTAAAAAATAAATTTAGTTTGTTGAAATATTTGAGTCCATCCTAACGTGACTTTCTGGCTCCGCCCCTGGCCGAAAACCAAGTCCCCCCCACGCCATCTGTGCAGTTGTGGTGGTGTTATCAAGGTCTTTATAATTATCTCTTGATTATAAAAACAGTCCCTTTTTTCTCTTTCCATTTTTCAGAAGCAATCACACACACACACACACTTTGACAGATTTCTCACAGCATTTCATGAGGCAGATGCTGACCCAGAAAAAGAAAATCAAAACCAGAGAGAGAGAGAAATGACTGTGGAGCTATATATGGAACAAATCTGGGTTTTTTTTAAATCAAGAATATTAGTGCATCCAACTTAGAAAATTTGCTTTGGTAATAAGTGTTGAGACTCGTAAAACTCGTAAGAGGTATTATTTCGATGTGAGAAGAGGTGTACTTTTTTTTCGTAATAGCTTATTCAAAGCTTGGGTCTGTATTGGGAAGGTGCTTCGGCGATGGAGGAGGCTGTCTATTAGCTACCAGGTGCATGTCCTTCTCATGTTATTCGTGCATATTAGACCTTCAAAGACTTTTAAATCGAACCCCTTTTACTAGAAGACCTTTTCTCTATTTATCTTTATCTATCAAGGTTCGTACAAAAAAAGGATGATCCATGAAATTTGTTTGTCATAAGGTATTGTCTTGGATCAATCTGGGACTCAATTGAAAGCCAAAACTAGTAAGCCAAATTCAACAAATGCACGTTGAGTAGGGAAGTGTGGGAAGTATCGAATACCACTAAGGATCGGACAAAGCAACCATAAATTAAATTAATGTGCGGCCCCACTCACGAGTAAAGAGCCAGACAAAGCAACCATAAAACAGACTCATATGTAAGCATTGGTGCACTAATAACACAAAGAAATAGAAGAAAAATAGAAATCAGTGTGTGTGATTGGTTGGGTTTTTTTTTTCTCCCTCATTATTCACTTTTAAAGAAGAGATGTGGTGTGAATCAACAGTAAAATTTTGCTCTTGATAAATAATGAAAATTCAATTTATTGCATTTTCATAATAACATTCAGCAGTGGAAAGAAACATGTTTACAGTCATCCACAACTTTTATTGTAGACTCTGCACTCTCCCTCTGTCTCGTTGAAGGAAAACTGCATTATCCATGGTCCATTGTTTAAGCCTTGAGCTTTTCCAATTTGGCTGCACCCATAAAATTAATGAACAAATATAAGGTCTATTCAAAAAGAATAGGAATAATAATCGAAATCGAAAAACTTTTATAACTTAAGAATTACCATGTCGCATTTGCCATCTATACTAAAGATGATTCTATATAGGGTGAATCGTCGGAACCACAATCATGGTAGGACTCAAATGAATGCAATTACAATTACATACAAACCACACGTGACTAGAAAAATTCAAATTCAGAACTTATATACCTTGAAGCTCTTTAGCCCCACAGTCACCGTCGCACTTCATTTCACAGAAGGTATAGCCATTGCCTTCGGATGAGCAATCCTGGTGACAGGGTGCATAGCATGACTTGTACACTTCTTCATCGGCTACAACCTCATGCACATGCACTGCTGCGAGGACAACAATGCACATGAGAAACACTGCAACAAGCTTCTTTGCCATTTTCTTTCTTCTGATACCTTTTGTCTATGCTTGTTCTTATTCCCTTCTTCTGCTGTTTCAGTGTTTCTTAAGTTTTGGACAATATCAATGGAGGTTGGGCGCGGGCATTTATAAGGGGATTAAAAGCCTATGTGTTGGGTGATAACCCACAAAGTGTGGGAAAGTTTGTGGCTTTCGGAATGGCTTGGTCAAATTGGTTTTGCTAAAAACATGGCTGACTGAATGGAACAAACTTGGGACATTGAAGAAATAGGCTTTTGCCTTTTGTTTAGGCTATTTATCCTTTTTTTTTCAATGACCAAGGCTGTCTAGGTCAACTTACGCTCACCTCAAATAATTTTCTTCCTAGTCCGGTCAAAGACAAATCATCTACGCTAGAACTAGGGTATTCATGGGGGATAAATTCCTCATGACGTACTTGTAAAGGGTTGTTAAGATTCGAAGTTAAGACGTTTGAATTTACAGCTCGTCCTTATTACCATTTGAGTTACCCTCTAAATTCGTTTAGGTTTATTCAACATAAAGTGAGATTGAACTTCATAGCTTAAGAACCATATATATATGATGCTCCCCAATTCATTTTTTTCAATTTCACTGTGTGTAAATTGGCTTAGAGAGACAAAAGTGGTAATTGGAGTTGAGCTATAAATTCAGATGTTTCGAATTCGAATTTTAGTAATTTTTTGAGTTAAATCACGAGGGATTTATCTCTCATGAATACCTTAGCACCTCTGACTGTCGAACAAAAAAAAGAAATTAATGAAAAGTACTAATTTTTGGACCTAAAAATTTGAAATACGAATTAATCTTTTTCGTTAGAGAAAATACCTATTTAGATTTCAATGGCATTATCATTAATGAATTTACACTTAGATAATCACCCTTAATTACAATTAACAAAGTTTGAAACTGAGAATATCCAAAAACCAACATATGGCATCCAGCCATAAATTGTAATATGAAAAATAACCCTTCTGTTTTCATAATACAATAGAAGGTAAGGTAATGCATGTGTCATTAGAGTCATTGTGGATACTTTTTTTTTTCCAAGAATACGTATATTTGTGTCTTAAAACATAAATCATATGCCTATAGAGTTACACTTAAAAGGGATTTTTTTTTTAGCATTGTTTTTATGATGTGAAAAGGTGTATACGTGTATGTATTATCGAAAAATCATGAATTACAATTTTTAGGAATTGCAGAAAAACAAGATTCATTCAGAAAGAAGATCTAGGGATTAAACCAAATTTATTAGGATACCAAGCTATGTGACAAGCCATTAAATTGAGCACACCTTGGCAATGCTATATAACAGGTACAACTTTCAGAGAACTTCCAAGCATCGCTTAACATGGCAAAGCTCACTACCATCTGCTTCCTTACTCTCCTCTTCATCAGCACTTTAGGTCTCTCTCTCTCTCTCTCTCTCTCTCTCTCTCTCTAAATTGTTCTAAAAATTATAATTTGTCGTAGAATGCAATGATTCGTTATATTATCATAACTTTTTGGTACTGTATCAAAAATTACAATCAAAATAGGTCAAGTTATGATATAGTTGATTTTCATGCTTTAAAAAATTGATCGAAATAGATGATAGCACCCTTTTCCCCTCTTTCGTCAATCAATTGGATTGATTAGGCTCAATTCTAGAAAGTTGAGATTGATTCCAAGTTTCTAGAATTGACCTCAAATGTTTTGAACCTCGTAATTTTGATATGTTTAAATAAAAAAATTACCTCATTGGTCATAACTTTTTTCCCCGAGAGGTACCAAACTGTGAAAATCGAAAACGACAATCAACATGTTTAAATTGTTTTTACTTAACTTGTTTTTGGCCTTAATTTATTTGCAGCGGAGATCAATGCACTTGAAGACCAGTGCACCCACTCCTTGGGGTGTAGAGGCTCTCTATTTACATGCCTCAAGGACTGTAGAAAGAAGTTCCGTGGCTTCGTTGGGAAATGCACTAAGCGTCCGCTCTTGGCCGTGCCACCAGACTCGCCACCAGGCCGCTTCACATCGCCACCAGGCCGCAGCAAAATCGGTTGCAGTTGCTTTTGCACTTGCATAAGCAAAAACAAGAAAGGTGGAAAATGTTCACCTAAGCCGCCACCACCACCGCCTAAGCCACCAACGGTCTTTAAAGTCTTCCCGTGATATAATTAAGACATTACACTTTGACCTGGTTTAACTCAACGGTATATCACTTATTATAATTTCACATTAGACACATTTTATCAGGAGGCTCTTTACCCAAAAATAGTGAGTGATTTACAATTTATGGATTAAATGAAAGTGTAATGAAGAGAATCTAAATCTTATGATACATCTATTTATATGTATGTGCATTAATTGCACCTTCGTTACGAATGGTTTATTGATAAAACTATTTAAATAAAATATATCCCGTTTATCATTGAGAGAATCTCACTCCTTTTTGCACGTATTCCTTTTATGCAAAATCATGTCTATTTTTAGTCTGATTTCTATATTGGCACTTTTCCTAGTAAAGATTGGAAATATGTTGTTTGGTGGGGTATTTCGGATTTGTCATCTGATAATTATGGGTAAATTCTATTTATACATTAAAATTTTCACCTAGTTTCTATTCACTTTATAAATTATCAATTGAAAAAAATTAGTGTTTCAATTAAAGTCTATCCAAATCGCCAATCCTAAAAGAAAAAGCGTCGAGTGAACATCATGTGCCCAATTACAAGGTTAATTATGGACAAGATGAATCTAATATCATAGTTTGTGTTGTATGTGTTAACTCATCTATCAACACTCGAGCCATTTGATTGTACGTATTAGCTCATATTTCGTAATTTGACTCGTAGATATTCATTCAATCAGAATTATCAGCAAAATTGAATAGAAAATTTAATTAAAATAGATCTCACGATGAAGAATAAATATTGAATGGAATGACAATACCATGTCAGCAATGTTAACGTAGTTTTATCAATTAATAATAAAACATGAACAAGTGAATCCTATTTTGATAGTTTGTTGCTTATATGGAAGAAGGATAAATAATTATTTACTTATATGAATGATTGATTATTAATTTTAGAGGAATTTATTTATTTATTTATTTTAATATTATTAATTGATGATACTATATCAGTATTATCATTTAGTATTACTATTGTAATATGATGATGCACAAATTAGTTTGCTCACCACTAGTCAAGTTATAGTATAAAATGCAGTAAGTAGAAGAGGAGAGAAGACAAGATTTATAGTGGTTCGGTCAATACGACCTACTTCCACTTTGAATGGCTAGGTTCGCCAAAATTTTATTATCTCCGATGTGGAAGGAGAGCACATGATTACAAGCCTTGAAAGGGGAGGAGAGAATTATGCCCAAATGAATTTGATGTCCCCCAAGTGTTGGGGGAACTTACAATTAATAGTGGCTTGGTATAGTAGTTGTATGACTAGTCTGACGGTCATAATGGCTTAGGACCGTTTGATAATAATTAGGTAGCTGATCTGACGAAGGCGACCTATCATCTTTTTAGTAGGTGTGACAATTGGTGTGCTCTCCAAAGGATTTGTTCAAGGATGAGGGAGGTTGACTCTCTCTAGGCTGTGAGGGTGAGGCTCTTGGATGCTCCCTTGGTGGCGTAGAGATTCTTGGATGACCTTTTATTCCAAGGTGGTAGAGGAGACCCCTGGATGACCCTTACTCCAAGGTGGTACCCTTGAATGATTCTCTTAGATGACCCTTACTCCAAGGTGGTAAAGGAGATTCTTGGATGACCATGCATGCTCCCCTGCAGCTCCTTGATCTTGATAAGGTTATCCGGGTGTAGACTCAGTTGGACTTGACTAGTTGGATCTCTTGACATTGGGCCTTTAGCTCGAACCAAACTTATAACATGGGTTAGGCCTTTGGGCCTAGCCCATCATTTGCCTCCCCCAATGCCCTGTGTCCAACAGAACTTGAAAATGAGAGCATTTAAGTTGAATTTGAATTTTAAGCTGACCAACATAATTGGAAAAACTTTAGGAGGCCAAAACATCCGTTTATAGGCCTTTTTTGGACTTTCAACAACATCAATCATAGCCAAAGGCTGGGAATCTTGTAGGGCTCATCGATAACTTTGATTTGATATATTATAAACCTCATTTCAAGCAACGGAACAAAAATTACGGTCAAAACTTCGAGCCGGAACTGGATGCATGTTTTAGGCGAGCAGGCACATACTGTGCTAGGTGAGCAGAAAACCTATTGGGCGAGCTGAATTTTTTTTAAAAAAAAAAAGAAACTGCAGGAGGCCAAAACACCTCTTTCTGAATGTTTTTTGAACTTTTTTTTTTGAAAAGCTCATTACCAATGGTAATGAGTTTTGCCCAGCTCGTCGAGAGCTTCGATTTGGTATGTAATAAGCCTCATTTTGAGTTACGGTCAAAATAGCGAGCAGGAAGCCAAGGGCACATTTTTGGGCGAACAGTCAGCTTTTGGGCGAGCAAGCCATCTCTTGGGCGAGCATATAACCTCTTGGGCAAATTTTTTTTTTTCAAACAATGTCAAATGGTGGAGATCATGTGCTAAGGTCAGCAAATCTTGGTGTGCAACTTGGAAATGATGGTGTTGTCCCCTGGAGAAGAGATGGAGGTGTATGACCCTTAGGACTGGCTACTGGGCGAGGGTTGGGCACCCATGTTGGCGAGGCAACGGTGGCCTTGGGTGAACAGGGTGCTTGTGAGGCTGGCGGTCTAGGTAGCCTTGGTGATCTGGGCGAGCAAACCAAGGAGGCTCCTGTTGTGTTAGGCAGTCCTTTAGGCGAGTAGAGCTTGGGCGATCATGCCTTGGGCGAGCAGGACTTGGGTACAGGCTATAAGGAGAGGTGTTGGGCAAGCATTTCTGTTGGTTAGGGATTAGGCGCCGAGGCCTAAGTGCAGGGCACCTCGACCCAAGCGAGCACGGAGCCCTCGAGCGAATGGAACAGCTCTGGGGAGTGCACCGATGGGCACATTGGTGCTATTGTATGCGCGAACCAGCTAGGCAAGCATCTTGTTGTGCAGGGTCGCTTGGGGTGAGCAGCCTACTGTGCTTGGCATCTTGGGCGAGCATGGGTATGCCTTAGTCGCTAATCCAGACGAGCAAGGAGGAGGAAATAGGGCTGGTCTTGGTGTGCAGGCTCCATAGAGCACCATTTTGGGTGAGCACAAAGGGTTAGGCGCCCCTCTAGGCGCTGACAGAAGGGGTTAGACACTTCTTGGCGCCACTGGCCAGGCGTCTCAGGAGTTAAGTGCTAAATGGATGAGGCCCCAATTGTTGACATTCAATCTAAGGTAATTCCTCGAGTTGCAGACGACCTGAGTTTCAAGATCCTTTTGAGATTGAGTCTTTTAGCAACCCAAGAGAGAGTCCTTAAGCTTGAGATATAAACTGCCTGTTTGAGAACAATGTAGAGGCCGAGCTTTTGGCGACCTGCGAGAGAGCCGCTAAGCTTGGGTTGTAGGTTGCCTGTGTTGGGAACAGTGCAGAGGTAGGCAAGTTTTTTGGTGACCCTTGAGAGAGCCGTTAAGCTGGAGATAGACTACCTGTTTAAGAACAGTGTAAAAGTAGGTCAAGCTTTTTGGCGACTCTCGAGAGAGTCACTAAACTGGAGATAGACTACCTGTTTAAGAACAGTGTAGAGGTAGGCCAAACTTTTTGGCGACCCTCGAGAGAGTCATTAAACTGGAGATAGACTACCTGTTTAAGAACAGTGTAAAGGTAGGTCAAGCTTTTTGGCGACCCTCGAAAGATCTGCTAAGCTGGAAATAGACTACCTGTTTAAGAACAGTGTAGAGGTAGGCCAAGCTTTTTGACGACCCTCGAGAGATGATTCATCTCGCCTGGACCTGTTGATTTCCTCAGCATTCATAAATTTTTGAATTTTTACCAATAGTTCTGGCATGTTCTTTGGTGGGCGTTTCATCACGGAGAAAAGGAACCTCGATGACCGAAGGCCTCCCAAGAAGGCAGTCATGCTAACTTTTTCATCGAGCTCTTCGACCTGAAGGACTTCCTCATTAAAATGAGTGAGGTAGCTTCATAGGCTCTCATCTCGATCCTGCTTTTATGCTGAGCAGGTGGGTGGTAGGCTTCTGGTGACGGCGTCCTCCAATAAAGTGTAACACAAAGAACCTGCTCAGCTCAACAAATGAGCCGATGGAAACGGGGGATGATCTTAGTGAACCACTGTCGAGCGGATCCCTTCAAGTTGGTTGGAAATGTTCTACACATGATTTCGTTAGGGACGTTGTGCAGTTGCATCAACGTCTTAAAAGTTTCAAGGTGGTCCAATGGATCCTTCGTACCATCAAAGGTTTCGATGGATGACATCTTGAATTTTTGAGGGAGTGGGTAGTTCGCCACGTTAGGTTTGAAAGGTGTGTCGGTTCGACTTATAAGGTAATCCACTATCTCGGATCCTCGTGCCTTCATGGCGTTGAAGACATCATCCAATTGATTCTGCACCTCTTTAATTTTTTCGTCCCAATGATTAGGAGGAATCCCTTGGAATTACCATGATATGACTCTTATGCTTCAAGCTTTGGTTTTTACCCTCATCCTCTTGGAAAAGAGGTTCTCCACCATGAAAAGAGGGAGCTAGAAGAGGAGGTGGAGGTCCCTTGTGGGGAGCTCCCCTGTGCAGGGCGCCTGAGGGGACTCCAAAGGGGGTGCTCAAATGAGGAACACTCATGTGGGGAGCTCCTTGACGCCCAAGGCGTGGAGCTCCTCTGACTCGAGGTCTAGGCTGTGCTCTTCTTCCTAGACGAGGAGCGTCCATGTGGAGAACTCCTTGATGCCCAAGGAGCATTAGTTGTAGGATTTGTTGGTTCTGGGCCACAAGTTGTTGCATGGTCTCGAGCATCTGCTGCTCATTTGGGGCAGGATTGGTTGGTTGAAGAGCAACCTCCTCCTTTCTTGGTGGTGGGTTATCTTCAGGCTGATTCATGGATCTGTTGGTAATCGATTTTGACTCTGCAAAGGAAAGTGGCTAAGTGAGAACTGTCATTCCCACAGACGGCGCCAAACTGATGATGCACAAATTAGTTTGCACACCACTAGTCTAGTTATAGTATAAAATGCAGTAAGTAGAAGGGGAGAGAAGACAAAATTTATAGTGATTCGGTCAAAACGATCTACGTCCACTTTGAATGGCTAGGTTCGCCGAAATTTTATTATCTCCGATGTGGAGGGAAAACACATAATTACAAACTTTGAGAGAGGAGGAGAGAATTATGCTCAAATGAGTCTGATGCCCCCCAAGTGTTGGGGGAGCTTACAATTTATAGTGGTTTGGTATAATAATTGTATGACTAGTCTGACGGTCATAATGGCTTAGGACCGTTTGATAGTAATTAGGTAGCTGATCTGGTGGAGGCGACCTATCATCTTTTTAACGGGTGAGCTGTGACAGTTGGTGTGCTCTCCAAAGAACTTGTTCAAAGATGAGGGAGGTTGACTCTCTCCAGGCTGCGAGAGTAAGGTTCTTGGATACCCCCTTGGTGGCGTAGATACTCTTGGATGACCCTTACTCCAAAGTGATAGAGGAGACCCTTACTCCAAGGTGGTAGAGGAGACTCTTGGATGATCATGCATGCTCCGCTGCAGCTCCTTGATCTTGATAAGGTTATCCGGGTGTAGACTTATTTGAGCTTAACTAGTTCGATCTTTTGACATTGAGCTTTTAGCTCGAATTAGACTTATAACATGGGTTGAGCCTTTGGACTTGACCCATCATAATGAATATTTTATCCATGAGGGGCTTGATTGTTTTAAGTGATAGTTCAAGCACGAAATGGAAATCACCTCTAAACTTTAACATGGATACCATAACTCACCCCGTATAATTACAAAAGAACAAGTCGCTCGCTAAGGGATGATGGTTCACTTTCCCGAGGTCACACATGGACAGAACTAATGCTCCGTTTGGACGATGAAAAAGTAGGAGTATGAAAAGTTGGAAAGATGAAAAATTGAAGAGATAAATAAAACATCATGTTTGGTAAGGAAAGAAAGTAGGAAGAATGGAAAAGTGAATCAATTAACTTTCCTTCCAACTCACCAAAATTAATCCCTCCAAAATCGGAAAAAAAGTTGATGAAAAGTTAATTATTTGTGTTGAGATGTATCTTATTTGTTTATATATCTCATGTATACATTAATTTCATATAAAAATATAATGGTAAAAAAAAATATATATATATATATATATATATATATATATAATTTGTAAAAACAAAATTTAAATTTTAAATTTTAAATTAAAAAAAATATTTTTTCTATCTTAACTAAGAGTGAAAATTTTCAACTCAACACGATGATACGACTCGATTTTAATACAAAAATAAACATGTCAACTCGCAACTCGACACGACACAATTAGTTAAATGAGTTGAGTTAAGTTAAGTTTGACTAATATTCGACACAAACTCGTAATGACTCAACACAAATATGACACGACATGATTCGACTTGATTGTCACCCTTAATCTTAGGCCAGAATAAAAAAAATAATAATAAAATAGTCATTTTTATTTTTCATCCATCCAACTAAACACAAATGAAAGAAAATGTATATTTCCTATTTTCCATCCTTAAAGAATAGAAAATGTATCTCTCCTACTTTTTATCCTTCCTACCAAACGGAGCATAAGAGTAGATCACACTGAATATTTTCTCGTAGGTCGGGGGGGGGGGGGGCATGGCCTTCTCAAATTTTAAAAATTTTAATTATCCCCCAATATATTTTTAAAAAAATTTATTGCTAAACTATAACTTTTTAAAACACTTGATGTTTAAATTTCTCACTCAGTGTATTCAAAAAGATCAATGACTTAATATTTAATAATCATTTAGGATGTAATCACATGGATGAGTGTCATTTGTACTGACGTAAATATTTGTTAGATTATTTTGATTACCGTGGAGAAAAAATAAGTGACTTTTTTATTACTATAATTTATTTATAGACATAATGTGAGATTATAAACATGAAAAAAAGAGGATGATAATATTTTCATAAATGAATTTTTTTGATGACATGATCCAATTTTTGAGTTTTGTGCTCATAATTAATTTTTTGATGGCATTGCATAAAAGTTAATTTTAAATGGTTCTTTATAAATAAAAATTTATCATTAATAATGACCATTGAATACCCTCATTAAATTAAATTTTTCTCTATATCATTATTAATTCTCCTCAAGATAAAATCCTGGTTCCGTCCTTGGTCACACATTACATTCTATTGTAATACGTGCACAGATTTTTTTTAATTTTAATGGTCCCTGAAGCTGGCAGAAGAACACCAGAGGCTGCAAAGTATAAGAAAAAGACCATCAAGACTGTAATAAAAATAATTCTAATACAAACAAGAAAGAATTAGAAGTGGATGGAGGGTCAAAAAAAAATCTGACTTTAATGCTCCGTTTGGTACGATGAAAAAGTAGGAGGATGAATAGTTAGAAGTATGAAAAGTTTGAGAGATAAATAAAACATCATATTTGGTAAGGAAGAAAAGTGTGAAGGATGGAAAAGTGGATGAATTAACTTTCTTTCTAACTCACTAAAATCAATCCCTCCAAAATCGGAAGGAAAGTGGATGAAAAGTTAATTATTTATGTTGAAATATATTTTATTTGTCTATATATCTTATGTATACATTAATTTTATATAGAAATACAATGGTAAAATATGTATATATATTTTAAAAAATTTTAAAAATTAATTTTAAAAAAATTAAAATTTAATTTTAAAAAATTTAAAATTAATTTAAAAAAATAAAAAAATTAAAAATAAATAAAAAAAAATTAAATTAAAAAAATATATTTTTTTCCATCTTAACTGAGGGTGAAAATATTCGCCTCAACACGATGACATGACTCGAACTTGATACGAACATAAATAGGTTAACTTGCAACTTGACACGACACATTTAGTTAAATTAGGTTTGACTAATATTCGACACAAACTCGTAATGACTCAACACGAATCTGATATGACACGACTTGACTTTATTATCACCCCTAATCTTTGCCAGCACAAAAAAAAATAGTCATTTTTATTTTTTATCCATCCAACTAAATACAAAGGAAGGAAAGTGTATACTTCCTACTTTCTATCTTTCCTATTTTCCATCATCTCTACCAAACGTTGCATAAAAGATTTGCAGAAAATCAAGGTTGGTTTAGAAAGAAGATGTAGGAATTGCACCAAATTTATTAGGATGCCAGGCAGGCTATGTGACAAGCCATTAAATTGAGAACACCTTTGCAATGCTATATAAAAGGTACAACTTTCAGAGAACTTTGAACAAGGCAAGACCAGGGGTGGTCGGCATCCTTTACCATGGCAAAACTCTCTATCATCTCCTGTTTCCTTACCATCCTGTTCATCATCACTTTAGGTCTCTCACTCTCTCTCTCTCTCTCATATGTGTATCTTCTAGAGTTAGAAAACAAACAATAGAGGTGCTATTAATTAAAATAACGTTATTTTAATACAAAACGATGTTGTTTTAATCAACAACACCTCTGTTATTAAAAATTAACAAGAGAAGAGCCGGACCTCTTTGTCTCTCTCCTACGACCTACTACACTTTTTACTTTAAATGACATGTTACGTTGGAAAAAAATATAATCCATATTAAAATGCTAGGATTTTTTGTAGTATTCATACTGTTCAGCACTGCACCTAAGGCTGCGATTAAAAGAGGTCAAATTAAGTCTCGAACAAGTTATGGTATGAATTAGTAGGATCAATTCGATGTAATTCTAAAAAGTTAGTTCTCTCCTAACACTTTTAAAATCGATCTCATAAACTTGAGATGTTTAAGTCACAATTGGACCTTACTGGTTATAATTTTTTCTTGAAACCATGAAAAAAGGAAACTAAAATCAAAATGTTTGAACTGTTTTTATTTTAATTTTTGTTTTTGACCTGAATTTATTTGCAGTGGAGATGAAAGCACTTGCTGATCAAGTAGTGTGCTCTAACTCCTTGGGGTGTAAAAGCTCTCTAATGGCATGCTTTAATGACTGTCGACAGAAGTTCCGTGGCTACGTCGCCAAATGCACTAAGCGTCAGCGTCCGGTCTTCCCTGCGCCACCAGGCCACACCACTACGCGTTGCCGTTGCTTTTGCTCATGCGAATTGAAAAAGAAGAAAGGTAGAAAATGTGCACCGCCGCCGCCTAACCCACCAACGGTCTTTAAAGTCTCCCCTATGATATGATAGAGATTATCTCTGTTACATTTTTATTAAAATTTAATAAAAGTATAATGAAAAGTATTTAAATTAAATAATACATTTACTTATACATTTATGTGCATTTATTTTTATGCACCCCCATTATGACCAATGGTCTATTGGTAAAAAAAACTACCTATAAAAACTATATTCCGTCTATCTTACTCCGTATTCATTAATGTTGGGATAAGGTTGTTTGTCTATTTTTTATTGGAAAAAAAAATTAATATAAATGAGTGTATTCTTTTTATGTAAAATTATGCATTTTTTTTGTCCCAATAACATTACTCTTTTTAGTGTGATTTCTCCAACACTTTTCCAAATAAAGATTAGGAATATTTTGTTTTGTAGGGAATTTGAGATCATGTGATCGGATTTCGTTGATCACCTTATAATTGTGGTTAAATTCTATTTATATTTTGAAATATATGCTTGGTTTTTATTTGGTCTCAAAATTATAAATTAAAATAGAAAAAATAAAATCTAGTACATGGGCATGGGGCCTCCTTTAATTTTTAATCATTTTTCAATTATATTTTTTTTTAAAAACCGTCACGGGAACATCCTGTATTGACTTATCTATTGTAGATTTTAGTTTTTCAATTGCACATGTTAGTTCCATTTTTGGAGGATCAATAGTTGGAATAATGACCACCGTAAACCTGTCGTTAGACTGTTAGGTTGCAAGTTTGAATTTTCCGTCTTGTCTAATGTAATTGTTCAAAACAGTGACCCCAAAAAAAAAAAAAAATCATATTTGCATTTTTGACCCATATAATTAATTCAACAACCAAATCGGGTCTAAACTCTTAAATGCAGAAAATATAATTTAGGCTCTAATGAAAAAAGAACATGTCACTCAATGGCTCTTGTTCTCAAGGTTACATTTGCCATTTACCCAAAACAATAGAATCATATTCCCCGAAGAATGATAAAAACATCAAACGAGAAATACAAGAACACACAGTAGTAGAGTCGGAACAGTAGGACTTAATGTCACTTGAAAACCATAATTCCTACAAATATTAGCAGGATAGATATTGTAGAGGAAGAAACATAAGATGGATTAGAAGCTGATGTTGATGTCACCACTGGTCTGATTCCTGGATTTGCCATCGGGGTTAATGAAGCTACTGGTGGAGATGCCGGAGTTATATCCTCGGTCGTTTCTGCTGCCGCTGATGTCATGTCTGCTGCATTGGAAGCTGACAGAGGAGTAAATAAATAAAGAAATACATGGCATCAGAGCTAGAATTATGAGTAATGTTCTGTAATGGAATATCAAAGTTTCTGTCAATAATTATTTTGAAGTTTTTTTTTTATTGTTATATCATAATTCAATGGTTTCGATTAATGTTACACATGAACATGAGTTCATTCGATACAAGTTGGGCACATTACCTGTTGAACTAGTAGAAGCAGAAGCTGCAGGTGATGCACTTGGTCCAAATAGGACAGGACCTGTCAATTACTAAGTTTTTAGTAAAAAGTGATTGATAATAGAGAATTTCATTCACAATGAATATTCATCCCTAGTAAACATGCCAGAGGGTAAAGTGCAACCATATGAGTTGAGAATCTTGAAATACATATTCAATAGTTCAACAAAGTCTTGGCTCAACTATCTCAAGTCAGTTACCTTAAAATTTTTTCAATTGTACGGATAAGATTACTGACTCAAATTCAAGTCTCTTATATCATAAATGTCTTTACGTCAAAAGTATAATTTTTTTTTTCTTTCGGTCTCCTTCAACCCCTCCCCGGGAAAAAAAAGCAGGGATGATGGTACTTCCACTTCCCCAGAGTCACAACTACATTCTATTGCAATACATGCACAGATTTTTTAAGCTTAATGGTACCTGGAGCTGGTAGAGGAACACCAGAGGCTGCAAAGTATAAGAAAAAAGATCATCAAGACTAATAAAAACCATTCTAACACAAACAAGAAAGAATTAGAAGTGGATAGAGGGTCAAAAAATTAGTTTCAATTTTGACAAAAGAGTTATAACCTTTGCATTGTAGTGGCACACTACCACTACATGCCTGAGGGAGTGAAATCGCTAGGTTGGCATTAAAGGGCAATGAAACAGGGACATTCCCAGTTACTATAAGGCAAGTGCAATCCATGCTAGTACTCATGAGAGACCTCAGTGAATTGCAGCAGTCAGAAGTTGGTGCAGCAACCCTGTTGCCGCTGGTGCTTCCTGTGATGTAATTTAAACATGGGGTAAAGCTAGTGATCATTGAACTGGTGCAGGCTGTGCTAATTTGTGCATTAACAGAAGAAAACAGGAAGACTAAAAGGGTTGCAGGTACTGTTAGATACGATAAATCCTTAAAAGCTGCCATGAGTTTTTGAGAAGGTGAGCTGAAAGACAAATGTCTTGGAAGTAATTACTATGAGATCTGAGTATTGTTTGAGATTTTGATGTAAAGGATTTATAGATTGATAGATTTGAAGTGTTTTGGGGGGGAAATAGTGGTAGATTTGACTTGGGTTTTGGAGCTCAACTACTTTAACTAACTTCTCTACTAGGTTGGCATATTAGTTGTGCAGTTTGGATTACATGATAGAACCACCCATTAGTTTGAGAGTAAAAACAAACTCTAATTGATTCTTCCCACTTTTACTTGGTTCATTTCTTGGTGGAATAGCTCCCTAATAAACCCAAATGGATGGTTAATCCCAAGGGAGAGTTGATCATGAGAGTTGCCAAACAGTCCTAAAATGATAGAACCAACCATTAGTTTGAGAGTTGGCCAACCAAATACACCTATTTGTTTTTGGTCTTTCCAAAAGAACTTCATATTTCAACTCCAACTCTGTCCTCCCTTCCTCTCCAAACTGCAACATTTCAAACCAAATTAACAAACTTCACATCCTAGTCCATCTCTGTTCCCCTGGAAATTTCTGTTGGGCTAAAAAAACCCAACAAAAATAAATGGCCTCCAAAGGGAGATTGGTCAATCCATAGTCCTCTTCGGTTATGCTAGGGGTGGAACCATGGATCAATCAGGTGCACTAGGACACTCATGGGCAGGTCCCGAGCCTAAACGCCGGAAATGCATCCAGACCATTGTCATTATGCTGCTCATAGCTCGTCTCTGTCGTTCAATCGCAGCCACAGTGCCTCCTTGCTCGGTAACGAAAGGTGCCGGTGCCTCCCTGGGTATCACTATAAATCAGACTGTGCTCTGTTACTCCCTGGTGCTTCTCTAATGTGCAGACTCCAGCATTTAGACAGTGTAACAGTAAGCACTAGTTCTACCTTTTTTGCTTACACCTATCAAATATTAAAAGAAGGGGATTCACTGTATTTCAAATTAGCTTGAATTTGTGTGGTGAAAGCAGCAGCAAATTAAATAGACCAAAAGCCTGCCCACCAAGTTCTCCAGTGGGTTGTTCTCCAGCAGATTTTTCAAATGAAACTACTGAAATTCCAACCACGCCATCAGACTCAGATACCCATCAATCAGGTATATTTGTTGGATATCTGGAAAGTGGTAGTGATATTAACTAGCTAGCA
Source organism: Ilex paraguariensis (assembly GCA_963454935.2). Lineage (NCBI taxonomy): Eukaryota > Viridiplantae > Streptophyta > Magnoliopsida > Aquifoliales > Aquifoliaceae > Ilex > Ilex paraguariensis. The sequence goes on along the minus strand of CAUOFW020002092.1, from coordinate 761,574 downwards.
CAAAATCTCTTCAAGTGTAGAACTCAATAAATTCAGGACACTTGTCTATAATATAATAAGACAAGTGACAGAAATTATCAGCTAACATGAAATGGGGTTTGACAGTGTCCAATTGGACTGGTATGGATAACAATGTCAGGCACGATGCCTCAGGCGCATCACTGTTGGGCGAAACACATCACGTCCTGGAAGTGACAAAAATGGACTCTTCACTAAGGGTGGATGGATAAGACAAGAACCGCAAAAAGTCTGAGGGCAACCTTAGCAAGACTTGCCTCCCCCACTGCAAGAGTGGAATCTTCAACCTACTGGATATTGTTGCTTGACTGGCCCAGTGGATTAAGAGAAAGGGTCTCCACCTGGGGACATGTAGTATGACCATTCTCAAGGAAGAACTGAACAACGGGGGAGAATGAGCATGATTATTAACCTCGGCTTAGGACAAGGTCTTGAAGGTTTAGTCGGTTAGAGTAGATCTCTCAGCGTATGGCTCATTGCTCATTGGGGGAATCCTAGGTAGTGGCACGCTGGGGAATCCTGTACATAACCTTCTCAAGGTCATGATCTCACGATGACTAGTTGCGATCATTAACCTTAGAAGCTCCTTTTCGCCCTGTGGCACTCCTATTTGGGGACCACGTATAGGCTGTATTTGAAAAAATGTTGCATCTGCCTAGTTAATGTTAGAACACGTAGCTCGTAGTCGAGACAGTTATGGGTTGGCGCGAGTGTTAGAGGGTCACAACGAGCAGTCGACCTACTTGAGAATTACGCTATAAATACCCACATTACTTGTCCATTACAGTAAAAATGATGAGATTTCTGGCAGTGAGAGTGCTTATTCTCTCCCTCTACCCTCTACGCAATTGGTTGGTCCCTTTGTTAATAGTCTGTTCGAGTTTTTTCTATCTTATCCGTTTATCTTACTCATCTCTTTTGATTATCCTTAGCTAGGGATGTTCATGGATCGATTTGTTCCACGGTGAAAAAATAGACTCAAAGCCTCGATAGGCGGCCTACCTAAATTCAATCCCAAGCCCAACATCCTTCAAGAGAAGGCTTGGACTTGCTTTCAAACCCATTACCCAGCCTATGAACCTGCCTGCAAAATTCCGTTCAAACTCGATCCAATAGTCCTCACACCCAACTCGTCTACCCTATGCCTCTTAAAAAAAAAAGTTAGGTTGTCCTCCTATTCATAAATAAAATTATTGATTATTTACTAGTGAGTGGTGGATTGGGCTGCAGGTAGCCTATCCTACCAGAAGCTCAGCCCGGCATGCTCAATAACTTGTTTGGGTAAGGGCTCAAACCTACTCTATCCAGGCCCAACTCAAAAAAAATTCACGGGTCTAGCCCAACCCGACTCAGAACACCCATACCCTTAATATAGACACGTGTATCAACCTCTTTTAACTCTTCACTTATATCAAGCAATATTTATGAGAGAACTTCTAAGTCCATAGTAAGAAAACAATGCCATAAAAGCCTCCTGTAAAGAAGCTGCTTGATCTCAAAAACTTAATTCCTGACCACAGGTGTTAATGATTAATCCTATTCTAAAACATGTCGAAATAAAAGGAACCACAAGTGTTAATAATTAATCCTATTCTAAAACATGTCGAAATAAAAGGAACCACATTTGATTATTGGAATGTACCACTAAAAATAAGTTAGAGATCCACTAAACTAGTGGATATTGGACTATGAAAATCTGTCAAAAACAAGGTCTCAACAACAGACAATAAGACAAGGTGCATAAGGCCTAGTGCACTATAGACCATGCAGCTTGTAGTTTGCATCTTCCAGGGTTTTGAATCTTCAAATCATTGTCTTCATGACTGGAAAAAAGGAAAAAGAAAAGATCATCAAACCCACTTGTGCAGCCCATGGCCATGGAGGGATGTGGGCAGTAGATATATTCATTGACTGACTTGGTCTCAGGACCAGCATCCTACCTTAGCAAACTAAATCATTCACATTGGACTCAAGAACTGGACAGCCTAAACTACAACCTGCACCATGAAAAAAGGTTTTGAGTGTAGCATAACAATCTTAATTATCACTGAACAACTTAGCAATTTGTGATGTATTTGACTGATCGAAAAATGTTTTGGTGTGTTTGAAAAAACATGGCTCTCACTTTATGAATGGCCTATTCTTGTTGAAAAATGCTTTCTTGAATACCTGCAGCTCATGCAACACCATAACACAAAATATTAAAATAATATACTCCTTTTAAAGGCCACCTCACTTAGTAACCTTGCATATAAAGGAAGTGGAAACAAAAATTATCAGCAACTTTTTCCCATCATACTTTGGTTCATACTGTAAGGGCTAAAATTTGCACAATCACTGAAATGAGTTGATGTGCGCCTTTGGGCTTCGAATATTACCTAGTCCATGATCTACAAAACCAGAGAGAGGTTAGACAGATCCCCGGCGTTGAGCCAGGAGAGGCCCCTCCGATGTTTAAGTCAGTATTGTGATCAATACGTAAATAGGCAAATGTACAAAATTAGGAAAATAATATAGGTGTGTGTGGGGTATGGAGCCGAGGTGCTCATACTTGAGGTCTCTCTACCTTTAGGTCTTCACTCATTTTTTATAAAGAAAGTGAAGAGTTATTTACCGTTGAGAGGTCATGTTCCTTATATTGATACATTTCTGAGATACGTATCTTTGTAGGTATTAAAAATTGTACTTGAGTTCAATTGGTCAATCGACAAGGTTGACAGTTTTGTGTTTTCTTGAGAAGATAAATTATAGGTCTTATTATAATACACCCATGTGATGTGGAGCCCTCTCCATTGATGCAAAATGTGGTCCATCACATACATTAAAAAATGTGATCAGACCAAACACAAAGTTGAGACCAAACTAGAAAGGAACACGTAGTCCTTACTCTGTTTAAAATTAAATCAATAAATATTAGCTGCGTACCAAATAATCTGTTGTAAGGTAGGAAAAGTTGGTAACCCAAATATGCAATCTGCTTTCCTGTTCCCCAGATTTCTCCCTATATAAACCACTTCTCTTTTCTCCTGAAATTATAGAAGGAGCTCATTAATGAAGAATTATCTTATTCACTGATCACAAGAATTGTCAACAGTGTATCTGACAAATTCAATGGCAGCAAGAAAGATGGAGATGGTACTAACACTGGTGCTTGTGACAGCTTTATGGACAGGGTCTATGGCTCAACAAAGTTGCACTAGTGTGATCATAAGCTTATCCCCATGCTTAGACTATATAACAGGAAACTCTTCAACCCCTTCTTCTGCATGCTGCACTCAGCTTGCTAACGCTGTCAGGTCACAGCCAGAGTGTCTTTGTGAGATCATTAATGGTACCATCTCATCACTTGGAATTAGCATAAACCAGACTCAGGCCATGGCACTCCCCAATGCTTGCAATGTCCAGACTCCGCCTGTTAGCCGCTGCAATGGTAAGTAGAAACAGTAAATCTTCGATAAGTGAAAAGGACACTACTTTCTCTTATATTTGAAGACACAAGTCATGTTACATTGATCTTTCTAATCATTCTTCTCTATCTGGACAGCTTCTTCCCCCGTGGGGTCTCCAGCTGGAACGCCAGGTTCTCCATCCACTCCTTCTGGTAAGAGATTATATATCGTGTTACCATCCCCCACACCCTCACAACACACACACACACACACACAAGTTTCAGAGTAAAAGTTTCAATTACAGAACATGGATCAGAATTCCAATAAATGGACAATATATATTGATAACAATTTCTTCTGCTGAACCCATGGAATATTCAAACTTGGATCAATTCTACGGCTAGAACTATCAGACTGATGCTATTATCTATTGGTGCAGGCAGTGGATCTAAAACTATACCATCACCAGGAGGAGTTTCATCAGATGGATATTCCACCAAGTTGCCATTTGCTCTGCTGCTTTCTCTGCTATCCATCACATCATATGCTTCCACTTTCATCGCCATCTGAGCTATCTGTTTTCATGTCCATACTCTTCTGTCACCATTAGTCTACCCCATATATTGTACACTTTTCTTATATACAAATATATATAATATGCATATTATAATACGTGGAGGTTTAACTTGTTATTTAAGTAATAGAAATATTTCATACCTAATTAGTAAGAGGGTGGCATGTGCCAAGTCGAAGGCATAATAAGGCATTGAAAATGCAAATAGAAGGTTCTTGCAAAGTCGATATCGAAACTTGAAGTCAGATATGCAATGAAGAGAAGGTTTGAATATACAGCAACAAAGTATGGCAAGGTCTCTAGTTGTGGTCATGCATAGTAAGTACCATTTAGGATTAGCAATTGACCAAATGGTCACCACAGCCATCGTTGGACTGTTCAAACCTCACCGGCGCCCTTCGATCCCCTTTAACTATCAAAAAGTACCATTTTCCAGGTCATAGAAATATTACGCTCGATGATAGATTCTTATGGACCACTCCAACAAAGAAACAAACATATTACCTGCACAGTGCACACACATGAAGCGCCATAGTGTTAGCATCAAAAAGCACTACTTTCAACATGGCTTATAAGCAAACCGATTCTTTTGTTTTAATGAGAGCACCAGTGCAGCTGAAGTTAAAGATAGCTAGAGAAAATCAACTACTTATGAGTTTAATAGATTTAACCAGGTAAGAACTCTTAGAGTGGTTGACTTGTTGAGTGTGGCCTTTAATAACCTAGAGATCTCAAATTCAATATCTCTCACATCTCTTTTAAAGGTCCGTCACCATTATTTCTCAAGGAATATATTCTAAATCCGCTCGTTGACCAATATTTGAGCTCGAGGAATAATCGGAGCAAGCCTGGACACCCTACAGTAAAAAATAAAAATAAAGGTGGATGTGGATGTGGATATGAGTACAACGATATATAGACACGGCGATACGATAAAATCTAAAAAAAAAAGGATACGGGTATCGTTATGATACGTTTATTAAAACAGGAAATATATGAGGGATTAAGAATAAAAATCATACAAATTAAACTAATTTATGTTATCCGCAAATATCCGACAAGTATCGATATTCGATATGAAACATGACTTGTTTCACTAAATTTAAACATGAATTGTCACCATGTAGATCCCGTATTTGATGAGTATCCAACAATGACAAAAAATTTATTAATTATTTGATACGGACGAAAAATATCTGATATGTGTCTGAGAGTGTCTGATACCTATCGATCCTCCAACACTACAAAAGTCAAAAATAAGATTTTATTCAAATAACCAATTTTCTTCAACAATTACAAGGAAAAGGATTGAAATGACTATGATATTGATATATATGTAATTAAGTAGAATCATAAAGCACGGCAACAACCCAAATCGTTCGTATCAAACAATTTATCTTATTATTTATATGTTAATCTTTTAGCTAGAATAAATTTATTTACTTACATTTTACCTTTTACCCTCAATAAACATGTTCAAATTAAATATATTAATCATATATTTTCTTAAACATTTTCCTCAAAATAAATATTTGAATCACAACAAAAAATAATGTGTTTTAAACGGGATATCGTAAATTAATAAACGATAAAATTTAAACATGAATTATCCCGTTCATCAGAATAACACTTTTTTTTTTATCTTCATCGCAATAACACTTGCAATTGAGTTAAAACTTAGATTACATAAAACGGGAGCAAAAAAGTGACATAATTCAAAAATATTTGAGAGCGGATGCACCTTGAGAATATCATATCATATGCATGTAGACCAAAAAAAAGAAAAGAAAAAACATAAGTTAAAACTATGATTTTTTATCACTCTTTATTTCACAAAGGCTATTTTTCATTTTACCCACAGAGGATTTGGTAGGTATGAGTTACAAATCAAATAACAAACATATCCCATAAATTAAAAACACTATATTGACACAGATGGAACCAGCTTGCACTTTGGAGGTACCCACCACATTTGTAAAATATCAAACAATAATAAGAGAGATAAAAAGAGAGGTTGGTGTAAATTTAAAACACGTGTTATGCATTTGACTATCTAGTCCACACCCTTTCTAATTTATCGCATCTTCAACATCTTTTCTTTTTTTTTTTTGAATCTTCATTGAAACCCCATGTCGAATTAAAATGGTTAACTAAAATGTAATTTTACTAAATTGTCCATGATATATTTTACAAAAAACTTCATCCATATTTCTTATAAATAGACATATTTTCAATGCAACTCTCTCTACTTTTAATTTTTTTACGTATTAAAATTCTAGTTAATTAAAATTTATTTTTTATGTATTAAAATTTGAGTAGATTAAAATTTATATTTTTGTATGTATTAAAATTTAAGCCGATTAAAATTCTATTCGAGGCTAAAATCAAATTTTAATCAACTTAGTATTAAATTTTAATCGGCCCGAATTTTGATACATAAAAAAATATAAATTTTAATTAACTCAAATTTTAATACGTAAAAAATAAATTTTAATTAACTCAAATTTTAATACGTAAAAAATAAATTTTAATCAACTTGAATCGAATTTTAATAAATAAAAAATATAAATCTTAATCGATTCGAAGTAAATTTTAATCGGGGCTAACAGCCCAAGTAGAACTCAAATTGGTTTGAATTTTAATATTTAAAAAAAAAAAAATTTAATCAACTCGAATCAAATTTTAATATGGAAAAAAAAATTTAATCAGCTCTAATTTTAATCGGCTCAAATTCTAATCAAAATTTATGTAGAAAGATTATTTGAGATTTATGTAGGGGCAATTTTAGTATTTTAAATAATTTATTTTTGTTATAACGGTGGTTTAGTGGTAAGGGGTGTCAATGATATTTAAATACAAACTATATCAGTGATATTTTTAATAATGGAAGGATATATTTGAAGATATAATAAACTAAAAAGGGGTGCGGCTAAAATTTTCTCAAAAATAAAAAATTGCTTAGGATAAATTACAGTGAAACCCCTTCTAGCAAGGTCTAAGTAAAGGAATAGCCTTTTGATTTTTTAAAGGTATCACTACATCCACTATAATTTGTATATTCTCCGGATATCACCACCTAGTCCCCTACAACCATCATTTGTTAAAAGTAAAATTCATGATGCCATGAAAGATTCTTGTATATCTTTGTATGTACTAGTTTTCTTGACCTTTTGACTAGATTGTTTACAAAATAAACAAATATTCCTTTTGAGTTTTGAGTTTTGTCTTTATTTTTTACTTAATTCTTTTATGTAAATTAAGAATATCAACATAATAAAAACACAAAATATATTATAAAAGCATAAAGCTTCTGAAGACCATAAATCACAACAACTGCTTAAATTGTTTGAACGAAATAATAAAAAGATATATGAAAAATATTTAACTTAAATAAATATATAACTCATGATAGAACGAAATGGAGAAGATGGACGTATGTAGTCGACCCAAAATGTTTGAGACATAAGGCTTGTTTAGTTTGATCGATTGTAAATTTTATCAAACATTTGAATTTGGTATTAATTAAATAATTCTAATAAAACTACATCATTTAATCAAATTTTTAGGTCCAAATAACATTATTCTTTAAGTCTAAATAAATGTGTTTTTTGGGTACAAATAGCATTACAAAATACCTCTTTTACCTGATACCGAAAGGGAACGTCAATTTATCTTTAGAAATTTGAAAGAATATCACTGTATTTAAGATATTCTATGGGGGTGTAACTATAATTTGTCCTATATTATAGTATTAGTATATATATATTGGACATAAAAACCATTGAAGCATTGCTCCATGGAATATCCCCATGCCCTATTCTAATTCTAGGTGGGCGAAGGTAGGTTAAAAGTCCAAAAAGTCCCCAATCCTTATAACGCTCCTCATGGTACATGCATGTTTATGTCAACAAATTTATGGCATTGTCTTTGTGTCACACTCAGTAATTTCGTTGCCGTATCGCTCTTGTGAGAAGAAAATAAAGAAACAAAAGGTCTCCTCACGGCACGCATATCTTCGCAAGCAATCCTACGCTACTTCTTCTTCTTCGTCTTTGGCCTTTCCTCCTCTTTCTCTCCCTCTGTAGGTAATTCTGAAGAAATTGGGCGCAAATCTGGTTTTCTTCATCGCTATTGGGCTTGACGGTAAATTTATTATATTTCTTTCACTGTCATGGATGATATTGACTATAATCGATTGAGAACCACTTTGAATTCGATTTAATTTTGAAATTGGATAAAACCCATTTTCCATCGTGGTTAAAGTTAGAGTGGGTAATTTCTGGAAGTGTAGGAATTACAGTGTAGCTGTCATTTATACTGCAAGGTACCCGTCTTTGATTGACTATTAGGGTTTAAATTGCACTTTCGCTTCTCTGGGTATGGACTTTTTTGGGTTCTGCATGATTTGATTGATGAAATTAAGTCGTGATTATTGGTTGTAGTTGTTAGAAATTGTGATCGTCTTTGGGGGTAAATGAGTGTTTTTTGTATTGGATGTAAATGTTTGATGTTTGATGTGTGTATGTGCTGGAAAGGCACATTGGTTTTACTCCCATCTCAGGTGTTTTGATAGCAATTAATCCATGGAGAACAAATATTGTGCATCAACTGCAATAACTGCTTGTGTTCTATAAAGAAATTGTGCCGATTGTGTTGCAAAATTGCCTGAAATACAGAATGTGTTTCAGTTACAGAACAGAACTCGTATTATCCTAATTCCTCAAGATTCAACTACTACAACAACATTTATCAGTGGCTATGAGTGAAATTTATACATGTTGATTGTGGACTTTTTCTGAATTGATTGTGTACTATTTAGTGTATATAAGGTAATTGTGTGCATGCCACCTCATGATTTACTGAAATATAAGAATCATTTTTATATCAAGACATCTTTAAATGCAATTGTTCGACTTCAACATATTTTTTTGCAGTGAAGCTAGCACCTGATTTGAAAAAATTAGAGTAGCTAACCATTTGATGAAATGTAATTTATTGAAGCTCTGGCTTCATGATGTCTAATTGTTCTGAGACTCAGAAACCCTATTGACAATATTTCATTCACATCAACATTTTTCTTGTGCTCAATTGTTCTTGGTCATAATATTTCTGTATTTTTCCTTTTCTTCCCGGATTTTTTTTTCTTTTTTTGGAAGGAGGGGGGGTGTTGCTGATATATTGTGTGTGGTAATGTCTTTTTTATGGTTCATGCCACTTTTACTTAGCCTTCTACATAGTCTTATTGTTTTATTTAGAAAACTTCCCTTGCTTTCTTTCTCATTGGGAATGGAAGTTTATTGAAAGAATGGAAGGGTTCTACTAATCAGTGTTCATCACACATTGAGGTTTCCACTTTCCACTTATAAATGTGCGTTCTTTCTTTTTATTTTCTTTTTCCTTCAGGTTATGCACTTAGGTTAGCCTTATTCTAAGAATTGATTTTGTCACTCCTTAAACAGAAACATACCACTAGACTTTTCTTATTATATGCGGATATTTTTTCTTCACATTCTCATCCACTTTTAAAAGGTTGTGCATACTTGAACTTGCAGACATCCTGAATCACTAGAATGCTAGTGTTATGCAACATTGACCGGTGCCTCTACCTTTTTCTTTTGAGCTAAGGTCCTATTTGTGCTGTTTTTGGCCATTTTCATTTTTATTCCTGTGGAAATTGGCGTGACGTGCTTTGTCTGGCTTCTGATTCTTCACAATGCTTATGGGAATTCTTGAATTTTCACCTGTTTTTCACGTGTAATAAACTCTGCATATGTTTGATGGGTGATGCTTGGATAAATCTATGATTCTATGTCGAACCTGTTGGTACATGACTATATTACACCTTACTATTCTTGCTACTATTCAATCCTTTATGGGGTTAGATGTTTTCAGCCTTTTGTTGTTTCATTGTTACTAGCAATGGGCATTACATTAGGAACACATCTTAAATGTTTTGGGATCTAATAGTTTTGTTAGGGAGAACATTGAGGTGTGGAAGTGTAGTTACTTTAGTATGGTCTATGTCAAATTCTGTTATGTCCCAATAAGGAAAAATATGACTTGGTACATTGGGTTGTGTGTTTTCTCCAAGCCTTGAGGCAAATATTATATATGTTCCTTAAGATATTTGGAGACACATGATTGAGTATCATTGTTTAGCCAATGTTGGAGACAAGTCCAAAAATTATATTCTGACATGACTGTTACACTGAGAACCCAATTGATTGAGGTGTGGAAGTGTAGTTACTTTAGTATGGTCTATGTCAAATTCTGTTATGTCCCAATAAGGAAAAATATGACTTGGTACATTGGGTTGTGTGTTTTCTCCAAGCCTTGAGGCAAATATTATATATGTTCCTTAAGATATTTGGAGACACATATGATTGAGTATCATTGTTTAGCCAATGTTGGAGACAAGTCCAAAAATTATATTCTGACATGACTGTTACACTGAGAACCCAATTGATTGAGGTGTGGAAGTGTAGTTACTTTAGTATGGTCTATGTCAAATTCTGTTATGTCCCAATAAGGAAAAATATGACTTGGTACATTGGGTTGTGTGTTTTCTCCAAGCCTTGAGGCAAATATTATATATGTTCCTTAAGATATTTGGAGACACATATGATTGAGTATCATTGTTTAGCCAATGTTGGAGACAAGTCCAAAAATTATATTCTGACATGACTGTTACACTGAGAACCCAATTGATGGGTTCTAAGAGAGGCGAATGGGGATTTGGTAGTGAAAGTGGTGCTTCCATTGTGGTTCACATTTAACACATTGATTTCTTTTGGCATTGCCTCTTTGTTTGCAGGTTATGTTTTTCTTCTTTTTGTTTGCATCCTTTCCACCCCCTTCTAAATTGTTCCAGTCATGTCGAATTTTTATTTTTCTTTTGCCTGTGAGACTACTATTGAATAATGTTTTATTTTTTGTCCCTTTTTCCGAGAAAATGAAGAATACATAAAGAAAAGGCTTCATAATTGTGTCGAAGAAAATGATCTAAATATTTCCAAGTTTGTTGTGCTTCCAACTTAAGTGGTACTCACTAACTTGGAGCCTCTGCTTAATTTATGGAAACTGAGATCGGAAGTGATTGTCGCCTTCCTGTATATGACTATACCAGCATAAGGGAATTTCCATCGTCGATCCACTTCTCCCATTTTGCATCTACTTCTCTTTTGGTTGATGAGGTTGATAGCAAAATTCTAATGCTGCATTTCATGAAATCCTGTGCTTCTTGCTTCCCCCTCAATAAATAAACCCAATTAGGGTTAGCATTGAAGTTTGTCGCGGGATTGTTAATTATGTGTGACTTTTCATCAAATGATTGTTCATTTGGTGTCCATCTTGCTATCAAGAGTTTTCATTTGCCAGTTAATTCAGTCTGATATATCTTGGTTTGATGTTGCTGCATTTAATACCAACACGCACCTTATTGACTTTTGTAAGGTGCAGTTCGGTGTCTTATGTAGATGAAGTTGGTTTTTAACCATATGTTATGTCCTGTATCTATTTCTCTTTTGGGGAAGTCTAAGTGCTAAGAAAACTTAAGCTATGACAGCGACAAATCTAACTAATTTCACACTCTTGCGTAGATTTTGTGTGCTTGATTACTTCACAGCTAGACTATGTTGTGATGGCTGTATTTCATATTTGATTGAGTCTAGACGATGGAATCTGGATTTGTTTCTTCAGAAAGGCTGATTGTGGTGCCAAACATATTTGTTACATTATTTCGGATTACGGATGCACCTGTATTAGATTTGAATTCTGTGGTTTTTATCTGTTTCTACACTTTCACTGTTACCAAACTGAGTGACTATTTTTGTGTATAATATTTATTTGCTTATTTAATGTTTCAGATTTGTGTATTTCAATGCGGTCTTCGCCGTGGCAGCAAATCTCCTTTACAGCTTAACAAGACACAGCTGAAATTGATGCTATAGAACGGTTATGTCTGGACTGATAGACGGTATCCCTGACGCTGTTGCCCTCAGGTGCCTTGCACGGGTTCCCTTCTACCTTCATCCAAAGTTGGAACTTGTTTCCCAGTCCTGGCGAGCAGCCATTCGCAGTGCTGAACTTTTCAAAGCTCGACAGGAGGTCAACTCATCTGAGGATTATATGTGTGTGTGCGCATTTGACCCTGATAATTTATGGCAGCTTTATGATCCCCTGCACGACATTTGGATTACACTCCCTGTCCTTCCTTCAAATATCAGGCACCTTGCCCACTTTGGTGTGGTCTCAACCGCAGGAAAGCTGTTTGTGCTAGGTGGTGGCAGTGATGCTGTTGATCCATTGACTGGTGACCAAGATGGAAGTTTTGCGACCGATGAGGTTTGGTCATATGACCCTATCACTCGTCAGTGGACCTTGTGTGCATCCATGATTGTGCCTCGTGCTATGTTTGCATGCTGTGTCTTGGATGGAAAGATCGTTGCTGCTGGTGGTTTCACTAGCTGCAGGAAATCAATTTCTAAAGCAGAAATCTACGATCCTGATAAGGATGTCTGGGACTCAATACCTGATCTGCACCACACTCACAATTCTGCATGCTCGGGAGTTGTTATTGAGGGTAAGGTGCACGTCTTGCACAAGGGATTGTCAACCGTGCAGGTCTTGGCTAATGTGAAGCAGGGTTGGATAGTTCATGATTATGGTTGGCTCCAGGGTCCAATGGCAGTGGTTCGAGGGATGCTCTATGTGATGAGTCATGGCCTAATTTACAAGCAAGAGAGAGAAGCAAGGAAGCCAATTGCTTCAGCATCTGAGTTTCGGAGAAGAATTGGGTTTGCAATGATTGGCTTGGGAGATGATATATATGTGATTGGAGGAGTAATTGGGCCGGAACGCTGGAATTGGGACATCAAGATGATGTCTGATGTTGATTTTCTGACGCTTGGGAGTGAGAGATCAATTTGGCGTCAAGGGGCTCCTATGACACGGTGCCGGGGAACAATTCTTGGTTGTGCACAGCTGAGAATTTAGGTTTTCATTTATTTGGGTGGTGGCTTTTGTTGATCTTTTGTGACAATTTGCTGCTGTTGAAGGTTTGGTGCCATCACCAGCCCCCTTGTTTTGCTTGTAATCCATACTGCTTCCTGGTAATGAAAGCTTTGGAGGAACTTTCTGGTGGTGGTTTTTTTTGCACCTTTTAAACAGGCAACAGGTGACTGGTGAATGAAAAACATGATGTATTGGCATGAAGAAAGCTTGTATTTTCTTCTTATTTTTTTGTTTTGTAATTGAATACAGTTCAATTTGTTTCTCTACCCTTCCAATTCTTTTACCTTTCGGTCCTCTCTTGTTGGTGATGCATATGGTGTATTGGTCGATGGGTGAGCATTCTCGTCTCTTTGAGCATTGTGCTGCTCCAAGTTTTTGCTAAACGGTTCCGATGCTATCAGCAATAGAGGTTGTTTTGTTGCTCCCTCATTTTATTGGGTAAATTCCATTTTACCCCCTTGAACTATTCCTTTTGTTTCATTTTGCACTCCCAACTATAAAATTTTTCACATGATACCATAAAGTATTAATTTTATTTTATATCATTCCAATAGATAATGGCAAGTGGCCTGTATTGTTAATAAGCAATTGCTTATTACAAATGTGCATGTCAAAAGTCAAGAAAAATACCCATCCACGACTAAGCCTGATAATTCTAGACACGACTCGTGAAATCGACATAAACCTAATACGGATTTAGCGAATTTTGGTGGTCTTAACGGTTTGGGTGATTAATGGATTAACTTGGCAAACCCGTGAAATAAATGAACTGGTTTCGTGTTTAACCTATAAAGTCATTTAAACCTGTTTAACCCGTTAACAGTGACACTATAAATTTTTTTTAAAAAAGTTAGGTCTTTCAGCCTCTACCTAATTACACACCTCCCATTTTTCAGACTCATTCAAATTTAGTAGTCATTTAATATTTATTGTTTGTCTTTAATTTTTTTTGCTTAGCTATAACTTATTGTTATAGTAAACAGGTCAAACATGTGTAATGTGTGATCATTTGATGATTTTTTGTGTGGGCTCAAAATACTCTAATTTATTCTCTTATTTAGCAGGTGACACACGAGTTGCATCGGGGAACCCGTCTAATAAATGATTTGTGTATGGATGTGATAGTTGAACTCTTGTATATAAACAAATGAGATATGGATAGAGGGTTTTTTGACACAAACCCGTTCCATTCAATACGAAACCGTTCCACTCGACACGATTATCAGGCCTATCCATGATTTTGTTCTTTCTAAGCTCCAAATTTTCCTCCTCTAGTTGACCTTCTCTTCTCAACAACCATTTGATTTGCAAAAGAGATAAAACAAAGTGGTTCTATACATTTGACAGGAAGCTCTTTGGGGTTTTCTTCCCTCTTTTAACAGATTTTCAAGTTTGTCGTTATATATTGGAGTGATATGAAACAAAATTGATACTTTATAGTATAATGTAAGAAATTTTATAATCGAGACTGCAAAGTAAAACAAAGATAATAATTTAGAAATGTAAAATGTAATTTACTCCATTTTATTTAATCTCAAATCTCCACTACAATGTTTTTGCATGTGCAAAGAGTCTATTTTGGTGGTTCAAAAACTTATTTTAAAACAATAATCAGGAAGAGGAGGTCGATTAATTGACAAGACATTTCATGTAACTTAACTTCTTCTATCAAAACAAAAAAAAAATAAAAAAATTCTTTTATCAAAACAGATACTTCTATGTAATACTAGTTGTTGCACGTGAATCAATTATAATTATAATTTTGAGTCTAATTTGTTAATTTTATTAATTCTTTTTATTTGTTCAAGATTAAAGCAATTTGATATGTGGTGATAGTTAAATTGCACATGCATTTAGATCATTGACAAAGGAAGGTTAGATCTCTTGTAAATAGATACGAAAAAAGGGTGTAATATTATTCAAAGCAGAAAATACACAATCTAGTTTTAACTCTTTGTCACATTGCCAGAAAAAATCATTTCTAGATTTATTTATATGTAAGGAAATAGTTGGGACTTGCCACGCACATACTTTGTTAGTTAATAAACCATTCTTGACATATTGTTATAAGGCCAGTCTCCTATTTAATAGCAATTCCACCATATAAGTATAGTTTCTTAATATATCACTACACATATTGACGACATTTTGAGTGGTACTATAATTATGTTAGACGAACTCTTAAAATCCACAACCTTAGCAATCAACCAAAATGTATCACAAACCTTGCCAACAGTCTGATGCTTCTTGTTTACACATTACATGTGGTAATTAACGGCTTGCTTTTACGACAAGGCCTAAGTCTCCCAATTCCCATCATTAAGGAAAGATAGAAATATTTAGTTAGTAGAAATTAATGAAAAAAATGACACCTAAAATTAAAGGTTTAAATAATTGTCATTTAACAACATAAATAAGAACAAAATTTATAAGTGCCAAATGATAAAACATGAACCAAAGGAATTCAAAAACGTCAATCTTCAACATAACATGTGCTAGCACTTAGAAAAACCCAAAAAAAAAAAATATAACATCCATCACCACACATTACAAAAATTATCAGTTATAGGCATGAATTACTTAAAACTGATCACATGCACATCTGCGTGAGGAGGTTGGACATGAAGGAGAAGGATTTTTAAGCCAAAGGTGTTGGAACAAATGCTCTACTTCATCGTCCACTCAAGAGCCCTATGTTGTTTATCCAAATTCTAAGCTTGTAGATTCCTCTTGAACTTTCACTCTTTATATGATGGAGTCTGAAATGTGATACATTAAAGCCCTTTTAAATGTTCACAAATTGCCACATGGTTAGTATACCCATTCATATGCCATGAGATGACGGTTTACAACTATGTTGTGACTCCTAAAAGGATTGTTGGTTAAAACTTTTATACTCAGAAACCTTAGAGTCACAACCTGACGGTAACTCTCAGACAAAGGTGAAAAGGGTGGGCAAAATAGTAAGTAATTGTATGTTTAGTTAATTTGTATCTATTTAATTTGAAATTAATATGAGAGGAAGCTTAGGAGTCTGGTGTGTAACTTGGGTGAGAGATGAGAGGATAGGATGTAAGTGGTATTAGTTATTTTATTAAGGTTATTTTAGTCAACTAAAAATTTTTCACTTTTGTTTACATTTTATAGTAGTACTAGTTATTGCATGTGCCTGAAGACATAAAATAATAAAAAATAATAAATAATAAACATACTTATATTCATATCAAAAATTAAATTACAAACATAGAGAAGAGATAAAAAAATTTAAGCATCGATTTATAGTATAAGTGAGAGGTGGTGGGTAATGGTGATGGTAAAAGACGGTGATGGTTGTAAATGAGTGACAATAATCGTGGTGACGTTGGTGGCAACGAGGGCGGCGGCAATGATGGTGGTGGTGGCTGTGGCGACAATGACAGTGGCGGCAACATTGATGGTGGCGGTGGCGACGACGATGGTGGTGGTGACGGCGGTGATGGTGGTGATAGTGGCGGCAACAACAACGGTGGTGGCGGCAGTGGCAGTGGTGGTGGCGGCGGTGGCGGTGGCGGTGGCGGTGGCGGTGGCAGTGATAGAAATAGTGGTGGAACGGTTTCAAACATTATTTTTTTTTATTATGAAAAATAATTTCTAAAAGTATTTTTAAAAAGTCACTTCAAACACATTCTTAGGGGTCTATTTTTCCTATTAAATTTAGGTTGTTAATATTAGTCGTTAGATTAACTTTAAAGTAAAATTTAAAGAGATCTCAACTGCGAATAGTAAAAATTATTTTGTTTATCTTTTAAGATTTGAATTGTAAGCTATTTTATTATATAATTAAATTTCATTTAGATTTTCGCTAATATAGTATCATTATCTTTTATTATTTGTGCTAAATCAATAGGGTTAATAACACTTTTGATCTCTAAAATATATACATATTGTCAGTTTGATCTTTGTAGTATTATTTTATTAATTTGGTTTCTGAAATATTAATTTTATTAATTTGGTCTCTAAAATATTAATTTTATCAATTTGATCCTTAAACACATTCAATTCATATTTAAATGATCATTACATAGACAGACCGTTAAATTTTTTACGAAATGATCACATGCTGGACACGTAATACCGTCTGAAAGAATGATACTTTTATAAAAAAAATAAATGAATTGTCTAGTTAAGGATTAAAGTGACACAAATTAAAATTTTAAGAATTAAACTAATAAAACAAACATAGACTAAAAATTTTATTAACCTTTTACGCCATAGAAAGAATACAAAGAACCGAGCTTTTAAAGGGCAGGGCTACCCCGGCAACTCTATTCTAAATGTACCAGGTAAATAAAAAGAGTTGGATAGGAGTCGCTGCATCACGGCTTCTTTTACACTTTTCCCAACAACTTTAAAAGCCCTAGAAAATTGGGCCTTGGAATTTAGATCCATAGTGATAGAATTACAGGCTTCAGAGTACACTTCTTTCTAATTGGGCCTTAATGTTAACCCACGTACAGAAAAAGCCCTAAAGGGCATAGAAGGAAGAAGACGACTGTAAACCGCGAAAAACCCTACCTTGAAGCCTTTTTGCAGTCAAAGAAAATGGAGGAAACTTCCATGGAAGAGCACGAACAAACCCTAGAAACGGAGGTGGCTCCGGCCCTTATCGCAGTCCACCCCACCCAACAATCCGTCGCTGCCGCCGTCGGGTCCGACCTCCGTGTCTTCATTCTCGAGTAATCTCTCTCTCTCTCTCGCCTTAGATTTTCTCCTCTTGTATTTGGTTTTCAAGAAATCGAAAGAGTGTTTGCGAGTAAGTAACGTAGTTGCATTAGGCACTGCTGTGTGGAGGTCTCCTTCAATTTCTAGCAGAGCAGCATAAGATAAAATATTGAAATTCGATCTAGATATGTTGTGATTTGAGCAAAATTACTGCTCGAATTTATAATTGGTACGTAATTCACAACTTTCGTAAATCTTATAGTGTTGTTGCTTTGCAGAGAAGGTTGTTCAGTTGCTCTGGTAGATGATTCTGCTGGGCCTCTTCATAAGGATTCTATTAGAGCAATTCGTTATGGTGCAAAAGGAAGGCTCTTTGTATCAGCTGGTGACGATAAACTGGTCAAGATTTGGTCCACAAATTCATGGCGTTGTATATGTACTGTGTAAGTCTTTCAAATCTAGTAGGCTTCGTTCTGTACACACCGAAGGCGGAGGCAAAAATGGTCTGTCAGTGTGTATGAAATTGAACACAGTGCTTTTATTCACTTGTCCTCGATGCTTATGTTTTGATTTCCTAAAGCTCATTAGGTCTGATAATTGGAATTTGGAGGTATCAAAATTTCTTAATCCAACTTCTTTGCTTTGGTGGCTGAATGTTTGTAATGCATGATATGCCAATATTATATGCTGGAGCACTCTAATTTCCCGGCGTCCTACTAAAGTGATTTCTGGTTTGACAGGAATTTTACTGTTCTTGCCAGAAAAATTAGCTTAGCTTTAAAAAATATTTTTATTTTTGGTTTGTTATGTTTTCTTGTTTATGAGAAGAGAAATATATGGTAAATTAGTACTTTTTTGGGAAGAAAAAGGCCAAACATACGTAAACAACTCGTCTGATGTAGAATATTCTTAGTTCTAGAGTTTTGCATGAGAAGTTCTGTCGGGAACAATTCTTCAAATGAAATCGTTCTGGCCTTATTACATTCTAACTAGTGTTTTATACTATCTGCCCTGTTGTACAATGATTTAGATCATAGAGTATGTTGCGTGCAGTGTTCTGTGTTTTGGGTAACATCATGTCCTACAAGTTGCACAGCTTAAAGTTTTTCCTTGAAGGTAGGATTCCTCAGTACTCTATTGAGATTACATTATTGTTGCAATTGTCACAGGTCGTCGGAGAAGAGAGTGAGTGCACTTGCCATAAGCAATGATGGTCTGTTTGTCTGTTTTGCTGACAAGTTTGGTGTCGTTTGGGTTGTGGATCTGGATGGTTCCCATGAAAATCAACCTTTAGTCAATAAGAAGGCAGTGCCACTTCTTGCCCATTATTGTAGCATCATTACCAGCCTGGTGGGTCATTTATTCAAATATAATTTCTACAGTTTTCAAAATCTGCTTTGACCTTGGTTATTGGTTGTTTTTCTTAAATATAGTACGGAGGACCTTTCTATAGTTGTCAGTTGTATGAATGATGAATCAGCGTCTATTTATTCCATCTTTTCTCTAGAATTTGAGGGGTCGGTGAAGAATCGTGTACTTTGTCTCCTGTTTTCTTGATCATTCATTTTGGAATTATAATATAGCGTTGACTTCTGTTCTTTCCCTCCAACTCACGTAGCGCTGATTTATTTGTTTCTTATCCAAGAATCTCCTTTTTAAAAATTACGTCGACACTAGTCTTGATGCTTTATACATTCTTCACTGTTAACATGAACTACTTCTTACAGAAATAACATCTTGCAGGAATTCTCAGCAGAGGGGCGATTTATTATTAGTGCTGATCGGGACTCCAAAATCCGTGTAATTCAGTTTTTCTACCCATTTAAGCTAATTCATAGCTGCTGCCCAGGATTTCCTTGCAAAGTTTTTGATATTTTCTCAAAACTACAGGTTACCGTATTTCCCAAGAAGCCTTTAGATGGAGCTCATGAGATACAAAGTTTTTGCCTTGGTCACACTGAGTGAGTAAGCTTTTCATTATCATGTATTTGTCTCTTAAAAGAAGTAAAATAATTTATTGGCTGGAGAACATTACTTACACGAATTTTCATGTATATATTGGCAGGTTTGTATCCTGCCTTGCCTTTGTTTACAGTTCAGATTGTCCAGAGGGGTTTCTGGTCTCGGGCAGTGGTGACTCAACGGTGAGTACATTATAAAACTAACAAAATCTGCATGGCTTGCGCCATGACTTTTTCATCTTTGAGGTGCCAAAAATTGCTTATTTATGTGATTTATTTGCTTTTGCAGGTTCGGTTGTGGGATCTTACCTCTGGGTCTCTTCTTGATATCTTTGAAGTTGGAGCAGAGGTAGCCCTATTGTTCTAACTTTAACCCCTAGACTTCTGGTGATATCCGGGCATTTCCTTTTCTTTCTGATATATGTCATCATATATCACCAATTTCCTGGGCAAACTTTGGCTTTGAATTGAATACAAATCTAAAGTTTTGCCATCAACCCTTTTTTTTGAAGTTGTGCTGAGATCAAAAGTGCAGATGAGATAGTGATACTACTAGGAACTTTAAAGGGGACAATCCTCTTCCTATGACTGCCCCCTCTATTTTACCTCCGCACTTGTCATATATCTGCAGAAGTTATGAGATGATATAATTCTTATACTTTGTGCCTATTACTTGCCATTTAATGTTTTCATTGAGTGTCATGGTAGTTTTAATCTGGTTTTAAGTTTTTCTGGCTTCCTGAAGGCAGGACTTGTACAGTCTAATGGAACAGAACAGGAGGGCTATCCAGCCGTCACTGATTTATGTGCCACTCCTGATGGCTCGTTAATTTCAGTAGCCATTCAAAGGCAAGTGCTCTTTGCATCTCTTAACTATCATTCTGTGAACTTCTGAGGGTTTTGATGTTTCAGTGTCGTCAATCTTCTAATGTTAAGTTTTCTACTCGAATTGTAGCTTGCCAGGAGTTATGATTTTGAGCTGCGACCTTTCTGCTAAAACTCTTTCCATTGTCAAGGTAAAATAGCAATTTTCTTAGAGGATGTATGTGGACTGTGAATGGGGGCAACCGAGTATGAATTGAACACTACAAGTTCCTGTCACTATTATTTATTTGTGTCACCAATATTTTTTTCTGTCTGATTGCCACAATGATGGCTGCCTGGAAAGTTAGGTTGCTCATATGTCGACAAAGATTTCAATCCTCACATTTGGGGTCCTTCAAGTGTACAATATTTTGGAGAATTTTAATTGAATCATAATATGAAAGTGCAAAATAAAATTATGCATATGCTGGAAACTGTGCTTTTGGAGAAAGCTACTTGCATTTCCAACAAGATATTGGCACTTATACAGATTATAATATTCTCTTACAGAAACTGCCCAATCATCAACAGATCTAAACAAATAATCTTGCGCTCATTATTTGTTTTTCTCTGTTATTCTATATTTCTTGAATGTTGTTGCAGGTGGTTTCCATCACTGGAGAGGCCTTCATTCCCACAAGCTTAGGAGCTGCCTCTTCAGCAGAATTATTATGGATGGTCATGGGTGTCTCCAATTTACATGGTTCAGTTTCTGGATCTTTAGCCCGTGTGAGAGTTATATCTGGTTTTAACAAAAAAAAAAGGAATCTGCTGGGCACGAGCCTATTTTGTTGGAAGATAATGACATTCCTGGTGGACAGCAACTTCTGCAGAAGCTACAGGGAGATTTGTCTATCGAGAGAGAAGTATTCTCTGCAGCCGCGGAAGCTGTGAAAACTGCATTGCGCAATTTGTTGATCAAAAAACAATACTCTGCTGAGAGACGGGAGCAGAGAAAGAGAGGACGAAATGATAAAAAAACAAAACTGTAGCAAGATTTCACAATGTTATCGCTGTTCTTTGTGCAATTTTTCCTTGTGGGGCAGAAACTCATGTCATCAAAGTTGTTGCAGAACATCCCGACACTTGTAAGTCTTCTACAAGTTAATTGTTTATCATATGATCATCAATACTTATTACCCGGTTTTGCAGTCAATTTTTGTGTCATTTCCTCCAGTGAATTATTCTCCTCTTCATCTTGTTGAAAATAACTTTGCTATTATACCCCCCAAAAAAAAGAAATTAACTTTGCTACGGACACCAAACTCTTTCACGAAATTTTGTTCACCAATTGATGTGACGTCATCTATCAAAATATCACAATAAAAATAAGGGGTCAGATGCTATTCAATGGTTTTTAATGATATAAATCAATTTGAAAATGAATTTTCACCCTCCATGCTTGAGGTAGAGGAATATGAAATTTATGAGGTCACCGTCATAACTAGTACTACTATATCTGACTCTGCATATTCTAAAATTGCAGTGTAACCAGGAAAGTTACACCCCAGTGCCATTCCAATCAGCAAGTGTATATATATATATATAGTAATTACCTATATTTGAAGGCATTACGTTACTCTTAAAAAATTGTAAATATTTTTTCATATATAAAAGTAATGTATAATACAATTTTAAAAATACAACGATAAAATTGATATTCAACATGTATGTAGAACATATATATAACGAAAGTCACGCTACAACTACTATAACATATTAATTTAAAATTTTGAGAAAATATAATTATTATTGATCAAACATTCACAATTTTAATATTTTTAATAAATTTTATTTCAAATTTAAAAAAAATATAATTATTTGTTTTTCCACATGTTTCTACGTAAAGTTCGTAATATTATCTTTGCACCATTTTTTTAATGTGAGTTCGTGTAATTTTTGTGAGGAAAACATCCAAAAGTTTCACGTGAATTCTCGTAAATGTAAAAAAAAAATTTGAAAAATAAAAATCAATTTTCATTTAATTTTAATTTAAATATTCGTAAAATTCAATCGAATTTAAGTTTTGGTAGGACTATTTTCACCCCATTTTAATTTCTCATTGTTGAACTACTAAGTTCATCCTTTCTATACATACCTCATTAGTAATTAAGTCAATTCCATGTTATATACATCCCATTTAATAAATAAACTCAAATTATATTTTGTCATAATTAGGGTTTCATTATCTATTTCATCTCATACACTCACAAAAATATTTTTTAATAGGAATTTTTCTAGTATTACTTATCAATTTAATTTTATGTTTGATTTCTTGTTTGTTGTATAAATTTTCATTATTTTCAGTATGTTTTGATATCTCTGTCGAGTTTAATAATTTTTTATTTAGAATTTATATATGTGTATAAACTTATATGCTTTTAGATTATTTGTTGTTTTTTTATTTTGTTTAGGTTTTACATCTATACTTGTTATTTTTTTGTTGTTCGATTTTGTATTTGTGCTCGACACTTTTTTTTTTATATCCGATTTTGCGTCTTGTGGTTTTGTGTTTTGTAATTTTGTTTGTTCGTTCGTTTAATCTTTACTTAGTTTTTTTTTTTGTTCTTGTTTTGGTTTGCTTGTTTCTTTCTTTTTTTCTTTTTCCTTATTTTGTTCTTTTCTTCTTAAAAGAGGGTGGATATATAAATGATGAACTTAATAGTTTAATAATGAAAAATTAAATGGGGGTGAGAATGGAGATTTGGGGGTGGAAATAACCCAACCATTTAAGTTTAAGTAAAAATTAATATTTTATACTTGACAGTCAAATTCAGCCCAATTCGAGTCTTAATCATAATTACGTCAAACCAAGAATTGAATTTAAGTTTGACTCAATTAACACTTTTATCTTAAACCTACAAATTAATTATTATCTATTTCCGTTCACTGTGATGCCATAACTTATTTTTTTTTAAAATTTAATTATTTTTTATTACTTTTACAATCAATTTTAATTTGACTTAAACTTGAATACTAATAAAATTCAAGTAAAGTTAATTTTAAGGAAGAATATATATTTTATACTTGACAATTAAATTCAATTTAATTCGAATCCTAATCATAATCACTTCAAACTGATAATCTAGTAAAATGAAATTTGGAGGAGGAATTTCGATTAGTGAATTAATAATCTTAAAACAATTTGAGCCGTGAAAAACTCAAGATTAATAATGCTAGTTCCTTACATATATAATATTCCCCTATCATACCATTCGAATATTATACTATTTTTATTTCAATATAAAATATGACTTATATTATAGTCATTCGACTTATTTTGATGCAAAAAATTTATATTTATGATCCATTTGTTTATTTAAAATTTTTAAAAATAATCTTTAATTAAAATCAAATTTAACGACCTATTTAATTTGTAGTATGAGATAGAGAAATATAGAGAGTTATAAGAGAGATAGGAGTCTTAAAATTGTGGAATGAATGAAAGCCTTGCTCAAAAAATTGAGTGAGAGTAAATTTCGTATTAGGACCGTTAGATCAATATTTCTTCAAGCGATCTGAGCCGCGAAAAGTTAAAGATAAAAAAATTTAGCTAATTTATTATATAGGTATATTCTCAAATTAGATTGCTCCGAAAGCACAACCGAAAACACATTGGATAAGTACAAAGCCGCCTAGATGTGGGCATGCTTCTGGCTAAACAATTCACAATGCCATTTCAGGGATTTTAGGTCATTTTGGTTGGGAACTAAGAGGAAGAGTATTTTATTTCTCTACGAAACATTTTTGATAGGTTTGATTACACAAATCCTGCTTCACTGCTTGTCAAAAGCACCGACACCGAAAGGAAAATGCTACGTAAGAAATAGGATGCATTTCATATAGCTATTTTCCTGTATTTGATTATTGGTATAACATTTAAACTTGGGTTGAAATGGGATTTAATTTCGATCTTGGACTTATTTTTGGTCTTATTTGGTTTTCATATCAGAAACTATTTTTCTTTTGGAAAGATTTTTTAAGAGAAAAATTATTTGTCCAACTGTTTTTTGTTTTTGTTTTTTAAAAGCTGAGAAGACAAAATGGATAGATTTAGAAAATAAGTTAGGATTATTTTGTGTATTTTTAGAAATCACATTTCTAAAATTTTAAAAACACCACCATCACCACATTTATGTTTTTTATTATTTTATAAATTATTGTCTAAATAAGTTTTTATATTTTTTATTCTATAAAACTATTTTTAGAATCATATTATCAAACAAATTTTGTGACACTAAAAACACCGATGCATATTAATTTTGATGAAATTAATACAATTTTCACCGATGGTGGTAGTCTTGGTTACAAAGAAATTAATAATTTTTTATTATTTTCACGGATATGGTTGGTCTTTAAAAATCAGGTAAGCTGGTGGTAATTACCAGATAATTAAATAAATCAATTAAATCTCGGTAGTTGATTTCCCAGAAAGTCAAGGGCAATAACTCTAACACGTCCATCTCCTCTTTTTATACGGCAACAATTCTCTCTCTCTCTCACCTCCTCCTCTCTGAACACTAACACTCCGTACCTTCGATTCTCTCTCAGACCCAAAAATTTACCCCAAAATCTCTTTCTTAGATCCGCTATTAGGCTTGCGTATCTAATTCTTAATCTATCAGACCAGTTATTGATGAAATTCGTTTGATCTCAGGTTAGGGGATTTATAGGGGTTACAGTTCCTTTGAGACCATGAAGATTCATCCAGCGCCGAGGAAGCGAAGCATAACCTTGCGATACGATATGGCTTCGACTCTTGCGCAAGCGAATTCACTCGTTTGCCGACAAAAGAAACTCCGAAGACTGCCTCACATCTTCGCAAAAGTCCTCGAGCTTCCTTTCGACGCAGACGCCGACGTTTTGATCGAAGAAACCCCCGATTCTATCAGATTTAGCGTTACCGCTGATGATGTCGGTGATGACGTCAGGGCACACACAATTGAGATCTATCCAGGGGTCACCAAGATTGTGATAAGAGGAGATAACGTTCTTGAGTTGTCGATGGATGAATTGGAGCTGGATTTGTGGCGATTTCGGCTTCCGGCGTCGTCTCAGCCGGAGATGGCTAGTGCTGCGTATATTGATGGAGAGCTAATCGTGACGGTGCCCAAAGATGGGAATTTGGAAGATGAGGATGGTGGTGCTGCAGGGAATGGGGACATCGGAGCGGGACAGTTTGTTCTTGTACAGTAAATTAATACACTTCTCTTGCTTGGTTTCAATTAATGTTGTTGCTTACTTAGTTTTACTTGAAGTTCAATTGTTATCTTCATGGAACATGTTTTGGATGCTTTGATGGTTCAATGGAACTTTGCCTTCTGTTAGATGGTAAATTTGTGGCCTTTCTTTCGATAAATTATGTGTTTGGTTTGCTTCAATCCTGATTTATTGGTTTGTTTGAAATGTTCAAGTAGAAATTTGTTAATTTAGGAACCTCTTAACACCTAATCGTAGGGGGAAAAGAAAGGAACTTTTTTAACTCTGTATAATTGGTCCTTTCTTGTCATCTTGGGATATTTTGGGTAAAAATTGCTTCAATGTCTTACTGTGATTTTTGTTGATTGTTACACACACGGAGATTCTAGTTCACACTTCCAAGCATATAGTTAGTATATTATATTGTCCAGTTGTACCATAGGTCTCCGACCTGTGTGATTTCAATGTTGTCTTTTGAATTTATTATAGGGATTACATACCATTTCTCATCTTGAGTGCCTCAGATGTCATTTGTAAGAGCAAAAGAACATTGGTGTTCATTTTGATCACTAAGTTTGTACCTTATGTTGCATCACATTGTAATTTCTCTTGTATCTATAAATCTTGTCCAACTCTCCGGCTCCACCTCACCATTTAACCCCCAATTAGGCGTTCATCAGCATACACATTCTTGTCAATTGTAATTTGAGCAAACTAAAATAATCTGGCATTATTGTTTAATTTTCCTGACCTAGAATCATGGAATGTGTCTCGAGCCCTTACCAGATCCACATGCTTCATGCATAGCTGCAGTGCGTGAATCCCATCCCCAATAGCTGTTTTAAAATAGCTCTCAGAAAATGGTCCCTTAATTATTGAACATGTCGATATCAATCAACTCCAGTGATTGTGCTGTCCTCTATGATTTTTCAGTTTGGGCCCTGCTTTTAGTGTTCTGATATTTGTCTCTGCTGCTCTTCCCTTGACATCTGCTGCGAGTCTATATTCATATTTTTTGCCATAATTGTATTATTTCGAAAATTTCTAGCTATCATAACATAATATGGAATTACCTCGCGTGTATCATCTTTTCTTTTTGTTGCTCTTGTTCAGTTGCTAAAACTCGTTGCGGTTGAACAAATAATGGGAATTGTGTACAATTCTAATCCCACCATGTTCGGTGCTTTTTCATCATAAAAATTGTACCTCTTCTTGTTTACTTCAATTTATCTGCATTTGTGTTTTTTATTTTTCGAATTGGCATGTTGCCTTCAAAATTGTAATGGATAGTGCCCCAGAATTTTCTGGGATGACAATAAACTGGCACTTCTTAATCATATATCTCTTTGATTAGCCAGGTGCTACTGGTTAAGTTCGGCAATAGTCTGTAATCCGGTGTCTCGGGCTTGTCTTAGTTTTAAAGTTCTGTAATTGTGTTTATTTGGGGTGGTTGTGTAGTTTTGAGTGATTGTCAATGATCAGATTGTAAGTTTCTGTTCGTATTAGGCGTGTTAGCCAGATGAAGGTTGGGTTCTTTTTTGTTTGGTTGCGAGATTACCTTAAGAGAGGGTCAACTACTTATTCGTTTAGAACCACATAGAATATTCGCCACTAGAAAAAAGGCTGAAGCTTTTGTCCTGTAGCCCCCCCTACCTAGATATGATGAAAGAAGTGATCAGGAGTTTCAAAGTGGCCATTTTAAGGAAAGTGTTTCACTTTTATCTGGTCGAAGAATTTGATCTCTCTTCTTTTGCAGTCTCAGATTTTTCCTTAAGTCCAATAAAAGTTAAACTGTTCCCTCATCTTTTCTTATCATCTGGGATAAGCATATCTTCTACTTTTTTTTTTATCCCCCTGGATTGAGATTCTCTTGATTTTCAAATATTCTCCCTTTATGTGGGTTGGGTCCAATTAGTGGTTTACTAGGATTCCCTGTCATCTATTCAGGCTGTGTGAATGTAAGAGTTCGGCAAATAGAGATGATCCGAGTCCGAAAGGATCATCAGGATGAAGAGAGGGCTGTTTCTTAGGCACAATCACCAGTTCACCACTCATCATGTGGCCAGTCAGTTGTGTAATTCGATATTTAGAGACAGATTACTCATTTACGGCTTATAAAGTCCAACAGCTTATATATATATACTACACACTTTACTGGTTAGAGGTTCAAAGTTGAACCTTAGACGAATTTTATTGACCATGAGATATCGCACAGAAATGGATTGCTTATTGTGGACATGGCCTCCCTAGAAAAAGGGCTCATTGATGACAGTGGATGATTGAACAACGATCTAGTAATAAAAACGGGTAGACAATCCTAATGGGACCATCTATTGATTTATTTATGTAGAAGAAGTATCCAATCAAGCCAGGGAGAAAACTATTGGGAAGCCCTTTCTCCCCTCTGCCTAATCTATATAATAACACAGATAGTTTTGCTTGTATAAACACTATAACAATGATTCAGATTGTTTATATCAGATGATTTATATATTTATTTAGTTTCATTCAATAAGAACATTCAAATGTTTAGATAACTATTATTTTTGTCTTGCTAACACAAAGTACAACGGTCCAGATCATTTTATTTATAATCATTATTTAGATCGTTTAAATCAGATGATTTATATATTTAATTAGTTTCATCCAATAAGAACATTCAAATATTCAGATAACTATTTTTTTTTGTCTTGCTTATACAAAGTACAATGGTTCAGATTTTTTTATTTGTAATCATTATTTTCGCCATATGTTTGTAATCACTCATTTGAATTTATTTCTCT
The DNA here is from genome assembly GCA_963454935.2 of Ilex paraguariensis. Classification (NCBI taxonomy): domain Eukaryota; kingdom Viridiplantae; phylum Streptophyta; class Magnoliopsida; order Aquifoliales; family Aquifoliaceae; genus Ilex; species Ilex paraguariensis. The sequence goes on along the minus strand of CAUOFW020002092.1, from coordinate 733,073 downwards.
AAAAATCACATATTATTTTTATATAACCAATAATTAAAAAAAAAATCATTTGATAAGTAATTTTTATGTATGAGATGAGGAGCACAGATTTCTTGAATATTGTGGCTAATTTATCTATATAATATTACAGTTTGCAAGTTGAATTTTCACTTTATAAAAACACAACGGTTAAGAATTAATACGGATGAAACTCAAAGTCAGGCCTTGATGGCCTAGACGCCTGACCAGCCCAAGAGGTCCGAAGCAGAAAAGTGGGACCTGGCATCGGCAAAAGCCTATAGCCCAGCAGTCCAGGTTTAGCCCAAACCATAAGGCGATTCGGAGAGTAAAAGCTTAATCCAAGCTATTTTTGGATGAGCAAAGGGGACCACGTGTCCAGGGGGACACCCATGACGCCTGTAGCAATCCCAGAAGGTGGAGCACCAAGTTGCCAGAAATCATGGCAATGGCAACGCCGGATGAACAGTGATCGTGGTGACATAAGAACAAGAGGGGGTCAGAGGAAAAAACAGCTAGAGGCCCTAGGAGAAGCTGGTATAAATGGATAACGATAAGAAGAGGACTACAACGGCATCTCCCCGAACAAAAAAAAGATCAGAGAACATTTGAGAGGCAAAGAGCGTAGAAAGCTGAGAGAGAATACCAAAATAATCATTCTTTGTAAGTGGACCCTGAGTCCCAAGTCACTGGAGGCACTTTACCGGCAGATGAATACATAATCCCAGCGAGCAAGAGACTCTGTTGATAGTAGACGTAGCCTTAGTCCTTCGGCTAAGGTGAACCACTTATATTCTCTGTCCAACTGTTCATAAATGTTTAATCCACAATCTGCAAAGCTATTCTCACAATATCACCCCATCATAATCGGGCTTGGGCCCTAAAATCCGAGTACCATCAGTTGGCGTCGTCTGTGGGAATGCCTTTCATCGTTTCTTTATCTGATTTCTATTTGATGGTTTCAACTCGGAATATGAGTAAAGCTCCTACCAACCTTCAAGCCCACCAGAACCTGCCAGAAGATCCCCCGATTCTAGAAGTGGACACCGCAAACCACTTCACAGCGACGAACCTTCCCCCCCTCGAGGGGATGGATACTTTTCACCGAACCACGATGCAACTTATGAAACAAAACCAGAAGCTATTGGAATGGATACGGACTCACCAGCTCCCTCCATTCCCACTAGCTCAACAAGAGGCCCCTCCACCGCCAGCAGGTCACGATGCTCCCCTTCGAAGACACTAGGCTCCACCAAATGGGGTCACAGAGCTCCACGAGCACGGCCACTCTCAAGAAAACCATCGGAGAAGACGCCTCGAAGGACAAAATGAGGACGAGGTCCATAGCCGAGCCACTGCTGCCTTCCAACAGGATAGACCTCATCCTCCGTTCGAAACAGATGATTGCATATGGGAACAGAGAATCCGTGAACTCCAGCAAGAGTTGGGCAACGTGAAAGAAGTGGTTAGAGGAAAGGCCCCCTACACCATGGATGCCCTAGTCCAGCAAACCGAGTCGCCATTCATGCTTGAGGTCCTCCATTTCCCTCTCTCTCAGAAGTTTCGGATGTCGTCGGTAGAAACATTCGACGGGACCAAAGACCCAGTGGACCACTTAAATTCCTACAAGAATCAGATGGAACTCCAAGGGTATCCCGACCCGATTCGTTGCCGAGCTTTTGCCATCATTCTGAAGGGGTCGGCAATAGCTTGGTTCAATAAGTTACAACTGGCGTCAATCTCCTCCTTTAGGGAACTATCAATACAGTTCGTCTCACATTTTATCGGAGCAAGGACGTACAAAAAGCCGTCCTATCACCTGTTGAGCGTCAAACAAGGACCAAACGAGTCCCTCAGAAGTTACGTGCAATGCTTCAACCAGGAATGCCTGAAGATAGAAAGCGTGGACGATAAATTCGCATTAACCACGTTCATGTCGGGGCTCGAAGTGCAATCCAAGGACTTTCTCTTCTCTATTGCTAAGAACCCTCAGGCTACTATGGTCGAGGTGTTAGCAAAGGCTGAGAAGTACATCAACGACGAAGAAGTTCTTCACCTGAAAAGAAGTTCGGTAACGCCGGAAGGGGACAAGAAGAAGCGAGACCACAGCCCCAAAAGAGAGAAGAGGCGCGACCGTTCCTCAAGAAAAGACCGCTCTTCGAGAAGAAGAAAAGAGCCTTCCCCCAAAAGGAGAGGAAATGTCCGAGATCGGCTAGGACCTCCTCTACGAGAGCTACAGTCGCGGTATACTCCAACTCGACTCCCACCCCTTGTCACCTCGATCGCTCAAGTCCTCCACGAGGTCCAAAACGAGAGGTTTATCCAATGGCCACCGCGAATGAAATCCGACCCTAGCAGGCGGGACGCCACTAAGTACTATGAGTGTCACAAAGACACTGGTCACGAGACAAACGACTGCATATAACTCAAGAAAAAGATAGAATATCTGATCTAGAGGGGACACCTACGCCCCTACTTGGCAGCAGATGGAAGGGCTCAGAATAATCAAGGCCGAGAAGACCGAGTTGCCCCGGAGCCCCCTCATCAGCACCAACAAGCCCTTGGCGAAATCCGCGTAATCTCTGGCGGATTTGCCGGAGCAGGCGAATCCAGTTCAGCACGTAGAGCACATGCTCGGAAGCATGTTCGGAAGACCACCTTGAAATCTACACCGTATGAAAGGTGCCTCGCTGAGAAATGGAGATCACCTTCTCAGATGCGGACCTCGGAGAATGTCAGCATCCACATGACGACCCCTTAGTCATAAAGGCGATCGTTGCCAACAAAACCGTGCACCAAGTACTCGTCGACAACGGAAGCTCCGTTGATATCATTTTCTTGTCAGCTTTTGATCAACTGGGTATAGAAAGGTCGAACCTCAAACCCGTGAAATCCCACCTACTGGGTTTCTCAGGCGAAAAGGTCCTCCTAGTTGGATCCATCCAACTCATCCTCACCATCGGGGAACAGCCCTACCAAGCTACGACCACCGCTCGGTTCCAGGTAGTAGACAATCCATCTGCCTACAACATCCTATTTGGTAGGCTATCTCTCAACTCCATCAAAGCGATAGCTTCGGCATATCATTTGGTGATGAAATTTTCCACGAAGAATGGGGTCAACATGGTCAGGGGAAACCAACGCCTAGCCAGAGAATGCTACGTTGTGTCGATGAAACAAAGGAAGGTGGAATCGGTCCAGCTAGAGGACCTGAACATGAGAGACGAACTAGATACCAGGCCTACCCCTATAGAGCAGTTGGAGGCCGTGCAGTTGGCGACGACATAGTCAATGTTGCTCTCATCCATCAATGAGAAGCTCATCTCATTCCTAAAGGTAAATGCTGATGTTTTCACCTGAAAACAAGAGGATATGGAGAGAATAGACCCCGTAGTGATCGTGCATCGTTTGAGCGTTGATCCGAGCTGCAAGCCTATCAGGTAGAAGAGAAGAAGCTTCCAACCGGAAAGGCAAAAAACCATCAACGAGGAGGTAGCTAAGTTGTTGCGGGCCAAGGCCATCAGGGGGGTTGATTACCCGACTTGGCTCGCCAATGTCGTACTCGTAAGAAAGGTGAATGGTAAGTGGCGACTTTGTATCGACTTTACCGACCTGAACCGAGCATGCCCCAAGGATAGTTTTTCCTTGCCTCGAATAGATCTGATTGTCGACGTAACCGCTGGCCATGAGCTCCTCATCTTCATGGACGCATTTTTGGGCTACAATCAAATAAGAATGGACCCCAACAACCAGGAGAAGACATTGTTTGTCACAGAACAAGGGATATATTGCTACCAAGTGATGCCCTTCAGCTTAAAAAATGCCGGAGCTACCTACCAGAGACTAGTCAACAGAATGTTCTGCAAAAAGCTCGACATGACCATGAAAGTCTACATAGACAATATGTTGGTAAAATCACTCAAGGCCGAATCACATATCCACCACCTTGGGAAATCTTTTGAGATTATGCGCCAATACAGACTGAAGTTGAACCCGACAAAATGCGCCTTTGGGGTATCTGCAGGGAAGTTCCTAGGGTTCATAGTTAGTAGTAGGGGCATCGAAGCAAACCCTGAAAAGGTTAAGGTCGTCCTCGAAATGAAACCCCCTACCAACACCAGGGAACGCAGTTCCTAACAGGAAGAATAGCAACGCTTAACCGCTTTGTCTTGCAATCCAGCGATAAATGCCAACCTTTCTTCAAAGTGTTAAAAGTAGCCTTCCGGTGGGACGAGAAATGTGACGAGGCCTTTCATGCCCTGAAGGCTTACCTGGCCTCCCCACCCGTGCTGGTAAGTCCTAAAGAAGGAGACATCCTGACCCTCTATCTGGCTGTATCAGAGTTCTCGATTAGCGCTGCCGTCGTAAAAGACAAAGAAAGAATTCAACAACCGGTCTACTTCTACAGCAAGGCCCTCTGAGGAGCCGAAGAGAGATACCCAAAAATGAAAAAGCTCGTGCTAGCTCTACTGATGGCAGCCTGAAGACTAAGGTCGTACTTTTAGGCGCACACCATCGAGATCCCGACGGACCAACCAATGAGACAGGTCTTTCATAAATCGGAGGCCTCGGGAAGACTCGTCAAATGAGCAATGGAGCTTAGCGAATTTGACATCAAGTTCAAATCCAGAATTGCGGTCAAAGGGCAAATCGTGGCTGACTTTCTGGCCGAGTTTACAACACCACCCGAAGAGAGTATTGAAGACAGTGACGGCTTACCAACGTGAAAGTTGTATGTAGATAGGGCCTCAAATGCCAAAGGATGCGGAGCAGGCCTCATCCTTACATCCCCAGAAGGTTACGACCAAGAATATGCCCTGAGATACAACTTCTAAGCGTCCAATAATGAGGCGGAATATGAAGCACTCATAGCCGGCTTAAACCTGGCTCTGTCAATGGAAGCACAACAGATCATGATCTACAGTGACTCACAACTAGTGATAAGACAAATCGAGGAAGAGTACGCTGTCAGGGACGAGAAGATGGCACTCTACGTGACCGAGGTGTGGAAGCTCTTGAAAAGATTTGTATCAGCTGAACTGGTTCAAGTTCTCCGAGAAGAAAATTTTCGAGCTGACGCCCTGGCCAAGTTGGCCACCATCGACAAACATGGCCTCCTTGGACAGATACCCGTCGAGACGCTGACCCAGCCTAGCGTACGGCTCGACATCGAGCTAAACGGAGAAATTCAGACTCTCCCAGTTGAAGGAGAGACTTCCTGGATGGGCCCCATCAGATCATTCGTGCTAGACGGAGTTTTACTCGGAAACCCAAAGGAAGCTGCGAAGCTGAGATCCGGGGCGGCAAGATTCACGCTGGTCAGAGGTAACTTGTACAAAAGAGATTTTTTGTTTTCACTAATGAAATGCGTATCTGAGCCTGAAGCAGATTACATCCTGAGAGAAATACACGAAGGGATGTGCGAAAATCACATTGGAGCGAGGACGTTGGCGAATAAAGCGCTACGACAAGGCTACTTTTGGCCAACCATGTCCAAGGATGCCAAGGAGATAGTAAAAAAATGTCAAACTTGTTAGATTCACGGTAATTTACCACACTGCCCGCCAGAGCAACTCACCCCCGTGGTTAGTCCCTGGCACTTTCAGCAGTGGGGGTTAGACATTATGGGCCCCCTGCCAATAGGGGTCGGACAGTGCAAGTTCGTCGTGGTCGTAGTGGATTACTTTACAAAATGGGCTGAAGCAGAGCCTCTAGCCAAGATTACGGCACAGAAAGTCAAAAACTTCGTTTGGAAGTCCATCGTATGCCATTTTAGTGTCCCTAAAGTAGTCGTCTCGGACAACGGGAAGCAATTCGACAATCCTACATTCACGAGCTTTTGCGAAGGACTGGGAATCTGGAATTATTTTTCAACTCCCGCGCACCTGTAGTCCAATGGGCAAGCCAAAGTAACTATCATAACGATCAAGTTGGCATTGAAAACCAGGTTGGAAGCTTCAAAGTCGCAATGGGTAGATCACCTCCGAGCGGTACTATGGGCATACCAAACAACAGTGAGGACAGCAACTGGCGAGACACCTTTCAGCTTAGCGTACGGGACAGAAGCAATAGCCCCGATTGAGGTTGGCATTCCTTCAGCAAGGATCGAACTCTTTGATTCCGAGCAAAACGAGAGATCCTTACTGATAAACCTCGACCTCCTAGATGAAAAAAGGGACAAAGCACTACAATGGATATTCTCCTACCAAAGGGACATGACCAGATTTTACAACAAACGGGTAAGAAGACGAAGTTTCAAGCCAGGCGACCTGGTGTTGAAAAAGCTTCTCCTAGCCAGGAAGGACCCCTCCCATGGAAAACTCGGTCCCAACTGAGAAGAACCTTATCTCGTGAAAAGAATAGTCCGACCTAAAAATTACGAGCTGCAAACAGAAGAAGGGCGTACCCTGCAGCACTCATGGAATGCGGATCACCTAAAGCTCTATTACTAATAACTTCGTGAGAATATTCTATAATGGAAGAAGGAGGATTGTCATGAAAGTTTTCCCTTGGAAATCAAAAGAGTTTTTTTTTTTTTTTGAGAAAGGAAATTTTCAGCCTAAGTGTTTAAGAGCTCGTAAGCTCAGAAAAGGCAGGCTTTTCAGCCTAAGAGAGCTCGTAAGCTCGGAGCGACCATAATTTTTAGCCTAAATGTTTAAGAGCTCGTAAGCTTAGAAAAGGCAAACTTTTCAGCCTAAGAGAACTCGTAAGCTTGGATCGACCAGACTTTTCACCCTAAGTATTTAAGAGCTCGAAAGCTCAAAAAAGACAGACTTTTCAGCCTAAGAGAGCTCGTAAGCTCGGAGCGATCAGACTTTTCAACCTAAGTGTTTAAGAGCTCGTAAGCTCAGAAAAGACAGACTTTTCAACCTAAGAGAGCTCGTAAGCTCAGAAAAGGCAGACAAACCAATATAAAGGCCCGAAAACACAAAGGCCAATCAATTCGAATCCAAAACACAGGAGTAAAGCACAGCAACACAAGATCAACAGCAAAAGGGGAGTTTTCATTAAGTCAAAACAGACCAGCACTACGGCCAGTACATAAAAAAAAAGAAGCAACGACTGGCAAAAACTGGCAGGACATAGAAGCAGCAACAACCAGGACATAGAAGTAGCGTGATTAAAAACCACCTCCCCTCTTCGGGTCCTCCCTGGTAACCCCCTTCAACTTGCGATCTCCCTTCTCCAACAGGGCATTCACCTCCTGCAAACGAGCGAGCTCCACCTTAAAAGTATCTCTTTCGCTCTCCACCTCCACCAACCTCTTCTTCAATACCTCCACTTCAGCCTCCGCTTCACGAGGCAGGGAAGGCGCGACCTGGATCCTAGTCGAGCTTCCACCAATCCCATAACGGACTAGATTCTGAGGGGTAACAAGGACAGAATAGGAAAGGGGAGAATTTTTTTCAACCTTGTGAACATTGGATGCCTCCTGTGGAGTAAGGCAAGGAATATATGCACAACACAATGTAGACAGAAACAAGGTCAATACAACATTTGACTGCAAAAATTGATTTAAAATCCACAAAGAATAATTACCTCTCTCCCTGAGAGCGAGGGATCCAAAGGCAACACCCTTCATCCACCACAGGCTCCCACGAGTCCCCCAATACAAAGAAGAAGTGCTAGGCCCACCCATCCGAAGAGGGGGGAATGTCAGCAACGAAACGCGGGTGGAAGTACCATTTGAAAAGGAGAAAGTAGATAGAAGGGGGAAAGTCAAAGGAAAGATCAAGAAAGTAGAAAAACTCAGAAACAGTAGGAAAAGCTTTGAAACCCTACATTCGCCAAAAGATAAAGAAACCAACCAAAGTAGCCCATCCTGAGGGGGAAAGTTGAGCGGGACACAGACCATGATGAGAAAGAATCCGAACTAAGTCCTGATGAAGAGGGAGCCGAAGGCCACACGCAAAGGCCCCCTCAAAAAAAGCAAACTCTCCCGGAGCAGGTATACTGCAAGGCTCATCAGGGGATGAGACCCTAACAACCAGATCTATAGGCAGATCATAGAGACCTTTTAACTAGGCAGCGTCTGCCGCAGTGAGTGTGGAGGCTCTTAAAGAGTGAGGAAGGAGTCATTAGTCCAAACATCTAAGAAAATGAGCGTCGAAGAGAGTTAAACGTCTGGAAAATAAGATCTTTGTGATGAAGTGGTAGTGCTATGACTTGAAGCTTTGGAGAATATATAACCTAGAGGAACGACTGTTAGAATCCCACATACGAAATAGCAATAAATAAGGGTGCAAGATTCAAAAAGCTGGGTGAACCCTTTAACAGTTAGCTTAAATGAACAGTCATTTCGCACGTTACCCGAAAATCACGCGGCTGTGCGTAGCGTGAAGGCCACCCAGAAACTAACATTTACTCTAAACAGACCAAAGGCCTCTTTGGAGCAAGGGGGCAAGGAGTACCAGGAGTACCAACAGAGCAGATACATCACATCAGAAAACGCAAAAAAAAAAAGTGTTTACAATTTCCATCACCAAAAAGCATTTACAGACAAGACAAATTCCATTACCAAAAAGTGTTCACAAAAAACGAAACAAACAAAAAACACAAAAGCAGATCTTTAAAGCTATTCAGAGTGGAGCAGCATCAAAAACACCATCACCCGGAGGAGCGTCAAACCGCAGCTGAAACTGCCCAAGATCCAAGTCAGGGAATTCCTCAATTGCCTGGTCGACAAAATTGAAAAAACCATCTACAAAAGCCCTGGCCGCCTCCAGTTGGGATTTCTTAATCTCCTTTCGCTGACTCTCTGCTTGACAAATTTCCTTGTTGTTTCCTAACCTATAAACATCACCTTTTAGCATGTATATTATATGAATAAAGGGGAGTGTCACTCTCCTAAGGATGATGTCAAAAGAAAGGGCAACGCCTGGTGGATGAATGAGATTTCAAATGTGAGTATGTGTGAACAAAAGTGCTCCCCAAGCGCAAGGAGACTTTCACGGATCGTGTTTTACTTTGTAGTATTCCAAGGTCGTTTCCACGGGGAAGGAAGTAAACCGAGGGGAAGGTGATTTTGGGAGAAAGAAAGTGTAAATCTTTGATTGTTGGAAGTTGTTTGATGCTAGTAAAATGAGAAATAAATGTTGGCAAATCCAAGAGGTCACTCCAATAGGAATACCGTCTCAACTCAAAACCCTCCTCCAATAGAGCATGAATGAACGATTGATTCGTGGGAAGCTAGGGGTAAGATTGGTGAGTATCTAAGCATAAACCGTGACTAGACCTACGGAATATCAAAGACTCACCAAGTTATCCACCCTCAACCCAGTCAAACCGAACCATTGAACTCTGAAAAGAGGGGAGGAGAATGAGTTGAAATGGTATACCCAAGTGGAGGTTCCTCTTGATTTTGCCAACTAAGAGATTTAGTTATTCATGCTTAAAATAAAGACAACAATATGATGAGAAAACATTATGAAAAAAAATAAAGACTAAAGCTAAGCATAAACGAATTGCATAAATTTAACTTTCGGATAACCACCTCTTACTAAAGATTGGATGAGAAACTACTCACTCTTCATGACTTTGTTAAAACTAGAAAAGTGAGTAATGTTCATCCCTCCAAGTAGAGGAGTTACAAGGTAACACATTTTACATAAGGAGCCGATCTTCGACAAAGAATGAGTGAATCACGTTCCACCCTTCACGGCTTTGGTAAAGCTCTAGAAAAGTGGAAGAGTTTCACTCCTCTAAGGGAAGAAGGAAGCTCAAGCAATGGAAGTAAAAGAGCAATAACACAATAAAAGAAAGCAATATTTAAAGTAAAAGAAAACAATAAATTAAAAGGAAGCAAGAATACAATAAAAGAAAGCAATACTCAAAGAAAGCTATAAGCAATAAGGAAAGCAATAATAATTTTGGAGGATTTTTCACTCCCAAAAGATGAATGTTTTACAAGTCCTAATGGGTGGTATTTATAGGCAACAAGGGAGGGTGAAAGTCTTGTTAGGTGGCTTTGAATTCTTTGATCCTCCTTTGTTTTGAGCTTTGATAATTGGCACCCCCAGTAGTTTGTAGCTTTAATGTAATTGGCTCCCCAGTAGTTTGTAGCTTTGAAGCACAAAATCCTGAAAAGAACAACAATTAATGCATTATCCTTTATTCACACACTAATTCTAATTTGATTTATTTTGACTAGTTTAACTTTATTCAACTAACACAATTTACCTATTAAATTATGCCTTAATTAGGGTTAATCACTCTCAACCACCTGACATTCAACCGACAAAGAGTTGTCCAGCTCGACATTTGAGGCCTGCAAGTCCCTCAGTGGGTCCTCCAATAAAGACTGAGCAATAGCAGAATCAAGTAATTCCCGGGTTCAGGCTTCACAATCTTCCCTAGAATGAGCCAATTCATCCCGAAAAGACATCTCAGCAGAAGTGCTGACAACCAACTACTTAAAAATCTAAGCTCGTTGGTCGAGAGCCTGCTCTAATTTCGCCTCGGTGGCCAGACCCCAATTCAAGAGGTTGAGATTCCGTCGACGAACTTCCCGAAGCTCATTCCGCAAAGTATGAATCTATGTCCCAAATGTGCAAACATGCGTTGCAGACTAAGAGCAAAAAGAAAAATTAAAAGCACTACAGAAGTAAAGGCGGGAATAACGAAGTAGAAGGTAGGATTACCTCAAGAAGGGCGTGAAACGCTTCTCGGTTGCGGGCCAGAAAAAGAAGGTCCACGGAACGTCTCAGGTTAGCCTGAGGGATCAATCTCATTAACGCGCGACTGCTCATACTCACATTCCTCAGTAGACTGCCCTTGGGATCGATCGAAGGAAGAAGTGAGGCACCCGCCGAGCTGGAGCCAGCGACACCGGTGGAGTCGAAACCTCGTCGAACCGGTCCTGTTATCGCATTAATCACAACTCGATCCACCGTCGTAATAGACCCCGACTCAGGAACCACCGCCTCTGCGGCACCAGACGGGGACCTAGTAGTCGGCAGCGAGATCGGGACTTCACCACCAATGCCCGGAGCCGAGCCCGTATAATCCCCTCCTTGATGAGCCTTCTTGACAGGAGACTCTGAACTTATGGCTCGCCTTCTTTGACTGACTTGCTCCAAGATCGCCCTTCGTTGTGTAATCAAGTACGAAGGAACTGCATAAACAGGCCAAAGAGAGAAGTAAGGGCCCCGACAAAACTATGAACAATATCGAGAGGTCGGATACTCACAGCTACTCGACAAAGATGATGGAACGTGACACATCAGCTCCATAAACGAAAATAGAGGACAACCCCAGGCATGTCCAACTCTGGTCAGCTCCTCCCCCGATAAAAGCGGTAGCTCGCCTGCAGCCACAAAGGCAAACTAAATTATCATCCCCTGAGGAAGATGTAATAATAGAAGGAAAACAACAAATAAGAACCTACCCAGATTCTTGCGCTGACCCCATTCAGTAGGAACCCTGGCAGTCGTTGAAAAATGGGCCCTGTATTCCCAGCCAACTCCAGAAACGAAGAAGTATCTCCTCCTTCATCCTTCAGGCTCCGGAGGAAGGTCAGAAATGAGAGCCTCTCTACCCTCCTAGGAGTAAAATGGTAAAACTCAGATACCTCCTCGGGGTGGAACAGATGAAGAAACTCCGGAATGGTAGCCCTAGACTGGGGAAACAACCTCCCCCACATCGCTGTAAAGCCTAGTAGGACCGCCGAGGCCGTAGGGAGGAGCATGGAGGGACAGAAATCGAAAACATGCAGGACCTCCCTGATAAACGAAGGAAGAGAAAATCGCAGCCCTAATAGAAAAGGGGCCTCGAAGAAATAGGCCTCGTCCCGGACCAAACAATAGAAATGATACAAATTAACATGACGCACAACCACACCAGGTGGGATATCGAAACCCCTGGCAAGAGAGTGAGCCTCTTCCTCCCCAATCTCACTAGCCTCAACATCGGGAAAGAGACATTCCATAACATTGCAAGAAGAGGGAGGGACCCTAGCCATGAGAACAAGAGGAAAATATCTTCCTAAGGCAAGATACTGAAGGAGAAAAGTTGTGACTACGGAGAAAGCGAAAAGTTCTAACACCTAAGGAAAGGCAATCAGTCCCTAGAAACGCCCATTTATAACCCTAGCTGACATGTATCCATCATCCCAGTCGGGTGCAATTAATACACGCCCCTCGCATTTAAGTAAGGAACACGTGGCGTAGTGGGAATCACCGAAACGTCATGATCAATGAGCCATTATCCCCATTGGCGGCGCACGTTCTTTAACAGGTGAAACCGTCATAACTATAGTACGGAGAAAGATGTGTGAAGAGAACAAAATGACCCCATGGTTCACAGGAAAACACTTAAAGGAAGGGGCATGCGACTTCTGGCTGAGTCTGCTATCTCGCCCTGGTCTATGATTAACCCGCCTTGGAAGAGACCAAAATCAGCTCGGCTACACAAGGCCAAGGCGTTTGGCCCCACCACGGCCACACGAAATAGCTCGGGAATCATAAATTAGGGATCTCGAAGTTAGCAAACAACATCATCATTGTCATTCAACAGAACCAGAGAAGAAGATATTGTTTATAAGCAATAAGAGAACAACGACATTCCTAGTAAAAAGCCGTTCTAAACTGAAAATTACAAAAAAAAGGTACTACAAAGATCTTTGTCGAATCACCAAAAATGAAAAAGGAGAAGCAACCATGGGTCCGCGTCAGGTAGTCGCCTTACCACTACCGCCGACTCCCTCGTCAGTCTTCTCAACCAAGACATCGGGTTCCTTAGAAACGGAAGCCCCCTTAGTCCCTAGCACCACGACCTCTTCAGCAGTCACTGACCTCTTCTTGAACTCAAGATGTGGCACAAAGGAATACAGGTCAAGGTTCGAATGAGCATCCTCTATCTGGTCCCTACAGTTCATGAACCCATCCACAAAGGTTAAGGTGCACTTTTTCAACAGATCAGACACCCGGGCTCACAAAGACGACAACTCGAAATCCTTGGCCTTCAGGTCTGTAGCCTTAGCATTGATTTTGTCGTCCTTGGCCACGAGGTCCGCATCTTTAGCCTTGAGCTTAGCCTCTAAACCCTCGATCTGCGATTCTTTGAGCGCAATGTGGTCCTGATGGCGGGAGTCCAGCTCATCATTGATCCTCTTCAATTCTAAGGCCTCAGAAACCAAAACCTGCAACTTACTCTCGGCAGCATCTTTGTTGACTGTCATAGCATCAAGAGCATCCTGGGCTTTCTGGAGATCCCACTCATGATGAATATCCAACATTTTCACGCATGCGAGCGACTACAAAAAAAAGAGAAGGGGATCAACCAATGCACAAAATGAGAAAAGAACTCAAGAATGACTTGAGTAACTAAAAGGAACAAGAAGATACCTCATCCAGGCCTTGGATGGTATGGTGGACCTTCTTTTTAAAAGGAACCTCCATCACTGACTGAGGATTCGACCTAGAGATCAGCTTTGATAGAGCGGCCACTGTGGCTTCAGGATCGCGAAGAAAGCCGCCTCCACTCACCTTAGACTTAGAAGGGCCGGACTCCCCTCTTTCACCCTTTGGAGGAACCATCTCAGGTAAGACAGAATGGAGAACCGAAGAACTGAGCTTATCCGCTAAAGCCCCCTCCAAGCCAGTGTCACCTTTGGAAGGTGCAGGAGGAGGCGGGGGCACGACAGCATCCCCTCGGGGAGGGACGACTTCACTTTTCTGTCCCAAAGAAGTGGGTATGGGCCTAGTGGCCAACGCCTCCTTGGGTAGCAGCTGACCTCCCCTCTCCAATCTCTTCCTCTTTCTCGACTGCTCGGTATCCGAGAATACCGTCATGATAAGATCTTGGTCCACGTTACCCGACTGGGAGACAGAAAGTGGAGCAGCCTCTGAAGCTCAGATAATGGGCGGTCCAAGCCCGTGTTTAGCGAGGTTCTCGTCGGTCACCAAGTCGAAGAAGTTCCTCAACCCAAATGCCTCAATTCTAGCAATCTGCCTCCTCCGTGCCGAGTATTGGGCAGAATTCTGCAACTCAAATCAAAAGTTAGAAACACAAAGAAAATGAGGAGAAAAGAAGATAACAAAGGGGAATGCGGCCGGTAGATTAGCCTTACGAGTGTTCCTTGGGACCCTCCAAGATCTTGGAACACGAGGAACGTCGCCAGGCTCCCCCGACAACTCCCAGGAATCACCCTTGGAAAAAAAAACCTTGGTTTCCATCCTTCATTGGAAGACGAAAGCCCGGAGATCAGAGTCTTCGCCTTTAGTCGTTTAGCAAAATACAAGAAACCTGAGGAGGGAGAAGACTTCAACTAGAAAAGAAAAGCAAATTCTCGTATAGAGGGGAGGAGAAAGTTCCCGCTCTCAAACCAATGGACGAGGAAACCAACCAGAAGGCCCCAACCGTTGGGGGACAACTGGGCAGGGCAGACATTGTAGAAACCAAGAACGTTCCAGATAAAAAAATGGATAGGAAATCGAAGACCAGCCCGGAATGCAGACTCCAAGAAGCAAGTGAGTCCGGGAAGAATAGAATTGCACCTTTCGTGCTTCCCAAGGGAATGTAATTCCACGGCATCAGAAAAGTGATACTCACGCCTCAACTCCTCCAAATCCTCATCACCGAGACAACTAGGTGTCCCCTCTGCACAACAACAGGTCAGACGGTTCATGACGAGTTCATTTTTTAGAAACGGGGGGCGGAGCCGGCCCGAATTTCCTCTTCTTCGTTCGGGTTAGAGAACCAGGGGGCAGGGCAGAAAGAGGCGCAACCTCGGCTGGAAGCACCGGGGATGTAACTCCAGTAGTAGACTCAAGGGTTCTGCCATCGGCGGAAAGAGAACGCCCACTAGAGGAAGCGATAGTGGTCTCCTCGGTTTTCCCACTAACAGATTCCGACTCGAAAGAAGAAAAGGAAATGACAAATTTCCCCATCAAAAGGTTAGACCTCACACCAAAATGAAGGGAAGGGAAATGCAAGGCACAATCCGTCAAAAATAAAAGTTTCAAACACCAGGTCTTGAGTAAGGCTACCCTCGCCACTAATGAATGACTTATAAATCGTGAAAGGAAAGAAAGGTCATCAGAGTGCTCTCTAAAATAACTAAACCTCCAGATTAGGAAGCGAAACCCAAAATCCCACTAGGGAGGGTTAAATGGATCCAAGTCGAAATAGCAAGGAGAGAGGAAGAAGGACGTACCTAGTGAAACGCTAGAGGAAGAGTAGAAGCAGAAACAAGGATGTCGTAAGTCTCCCAAGATTCTGGATCAAATTCAAATGCATAGAAAGGGAAAGGAGCACGAAGGAAAGTGGGACTCAGAAACACAGAACAAAAAGCCAAGACACCTTCCCCCCTTTTTTCCTTTTGAAGGACGTATATGTATGTGTGAAACATTAAATTCGTGACAGGCAAGTGACAGGACACGCCCCAAAAGCCGTTTCCACGAGCTCACCCGATGGTGACACGTGTATATTGTCATCCCATCATCGTCGACAAATGGAAACATGGCCCAATCCTGATCAAAACCAATAGTTGGGCACAATCATCATTTCGAAAGTCCATAACAAGCCTAGAAAAGTCATTTTTAACCCCAAGCCAGAAACGATAACGTCTTCATGACCTGGGGCTGGGGGGCAACTGATACGGACGAAACTCAAAGCCAGACCTTGATGGCTCAAACGCCTGACCAGCCCAAGAGGTCCGGAGTAGAAAAGCGGGACCTAGCATCGGCAAAAGCCTACAGCCCAACAATCTAGGTCCAGCCCAAATCATAAGGCGATTCGGAGAGTAAAAGTCCAATCCAAGTTATTTCTGGATGAGCAAAGGGGACCACCCCTGACGCCTGCAGCAATCCCAGAAGGTAGAGCACCAAGCCGCCAAAGATCATGGTAACGACAACGCCGGATGAACAGGGACGCTGGATGAATAATGATCGTGGTGGTAGAAGAAGCAGGAGGGGGTCAGAGGAAAGGACAGTTGGAGGCCCTAGGAGAAACTGATATAAATGGATAACGATAAGCAAAGGATTACAACGGCATCTCCCCCAACAAAAAAAAGATTAGAGAACATTTGAGAGGCAGAGAGCGTAGAAAGTTGAGAAAGAATACCAAAATAATCATTTTTTGTAAGTGGACCCTGAGTCCCAAGTCACTAGAGGCACTTTGCTAGCAGATGAATACATAATCCCAGCGAGCAAAAGACTCCGTTGATAGTGAACGTAGTCTTAATCCTTCGGCTAAGGTGAACCACTTACATTCCTTGTCCAACTGTTCATAAAAGTTTAATCCACAATCTGCAAAGCCATTCTCACAATATCACCCCATCATAATCGGGCTTGGGCCCTAAAATCTGAGTACTATCAAGAATGATTCAATTTTTATTTATTTTGATCTAATCGTACAAAATTTATCTTAAAAATTTTTTCTTACTAAAAAACCTCAATTTTTTTGTTCATATCTGTCTCTTATTTTTTATTAGTTCACTTTAATTATAAATTGTGTGATTAAAAATATAAGTATTATACGATTTAATGTTTTATTTTTGGTATTACAGAGTGTATTTAGGTACAAAATTATTATTGTTAGTCTATTTATATTACTGTAACAATCATTTTATTTGGGAGGAGGTTTGAAAAACTTTCCCTCACTTTATTTAAAATTCTGAAATTTTAAATATAAATTCTAATTTTTTTCTCCAATTAACACACAACACATGTCATAACTAAACCTCACTTATCTCTAACTATAACGCCCAATTAACACGGCACTCATATTTTATATCCAATTGCTCATCTACAAGCATTAATATTTATTACTATAATAATACAGAACAAAAATTTTGTCAATTACTGTATCACACGGGTGAGGGTGTGAATGGGGGTGAGGGGTAGGGAGTGCCGGAGTGGGGTGAAAAGGGGTAGGAGTGGGGTAAAGAAGAAAACACAGAAATCATTCTAATAAGCTCTCATTTATTAGTGGGATAATAAAGTTTTTGACCGCATTTATTATTTTTCTCAAAATAAATTTAATTATATTAACATAGCGATTAACTATTGAACTCTAACGGAGACTCTAAGACTCAAATTTCTAACTTCAAAAGACAATTACTAGTGATCTTTAACATAAAAGAGACTAAGACGGATGAAGAGGCCCGCAAAAAATAATCACCTCTCATTTGGTAATTACCCAAAGTTTAAAAATAATTATTGCTGGTGACATGTGTGGATAATAATATGGTGTTATGATTGTACCTGATATTTACTCAATTGTGAGAGACCAAGTTGATGACAGGTCTACTTTGTTTGCATGCAAACCTCCACCTGTAACATGCAATCGTTAAGTCTTTCTTCAACACGTGTAATTTCTACGCTGTCTCAACCTTATCAATCACCACCATGGCCATCCAGGGAAGTATATGCACGTACACCCCACGACTGAAGCAGAAGTTTCTGCGTTCTGCCCCCTCTCTCTGTCTCTCTCATAAAGTTCCCAGTAGTTTTCTTATCACGTCAAAGTTTCTGTTCCGTTTCTAGCCTAAAATGAGTCAGCAGCAACAACCACGGAGACCCCAAGGTGTGGAAGAACCCATCAGATACGGTGATGTTTTTAACGTCTCCAGTGACTTGTCTTCGACAACCATAGCACCACAAGAAGTAGCCACCATGCAATCAGCTGAAAACATAGCTCTTGGAGAGACTACAAAGGGTGGCCCTGCCTCTGTCATGCAGTCCGCAGCCGCGGCGAACGAGAAGACCGGTCTTGTTGGCCACGACGATGTCACAAATATGGCCGTAGATCAGGGCGTTACTGTAGCCGAAGCTGAGGTCGTCGGTTACCGTATTGTCACTGAAGCAGTCGGTGGACAGGTATATAACAACATCAATTTTGTCTGCATGTGTAAATGATAGATTACATCTTCTCTAAAAATTTATCCTTTTAGACGAGTTCGTGATTAATATAACTATCTTCATTTGCTTAGTGCTGATTGTGAAAGTTTAGGGTTTAAGATCAGTTGATCGTTTTACGGGAAACAGGTTGTGGGACAGTATGTTGACGCAGGACCAGTACTGGGAATGACGAGTCCAGCATCTGCACCAGGCCGTGATGCCATCACCGTTGGAGAAGCTCTGGAAGCAACCGCTTTGGCGGCAGGTGACAAACCAGTCGACCAGGGTGACGCCTCAGCCATACAGGCGGCGGAGGCTAGAGCTACCGGCCTTGGTCAAGTAACCCCTGGCGGTGTAGGTGCAGCCGCTCAGTCTGCAGCCTCATTCAATGCACAGCTTATCTTCGACGAAAACAAGACCAAGCTCGCTGATGTTTTGGCAGTAATTCTCTTCCTTAATTCTGTCTTGACTTTTGTTGTCAGTGATGGTCCAATGAATTGGAAGTTCATTAATGTTCTACAGGATGCCACCACGAGACTTCCAGATGACAAGCCAGTGACCAGAGAAGATGCTCAAGGTGTTATTGCTGCCGAGATTCGGAAGAAACCCGACATGGCTACCCATCCTGGTGGTGTGGCGGGGTCAATGGCAGCTGCTGCTAGGCTCAATCAGGAGAAGTAACGGGAGAGAAAGTAAATAGGCTTAGGAGATAGTCGAGTATGGGTGTAGTCTATACATTAAACAAGGATGTGATAAAGTTCTCTGTGTCTGTGTGAGTGGATCAATTTCTGTTTCTGGTACCTATTCTATGCTATGTATTGTATGAATCGTAACATAAGGTTATGTTTTTGGTACATTGATGTTTTAACTGCATCATTTTCCAGCCTGAACATGGTCGATCACAGGGAACTCTTCCAAGTTTCAAGATCAGAAATAGAGACAATACCAATCATAGTGTTTTATTTCTAGGATATAAGAGTTCGTTATGTATGTACATACTTGGTTGGTTCGTATTGACACTACCTATTATTATCCCCTAAATTTTATAAGTTTCTCACGTCTATCAGCTGAGAATTCAACTCCATTGGATTTTGGCCCTACAGTTTCCAGTTCCTTGTATCCATTGGAAAAAGTCCACCGAATTTGTGCCGCTACAGGTTGTCGTTATGCTGCTTGAGACCCTTAAACCCTCGAACATCGATAATATCCAAATCAACAATCCATTTAACAATGGCATTAGGCCGTAAATGGGTGTAAAGGAGGGAATTAATAACGATGTGAGCTATAATTCAATCAACCCTAATTCATTTCCAATCAAAATAGATTTGAGTTACACCTGTTAAACTGGGAATAAATAACCAAAAAAACATACAACCACCACCGCCACCCACCAGTGTCCTAGGGTCACCCACAAATAGAAACACAATGAGATGATGAGGGCATAAGAGGCATGGCTGGGCGAGTCGATTCAATTATGCATCTTGCTCTAGGGTGATAAATCGCTGGGCGAGTTAATCCAACGGAATAAGTGATCATTGGTAAATATTTCAAGTTAACATCAGTTTTCCTTATTACATTTAAGTGTCCTAGATTGAATAATTATATTTTCTTAATATTATAACATATAAAATCCCATGAACTCGAAATGCTACTATATTTGACCAGCAGGGTGTATAGTTGAACAATAAGACAGACGGAAAAGAAACTAAGAATATCCAAGCGGTACAATACTACGAAATAAGCAGTGCACTCAATGTTTAAATCTTCAAAAACATGCTCATTTGAGAGATCTAAAAACAAACAAAACTGGTTGCAGAAACAATAAAACAAACATAAAGCATAGAACCAGATAGATTATCGCTTCTTGCTGACACCAACAGTCTTTCCCCTGCGACCAGTAGTCTTAGTGTGCTGCCCACGCACTCGAAGACCCCAATAGTGACGAAGACCACGGTGGTTCCTGTCCCGAAGTAGAACAATTAACACATGAAAACATGCCAAAGAAGATTATACATCAAAAGAGTCAAACAAACCGTTGGCATTTACTCGTTACACCCATATGTGGCTTGTGGAACAAAGACAACTCCAGGATCATTAAAAAAGCTGCAGCTACAAAATGTAATTGATTCAAAAAAAACAGAACAAAAAGTAAACCTGATCTTCTTCAATCGCTCAAGATCATCCCTCAGCTTCATGTCCAGTGCATTCGATGTCACCTGAGAATACTTTCCATCCTTATAATCCTTTTTCCTGTTCAGGAACCAGTCAGGGATTTTGAACTGTCGAGGATTTGCGACAATCACCATCAGGTTATCAATCTCAGCAGCAGAAAGTTCGCCAGCCCTACACGAGTGATATAGTCAGACCAAATTTAGACAGCCCCAGGCAATAAGAAAAAATCAAAAGCAGATAATAGAATCCAGACCCACTATAATCGGGAAAAACCTCAGAAGTGTCCAACGAAAAACATATTGCAATTAGCAAGTTATATGCGGCTCACATGAATCATTACATGCATTGAAAACAATAAGCAAATTGGTATTTGTGTGGTTGGAAAACCCAATCTATTGTCTCACTGGCTCCATTGGGCTCTACACAGCACTATATTAAAAAAAATGCAATAAAAAGGCAGTCCATAGAAAGAAACTTGGATATAAAATATCACAGTTTCTGGGGAAATTCAAAATTTTTGTCCTCTAAGCAATAAACCCCGTCAGTCAGTTCCATATTATAACAAATCACAGAAAAGAAGCATAAGGAAAAGGAACATCTCAACTGTCAACTACTTGTATACGTACTTCATTTCATTCTTACTTCATTATTACATGAAACAATTAAGCCACCAAACATACATGGGCCACCCAATCATGGCACGAATACTAAAACAGCTCTATCACTCAACAATCCATCCAAAATATGCTTTCGAGCATTGCTACACAAGATGCTTTCTATTAGGCTTGCGATATCTTCAGTTTCCCCGTATGCTATTCTTTTCAATATCAACATTGCCAAATCTATACACTTTTATCATAAGCGAGGTTTTCAAGATGAGAACAAAACAGAGGAGGTGACAATGACAAGGGAAGATGATTCAATCAGAAAATCAAGTCAAACAAACCACTATCATTGTTGCAACATAATCCATATACAAAAGAAGACAGATTTACTTTAATCACGTTACCTCCACTCCCGCTATAAAGATCAGCGCGGATAAAAGAATAGAAAGCTAAAACTAATTTTTACAACAATTATATACTTCCAAAAAGAAAAAAGTTATGAGAAAAAATAAGTCGAGAAGTAGGAGAACCAGACTTTCAGAATAGAAGCAAAGGAAATACCTCTTGTTCATGTCGACATCGGCTTTCTTGCAGACGATGTTGGCGAAACGACGACCGATACCTTTGATGGAGGTCAATGCAAACATAATCTTCTGTTTTCCATCGACGTTCGTGTTCTGGACACGAAGAATGTGCTGAAAATCTTCATTCGCTACCAGCGACTGCAAAAAATCAAATGCGCAAACATCAATACAAAGTACTTGAAAATACATACAAATCTAAACAGATCAATTCGATTTAAGTGTTGAAGACGAGTGAGAAAGGGAGAGGAAGACAGTTGAATAGGCTTACCATTGCTAGGGTTTCAGACTCGGCAGAAGGCGGCTGCTAGAATACACCGGCGAAGAAGTGTGTCGAACCCTAGGCGAGAAAGCGTCCTAGGTAGTATATATAGTGTCGAAAGGATACACTTGTAAATTCGGTTGAAATTAGAATTAAAAATAGAATAAAAATGACAAGGACCCTAAGATTTGTCAACAAGGACTATAAGTAATTTCAATAATGGTATCTAAAATAATTATTTAAAATATATTTAAATATTATATTATCTATTTTAATTAATTATTTTTTTTAAATTTACTCCAACAACGCTATCTATTTTAACTAATCATTTCAATTAATTTTAATTAATTTTCAATAATACAATCAAAAAATAGTAATTCAAATATATATTGTAAAAATTTAATTAATTATAGGCTACCCACCTCTTAAAAATTACTACTCCCAAACCAAATAACCGAAGTTAGTTTTTTGGGAAAAATTTATTGAATTTTTAAAAGATTTTGTTGAATTTTTTGGAAAATTTATTAGATTTGTAGGAGGTTTTGTTGGATGTAACTAGTGAGAAGTGACTAACTAGATATAGCTGGTGAAAATAGAGTTATGAGAAATAAATAAGAAAATAACTAATCCGTTGAAACCATATTTCAGAAAGAAACTATCTAAAATAGTTAAAAAATAAACTTTAGCCAACCTTCAAAGAAATTTTAATGTTTTTTATTTCATAAAATTGTTTTTAAAATTATATAACTAAATAAATTCTGCGACACAAAAAAATACCAAAATAATTTTTTAAAAATAATTTTTAAATACTATTTTTTGAAACATAAATCAAAAGGCCAATAATTTCCAAGATTATTCCTACGTAATAGAACTAAACTTCAATGACAAGATTGCCCAAAAAATATTGAAAAGACAATTCTGCTTACCAATTCCAGATTAATTCATAAATTTTTAATTTAGATCCTTTATATTTCAGTCATGCCAGGTAGATGCGTACATATTCACTAAAACGGCGCCGTATTACATTAACTACGTAAAAGAATCAGCTCACGGCAAAGATAAAACAAAGTTCCTATCTAAACAAATATATACTAACTTAAAAAAATTTATCTTTCATAAATATTTTAATCTACATGTATTACCTATTTTTGACCAGACCGAAAAAAAGATAATTAAAGTGCGTATAAAAAAATCCAAACACACATGACAGTCGAACTAAAAAATAAATATTTAAAGTATCTCATAAAACCAGAAATTTATATTAAACTAATCACAACTACGTGCCTAAATATACTATAGAACCTAAAATTCAAGCATTTTTTAACTTACAATAATTTTTTAAATTACATAATTTTTTGATTCAATATATTAAATTTAAAAATAATAATTTTTCTTTTCTACTTTTTTTTTAATTACATGATTTAAAAATAATTTCTACATATTATTTTCAAAAAAAATTTCTCAAAGGGTCAAAATACATAACCTCAACAAAATATCATGTGTATATTTGAACATGTCTGAAATGTATTGAGTCAGAGAATATTTACCACAGGAATTCAACAAAAGATACTTCTATTTTTAAAACAACTGCAATTGTACAACAACTCATCGCTCTAGAGAGTAGTTCTAAGAATGCCTGTTGAGCTAAGTCAAGATACAAGAAAACTAAAAGGCCAAATACGCTTTATGGTACACAAAGTTTGGATATTCAAGAACGAACATTCCCGTTCACCCCCACCAAAATAACAACACAAAGAAAAGAAAAAGAAAGCACCAAACTCATAGAAGTAAGTTAAAACAGACTTCAGTTGAATATAAAAGTAGAAGCCATGTCAGATGGTTGCTTCCTGCGCAGGGTAGACCAACTAATGCCCTGGTATAAAGGAGTAACCTGAACCATGTTGAAATATGATAATGTATATGGCTTCACAAGGCACCGAGTAGAGAAGACATGCCGATGTAAACCGCCCTAGATAGATAGGAGTGCGGCTTATTGTGCCGAGTGTTTAATTTTTATAGATAAAAAAGTCACACCCAGTGCACAAAGACTTCCATTATACAAGGTTACCACAAGTCGTACGGAAGTGAGACAAACCAAAGTGATGTTTTGTAATAGGAACAAAGTGAAGTGGTTGGTGGTTGGCATCACTATATGGCTCAAAGGAATGCTTAATTTAATTGAAAATTAAAACATAAATGAGAAACTCTAAATGTAAATAAATAAGAAGTTAATGCCTAAATGAGCATTTAGAGGCCACACTAATCAAGTACACTATAAGAAAATCCTATGCCGATTCAGTCACATACTGCAAAGTCTTTGAAACAGCATGCATGAATGAACAAGGAGAAGGCTAACAATATGCAAGTCAGGGAGATCGGACAAGGCTAAATGCCTACAATTTCTCAGCGACTTAACAATATAGCTAAACAACTCTGCAAACAACTTGAAAACTCGAATTCAAGGTTTTCCTGACAAGTAAAGAGATATATACAGCACAATAAGGTTGTCAAAGTAACACAAGCCAGTAAGAGATTTTGTAACAACAACAAGCATACCTCAATATGAAGTTACTTTGTTTGCACACATTTGCATCAAAAGGACTCCACATTGTATTAATTAGATTGCAGAAAACCAGTTGTATATTTCCGTATCTTGCTATTCTTGTAGATATTGCCCTACCACCCCTTTTCAAAAAACAAATGTTTATCTACAGACTTGCACTCCTTAAAAGGCAGCATCTACTGATTAGCATTCAAATGCCATTGGAAAATCTTAACAAAAAAACCAAACATGCTACCCAAGTCCAGCATTCCACGCTTCATATTATATCTAGTCAGCACAGCTTACCACTCTTCAACAACCTACATGAACCTACCTGCAACACAATTCACCAAATGATAAGCCAAAAATTTAAAGGAAGCAAAATGGAGCAGTGTGAAGGCAAAAAGATGTCATTTGGTTGGAAACTGAAAAGAAAAATAACATGCCTAGAAGGGTTAAATATTATCAAGAAAGCACTTTTAATGAAAAAGTCTGACTCCATGGGAAGAGTTTATAAATTACAAATAATACACCATCATGCTGCATGGCAATGCAGTTGATCTTTAATGAACACCAAAATTTGTGAATTTTTGTTAATTTAGCTCTTCAAGTTGAAGCTTGGTTGGTAAAAGGAAAAATATGATAAAACTAATACACCTTTTCCAATAGTATAATCACCTCAGATATGCCAAACAGATTACGACTGCCAGAAGTACAGAGACCAACCAAATCAGGACAGGAGCTTGAGATGCTCAAGGATTCTGAATCACAAAGAGTGACACTAGTGTGATCAACCTGAGAACAAGACTCAGGTTGCTCTGATGATTTGGAGCACAACTTAGACCCCTTGGAAAGAGAATTCACACCCACAGAATAAAAATCAGCTTGAGAAGCAGCAAATTGTTCTTTAAGCTCTTGCACATCATTGCGAGCAACCTCTACTAAACTAGTTTGGTTCACCCCAACAGGGCAAGTCAAGGAAGATGCCCTTACCCCAGAAATATTACCGTTATCAACCCCTAATCCTGTTTCTGAGGACTTGCAAGATCCAGGATCCATATAAGAGGCTGGGGAATCAAATCCAGCAGTAGCATACAGGACGGTCCCAGAGAAAGGAAGCTGCTTATTGTCAACTGAAGCGAAATCTTGGGGTTCATGAGTTTTACTAACATTCACCAGACATGGACAATTTTGGCTATTACCATCAGGCAAAGGTATATCCGAGTCCTCTGCAACATCTTCTGTTCTTCCAAGAGATGGCGAAGTAGTATGGGAGTCACGATGAAGTTGAATCTCATACTTTGCATCAGAGGACATCAGAAGTGTATCCCCTGAATCAGAAGCTTGAAATTCATGTAGCTCTGCATCATGACGTTGGTTCATGATTCCAGCAGGATGTTGTATCGAGCCCCCCTCAAGAGAACCGCAATTGGGCTTAGAAGAATTAACATCAGTATTCTGCAGAAAATCACCAGCATCTTTACCCCCTTCTAATGCATGAGTAGTTTCTCTCGCACAATTCATTGCATCAGACCCGATCTGAGGAACAATGGACGGTTTGATTTCCACTCCACAAATATCGTGTTGGGCCAAATTGGGGTTCCGTTCCCCAGTTTCGATATCAGGAAGAACCAATACAGAACTAGATGGAACATTTGGACATCTATTCATCCCCTCTGGAGTTTGCTGCCCGATTTCAGGAGCATCACAAGTTGAATCCTTGACAAGTTGATTGTGCAAGGAACCATCAGGATGATGCAAACCAGATTTACAAGCAGCAGGTTCACCATGTACTCCACTTGCATGTTGGACAATGGCCTCAGGGGAAGCACTGGAATCAGATCCAATGAAACATCCCCTATCAGAAACATTTGCCTCCACGTGCAACGTTTGAGGCTTAGTTCCAAGCTCAGTGGACTTTAGATCTACAGTAATGACATAGTTTGCATTAATTTAAAAAGGTCAAGGGAGGATACTATTCAAGAATATACGAACTACCTGCAGCCAGAATCATGTGTCCTTCAGCAACCTGATGCTTTGATAGAGGTTTCTCTAACATATCTGTGCCAGGAAACACTATCATACTCATGTGCCTCGTTGTTTTTCTTTTTGATTCAAGCAACTTGAAACCAAAAACCGAAGTCCAGGTTTGGAAAAGTTCGGATATTGCAGGTATAACCAATTTTTCCACATCAACAGAGCAGAGAGCCTGAACATAGTACCAGAAAGTGATAACAAATACAATGCATAAGAATTCTGACGTTAGGAAGCCCAAGAATTCGGCGTCATGATTATACCATTTGTTATCAGCATTAAAAGTAGACTACATCACACTATTCATGTACTATGCAAACAAAAAAAAATCTTGGATCAACATCATGTATTTACAAGAGGCATGTTTAGTGTTTGTACACACATTACCTAGATCATGAGTAATCTGGATTGGGCTACGAGCGGCAGTACAATCCTTTTTTTCGATACACGGTGCAATGCCGTTTAGTTAGTTGATATGTAGTTTTTCAACCATGGTTATCCAAATCACTGTCTTATATGAAATTATGTATAATTATGCATCCATACACACGTAATTAACTAATATTTATTTTATAATTTGTACAAGAGTTCCAATCGAACCATAATCCATACAATGTACCTGCTAATGGTTCTCAATAACAAAAGGTTAGTGGTTGTATACTTGATTTACGAAAAAAATTCTAGCATACATAAAATCAAAGTTTAACATATCACCAAAATTAAAAAATAATCAGCTAGGGTAACAAATTGGGATTAGGATTATAATTCTAGATAACCAAGATTGGGAGTCAACTTGAGGTTTACAATTTCAGACTGGGAATTTGGACGATCAGGAACACAAACCCACCCTATTTCAAGTCATGCTCCCCTCATTCATGAGGAGCTTGGGGTATCCACAATCCTAGTATTTATGGTTTGGACGTACACGATAGTTGTGGATTAAACAAATGTACACACACAATCTCGATGGATAACAAGGATATATTAACGAAGACCGAGGAAAAAGACTAACATTCAAATTTAAAATTATACTCTCACATTGTCTGCAATACTAGAATATATAAGTTCATGAAAAGGGGAACAAAATTACAAGAGAAAAATTCTAATGAATAAAAATACAAATTAAATTTAATCACTCTTACAGATTCAATTGCATTTAGGAGCCGACGACACATCCCTTGACGCCTATACATATTGCGAGTCCCGATGAATGGCATCTCCGCCAACTGACTCCCATGGATCCTGTTTATGAATGTTACAAAGCATGTAATTGTCAATAAATATATTCTTCAATTACAAAGCATACAAAATCTCACAAGATCATTCTACTCTTGGCACATTTGAGCCAGCACAAAATAAATTTAGATAGAGAATATTGAATCAAATTGCATTTCACATCAGGAAAAACGGATAAATACAATCAAGGACCATACATTTCAATGAACATTTGGCACTAACTGGGAAACATCAAATAAAAGTAACTTGGTGACATGCTTGCCCGCTGTCCTCAATTTTTTTCTGATTGCACCTTGAATTCTATTTGATGTTACACAAAGTTAAATACTTACACAGCCAAAAAGAAAAAAACAGGAATAACTACCAACAAAATCCCTTGGAGATTGATATAACTACAAAGACACCCTCTTGGTTGTCTGAAAATACACTAACACCCCGGCCAATGTTTGTCGAATAACCAGGATGACAGAAACTGTTCTTTTTTCACTCTCAATCTTTCATTCTATTGTCAGTGCAAACCATTTTATCTCTTATATAGCAAGAAAGAACAAAAGAAAGAACACCATCATCCTCCTATCACACACACATACACAACACACAGAATCTAAGTATTGAAAGAAAGAGCTAGAGAGAAACAGTGCCCAAAGCACAATTTTTCGTATCCACACCCTCTCTCATCACCGGTAATAATGATTGGCTAAAGCAAACTCCAATCAGATACCAATTTTGATCACCAGCATCAACCCAATTCGAAGCTGGAAAAACAATCACCTCTACTTTGTGGGGATTTCGTCCCCCAACCACCTAAAATCAAATGAAACCTTGAAGCCACTTTGGCTGACACAAAAAAGGCGAAGAAAATCATCTGTGACCCTAAGGTCTATAAATTTCTCTCAAACCCACCATCGATATGGCCAAACAAAATTCAGGTTCTCCCCTAAATCATCATGTCCCAGTTAAACTTGGCTGAATTTGAGTGCTGGGTTGATGGTTTTTGGTGGCCATTGCTGTGTATGTGGTGGTGAAGTTGGTGGGTTTGTGTTGTCAACTATCCGGGTGGAAGAGGTGGTGTTTTCTGAGAGGCCGTGGTGGTGGGTGTGGTGGTTGACCATGGGCATAATAAGGCTGCACCGCACAGGAAATGAAAGTAAAGGGGTGAGGAATGAGTGGGGTGGGGTTTTTCGACAGTTGTGAGTGTCAGTTGGGTGGAGGGTGGGAAGAGTTTCAGCAGTGTTGGGTGGTGATGGATTGATGGCCAGTGATGGGTGTGATCAGTGGTGGTAAATGGGCTCAATAGCAAAGGGAGTAGGTGAGGGGTGGGGCGGGCAAGGGGCAGGTGGTGGTGTTCTAACTGTTGAAATGAATTGGTGGGTGTTGAGATCAGTTTTTTGTTGAATTGAATAGTTGCTTTGTGGTGGGGTAGGGGCTGATGGTAGTGTTGTGCAAGCTGAATTTTTTTTATTTTTTTATTTTTGAAAAAAAGGATTCTGCGTCACCATAGAAAGAGAACCGAATCCCAAAAATTGTGTCCTTCATTCACTTCCAACTTAAATAATTCATCAATAAGCCTATTCTTTTCATAAGGAAGTTTATTTGTCCACCCCAAAAAAGGTTCTGCTGGCCCCTCGGCTGCATGATGGATGCTCGTAGTTGTAAAGCAAGTTCTCATCAGAAGTAGGGGCATTGTAGTATGAAAACTGAGGTTAAGTGTTTCAGTGCTTCTAAAGCAATCAATCCACCAAAAGCAAAAGCAAAATGCTCAAAAGTAAAATTTGGAAAGCAGCAAGGTACATGAACTCTAGGACTATGATGCCAACGATGAACATGGTGCCACGATGACAGCAACAAACTCAATTCAGTTTTGCAATGTCTGAAAAAATATACATCTAGGGCAAGGATTAAAATTTCGTTTTAGTGTGTTGTTTCGGTCACCTAAGAAACGGAAATGTTTCGATGTGTTTCGGAAACATAATGAAAAAAATAAAAAATTTATAAATTATTTTTTTAAAACATTGATTGAAATATATCAAAATATCTTGAAATACATTGAAACATTCCGAAATAATTGTGCAAATGTATTGAAATATTATAAAACATCTCGAAACATTATGAAATACCTCGAAATATTGAAATTTCGATTTCATCGCTATTTCATTTCGGTCTCCTTAAAAACGGAAACGTTATGGACGTTTCAAACGTTCCGAAACGATATTTTGATCCTTGACTCAAGGTCATTATTCTATTAATATGCCCCCTAAAGGTCACGAATTGGAACACAAGTATGTCTCCATACCCATAAACCAATGCACTGAAAAGGACGAAGCAAGAAATAACCTTATAGATGCTGCTGAGATGATTTCATCACCCCTCTCTAAAATAGCCGTGTAGAAACCACTGTAATTCAGCCGACTAAAGTTTGACCTGAAACAATTTTCAAAAAGTAAAATGACTTTTTATTCAAGCAAAAGAGTCAGCTCCAAACATAGGATGTGGTATTATTTGTCGTAAGATAAATAACAGGATACTACATTCCTAAAAATCACAGAAAACAATATCCATTCAAACATTGCTGATAGAATAAACAAGATCAGGTTTACCTTCCAAATATTTATTCAAGAAAAATCATATCGGCATTTCTAGCAGACAGACAAAACAAGTATCAAAAGCAAGAAACTGCACATGCACAACTAAACAATTTTTTTACGTGATAATTGGGGCCAATCCTATTTACAAGACTTGTAAGGCTTTAAGTCCAAGCCTCAAACATATATGTCATTAAGTCCTATATTAGTAATCTTATTTGGCAGTTAAGTCCATTTTGAGTGTTTCCTTTTCTATTATTACTAAAACACCCTTAATAGATTGTTTTAACGTTAGGAGGAGTTTCCAAATTGATGTGGAGACTATAATTCCATAACTGATGGCAGTTTCTATATCTTCCCAATCTTAGGTGTCAAATTTAAAAAATTTCGAACTGCTCTCCTTCAATTCTTCTTCTTCTTCATACAATTTTGTATGTATCTAACCCTTCATTTGGTATCCTTCTAATCTATCATCACATCTATTCCCGTCGATCGATCTTCAACCTCCCAAAGTGTAAGAATAAACACGATTAGGACTGGACAGTATCAACAGTGAAAGTTTTGTATTTGGCAGCTGTGTTTTTCTTTTTTGTAAATGTTTACTGCCCTTTAGAAGTAGTTGTTCTTCTTTGTCAACGCCCATGGCTTTGCATTCAGGACTTTAACTAGTTACAATTCCCTTTAAAGCTTCTGTTTTTACCTTCTTCATCATCACTAATTCAAGAAAATCAGATGAGCCGAAGTTTTGGCGTGTTTGGTCCCAGATAAAATGCTGAGACTTTCTTCCTCCATCTCAAACATTCCCATCGAATCCTATTCAAAGGTCACATTCCATGACCTTCCCAACCCCCACCTCTCTTCCACCCAATGTCACTTGAGTTCACCTCAAAAACCATTCAACTCCAACCCATTTCTTAAACCCACCAATCCCAACAAATCAGGAAGAGAGTTTGAACTCATTTGCCTGGAAAACAAGCCAGAAAACTCTACAAGGGATCAAAACCATGCCGAATTTGCCATTCATGTTGAAAACATATATAAAATTTTCCTTTTTTGAATGTTACTATTTTTTGTTTTATTTTCCCAATTGTTAATATTCAATTTTACTATTTTTTTTGTTTTGAATGTTACTATTTCTCTCTTATATATGAGAGAAATAGTCGTAATCTAGGAAAAATCTAAAATTAAGGGATTTTGAATTTGAATTAGTTTAAATTGGGTACGTTTGTACATGTGTATATAGAAAGATATGAGAGAGAGAGAGAGAGTTTCCAAATAAGTCTAAAAAAGTGGACCAGCCCCCAAATATCCCTTTTTTTATTTGGTTAGAGACAACTAAACAACTTCACCAGCCTGTAAGTCAATATAAATGCTAAATTCAAGATGTTCCATAAACGCAGCTTATAGTTGGAAGTCAACAAACACAAATGAGGAAAAACAAAATATATCACAGGGGTTTGAAACTAAACTGGAAGTAGATCTAAAATTAACTATGGTAGCTGATCTGAAGTTAATTACCACAATATTACTTAAATCCATCCAGTATAAAGTTCAAACTTAAGTTACTTGTCCTAATTCTACATATTATTCCAACTTAGGGTAAAGGTCAATAGGGCAGCATTTGTTTAACCCTCCCCCCCGCGCGCGCGCACCAAGGTGAAAAAAAAAATGTCTGAAACTCTTCACACAAATTTGCAACACAAGTTCTACCACAACCGAGAAGAATTTCTATATGCTTGCATCCACTTAAATGCTCAAACTGTATTTACCTGTTAGGCTTACTCCAATATGGAGAACCAGAAAGTATGAGTAAACAAGACGTAATCCTCCACTGGTCATAGTTTTCAGACAACAAAAGCAACCGACTAACTGAACCTTCAGACAATAGAATAATAACAAACAAGAATAAAAATCAGCTCAGTTAATCAATTCCAACTCCATAATCCCCTAATTGGAATGGCAACAAAGAATCAAACTCAGCCTTTAATGAAACATCCAAGTATAAAATATGGACTACCTTCACCAAGTTTACACAGTAAACCTCCAAACTAACACACACCTACAAATTTAAAAGTTTATCTTCATCCATTTACTGTATTCAGTGGTTCAAGCAGAATATAGTTCTAGAGTTCATACCCACAGCTGTAGACAACATTATGAATCATACTGATGCCACTTCTCTCATCAACAACTGGCAAAAAACACTCATCCATAACAGAAAATGCAACAGCTAACTTGGAATTGCATTCAACTTTCAGTGGAGCAACAAAAAGAGAATTATCACTGCTAACATCACAACGCTGAAGAAGAGTCCATGAAAACCCTTCTTCTAGTTCATGTTTGACCCCGAGAAGAACCTGTAGTCGCTCAAAGAGCTATTAAACAACAGGAATTAGATTCATTTCGGTGCATAAAAAGTCTAAACAATCTATCTCACATTAGAAAAACATATTTGAGCTAGTCAATTGAACATTAGATCTCTAGCATTTTACCTGCTGGCAGTTTCTCCCACAAAAAGATGGAAATTTGGAATTCACATCTATAGCATCCTCCCCCTGGATGCACAGTTGATGGACTGCAGCAGGCAAAAGTTGTTAGCTAAAGAAAGAATACTACCCATTTAGTGTGAAAATCAAAAAGAAGATAGAAAGCTAAGAGTATCCAAACAATTTCAAATTCGATGAAGATTAAAGTACATACATTTTTCCTCACACAAACGGCATGCAAGCACTTCATATACGCGTTCATCATGATTATCGTCCCCCGGGATATCTTCCCAGCTACTGTTCCACAGAATTTGCATGAACAGTATGGACAGTGCCAGTCACCACAAGGGAACTTCTACAAGTGCAAAGAAAAAAAATGAGTACATCATCTGCCAGTGGAAACTATTTAGACATAGCTACTTCAACATTTACCGACGCCGATCAAAACTGTCAAGCTTATAGCAAGAACAAGAACACTTATTCCCACATAAATGCTGCCCAAGCAAGATCATAATATTAGGTCATGATTCATTTTGGATGCCCACAGCCTTGTCTAGATAGACAAGCAAAATAGTCATGAACATTTGGGCTTCACAACATTCAGGGACCCAAAGTGCAGGTAACATTGTCTGCAACCTCCTATCCTCATAGATCATTCAGGACAGAGACTAAATAAGGTCTTCGGACAAGCTAGGCTATGTCTAGAATGACTATTAAAACTTACAAGCTTGAGTTCACGTCCATGTTCAACAGCTTTTGGCCCAACACATGCACATGAAAATACTACAACTTAAGAAACTGAAACTGCTACACATAAGGAACAAAATTACTTTTGAACTTTCTGGGGGAAAAATAAAAAAGAAACTGAAACTCTACAATATTTTGCATTGGAGGTTCTAGTATCTACACTTAATTTGTCAGTAATTCTATATCAATAGGTTGAACAGGGATGACTGATGACTATGGTAGCATTTTGGGTCAGGCCGAATGTGGAATCACCAACCAAAACCTAAGCCAGCTATTGTCTAGGGCCTCATTGGAAATCCGCTATCCCTGTTTATTGACCATGTCTAAAACCAGCTGATTGCAGAGCCAAAAGACCAATCAAGAAATGTGAGAATTACAAAGCAAAATCAACATTGCTTGTCAGGTGCATAGAAACACTAACGAAACCATAAATGCAGAGGGAGGAGGAGGTAATGTATCCATACTTGGATGTCTAAGCAACTTTGATGAAATGTTGACGGGCAACCATCACAACAGATCAAGTCACCACCATCTCCACAAATGTTGCATGTATCATCATTGGGGTCATCACCATCAATATCCACAAAATGGAACCCAATGCGATCACAATCTTCTTGTTTACTCCATGAGTCTACTAGGCATTGCAGAAGAGAAACTCCAGACTCTAAATAAATATTTTTAAATGGCTCACACAATTGACAGCCAGCATGTGACTCAAAATTTGAAATTGTAAGGATTTCATTACAGCAATCACATTGAATGCCATTTCTGGTTATCTGTCCCTCAAGTAATGTTCTTGTCCTTGTGCTGTTCATATACTGCACCTTCCCACCAGGCAGAACAATTCCCAACTCAATCATCCAGGAAAGAAGACTGCACTTCCCATTATATGCCATAAAACCATCACTATCCGGATCCAACCCCTTCTCAGAGCTACGAACCAGCAAAGTACATGGTTTTCTACTTTTCCTTTCTTTCACCTTCAATCCAGAAATGCTCTTAGTAGGA
This sequence comes from Ilex paraguariensis, assembly GCA_963454935.2. Taxonomy (NCBI): domain Eukaryota; kingdom Viridiplantae; phylum Streptophyta; class Magnoliopsida; order Aquifoliales; family Aquifoliaceae; genus Ilex; species Ilex paraguariensis. The sequence continues at coordinate 698,981 of CAUOFW020002092.1, read as the reverse complement.
TTATTCTTTAACAACTTTCCAGTCTGTCCTTTCTTGGTCTTACTTCTACCTTTACCCCCTTGCTTCTGTTTGAGACCTTTTTCCTTTTTCTCTTGTCTCACCCTAAAAAGTTTGCCGAGCACCTCCTCTGGTATAGGCGTAAACACAGAAATGGTCTTACTGTCAGCAACTCCATCATCAACTTTTTGTTTAAGCATCCTGTAAGCCAAGGTGACCGACCAGTGAGTTCTTCCATCAAGATCAACATATACTGCATCCAGATATTCCTTGCTTTGCCTGGGTCTGTATTCAACAGTCCAGCCTGCCTTCTTAAGCATGCTGATAATTTGTTCTCTCACTAACTGTTGTTCTTCTCTACGCCCCATTTCTCCTTTCATGTGCTTCTTCATTTTCAACTGCTTCCCATTAGTGCTCTTCCCTGCGTGAAGTGAATCATTAGTTAACCTGTTGCCCTGGTCTTGATCCTTTGGTTGATCATTCTTTTCCTTGGAACTTACAAAATTTTCTTTCTCATCATTGAACACCTCTAAGGCACTGTTTCCCTTGTGCACCTTGGGAAACTTGGAACCCTTAATGATCTTGGACCCCATAGCCTTTTCTTTCTTGTCACCAATCACCACAGATGCTCCTTTCTTCCATAGATCCTTGGGGGGTCTTCCTCGTTTGCCATTTAATTTTTTCTGGGGTCCGCCAATCAATCGAACCCCATGATGCTTTCCTCTCTCAATCTTTTTCTTGCTTGACTGGACAAATTCCTTCTTTCTTTGTCCTCCCACACCCTTTCCGCCATCAAAAACGATCTCATCACCACTCATGGATGATGTTCTAGATCGCAAAACCCTTCCAATAACCGGTGACATCTCCTTGACCTTCTTTCTCCCAACCCCATCATCCTGGTTGCATTCAGAATCCTCCACCACTTTTCTCTTCCTTCCCCGTCGGCCTTTTTCAGGCTTACACTTGGCCTCATGATCAAAGGCATTGATATCACCATCAATATTGGCACCCACATTGACACCATCATCAGCATCTTTTCCACACTGTACTAGTTCATGTCCACTTCTCTCCTCCTCATGTCTTGTCTCTGAGGAAGAAAAAACTGATTTTTTGTCAGAACGCAAATTGTCTGAAATCAAAGGTGGGCCCGGCTTCTGCACATCACCCGTTACAGGAGCCTCATCTTCCTTTTTTGGACTCTCCACCTTCTTTCTTTTTCTTCCCCTCCGGCCTTTACTAAGTCTACACCTATCGTCATCAGAACCACAATTGGCATCAGAACTCACAGCGAAACGAGCATTGACATCTTGATCACATCCCACAGGTTCAGACCCACTTCTCTCTACAACTTTTCTTTCTACGGTAGACAAAGGCAAATCTTCAACAGAATCGGCAGTGTTTGAACTTAAAAACATAGCTCCCTTTTCCTCAACAACTTTGTAGGGGGAATCATTGCCCTTCTCCGGACTCTCCACCTGTTTCCTTTTTCTTCCCTGCCAACCTCTAGCGGACTTACAGCCACCCTTTTCAGCTTCATCATCGGCATTGGCATCATTACTGATATTGACATCAGAATCAGCATCTTTGCTACAGTCCACAGGTTCAGACTTGCTTCCCTTCTCCTCAACCTCCTTTTCTAGGGAAGAAAGAGTCAACTGTTCACCTGATTCCGATTCAGTCAAAGTCATAGGCGACCCTTTATTTTCAGGAGTGATGGTAACTTCATTTTTTTGGCTCGAATCATCTTTATTTTCGGCTTCATCACCATTCTTTAGGTTCAAATCAACCTCAACTTTTTGTACCCGAGTACTTGACCTCAACCCCTCTTTCATCTCATTCATCGAACACACATAAACCCTAAATACAAAGTTCCAAAACCCTCCTTCCAGATACAAATAAAAAGCTCACTAATACCAACCCAAAACATCTATCCAAGGAAACAGCATTAATCTCGACTCGACAAATAGTCATAGACTCACATCGCACCAGATTAACACTCGATCAAGCAAGCTAAAAAATCTCTGAAAGCCCAAAAAAGAAAACGAAAATCAGATAAAAGAAGCGAAGAAATAAAACGTGCAAAAAAAAAAAATACAGAAAATATAGAATGAAACTCAACAAAAGAGACCTCTTACCTGACTTCCCAAAAAAAAAAAGAACTCACCGACGAGAAGCCACCGAAATCCAACGGTATATAAGTACAGCACCAATCGTATCTACAGGGTGTGTGCTCAGGCGGTGGAATGCGAACGGAAGGGTGAAGAGAATATTGAGATGGGATTGGGACTTTAGAGAGAGGAAGGGAGGGGTTTTAGAGAGAGAGCGAAGACAGAGGAGGGGTTTGGGGATTGGCATTACTGTTTTTTTTTTTTTTTGTACGTAATTTTGGTGGTATTGGTCAGTGTAGGTAGGTAGGCAAGGCAACTCGAGAATAGGCGGGATTGTAATTTTGAGGGTCCTCCTCCTCCTATGACTCCTATTTGCTAATTTCCCTCCTTTTCTCGTCACAATTGAAATCAAATATTTTAAAATTTATTGTTTTCTTCTTCTTCGCAACAAAAAATTTGAAAGATTAAAAGAAAAGTAAGATATTTATTTGGCCTCTAAACTAGTTTATATTAAAACATAACAACTTTCGGAATTGGATTGGTTTTAATATATATTTTTTTTTAACTAATAGATGATCTATCAATCAATAAAATTAAATTAAATATATATTAAAGATGGCAATTTTTCTTGCTGACTCGAGCTCGACTTGATACCAAATTTGAAAATAATATGATCAATTGATATAAATAAAAAATGGGTCAAAATAAGATTAGACATGAATAGCATGATTAATAGGTAGAAAAATGTATTTATAATTTTTTTATATTTACATAATAAATTAGCTAACAAGATGAATCTTTATTCCTTATATATTTTCCTCCTAAAAAATATCACATCACCTAATTTGAACACATGTTTAATCATTTGATTAATTTGTAGTTTAACACAATTTTTATTTCATACATTATTCATACACAATAGTGTATACATGTTGAAAAAAATTTATCGAGTTATGCATTTTGAAAAAATTTTAACACTATTTTTAAGAAAATAATATGTAGAAATTAATTTTAAATGATATAAACAAAAAAATAATTTAAAAATTGGTATAGTAGAATCAATTTTTTGAAAGTTAGAATATTATGTTTCGTCGTGTCTTGGGGCACGGTTTATGACTAATAGTATTATATGAGATATTGTAAAATTAAATAATTTTTTATTAATAAGTATAATTTTATTTTTTTTTGACACATAGATGATACGTATTGAAAATGACATGATTGAGACCACTAATATATACATATATCTATCTAATATTGTAGTTAAGAAATTGAATTCTCAATTTTTTTTTCTTGTTCAAAAAAAAAAAAAACTTCTAAAATCACAACAATGATCAAGATTGATCAAATATTATTTGATTCAATGGTACAATATTTATAAATAATAACAATAATAATAATCCAAAAATATCAATTTCTTTGCACGACTTTCAATATCAAACAACTCAATCAACATAGTCCCTAGTGTCAAACAATCTCATCAATCTACACGCATATCTCTTTTCATATTAATTTTAAATTATATACTTAAAGAAAATCAAATTATTATTTAAAATATAAATATTAAAAGATTAGTTTAATTTTTAATATTATATAATATATTCAGACACATAATTATTATTAGTGTACACATATAATAGAAGAAATTTGTATCCATTATTTTCATCCTTTTGTTGGAAATAATTTTGTTTCAACCAAGTTTTTAAGTTGCTCTCACGATCGTTTCTTTAGACAAATATATCCAGCATGACTTTACGTAAATTATAAAAATATCACAAACCTATTCAAAGAATATATCCAAGTTAATATCAGCTATTTAAAAACAAGTTAACTTATAGTTCTTATGAGGATAGTTTCGTAATCAAGTATAACAAAAACTTTCAAAAAATAAGTCAAAAAAATAAACCACAATACCAACCAACCACGCAAGTCTTCAGAAAATCAATAAGAAGGCTCCTATACACCATGCAATGGTCCATTTGTAAACACAAACAGCCCTCCGTAGAATTCAAGAGCTCACCCTTCTCCCTCTTATCATTCTTCTCTTACATTACATGCCTATATAGCAGTTTTCTTGCTTCGAATTCGGAAGTGTAATGATTATTCCTACACCTATTCTATCTTCATTTTTTCATAGGCACACAACTATAACTTCGTATAATGTTCATGATATAGTAGCTCAACACGCTAGGAATATTTCTGAACGTAGTAGCTGGACAGAAGAATCTGAAGTTCTTACTTCAAGGAAAACAAAGACAACAGAGTTGATATGTAAGAGGCAATACTTTCCAGTCTGCAATGAAGGTAAAATCACCAAGAATCAAAACTTGTCAACCACTTTGAAAAGCCTAAGAACCTAATTCGAATTCAATTGATGCACAAATATGGTCCAGAGACCATTGGCATGTACCAACGGAGAAAAAAATATATAATCATGCCAACTCTAAACCAAAATTATCAATTTGCAACTCTAGTCAGTACAAGTAAATGAGACTTGTATCGGGCATGATGAACACCAGAGGTGTCATTCACCAAGGAAATTGAAAAAAAAAAAAAAAGAAAAAGAAAATGAGACCGGTATTCAGATATGGAAATTGGATGCAGCAATAATCATTCCTTGTTTTTTGGATCCTGCCACACAATTGACCACAAAACTCTTGAAACTTATTTCTTCTTCCCAGCCTTGGCAGCATCTCCAGCCTTTGTCTGTAGAAAGAATTTAGATGAGGGTTAACAATTTTTTCAAGAAAAACTAAAAGAAAACGGAAAGGGTAAAAAAAAGAAAAATGAATGAATGAATGCAAAAGAAAGGAGAAGCAATGTCAGGCTGAAGACCTAAACAAACATGCCAGCCCATTAAACTGGTAAATGTCAACCAAGATTTCCAGGTCCTCATATAGAACCCAAAAAATCAAGATGCCTGGTTGAGATTTGCCATTGTGCCCAGAAATCTTAAAAAGAAAGTTGATTCATTTACCTTCTTTACACCACGGATCTTCTTTGCCCTATTCTTCCTCTCCTTCATCTGCTTTCTCGATTTTTCCACCTTGGTATCCAGGCCATTCTGCACAAAAATGTTAATGTGCTCCAATAAGAGAGAGTAAAGGACAATCTGACACCAAATGCTAAGAATATGATTCAAAAACCATGCACACAGTATGCCACAGGCCCACAACAAACATGCTGTGTGGCACACCAACTTGCCATCCAGGAAAGTATTCAACTATGTAAGCATGATAGTCAAGGCATGATTAAGTGCAAATGAGAATGTACAAAAAGAACACTTACACCACTTATGGATGACAAGTCATTAATTACGACCGGAACTAGTAAATTCTGCAAAGCTATATCACATTCTACCTATCTAGATAATTGGTGCAAGTCAACTCCAATATGAAGTTGCAAAACTATCAACTGTCTCTGAATGCATTGTTAACATATTAGCCTTTCACCACAAGCATCGCAAAACAAGGGTTCATCCGAGATGCTAATATTCTATATGTTGACGGCACAACAATGCATAAAGGACAGAGCTCTATAGCAATTTGATTATTTGCAGATACCAACTTTTAGAAATTCACATGCCTCGGGTGTCCTATAAGCAAAACCTTTAGCAATTCCTACCCAAGTAACTAACACCACCATTTCATGCTCATTCCTAGAAAACAAGCATCAACAAATATGAAAAAACTTGAATAAGTAGGGAAATATCAAAGGCATTTTTAGGTGCACAATCAATAAGCAGAACGCCAACCCTGCTGCTTGCCTATTTGGGTTACCCCTATTAACCTGAGGAAATGAAGCAGATACCAAAGGTTTGAAAACGGTTCTTAACAGATTAAATAGCTGCTTCCAGCTAACACTTATTTTGTTCCAGTGGTACATATGGCATGATACAGAAAGTAAGACGGTCAAAATCCCACGTACATACAATCATCTAGACTAGTTAATCAACGTTAACAACTTATGATACAGCAGTCCTCATTGGGGAAAGCAGGTTATAGAAGTGCAGCATAAGAGAAGAACATAATACTGGAATAAGGTTACTCCTTTGGGACACTGTTTTCATAAATAATAAATAATATATGCAAAACCAATGCAGGTAAATAAGTAAGCAGAGATCAATGAATTACCCTGATGAGCCTGTATTTGGGTTCATACTTCTTGGCGTTCTCAACAGAATCATAGATCAAACCAAAACCAGTTGATTTGCCCCCTCCAAAATGGGTTCTGAACTTGAACACAAAGATGGAATTCGGATCTTTCACCTCATACATCCTTGACAATTTTTCCTTCAACTCGGCCTTCAATAGTATCACAAACAGGTAAGGGGGAAAAAAAACAAAAAGCAAAAACATAACAGAAAACAGAGTGAAATAAGAGATAAAACCTTGGATACATTGGGTCTTCCTGGATGTAGAACATCAATGACCTGTATCATCAAACCTAACAAACATCACAAATTGGGAAAAGACGCATATATAATCAAACTAAACAATAATACACTAAATCCAGTCAGGCGTCATGAATATAAAGGACTCACGAACTGCTTCCTGGAGAGAAGCCGGTTTGTCATGAACTTCCTCGTTCGGATTGTCACCGCCTTGCTGTCCGCCATTTTCCTAAAAGAGTTCTTCCGTTACATCCAATAAATTCTACACTAACATTCACATATCATGTGTATAAAGATATATGCATCACACGTGTACATAGATAGAAATATATATATATATATGAGAGAGAGAGAGAGAGAGAGAGAGAGATACTCTGATGTCTCCCTTTCGGCGCCACCGTCTAGGTTCACTCCTTGGCGAGCTTTGGCTATGGTTTTCTAGTGTGTACCAGAGAGAGAGAGAGAGAATGCGTGGAATTAACCCTAGGGTTTAGAGTTTTAGAGGGCGGTGTAATGGGCTTATTCTATATATTCTACATAACCCTAGCCCAATCTGGTGGACTTCAATGTCTATTGGGCCGGGAGCTCACACAGAATTGTAGGCCTGGTGCGATAATTAAGCCTGTTAATTATGTTGAGTAAGACAAGTTGAAACTCAATGACGTGTGTGGCTCTACTTGGGTTAGTTCTTATTTTTTTTATAATTATAATATTACTATCTATATGTATTTTTTTATAATTATAATTATATGTATAATGCTTTGTTTCGTAGGGAGGATGAAAAGTAAGAAGGATACACTTTCCTTCTTTTGTGTGTTGGTTGGATGGATGAAAAATAAAAATGAATATTTTTTTTTTTGTGCTGGCTAAGATTAAAGGTGAAAATAAAGTCGTGTTGTATAAAATTAGTGTTGAGTCATTATAAGTTTGTGTCGAATATTAGTCAAACCTTACGTAACTCATTTAACTAATTGTGTCGTGTCGAGTTGCGAGTTGACCTATTTATTTTTGTATCGAGTTCGAGTCGTGTCATCATGTTGAGTCGAAAATTTTCAACCTTAGTTAAAATGGAAAAAATATTTTTTTTTATTTAAATTTTAAATTTTAAATTTTAAAATTTTTATTTTTAAAATTTTTTAAAATATATATATACATATTTTACCATTATATTTTTATATAAAATTAATGTATACATAATATATGTATATATAAAAATATATATATAGACAAATAAGATATATCTCAACACAAATAATTAACTTTTCATCCACTTTTCTTCCGATTTTAGAGGGATTGATTTTGGTGAGTTGGAAGAAAAATAATTCATCCACTTTTTCATCATTCCTACTTTCCTTCCTTATCAAACATGATGTTTTATTTATCCCTCAACTTTTCGTCATCCCACTTTTCTATTGTACCAAACGAAGCATTTATAAAATATCAACAAAAATAAAAAATTTTTGATTGATTATAATAGTCATATCAAAATAACTAATACCAATTGTATCATTTTAGAGTTAAAATAACACCGTTATTATTTTATTATTTGTAATTGTAATTGTTATGTAGAGTCTTAATTGTTAGATTGTTATTCTAGACATATTTTTATTTTTCTTGTTCCATGCTAATTAATATGATAAAACCAGTAGTCACCATTAATATTTTTCTTATCCTTATATAAGATATAAACATTCCTTGTGCATTTGAATAAATACATCAGGTACTTAGATTTTATCAATTACAAAGCCAAAGAAACTGAACATAATTCAATGTGTTTAGACACTTCCAATTATATCCCTTTTCTTTGTCATCTATTGTAACTGATTTAGTAAATATATGAGTCCAAATGAAACTTTAATTATTCTTTTCAAAGTGACAAAAATGCTGAATCAATTCATGCCTTTGATGTTTCATACTTCAATTGAACTAGTTCTTCATTTTTTTCCTCTCTCTCTCTCTCTCTCACGAACTAAAGCATGTGTATCGTGAAGCCAACTCAAATGGTTGATGCAAGATCAGCTTTAATTGCAACAATAAAGGAAGAGAGACTAAAATTTAGGATTTGTGCAGTGCTTCCGGTTCTTGAGTCTCATTTGATCTATGCTATTGATGTTCCTGTTTCAAATGTTCTTTACTTGATTTTTAGTGTTTGCAATTGGTTTTCTTCTTTAGGGGTTTGTTTTTCATGAGGGTCTTTGCAGAATATTATGTGGTGATGTTTCTTTCAATAGGATATTGATTGATTATTTGGGTAATGGTTAATTTTAAGTTTAATAGTTTTGGTCCATGCATAAAATTTTTCTTTGATGGGTTCGTTTATTATATGTTTAATTGTTGACCTTTCAACAAATTTTTATTGAGCTCTATGTTTAATTTTGCACATATTTTGAGATCATGAAAATAAACTTTTCAATCCTGAAAAATCAAATTCATGTGAAGGAAATCAAGGTACAGACAACATTAAAACTAAATTTTAGACTCAATGGCCAAGTTGAATTTACAACATCCATGGGCTTTTCCAACTCGACGGCATAGGTTTTACTATTCCTTATGTTTTCCTACCAAAATTATCATTATTTGAGTAAGGCAATATTAAAGAAATTGAGGGTTGGCCTAACACGAGCAATGAAGTAAAATTTAGGAAAGTTGTGTTTGTGAATGGAAAAGACCCATGTTCTGAATAATTCACCCATCATATTGCAATTTCTTAATAAGCAATGTATACAAGCTACATGAACCGAATCCTCACAAGATAAACAAACAATACCATGCAAATTCGGTATTCCTTGGGCTTGAAAAGATGTGATGAGACAGAGGTGGTTGAAAAATGACACAATTACAACTTCACAAGGTTTGACATGAATGACATCACTTGAAAATATTATAAGGTTGGATAAACGATTTGTTTTCACTAAATATTCTATAAATTATTATTTTAGACATCATTTTTTTTTAACATGATCTTGTTTGTTTAATCATCATGTTTCTAATATAAAAAGAAAACACTAATGTCTACAAAGATTGTGTTCTTAGGGAAAGTGTTTCATACTTCAATATTTATGCACTTTGTTTCATGAGCAATATACACGTACATTAATAAAAATAACTTACATGAAAATTTTTTGATTACCATAAACACCCCAAAACAATTATATAAAGCCAATCGTACATTTATATCTATACTATAATAGTTTGTACTCAAATATCATTTTCATCCTTCATGTTGAATTGAATTGAAGGTTAATAACTGGTTAGATCTTATCTCCGACAGTTTTTTTGGATAGACACATGGTCTTCAAATAGTTGGATAGTGTTATTTTATTTATCAAAATATACCAATGAGATTGACCAATGAGCATGTCTATTTTAAGGTCTTTAAATTTTTCTTGTTATGGTTTTTACAATTGGTAATTTTTTATTTATGGTATCACAAAAAATTACGCAGTTTGATAGATATTACTTTAATGTCTTGCAATTGTTCTATATATTTGGCCTACGTGTTACGCACATGGATAATAACTAGTAAACAAAAAAAGATGAATAACGTTGAACTTAATGTGTGACAACTCCAAATCATGTGTAAATTTTTCTCACCTTTTTTTTGGGGGGTTTTTTTTTTCAACGGTTAATAGTGTTTGAGTTAATTTACTTTTTTTGTCCGATTAAAGGCAGACTATCCTCTTCTCAGTCTAGTTAGCGACAAATTATTGAGGGCTAAGACTCATTATCTGAATTCAAAAAATTATCAAAATTTAAATTTAAAACGTTTGAGTTACCCTTTATTTAAGACATTTTGAAAAAGCTTGGCCATGTTTGGTTTGTGTTTTGAAAACAGTTTTTTGTTCTCAAATTTTTAAAAACACTCAAAACCTGTTTGTTTATTATTTTTGTTCTCTAAATTTTGGGAAAAAAAATGAGATTTGAGTCAAAGAACACAAAAAACAAGTGTAGCTTGTTTTCAGAATATTTTTTGAAAATTTTGAAAACAAGGAGAACAATTTTAGATCTTCAGATATGAGTATATATATATACTAGTTAATACCCGTGCTTGAAGGCACTTGCATAACACAAAAAAATTGTCATTAAAGTAAATAATATTTAATAAAACTCTACTAATAACATTTAAATTTATTTAAACCAACCTCAAAAGAGTCAAATGGAACAACCAAGGACAATAAGAAAAAATGAGTACCAATATAGAAAACTTACGATAATAAGCATGGTTACCCACAAAAAGTAACAACAAACAACAAACTGAAATGAATACATAGGAATAGTCATCCTATCTCACCATAGGTGATCATTTAGAAGGCTTTTTACCACATACTAACAACAGTAATGCTACTTCCAGAAAGGGCAATACAATATGCTTGAATCACAACAATTAATCCAAGCAAACTCATATCCCTCCAAGAATAGTATAAAATTTGCTTGAATCATTTCAACAAATCCAAGCAAACTTGCACTACTCCACTTTAACCAATTAATTGATACCAAAACAAATCAAAACAATCAATAAATAAAGCAAGCAATTCACTAGCAAACCCCAATGAATAAAGAAAGTACAAAGCTAATGGGAATTCTAATTATTATGCAGTGCTGATGACATGAAAACAAACTACAAACAACTTAAGTTCATAAAACTCACAACATAAAAATAGATACAAAAAAAATCCTACAGATCATGAGTGAGAGAGATAGCGAGACTCACCTAAAATCTTTGAAATGAACCCCCAAGACTCTACATTTAGTTATACCATTGCAGTAAAACCCACGAACCATTGCATTAAAACTTGCAACAAAACCCATTGACAAATGCAATGCGAATGAGCATAAGCACACAATTAAAAGAGACTAAAGTGATGCAAACAGACCCACAAAAATAAGAGACAAAAAATCTATATAGATTGTAAGAGAAAAAAAGAGAAGAAGGGGGAGACTCACCTTGAATCGATTTGGCACTTCAATGCCAAAGGAAACACAATTTTTCTAGCTGTAAGAAAGATTTGAATCCATCTTTACACTTATAGTATACTGGTAATCCTCATCACAATGCTTTCACTTGCCAATATTCAGATTAAAGTTAATGGATGCAAAACTGTGCTATTGAACACTGAAAGCCGATTTATTGCCCAATGCTAATGCAAAAAAATCCTTCACTTCAAAAAAATTGAAAGCCATTAGGATGATTAAGCAAAGTATACACATCACATTACAAAAAAGAGTAGACATGCCAAATGTACCCAACTCAAGTTTCGAAAGAAAATGGCAGCATCCAAAACTACTTAACCTTTATTTTTAACGAACTCAAAATACCAAGCAATAGCCAAGTTGGCAGAAAATACATATAACAACCATTAAATCCAAACCTCATGACCCTCCTTTGCTCATTTGGCAATCTCCACAGAATTCATGCCATGCTTGAAGCTTCAAGAGGCACTATTGCAACTGCGGTAGACAAAAGTAAGAACTTTAACAGCCTACTCGAATTGCCTATCAAAACAAAACAAATTTTACCCAAAACTAGACTTAAAAAAAAAAAAGAACATAGAAAAGCATCAAGGGCAATTCTTAGATGACACCATGATACAAAGCTCCCTACATATGCAACCTACTTGACTCCAAGCTAAAATGCACTCGCAACCTTGACCCTCCATAGGCAACAAACAAAAACATCCTATATCGTTAGATACGAAGACTGTAAGATTGTTTCATATCAACCTACGTGCTTTTTCTCACAAACATTTTGTCAAACACCTTATGTCCATGCCTGAAGTAAAGGTTGTAAACAAAAAATTCAAGCCATTATACCCATGAAATATCATATCAATCAACAAAAAATGAAAAATAAAGCCTAGGATTGTATGATTAAAACAGAGTAACTTTAGGAGACTGATGATATAGTTGATGTAGTTCCTAACCAAGCCCAGTGATGGTATACGTTGCGGGCCACCTATGCAACGTATGAGGTGTAGACTGATCCAAATTGTAATGAAATGCTTCTGAAAATTTCTTCCTCCATTATTCAAGATTTAATCCTTGAAAAATTCTCATAAAATTTCAGAAAAATACCACATCAGAAACAAATCTTAATTCAAAAGCCCAATTGACCCAAAAAGTCAATCCATGGTTAATCAAAAAAGTTAATCCAAAATTAATCAGAAAGTTGATTAAAACAAAAGCCTTGAAGATATGACCTTAAGTTTGGCTTCAGTCGCATCGAGCATTGGAGGTTTTTGTGTAGCTTTGATAGCCTTCCGTTGACGAAAAGCCTTTTGTTTGACCCTTTTCTCTCTCCTTCTGATTCCAATCCATCCACCTCTGTACTCTTGTGTGTGCGTGTGTTTGGTGTGAGTATATGTGGGAGTGTTGTTGGTATGGTGCATAAGTGAGAGAGATGTAGAGAACGTGTATGTGTGTATGAGAGAGAGAGAGATGTTCTGTGTGTGTGCTGTGAGGTTAGAGAAGGAATAGAGAGATAGAGAAGACTAACCTGAGCCCATGGTTGATTTGGGTGTGGGTGTTATAGGAGCAAAAAAAGGTGGAGAGATAGAAAAAGGGGGGAAACATGCCAAGTGTTCTAGTGGCGGGATCCGGTAGGTCTCATATGGTGGTGGCTGAATGCGTGAAAAGAGATGCAAGAAAAGAGAGATGGGAGGAGAGGCATGAGAGATTGGGAGAAAGGGAGAGACGTGAGAGCTTGGGAGAGAGATGGAGAGGCGTGAGTCAGGAAATGTGGTCGGTGGGAAAATAAAATTTAGTAATACATCAAAATTTTTTAGATAATCTCAACGGACTTTTATTTTGAAATTATATTGTCTGTTAAATGTGTTTATATTTTGTCTCAAAATGATCTAAACCTCTCTTTGTCTTTGAATTTAAACTTAACTCTACTTTTATTATATATATATATCTATATATCATATATATATATATATATATATACTAGCGATACCCCGTAACTGAAGTCACTAAATATTAAATTATGATATTATGCGTGTATTGGAGTGTGTGTGTATAGTTGGAGTGTATATACAATGTGTGTGTGTGTGTGTACTGAAATATGTGTAGCTATGTGTTGTGGAATATTTGTGTTGGGTTTATAAAATTTGGGAGGGAAAGTGTGTGAAATTTGGGGGAAAAAATATATCCCCTATAAGTTCAAACACCTAGTTATTTTATTATATAGATAAATATAAATATTATAAATAATATATATAAAAATATTATATTATTTATAATATTTATATTTATTTATATATATATATATATATATATATATATATATTACGAAATTATCAATAAAAATAAATTTTTTATATTTTTTATTAATGTTTGAATTACTTTTCAAATATATATTTAGACTGTCCAAACAAATTTTACTATTTTCTTTATTATAAAATTATTTTTAAAATTATCTAATCAGACAAGTTTTTTATCTAAAAAAATATCAAAATCACTTTCTTAAAACTCTTTTCAAAAATTATTTTCGAATACTATTTTTTGAAACGTAAACCAAACAAGCACCTTAATTTCTAAGAAAACGACCGAGTTACCTTTTATTTAAGACATTTTGAAAAAGCTTATTTTCCAAGAAAACGACGCCGTTGGATTGCTGGCCTACTCCTACCGTTCAGGCTCTGAATTCCTGTGAGATGAGATTATAATTTGATTTGAAGCCTTTCCTAGTTCCTTCCACCGGGCTGGCTCTTCTAACAGTACCTACAAGACAAGAAGATGGAAGCTCTCTCTCTCTACCCACTATCTCTTTCTTTTCCTCTCCATACCCATCACTCCTTTTCACAAACCCATCTCTCCAATCCCATTCTCTGGCCGAAACTCTCCTCAATCACTCTCCAATCAAGTACTCCTCGCAACAAAACGGTAGTTCTTGGGAGCAATTCCAGTGACCCGAAAGAGTCGGCGTTTCTCGACGAAAATGGCGCTGTTGATGACATGGATGGTTACCTCAACTACCTTTCTCTTGAGTATGACTCTGTTTGGGATACCAAACCTTCCTGGTAAATGGATCGATTCTCTTTCCTGGGTGTTTTTATGATTTACTTATGTCTTAGTCTTCTTCGGATGTCATATTTTACCTTTAATTCATACCTTTGCTTCATGTATGCAAAATTACTTGGACTTCACAGAATCTCATTGAATATTTTTGAATTGTAGACTGAGAAGTACGAATATATATGGACAATATGGCTGATGGGTTTGTGGATAAGGTTATGCTAGTCCAAACCAATTTGTATTTCTTGATTCTCACAAAATTGTAATAACCCAATTGTGACTATGTATTCAACTATGACTGTTTATTGATGGTGTAATGTAGAATTGAACTGAATATTTTTTCTTTGGGATTTGCAGTATATTCTAGAAATTGAGAAAAATTTATGGGTGAAAATTGTTCATAGGAACAGAACTAGTTCTTGACGATACGTTTCTTGTTTGCCCTATATCTTTTGTTTACATTATTAGAGCTGAGGGAAAGTATTCTTTCTATTTATTTTGGATTAATCTCTGCAAACATATTGGTCACCGCGGACTGTTTCTTCTAAGAGTTGGAACTTTCTTACTTTCTGCTTATCATTGCAGTGAGCAGATAAACATTTTTATTCCGGCTAGAGTCCAAAATTTTTTAGAAGCTATAGGAAATGCATTTCAAGTACATCAATTAGTAGCTATAAGGGAGAGGATTAGAGGTTTTTTGAACCAGAAAAGGTCGTTGTCATCATCTTTTTTGTCAAGCATTTTTAGTTTCGAATTTTCTTGGTTCCTATTCGAATAAGAACTAGGTTGTTGTTAAAAGGATATGTTTTCTTCTCCTAATTTCATTGAATTGGAATTGAAGTGTTATATTAGATGTTTCCTTCTTTGACTATGGAATGGAAATAGACTAATGATCGATGACTGTTGAACCCTCATTAATAGTTGTGAATGTTCAGGTAATACTGCATGACATGTGATGCCATCTTGTTAAACTTGAAGTTTTAATGGAACTTGCCCCTTCCTTCTTCTTACTTTGAATCCTATATGATCTATGGAGTAACTGTTGCATGGCATCATCGGGCGTAGAATTGTAGTTGCCCTTCATAAAGCTATGCTGTTACGGAATACTTCATGACATTTCTCTTGTTTTACACTTTGGTTTGCTTTATTTCTCAGGTGTCAACCATGGACAATAACATTGACTGGAGTATTGATGGTTACCGCTAGCTGGCTAGTTTTGCACTCAGTAATAGTCACCACAGTAGTTCTCTCTTTAATTTGCGCATGGTGGTACATCTTTTTGTATTCCTACCCCAAGGTATGAGCATCACCCACTTACCTCTTTAACTCTTCTGTAAAATGTTGGATATTCTGATTAGCATTTACTTAACCCTTTCCTATGCTGGGTTTATGAGTTTTGTTTAGCCCAATTCTTCTTTTGATCTTTATGGAGAGGTGTTGAAGCTGAAAGATCTTGTAGGCTAAAAAATTGAATGTGGGTTCTTATGGGGTTTTGGAAAAATAGACGCAATGAGTCCTGTGGTTAATCTTTTGATTCTCCATGATGGATCGTGTTTGGCATTCTTCAAATAGAACATGAGTTCAGATTTGTTGCATTCGCCTTAGAAAAAGGAAGAGGTACGAAACTTAGATTTTTCATATTCTTTCTCAGGCATATTCAGATATGATAGCAGAGCGAAGAAAGAAGGTGACTACTGGCGTAGAAGATACGTTTGGTTTGGGAAAGAGCCAATGATCTTTGAGAAAGAAGAAGGGGGGGGGGTGTCAAAGAGGGGTCACCTCTGTGTGTATCAAGTTTATTTACTTTGTAATTAGAGCTTTTAATGGAATAGCTGTTGATGTTTGTCTCATTATTGAGATATCAGCAAGGTAAATTTCCTGCAGATCAGAAATGGGTGTTGAGAAGTTGCCTCATTGCATCAACAAATCTGAACTAGCAGAATTTTACTTTTTGCAATTTAAACAATAATATGGCAACTTAATCTACAGTGTCAGTCAAGGTCTTCTGGGTAAAGGTGGGTTCTGGATCAAACCCGTTCCGCATCCTTCCTACCGATTATTGATATTCCACAAAATTTTGACTGGCCAAAGGAAGAAATTTAAGTATTCCGCAAAACTACAGCTAAGAATACAAAATACCCATAAAAAATTTGCATTCCTATGCCACCTGCCCATATATTTAATTTTTTTATAAAAACAATATATTTGGTATAAAATGACGTCATTTTATATGTTTTTATGATCAGATTTATTGTGTTTTTTTTTAATATTATTACTTTATGTGTTCTTATATTATATTTAATAGCATAATTGTTAAAATAGCCCAAA
This sequence comes from Ilex paraguariensis, assembly GCA_963454935.2. Taxonomy (NCBI): domain Eukaryota; kingdom Viridiplantae; phylum Streptophyta; class Magnoliopsida; order Aquifoliales; family Aquifoliaceae; genus Ilex; species Ilex paraguariensis. The sequence goes on along the minus strand of CAUOFW020002092.1, from coordinate 682,139 downwards.
AAATTGGTAATTGAGGTGTAAAAATGACTCAAAAATTAATGACTTAAAAATTAAAAATATGTGAGATATTCCTCTTTTTTACCCGACTTTTGAGCTGATTTTTTGGCGGAATTTGGTTCGGAACATTACCATCGATTAGGTAGGATCGGCCAAGAAATTGGTCTTCCACAATTCATAGGATCGGAAGATGAAATGCACTATTTCCTTCTCATAAGCTCAGATGAACAGCCCTAGTTGTGGACCTTGTGGTATAATAATAATAATAATAATTATTATTATTTTGAAGTCTTATAGCCGCTAGGAAATGATAATCTTTTCTTGTTGCGCCACTTGATGTTTTTTTTCTTAAAGAGAGTAACAGAAGAAACCCAGGAATAGGAGCACTGTTGAGTTGTACAAGGAAACAAAATCACAAATGATGTGAAAAAACATAGCATCAACAAAACAGCTTGTAAATTGATTCAGCAGCCATGCAAAGTGCCAGAGTGAACACAGGGAATGATCAGAGTCAATCATGGAGGACTGCTCTACTCAATCGGAATGGGTGTGACAATTAGTGAGGTTAAAATGTCTTTTGTCTCCCCAATTGAGGTACCAATACCATCTCCATGTTGGAAGACACAATGAGTAGTCCTTGCCATGTTCAATGACATCCTCAAAACGGATAGGGGTTGTGATTTGCTTACAATTGTCTCGTTTAGACATTTCCACGACGAGCTTATTAGCCTCTTAATGTGACTTGCTGCTTCTTCTTCTGATACTTGCTCTTCCATCATGCAACACTCGATGGATTTTGATACATCCCCTCTCGCACTCTCAACCTTCGACATGCACAAAAAGCAGTTAACTTTTATACTTAAAAAAGACAAACTTCATTTTACCCTCTTGTAATTTATCATCCCGATAAATTTTGAAACTAGAACATAACTCTCTTATAATTGTTGGATTAAAAGACACAAACACATTTTCATCCAATTTAATTAGTTCGTATATAAGTCACGTGTTGCAATTTGGTATGAACAAAACAGGTTAAAAGTACAAAAATATCCTCAAGTTTTATCGCCACCCTCTCTCTTCTCCCTCTTCCAACCCCCCCCCCCCCCCCTTCTTCTTAAATCCCTTTTAAAATTTCCCTCAAGCCAAGAAACCATCTATTTCTCTCTTTGTTCATATCAAATTGCACAGTAGACGCGTGACGTATGCAAACTGTGTGTTATGAAGATTATGACAATCAAGTGCACATACCTTGTAGGTACCTAAATCATCGACAAGTTTTGCAATCAAAGATGACCAATACAGTGTGTCAGAGGCAAGCTTGAAGCACTCGAGAGAATTCCTTGTCATGGGGAACCCTAGCAGCACATAAGCATGGAAAATGGTTGAATGGACAGCTACCGTTGTGCAAGCATTTCTCAAGTACTCAATCAATGTTGGCGTATGACCACAGTAAAACCACCGCGCTTCTAGCAGATATGAATGACAAAGATCTATCCACAACAAGTTGAGTTTTAGCGGATTCAAATAAAAAATGGGTGGATCCGTTAGATTTGTCAAATAAATAAGTCGACATGAACTCGACGAAAAATAGCACATCTGCTATCACAACTTGTATACGTTTCATATAAATATAAGATACAAATTAAACATGACACAAACCTATATATACATGAATATGAATGGATAAAGTATGAGTTGAACAAATTTTTATCCGATTTGATTTTAACACGACACGAATCAAACACAATACGAAACATTGAGACCCTTACACACAACCAAACTTCATCTACTGTTGGGAGTTGTTCAATCCAAGCTTTGGTTAGCATGCACCAAGGATAGGCAATGAATATGCAATTACAGTATTTATTGCATTAGCTCATAAAAGTACTATCTTAACGTATAAGCCTTTTGCTTACCTCTTTCTTAATGTAGGGAAGAACATCCAGGCCATGATCTTTTAGAACATCACTGGCAATCTCATTTCCAAAATTGAACATGGCCAAATAACATAGCTTCATGTACTCAGGAAGGTCTTCCATGGCCTCAAGGTCCCATCTGATAGAATAAACTGATCGAACAAGCCATTAAACCACAGTTGAATTCTTATCGAGACCTAAAGAGCAAATTTGGACAATGTGTGTTGTTATGTTCACATAATCATACCGATCTACTGCATCAGTGAAGCATTGAAGCTCATCTAGTGATCCATATACATCATACATGTCATCGATCGTCGGCACTATGCAACTCATCTTGGTGAGGCCTTTCCAGGATTCGGAGAAATGGGGCTCAGAAATTATTCCCACTGCACACAAATAAAATTCCACTAATTGATCCCGGGCAAAGCTCAAGTTTTCTTTAAATCCAGAGTCCTTCCACCACCTAAACAGAAAAGTTCGCTTAATTCTTGTCATAAATCTCAATTTGTTCTTCATTAAGATATATTTTTGTCAATGTTAAACTTACACTGTAAGTTCCTTTAATTCTTTCTGATATATGGATTGCACTAGGTTGTAATCCAATTTGGCAAACTTGCTCAAAATCAAGCTGCATTCATCGTCAACTGCATAGAGATCAATGAAGTTCCGTGCTTCTAACCTTTGCATTCTCCAGTGCAAAGAAGTCTCCAGTGAGTGTTTCACCTGATCAGCCATATTACTTTCCAGCTAAGGACATTAGATGTTTAATGCTGAAGTTCTTGGCTTCTTCCAAATCATCTTCACTGTTCATTCCAAGGTGTGAAGCTTCATACAAACTCAAAAGACCTGTCACATCCTTGCTTAAGCTGTCCATGAATCTCCCATTCCCATCTTGGAATTTGTCAAACACGCCTGATCATTTTGTATCATCACCCAAAGTTATATTGAAATTAAATTCAACCAAATAAGCTGTCTATATCAGAAAGAAACATTTATTTCTAATAAAACCAACATAGGTTGGGACGAGGCATGTCTTAAGGATGTTAGTTCCACCACCTGCATAAACTCTGGTATAATCAATGCGCGTGATTTAGAGATGATTGTGTGCATATGAAATTTATGTTGCAATTATGAATCCAAATGGCAAGTAACTAGAACGATTCAACATTAGCGACACATTATTATTTACAGTATAACTTTTCTGCTACCTGAGCAAATTGGATGACCATGTTCTCTCATAAGTCGAAATTGCAATGCAGTTGTGTATAAATCACCCATCACTACATCACGAACTTGATTAAGACTATCTCGGATCTCTTCTTCAAAATGGTAAGCCACCCCCAGTCGCTGCATTGAATCAATAAGCTTCAATTGAGCACAAGGTTCTTTTTCAGAGGTAAGTAACCCTCTAGCTTTTTGCTTCAGCTCCTCCAACGTGGTGCCATAGAGCTCATACTGCATGTAAGATAAGTCAGCCTTAGCTAATACCACATGTAGTGACTCAATCTAAGAAATATCAAAAGTAAAAGGGCAAATTTCTTTATTTTTTCTGCAATCAAATAAAATTTATTTTTGAAAGAAGAAGACATACATCCCAACTAAGTGTGGTAAATGAGCCGAATGAACGAGTTTGAGTCCGAGCGATAAAACAAGCTTAAAAAAGTGTTGAACTCGATTCGTTCTTGTTTCTAAATGAACGAGTTCAAAACAAGTCCAATTCAACTCGAGCTTGAGTAGCTCAAATCGTTTATTATCCCTAATCCCAACCCATTAAGTATTTGAATCAAGCATTCCGATGTTAAATCTGTTTTCCCTAAACTAATATGCATCACTAGCAGTATCGCCACAGCAAATCGTATATATCCTATTCCTAGCAGTGAATATTAGTGAAGCTTTTATTTTCTATCTCCGTTGAAGCCCCAGATCAAATGAGGAGATACTGATCATATGAGACAAATTACAATTCTAGCAAGGACCGAACCAGGATTTTACACCGAGGGAACCAAATAATAACATAGTCAAAATTTTATCGAAGGGGATTAATAAACAAGTTATTCTAATCATAAATTTTTAGTTGGATACAACACATTAAAATCTACGGATATACAATACTATCGTAAAAATAAATTTGGGTCAGATAATTTAAAAATTAATTCTTATTTACTATCATAAAAATAATTTGTGGCATTGTCATTGTCCCTTTGTCCTCTTATTTTCAATGTGCTGCAGTGATTATGAAAAAATTATCATCAGAATTAATAATTTCACACAATATCATAGAAAAAACGAGTTGAGCCAATGCATTGCTTTTGATATAAGTAACTTTTGTTATCCAATTTAAGAGTAATCTTACTCTTTTTTTTTTTTGTTTATCAAACTCTTCAATCAAATTTCTTTATTTGTAAAAATAACACTCATTCATGTGTTTAGATCTATCATTTGATTATTACATATCAAGCCATTAAGTTTTTGAATACAATAATTATAATAGGCCTTGAAATTTTTAGGGTTTATAATAATTTTAGTCCCTAAAATATATATTTTTTGTCAGTTTAGTTCTCATTATATCAATTTGCTCTTTAAAATATTTAATTTATATCATTTTTATCCTTACATAGAGGGACTGTTAAGTTTTTAACGGAATGATCACATGTTGAACACGTGATACCGTCCAAAAAAATGACACGTGGTCATTTCCCTCAAAAAATTTTACGAATTGTATAATTAGGAACCAAATTAATAAAATTGATATAATGAGGACTAAGCTAACAAAAAATACATATTTTAGAAACTAAAAATATTATAACCCAATTTTTTAAAACAAACAAGGGAAAGTATAGGATTTTTTGAAAATCTACGGGAGGGTTACAGAAATTTTAAAAAATGTGAGGGGGCCATGGCTCCATTGTCCATTACTAGGGGTGAGAATTCAACCGAACTTTGCGAGCTGAAGCTTGAATTTGTCGAGTTCATTTTTTTAACTGAATTTAAAAAATTGTTTAAGTTTGACTTATTTAATAATCGAGTTAAAATTAGTTTGACTATTTTATATATAACTGAGCTGAGCTTTTAAGGTTCATTTTTTTAAACGATTCTCAAAAATTATTCTAGTTCCATTTGTTTAGAACACGAGTTTGAATGTGAATCAAGTCTTATTCGAGCCGAACCTGCGTAGCTCTCGTGTATTAACACCCCCGGCCATTACACAGTTCCGTCCATGATTTCTAGAATCTAGGCAACACCATTAAGATTCCTTTTCTTTTATTTATCTTCAGCAGAAGTTTTGGACAGATTAATCCGATGTATGTATAGGTCGATCGGACTCTGATGAGAACCAGTCCGCACAACCCATTGACTGGATTCCAATAAACAAAATATCAGGAAATTAATAAAGGTGGTGGACAGACTTAACTGTAGATGGTGTGCACAATGACTGGATGTGCTTCGGATTCCAAATGCTAGGATGATAGTTAGCTGATCGTCGCTGCTGATCAGTAGAATGAATATTCTCACTGCTTTTCGAATAATCGGAACAAATAATAATATTGATAGGCCTCCGCTGTTTGATTCTGATATGTGCATGCCTTGATGAAAATGGCATTCCTCCGGAAAAAACTAAATGAGAACATGGATTAGTACTAGAGTGATGAACAAGTTCCATCAGGGACTACTGTTACTGGTGAGAAGACATAGTGAACAAGTTAATGGGTGTTTACAGGAAGAAGACACAGTGATCTTTATCCAGCATGATTCCGCAGCTGGTGGGTTTTGGAAGTTAGGTTTTTTTGTTTCTTTCAATTAGTTTTCTAAGCTGACGTTTGATAAGCTTTTGTTTTAGATTTGTATTTTATTTTTTGTTTTATTTCTTATATGTTTTGTTTTTAGTTTGTTTTCAAATGTTTCAACCAATAAATATAAACACAACCGAGTGGGCGTGCCAGCTAATGTGTATTGTAGACTTTGCAGCTGACAAGCTGTTCATGTGTCATACACACCACGTGGGTGCCACGTGATTTGTATAACCATGCAAAAATTTCTCACCGACCCTCTAAACTTTTCTCAGCAAAAGAATAAGGAAAAGAAAAAAAAAACCAAAGAACCCATCTTCTCAGCTAACAGCAAAAGAAGTAAAAAAAACCAAAGAACATGTCTTCTCATTGCACCACCACCTTCCTCCTTAGATTCTCGGGAACCAACCGAGGCTCGGTGTCATGTTCTCCGGCAAATCAACCCTCTAAACTTTTCGCAGGTGATCTTTACCTGCTAATTATTTTGTTTCATTTCGAAGCATTGTTACACCTCTGCTTTTCCTGCAAATGGACTTAAATATGAGTTTTTCAAATTTTCTCACCAGTTTATGGATGGAATCAAATGTACCTAAGATATATTATTAACTTTTCTAGGTTTTTGGTCATGTGGAGCAAAAGCTAGTCGGCAAGATTACAAATTTAGACTAAAGAATGGCAGATGGCCGTTTATATGTGCAGAATACATCGATGTGATTCCGAATGGGTTTGTGGAGGATGACATAGAAGGAAAATCTCTTAAAACGGTTAACTCTTTTTGCTTTTTTTTTTTTATATGACTGCATGAATTACAGTTAATTTTTTTTCCCTCAAATTAAAGTGAACTATAGGTTAAAGTTTAAACGTACGTATATCTCAATTAAAACTTAAACTAATGAAGAGAGTAGACTAGATTTAACGATAGAATTACAATTTGATATGATTTGCTTTATCCAAAGGTGTCTACACCAAATAATATCAAGGAACACGTTGATTCGATCCGATCAATGTTGGCTTCCATGGATGATGGGGAGATAAGCGTATCGGCTTATGACACAGCATGGGTTGCTCTGGTTGAAGATATTAAGGGAAGTGGTGTTCCTCAATTCCCAACCACCCTTCAAGGGAAGTGGCATTCCCCTCACTGATCGAAGTAGCTCGAAAGTTGGACATTGAATTTCCTGATGATTATCCGGTCTTGCAAGAAATATATGCCAAGAGAAATCTTAAGCTCACAAGGTTAGTATCTTTACCCTATACCTTGGATTAAAAAAAAAAAAAAAGATCTTCCAAACATTTTTTTTTTTTTTGGAAAAAATAGGTTACAAGATAAAGCTTGACATGCATTTATGTGAAGTTATATAGAGTTTTGGACAAAAATTCGTTTGTAATTTTTATTTATCCTGTGATTTTTAACTTGTTCCTCATTTTATTATTGTCTGCATCAAAACATGGTATTTACGTCTTTCAATGTAAAATTATATTTGTATAACTTGTTTTCTAGATTTTCTATTGAAAGCATGTTTTGGAGAAACACTTTCACAGTAAAAGATGTAGATTTAGATCACGCCTGTATGTTAGCGAGAGTAAACTGAGAACTAAAGTAAAAAAAATAGAATAAAATCGAACAAGTGATGCAATTTATAAATTCGTTTTCGTGCAATAGGATATCGAAGAACATGATGCACACAGTGCCCACAACACTACTTTATAGCTTGGAAGGACTGCCAGACCTGGAGTGGGAAAAAATACTACAATTACAGAACCCAGATGGGTCATTCTTGTTTTCCCCATCCTCCGCTGCCTTTACACTCATGCAGACTAAAGATGAGAAATGCCTTAGATATCTAAGCAAAACTATCGAAAAATTCAATGGGGGACGTAAAAGTACATTTTTTTTATTCTGTTTTACTTTCATTTTTGAATGTTTTCAGTTACTAACATATGTGTGAGCTTATCACTCAGTTCCAAATGTTTATCCGGTGGACTTATTTGAGCACATTTGGGCTGTTGATCGGCTACAACGCCTTGGAATTTCTCGGTTTTTTCAGTCAGAAATTAAGGAATGTATGAATTACGTCTCCAGGTAAAATCAGTTTTATAGCATACATTCCCATACCAGAGCATCACAATATATATTTGTGTATTGCTATATATATATGTTTATGTCCTGATAAAAATGATAAACATGAGAGGCATGAGGTATGTCTTGAGTTCGAATCTTGACAAATTTTTAGGTTCAAATCATGAGAGATTTATCCGCTATGCATTTCCTAATCTTAGCGTGATGGCTAACATTTGACTAAATCAAGGAGGAGATTAGTTGAATTGCACGTAAACTGACTTGGATATCTATGACTGTTAAACCCAAAAAAAAAAAAAAAACCTTCTCCTTTGAGAATATATTTCTTTCCAACAATATCTTTAATTTTCTTCCTAAAGAAGGTTCAAAATCTTGCAGATATTGGACAGCAAAAGGAATCTGTTGGGCTAGAAATTCAAGAGTTCATGATATTGATTGCACGGCCATGGGTTTTAGGCTTTTAAGATTGCATGGCCACAAGGTTTCGGCAGGTAAGTTTACTATAGAGCAATCCTAACTATTTGGACTTAATTATTTATAATTTTTAGATAAATATCGGAGATCACTGTGATCAATTCAATAATTGTATTGTGATGGATTAGATCGATAAATTATATCGAAAAAGGAGGACAATTATATAATATTTTTAATTACATCGATTGAAGAGTTGTGATTTCACTGGATGTGTTATTGACAGATGTGTTTCAGTATTTTGAGAATGGTGGCGAGTTCTACTGTAATGCTGGACAGTCTAACGAGTCCGTTACCGCCATGTTCAACCTTCACAGAGCTTCTCAAGTTGTCTTCCCAAGAGAGAAGATACTTGAGGATGCCAACAAGTTTTCATCCAAGTTTCTGAGAGAAAAACAGGCAAAACAATGGACTCCTAGATAAATGGATTATAGCCAAGGACTTATCTGGCGAGGTACACTACATTTTTGCAGCAGTTGATTAACTAACTTTTCTCCCGTTTGTTAACCTTTTTCGGAAGTACTTTTCTCAAGTGAAAAATCATTTTATCATTACATTTATAGGTAATAAAAAGTCCTTTTTAGTGATAATTAAGTTGTCTTTTGATTTAGGACTAATCTCATGTAAGCAAAAAAAAAAAAAAAAAGAAGATATTTTATAATTTTTTAAATTTTAAAAATACTTTTTTTATTAATTCGAACATGACACGAAAATATTATGACACGATATAACTGAGAGTTATTTAACAAATATTAATAGAAATTTTTTTTTTTAAATCATAAATATGAAACATTTAAACTTTAAGGGTACAATTTATAATTAGTCTAAACTTTTTTAACAGTACAATTAATCTCAAGTACACATTGATACGATTTATATCTTTTAGGATATAAATTAATATTTTTAAACTTTAAGAGTATAAATTAAAATTCAATTGATCTTTCAAAATACAAATTAAAGATTAGCTTTTTAAAAGTTTTGACCAACGAAAGTTATCAATTCAACAGGTGGGGTATGCGCTAGACGTTCCGTGGTACGCCAGCTTACCTCGCCTGGAGACAAGGTTCTACATAGAACAATATGGCGGTGAAGACGACGTATGGATCGGCAAAATCTTGTACAGGTTGGTGTATTTTAAATGCTTCTCTCTTGCTCTTGCCCTTGCTCTCTGTTGATCTTAACATGTTTCGTTACAGAAGAAATAACTTCTAATATGCTTCCCTAATGCAACGAACTAATTTTGCTTGCAATTAATTTTCTACCTGTAAAGTGGTTTGTCTATGGAGTATATCAAAGAAGAAGAGATGAACTGTTCGATATAATGTCGCAATGAGTTTTCTTGCCCAATTCATCAGATCCAAAAAAAAATAAAATCACTGATGGTGCCGGTCTAGTGTTACAGCATCAGGAGGGGAAGCCCTCACGAGATTTTCTGGTTGGTGTATGGAATTGGAATGATCCCCAATCCGAAGCCCCACCCACCCAAAACTAACCCACCGCTGGATAACAAAGAAAAAAAAAAGTTTTTTTGAAGTTGTGTTACTCTTGATTTAGATGCTAATTTGTGCTGTTTATCCACTGTACGTATGTATACCCATACAGAATGCCACACCTGAACAATAACAAATATCTTGAGCTTGCAAAATTGGACTACAATAATTGCCAAACCCTGCATCATCTGGAATGGAACCGCATTCAAAAGTAAGTTGTTGCAACCTCCTCCTCCTCTTCCTCTTGTAGTCATATTATTCAATCGCCATTATAATCCAACTGTTTCGTGCTATCCTGAACAGATGGTATGAACAATGCAATCTTGGACGGTTTGGAATGAGCCAAAGAAACCTTCTTTATGCATATTTTTTGGCCGCAGCAAATGTATTTGAACCAGAATGTACCAATGTGCGGCTTGCTTGGGCTAAGACCAATACTCTGGTCGCCACAATCACATCCTATTTCAACGGGGAGCACACCATCCGGGAGCAGAAGATAGCATTCTTTCACGATTTCAGAAACACTACGAGAGCAAGGTAACACTCATATCAAAAAAGTTCTGTTTATGAGTAGAACCACAGATCCAAATACGGATTGCCATAAAGTATCACTCTCTAGAAAAGTAATGTCAAGGGAATGGCTGATTTTGTTTTTTCGCATGAACCAGACAGGGCAAGGGCTCGTCCAGACTCTGGTACGAGCTTTGCGCCAGTTCTCATTGGATGCACAGATGGCGCACTGTCTAGACATTCACCACCAATTGCATCAGGCTGTGAGTAAATTTTTTTTTTTTTTTTTGGGGACATGAATCAACTCCCGTCTATCACCCATCCCTATAAATTAACAGTCATTTATTCAGGTTCCAAGGAGTTTGTTTTGCTTGCTTATGTGTTGGTATAGTGGGAAGTGTGGCTGCTGAAGTGGCATGACAAAGGTGAAGAACGAGAAGAAGCAGAACTCCTTGTGCGCACCATAAATTTCTGTGCTGGCTGTGGGGTCTCGGAATAGGTATTGTTCCATGCTGAGTACCATCGTCTCTCGGAGATTACCAACAGAGTATGTCGCCAACTTCGTGAATATGAAGACAGCAAGGTTTGTACAACTTTGGGACACATTCCATTTCTTTTACATTTCGCTGCATGCACCAAAAGGTTATCATTATGTTCTGTGGAAGTTTTATCAAACCAAATTCTTGAGGACAAGGGTTTTGTTCTTCTGAACAAAGTCGGCTTGTTATTTTGGGATCATTAGAATAGAGAGTGAATAGAGAAAGAAGACGGGAAAAAGAAAAAGGGGGGGGGGGGGTAGTCATCTCCAATTGACAGTATTATTTTCGTTCTCATTACTTTCCAAAATTTCTGGGAAAGCCTCTATAACCTATAAACCAAAATCCTCACCTGTTAAGTTTGACCATAAGCTTTACAAACTTTATGCTTTCCTTATGATCAAGGAAATCAGGTTTGGCCAACTAAGCCTTTTAGTGACCTTCTTTCAATTATCTTTCACCTTGCAACAATTATAGTTTGCCTAATTTAATTGAATACAGGTTACAGGCAGCTGCAACCCAAACTCTAGCAGCATGACAACCGTCCTGATTGAATCGGACACGCAACAACTAGTGCAACTAGTGCTCTGCAACTCATCAGACGCTGGTCTCAATCCTGATATCAAGCAAACATTCCTTACAGTAGCAAAAGACTTTCTACTATACTGCCTACTGCAACCTAGAAACCATCATTTTCACATTGCCAAAATACTCCTTGATAGAGTACTTTGACTCTTGTATTACCCTTGCATGTTGCTGGCAATATAATCAGCATTAAGAGCAACTTTATTACTTATTTCATGTTTGATTTCGTGTTTTGTTAACCACGTTTTCAATAGAATTCAGAAGCTATCTCACGCCTCTGCAACTCTCTCTTTGTGTATATTCTTCTTAGATTCCCAATTGGTTTGCTTGTCAACAGGAACCAGCAGGCATCCAAAATGGGTGGGAATCAGAGAGCAATTTGTAAAGTTGACACACCAATCTCTTAGAGAAGTCATCTCACAGAGAACTTCCTGGTTCTTAAAACCTATCAGATAAAAAATTGGTACAAGAGGCTGTCGAAACCCAATAAGTTAAAAAGTGTGGCATTACACGTTTATGCTTTGGATTCCAAGTTAAGCCACCTTGATGCACAATGAGTTGGGCCAACTTCATGAAACATGTGTCTTCCCAACACACACATACATCCTTTTCACTGAATCTCTTTTAAGTAATTATTAGAGCTCCTGAGATGAGGATACCAATCAGACACCTTTTTCTCAACTCAATCTATTTGATCTTTGAGGCAACTGCTAAATCTATGCCGTCTCTTCAGACAATTACTTTGAAGAAAGCAAAATAATTTTGCCACATAGGAGACAACATACAAACAAATCACATTCAAATTATACAAATACAGGCAAAACAGGATACAATGTCAGGTATGTCCAAATAGCATGATCATCAAAAAGGAAATTCCTTTGTTTCTAAGGTATTGCTCATAATTTGAATCTAGGTTATGCATGTTTAGCAGAATCTCAATATATGTCATGAGGCAAAGGTGAGTATGCTATAAATCTGAGGTATCTAGACGAGAATTTAAACACAAGACACTAACCAATGCATCATTGCTTGTCAATCTTGAACCCAGACTCTCACTGTTTTATCACCATCAAGCCCCGCAGAAACAATGATGTTCTGGGTGGGGTGGCATGTCACAGAGATGACAACATCAGTGTGTCCTTCAAGCCTCTGAACCATATTTTTCCCCTGTAGATCCCATAAGTATATACATTTATCCTCCGATCCACTGACAATATATTTCCCATTCGTCACTGAAAATGTTGGCATTATGCAGTATACTCTGTTCACATGACCCGTATAAATCTTGTTGAACTTCCCAGCCGAGTAATTCCACAGTTTCTGCGCACAAACCCAAAGAAATAATCCAATTAAAGTATAATTCTAAACTCAGTACAAAGCAAAGAATTAACAGAACTCACGAGGGTATCATCCAGAGTTGCTGCAAGTATGAACTTCCCGTTGGGTGAGAATTTGGCAAACGACACCACCAGAGCTTTATCGTCGATGAGGGTCTTCAAGCACGCTCCGGTAGCTGTGTCCCAAATCTTGCAAGACCCATCATGGCTAGTGGACACAATCAACGAACCATCTCGATTGAAATGCACAGAAGTCACCGGCATAGAGTGGGCCCGAATGACATGCACGGACCGGCCCGTTTTAACATCCCAAACACGAACAGTCTCATCAAACGAGCCCGAAACGATCAGATTGGACTGTGGGTTGAAATTGACGCAGAACACAAAGTCGGTGTGTCCGCGAAGGGTTTTGACGCACTCACCGGCGCGTGCGTCCCAGATGCGAAGAGTGCGGTCGTCGGATGCGGAGCAGATGTAGTGGGAATCGGAGGACCATGAAAGGTCGGAGACGCCCTCGTAGTGCCCGATTAGATGGGAGATTTGGGAGAGGGTTTCAGTGGAAAAGACGATTAGGGTTTTATCGAGGGAGGCGGAGGCGAAGAGCTCTCCGTTGTTTGAGAATCTCACGCAAGACACGGCGCGTTGGTGGGCTGTGATGATTTTTTTGAGTCTGTAAGGGCGGTACTGCGGTGGTGCCTGGTGGTTGCTGGTGGTGCTTGACATGATAGTAAACGGTAGTCCAACAATTGCCTTTCACCGAATTGAACTGCCAATTATATAGTGGATGTTTCGCTCCGAACCGCCTAAGCAAAGAGAGACCCATGGACTTATTAGGCCTGTCTAGTCTCCTCTGTTTTTGTCCTCTATTTTTGTTTAACGAATATAGTTGGTAACACTTCATCCACCCGCCCCCCATAAATATATCTATCTTTAACGACATTTTCTGTATTATCTAAAATTTTTTTGACACCCCCTCTCTTAGTGTTTGTTCACTAATTGAGCTAACAGAAACAAAGATCTTACATATTTTTCTATTCACTGTTGAAATATTTATTGAATAACCTAACATTATTTATGTAATGTTGTTGCTCCAAAAATCTGTTGTTATCACAATTTTCAGATAATTATTTGTGAGGGTTTCAAGATTTCATTGATTAAATTTAATGGATAAACACACAATGTAAGAAAACTAATAAAATAGGATTTCTTTAGTATGTCAATTGAAAGGATTTTGGTTATATAAAAGGTTGATTAACTGCTTTGAACGCAACAATAATTACTTTCTAAGACTAAATTAAAATTATCCCTAAAAAAGTTTAGATTGTGGGTTTTATGAGGATTTAAATGTATCATTCATCTTCTCCAATACATGTCCTTTTATAGTCATTGTATTCGACGATTTTGCTTTCATGGATGGTTATTGAATAATAACACTAGTTAGTTATTTCTTTTTTAAATATAATTGTGATTGATTATCTCTTTTCTTTCTTCAGTTTTTACCATGAGACATCTTCTTAACAGATTCAAACTACCAAATGTCGATATATTGAACATTCATAAGTGGTGACTTAGGTGAAGGTAGTGATGGTTTGGGTCAAGGTGGCCAAATCTATGTGAGTGCAAAAATGCTTTTATAGAGAAAAATAATTGTGGCTGCTTGTCACCATAAACGACATTTGTAATATCTCTTCACCGTTATTGATATTCCCACTCCTACCACTATCCCAACCCTCACCCCCATAGCAACATTGTTAGAAAATAATATATTAATGCGCTAAATTGATGTTTTGAAAAAAATTTATTTTGAAGTAATTAATAAGAATGGTAAAAAAATTCAAATTTAAAGTAGATATAAAAAAAGGTTAAAAATAGTTACATATAACACATGGAAGAATAGAATTGAGGGAAACAAATCCTTTTATAGAAAATAATATTTGAAGAGGGAAAAACTGATTCCTATTTTTTTTTATAGAATATACGTAAATTTAAACCACACTTTTATAGAAAAGATGATAATTTGACATATAAGTTAGAAAACTCATTATTCAATAACCTTGTCTCTTATTGAATACGGAATGCTTAGAAACTTTTAAGAATAAAAGCAACAATGCCCCAAAAAAAAAAATCCAATAGGCACCTCTCTTTTGGCTTTTTTCAGTCAAGATGAGTGTAGAAGGTAAACATTTGCTTTCACTAACTAAAAAAAAAAATTCTTTGTAAAAACTTTGTATTATGGACACCAACTATGCTACTTAAAAGAGATTCCCCGAACCCTAGTGTCTTGAAAACAACTTGTTGCGGTATTAAACGTGGCCAAAGCATGAAATGATAGATACTATTAAGAGTCTACAAGTATCACAAAACATGCACTTTCTGGTCACTGGACATCCCATTTTGCACCTTCCGGTGCAAGCAACTGTTACGCAGTGAACTTATAACAGGAAAGATAAACATGACAGTCACCTTGGAACAACCTTTTATACTATGTACCCTCCATGATACATCAGTTCATATATGATAACTACATGTCCCTTGGAGCAGGCATTAATCGAAGCACTTCCTCTGAGGATTGATTTCCCTCGGAATATCTCTCTTCAGCCAACAATGACTGCAAGTCGCTACCATTTGCCAAACTGTTGAACTCAACAGCTTTGGAAGGCATTGTTGGGTAGCGTCGTTGGCAGAATGTCATCAATCTTTTGACCGATTGCAGATATTTGCGAGTTGTCTCGTCATTCATAACATGGGCCACACTGTTTGTGTAGATCTTTTCACGAGCAGAACGTTCATGGATACCAACCATAGTAACACCAATAGGCCAGGGTGCATTTCCAATGGCCATTCTGATATAGTGATCCATTGCAGCTAGATAGTCTCGCTTCATGCAACATTCAACAACCAAGAGTAATGCTTGCCGAATATCATCTGGAAGAACCTATAAAATCAAATATATTACATATATCATACACTCTAGTTAGTAATTATTCCACAATCACAATGCATTTGATGGAGGGTCCAAGAGGCTGTTCTGCAGAACAATGCTATATCCAATGGTAGTTTCTGTCCTCTCTATCGGTCAAGATTGGATTAGATCCATGGCATGTGAAGCCAGGTTCATTAATTGTATGAATCCCATCATTTACAAGGGAATTTAAATCATGGTACAACTTAATGTTACATGAAATCAATAACCAAACTTAGCTTGCTAATTTATAATGCAAAAGCTGCTGTAAGATCCTTATCAACATGTCTACTCTGCACATCTCCCATCACAGCTATATTAAAAGTGAAACAAAAACTACAAAATTTGAATGCACCAAGCTGCCAATTCAGCAAGGAAGTGCCAAAATAAAACCAACAAATATCTGTTGAATAAGATGTTTTGCATAATGAATAAAATAACCCTAGAATGCTTTAAAAAACAGTTGCTCAAATTGATTTAAATGTAAAGAATTTAAATAAAAAAGAACATTGTCTACCACCTTAAAGAATCACAAATCAATCAACTGAGCTACACATCATAATGCTTATGTTGGCATTTTCAAACCAAATCCCTATGTATAATCTACCATGCGCCATGTACATAGTATAATCTCGTAAGCTGCACACACACACACATATTGCAACCTCTTGAATTTTAACACAATCATATCATCACTTCATCACCAGCACATGGATATAACAAACGAAATTAACGTGAACCATTAGAACACAAGTAAATGTACCCTTATCGAGACGGTTGTAATTTAATTCTTTTAAACAGGAGTGGGTTATTTCTTCCTTTGCAATCAATTGTTTATCCTACAATTTCGTGAGACTTCACACATTATCACACGCACCCAAATTTCAAAAAAAAAAAATTGCCTATAAGGGTGTACTACCAATCTATCCCAAAATTGGAGGACTGAAGATTAATCTAGAGTTTCAAAGCTTGAACACATAAATAGTCAATTGACTTTGATTGCTCCAAAGCCTTCTTCCAAAAGCTATGGCTAAAAGACCTCCATATGCCATCTATGATTAGTTTGTCTACCCAAGAAAGGATTATTTCTCTACAACAATTGCAATGGCCTAACAGCGTTATCCACCAACTTTCACTTATGCACGACTTTCAGCTGTAGGTCTAGAACATGTTCACTGTCACAAGTTTTACAGTTACATCTTTGAGACATTTTGCACCTAAAAATTGATAATTTGACCACATGCTTCTAACTGCAAACAGATTATTGTGGCTTCCTTTAGGAGAAAATTTAGCAAAATAAAAATTCAGTAAATCATAATGAAAGTTCTAAGGAAAGGTTCTGGTGCCATCAACTGACTGCGTAATATCCCAAAGTTGACCGCGAATATCCCAACAACTCATTATGATTATCCCTAATCCAAACCAACTTTTCCATTGGAGGGACACTGAATGCATTCCTACCCATCTCCAGCGGAACAACTCGCTTGGTTTATCCATGGAAAAGAGAAACCAAAAAGGTGTATGCATGGAAAAGAACTTGCAGAGTCGCAGAAGCCAATTTTCCGTAGCTTCTAGTGACAATTAGATCTAAAGAGGAAGTGCTTCTAAGGATCCTCTGTAAATATCTCCACCTCTCAGATGGAGTTCAGATGCCACCTAAGAAAAAATCTAACAGGACTTTTACTTAATTTTTAGACATCAAGCCTGGAGTCCTGGACTACCCATGCAGTACAGATCGCACAAGAAACTTGCTTTAAACGAAGGACAATAGAAATCCAAATTTTCTCATTACACTTCTCGACGAGCTAACAATTGACAGTCCAATATGAGACATGGCCCCGGGGATATTGTTCAATTTTTTCTTTCATTATAAAGATCTCAGCAAATTTTGATAACAATTTACTTCTGATCAATGCAATCAAAATTTTCTAGGGATCAGCAAAGGCAAGCAGCACCATATTATGATCAAGAGAGAAGCAATAGGTTCTAGATAACCATGAAAAAAATGTTCAAAATCAAATTATATAAGCATAATTCACTAAAACCAAAACAAAAAGCCGAAATCCTGAACAAATTCACAGCACTATTTCTTCACTTCATGCAAGATTCATGTACTCAAAACTGGGGGAAAAAAGAAAACACAATATAACAAAAAAAG
The DNA here is from genome assembly GCA_963454935.2 of Ilex paraguariensis. Taxonomy (NCBI): domain Eukaryota; kingdom Viridiplantae; phylum Streptophyta; class Magnoliopsida; order Aquifoliales; family Aquifoliaceae; genus Ilex; species Ilex paraguariensis. The sequence goes on along the minus strand of CAUOFW020002092.1, from coordinate 664,306 downwards.
AAAGCAATGAAACTAATCAAACTACAGCACTCACCTTCTTCCTGCAGAACTTGAAAAGCGGATTCAAGTACCGTGCGCACTGTTTAAACGTCGCAACCATGGACTTCCCTTTGGCCGTCCTCTTCTCCGCATCGGTCATCTCATCCAGCTCTTGATTCCACTCAGTCAACAACTTCTTAAAAAACACTAAAATCTTATCCTCATCACACAAATCCTCAAAATTCGCCTTCATACGTTTCAAATCCTTGTCATGATCCACCCCTGACGATGCCCCATCCCCACTCAAATCCTCATCCCCTCCCCCTCCATCCTTATCCTCTCCATCTTCCGTCGTCTTCCTCTTCCTATCACTCAAAATCCCCGTCTTCTGCCTCTTCTTCAATTCTACTATATCCCGTAAGAAATCGTTTGTCTGCCCTTCAGTCATATCACTATCATCCAATTCAAACAATCCCGCTTTTAACACATATTTCAACCGATCGAGTCTCGCTTCGTCGTCTTCGCCGAATAATGTGACCGGTTGTTTGAGAAATCGGAGGCGACGGATGACTTCTTGTTTGGGGAGGTTGAGTTCGTCGATTTTTTGTTCGGCGGTGAGGGGTTTGGAAGAAAAATTGGAGGATTCGGGCTTAGATTTCAGGATTTCAGGTTTGGAGTTAGGATCTGAGGAAGAATTAGGGGTGGAGCCGTTTTGATGGCTTTGTTGTTTTTGACGGAGGGCTTTGGCCTCTGCCTCGCGCTTTTCTTCTTCTCGGAGCCTTTGGAGGCGTTTCTGTTCGATCTCAGAGCGCTTGAAGAACTTCTTGCCACCCACCTCTTCGGCTAGGCTCTGTCGCTTCTTCAGCAACTCTTGTTTCAGGATGTCCATTGATAATTGATCCGTTCTAGGGTTTCTCTGGTCGGGTCTTGCTGTCCAATTTATAGGCTCAATATTGAAGAAGATGAAGATAATATTGTCGAATTGAAAATCACGGTGGGGGTAGTTTGGTCAATTCATAACCTGGTTCCACACCCACGACTTACAAACCGGATTTATAACCGGGCCAAAAGAGTCGGTCCAAAAAAGGACGGGTCACGTGGACCGATCGGGTCAATTCTGTTCACACGCTTTTAGGGTTTCTTTTTCCAGATTGGCCCTACACAATCGACCCACGGAGAGACAATCGGGGAGAGGGAGAGAGGAAGATGACGACGATTCAAAGATTTTGATGCGACGATCTTCTCCGATTCACATCAATAAATTTGGATTATCTCATAGAACTAAGTTTTGTATAATGTATTTATACGTGTTATGATTTTTAACTCCAATAAATTATGTAGTTTTTAGAGCAATAGTTGAATTTACACTACATAATGAAAGACTAATATTTATACGAGTTGGTAGATGAGTGAAACTACCAAAAAAAAAAGGATTATTGTTGGCCTAATGTTGATAGAGTAAGTTGGTGTGAATTTTAATTTTAAACGTGATAGAATGTTCCGTTCAAATAGTTATAAGCCTTAATTCTTCACAAATTCTATGACTTTTGGATCAAAGGTTAGGTTCATTACAAGTATATACTTAAATGGTACAAAAATGATGTGTTTTAGAACTATTTTTCATATTGTAAGAAGAGAAAAATGAATTTTTTTTTTTAAAACAACAGAAGTTTTGTGGAACTCTGATGGAGTGTTATCATAACAGCCCAAACTTACGAAAGAAATCCACCAATGGGATTCAGACGGCGAAAAACAGCTGGAAGAAAAGTGCAGTTCCATATGCCATTTTACATGACTTTTTTGGCTCGCAGGTATGACTATTCTCATGTTGCCGAAGCTCCCGGCAACCGGATTTCATGGGCTTAATCACTAGGTCCGGCCAGTGTAGTTTAAAGTAAGACACACAATACACAATATCAAAGCAAAAGGTGGTAAGTCATATCCGATCTTGCCAATTCTTCCAACGATGGTAAGTCCTCCAAATGTTTGAAAAACCTGTTTAGTGGCAAGAGCTGTTGGTTCAACAACTGAGCCTGAGCCAAGAGAGAGACTCGATTCAAGCTGAAGCTAACTGAAGATACTAAACTAAATCTCTAATGGCTGTGTACCATCAATAACACTATCCATTGGGCATAAAAAATGTTATCAAAATCAAGTTTACTTTAAATGCTAAAAACATTATGCCAACATGACAAGAGTATTACAAGAATCAAAGTACTCTCTCAAACAGTATTTTGGAAATGTGAAAATTGATGGTTGTCGGATTAAAAAATGCAGCATAGTAGAAAGTCTTTGCTATTGTAAGAAATGTTTGCTTGATATCAGGATCGAGGCCAGTGTCTGATGAGTTGCAGAGCACTAGTTGCACCAATTTTTGCATGCCCGATTCTATTTGGATGGTTGTCATGCTACTAGTGTTCGGGTTGCAGCTGTTATAATTTGTATCCAATCATACTAGACAGATTAAAATGGTTGTAAATTAAAAATTAGAGACTTTCCAATAAATTGGGGAAAGTAATGAGAATTAAAGGGAAACTGCATGGTTGGAATTGATTATATTCTGTTGGATTTTGGCATGACTGGCCCTTTTATTTAGAAAACAGGCTCTAGAAACTATTAGGTATCTCGAGTTCAAATTGTCTAAAGTTGGCCCAAACTTTCAAGAGTGAAGTTTGGCCTAACACAATCTAACGATCACAACAGACTTCATCATATCACTAACATTCGAAGGGAAGTCTCAAGTTATTGCGAGTCATGAGCCCTTAAGAATTTGGCTAGGTTCCACACAACAGTGTCCGCGGAAGATAATTGTAACCTTTTGGTGCATGCAGCGAAATGCAAAAGATGAGATCACCAACCTTTCTGTCTTGATATTCACGGAGTTGGTAGCATACTTTGTTGGTGATCTCAGAGAGACACTGGTACTCAGCATGGGACATTATCTCTTCAGAGACCCTATGGCCGGCGCAGAGATTTATGGTGCTCACAAGGAGTTCTGCTTCTCCTTGTTCTACACCTTCGTCTTGCCACTTCATCAACCACATTTCCCACTATACCAACCAGTAAGGGAAAAGAAGAAACACATTGGAATCAGAATAATGGCAATTAGTACAAATGGGTGGTAGACTAGAGCTGATTCATGTCAAAGAGAAGCACTCAGCCTGTAGCAATTGGTGGTGAATGTCTCTCCCGTGAGCCATCAGTGCGTCCAATGAGAACTGGTGTAAAGTTGCTAGCAGAGTCTGGACGAGCCAATCCCTGTTTGGTTCCTGAGAAATTAAAATTAAAATGAAATCAAATATTCCCTTGTACAAGTGCACAGGTACATTACTTATCTTTTGAGAAGATCAATCAAGTTGGAGTAATGTTAGCACTTAGGAAATGAATGACATGTTAAAATGTAAGCACTTGGAAGATCAATCTCTAGTTTACTCAAACACATGTAAAAATGCTGCATAATTTAGTGCTCCATTTATAGAACGTAATTGAGTTATTCTCATTGGTAGAATCTTTAATGTAGACAAAAAGAAATAGTGCAGTTGATGTGATATATTCAGTGAATTGATGAACAACCTTTCCGAGCTGATGTGGAGAGAACGATACTGAAAGAAAAATTATATTCAAATTGGCTAGTGAGAATCTGCACTGATTATTTATAGATTAAACTAGTAAACAACGTTTTGTTAAGATAAATGTTACCTTCTATTATGTACATAGCCCAGGCTACTACTACTGTTTCTAAAATCATGAAAGAAGGCTATCCTCTGCTCCTTGGAGGTGCGCTCCCTGTCCAAGTATGACTTGATTGGAGCAATCATAGTATTGGTCTTAGCCCAAGCAAGCCGCACATTGGCGCCTTCTGGTTCAAATACACTTGCCGTGGCCAAAAAATATGCAAAGAGAAGACTTCTTTGGCTTATCCCAAACTGTCCAAGATTGGAATCTCCATACCATCTGTACAGGATAGCACAAAACAATCCGATTATAATGGATATAGAGTGTATGTGACTAAGAAGGAAATTCGGCAACTTACTTTCGAATGTTGTTCCATTCCAGATGATGCAGGGCTTGGCACTTATTGTAGTCCAATTTTGCAAGCTCAAGATAGATGTTATTGTTGACGTAGTGCATCCTTGAGGGTATACGGTGGATAAACAGCACATATTAGTATGTATGTCGAGAGGAAAACACATTCAATTCTGTTCGGTCACTCCAAGAACAACTTCCCCCTCCTTGGCCTCCCCGCCCCGGGGGTTGGATGGGAGTGGTGATTAGGTTTACTTGTTCGTAGGGCTACCACTAGACCAGCAAGCCTAGATGTTCAACTGTTTTAAAAATATACCCAGCATAAGTAGAAAATATGCACAGACGTCAAATACATAGAAAAGCTCTAAAAAATTGAGTACAATTCACTTTTGGCCCCCCAAGTATGTATTTAGCGTCTATTTGGTCCCCAAAGTATACATAAATTTCGATGTAATATTCTAGAATATCCTGGAATTACATGGAAATTAACCAGCGGAGTTGCAATAAAAGATCAAGTAAGAACAAGAGAGGGTGACTTACCCACAAAAAAAACAAGAGAGAGAGAATTATATAAAGTACCTGTACAAGGTTTTGCCGATCCATACGTCGTCTTTACCGCCATATTGTTCTAAGTAGAACCTTGTCTCCAGACGAAGTAAGCTGGCGTACCATGGAACGTCTAGTGCATACTCCACCTGTTCAATTGGCAGCTTCTAAATAATGTTCACTATTCATGTTAAAGTTAATATTTCGTATTTGGGATAAAAAATATTATGTTTGTAATTAGGTCAAAAAATGTTAGTGAGTTTGGATCATGTTTTGTTGTATTTAATTAGGCCCAAAGATAGATAACTCTAGAATTATATAGGTGTGTCTAGATAAATCTTGTAGGAGTGTCTAGATAATCTTGTAGGAGTGTCTAGATAAAGCTTGTTAGAGATTTTTCTAAAATATATGAAGTGTTTATATAAAGTTTGTAAGAGACTTTTTCAGAAGATATGAAATGAAAAATCTAGTTCTAAAATTTTTCATGTATTCCTTGTTGGTCTCTTGTTTATTTCTTTAATTAATTAGGGTTCAACCTAATATAAGGCCAACAGAGTGGTATCTAAGCTCGGTTCAATGACAACAATTGGGCGTGAAGATTTGGTTCGAAAAAACAAATCTCGATGCTGAAAAACATGGCGGGTTCAAGTAATCAAAATTTTGGAGCTCAACTACCTCCATTTTTACAATTTGACGATGAGAATTATGATTTTTGTGTGTGAAAATGAAAACCCAACTTATTTCAAATAATTTGTGGGAATATGTTGAAGATGAGTATGATGACTCCGAAGATGTAGATTCTTTGATGGATGCTTAAAAGCAAATATTGAAAACACATAAGAGGAAGAATGCAAGAGCTTTCTCAATGATTCAACAATAAGTTTCGGATAAGATTTTTCCGAGGATCATCAACGAGACTAAGGAAAAAGATGCTTGAGATATTCTTCAAAAGAAGTATCGGGACAACTTGAATTTAAGAGCAATTAAATTTTAATCTTTGAGAAGAGATTTTAAAAATATGAAAATGAAAGATGCTGAAGTGTGGCAAGATTATTTTTCTAAATTGATGGAAGTTGTGAACCAAATAAAAATACATGGGAACAATATAGCTAATGAAAGAATTGGGAAAAAAAGCGTTGACGGTGGATTATAACCCCATTGTTGACAAAGGAAGATAGAAATAAAGTTGTTGATGCTTCTCTTTATAGAAGTTTGGTTAGAAGTTTGTTATATTTGACGGCTACACGGCCAGACATGATGTTTGCTACAAGTTTATTATCTTGGTTTATGCATAATCCAAGTCAAACTCATTTTAGATCAGTAAAAAGAGTTTTAAGATACATCCAAAGTACCTTGATTATGGGATTTTGTTTGAGAAAAATGTGGATGCAAAGTTGAATGGATTTTGCGATAATGATTGGGCCGAATGTGTGGATAATATGAAGATCACTTCCGATTATGTATTTTTTCTTGGCTCGGGTGTCTTTTCATGGACATCTAAGAAGCAATAAATGATAGCATAATCATTCGCCGAGGTCGAATATGTTTCGGCATCATTGGTGACATCACAAGGCAATATAGTTAAGGAGAATTTTGAAAGATGTTGGTGAGAAGCAAGGAGAGCCTACTCCACTTTTGTGTGATAACAAGTCTGCGATAGCAATGACAAAGAATCCCGTCTACCATAGCCGAATCAAGCACATTGCAATCAAACACCACTTTATCCGGGAGGCTGTGGAGGATGATGAGATTCAACTCGAGTATTGCAAGATGGAAGATCAAGTGGTGGACATCTTCACCAAAGCACTTTCGAAGGATAAGTTTCAATACTTTCAAAAAATGTTGGGTGCCACTCAACAAAGCATTAAGGAGGAGTGTTAAAATTACTAATTTGTTGTTTTTTTGTATTTGGGCGAAAAAATATTATGTTTTAAATTGGGTCATAAAATGTTAGTGTGAGTTTGGGTCATGTTTTGTTGTATTTAATTAGGCTCAAAGATAGAAAACTCTAGAATTATTTAGGTGTGTTTTCTAGAATATATGAAGTGTCTCTATTTAGGTGTGTCTAGATAAAGCTTGTTAGAAATTTTTCTAAAATATATAGAGTGTTTATATAAAGTTTGTAAGAGACTTTTCTAAAAGATATGGAATGAAAAATCTAGTTGCAGAACTTCTCATTCTTATTTATTCTTTGTTTATTACTTTAATTAATCAAGGTTCAAGCTTAATATAAGGCCAACAGTTCAGACCTTGTTGTTTATTTAATTAATTAAGCTTCAAGCCTAATATTAGGCCAACAGTTCAGACCTTGTTTGTTTCTTTAATTAATCAAGCTTCAAGCCTAATATTAGGCCAACAGTTCAGACCAGTTGTAATGATGATAGATTAAAAGCATTCTACTAGTGACTGGTCTGTACGCATTCAAAAGTCGTCCTACTGCTAACAAAATTATACATTCAAAAAAAAACAGCAACGATTCTATGTACCTCGCCAGGTAAGTCCTTAGTTATAATCCACTTATCTATCAGCTCATCATTAGCCTGTTTTTCCCTTAGGAATTGGGATGAAAAGTTCTTGGCATCCTCGAGTATCTTCTTTCCTGGAAATAACAACTGGGAGGCCCTAAAAAGGTTAAACATCCCACTAACAGCCTGGTTGGATTGTCCAATGTACCAGCAGAACTCGCCACTGAAGTTTTTGGACTTCTGTTAGGATAATATTGTGTATGTCATACCGCTTTGTAATGAAAAATATATGGTTTAGGTTGATAATTCGTATTACCTATAGACATAATTCATACATTCTCTAATTTCTGACGAAAATACCGGGAAATTCCAAGGCGTTGTAGCCTATCAACGGCTCAATTGTGCTCAAATAAGTCTACCGGATAAACACCTGGAACTGAATAATTATAGTTATACAATATTAGAAACCATAAACAACATCAAAAAGTGGAAGTAACCTGCTACTTATGGAAGGACTAAAAAAAAAAAGAGGTTACCTCCCCCATTGAATTTTTCAACAGCTTTGCTTATATATCTCAGGCACTTATCATCTTTAGTCTCCATGAGTGCAGTAGCAGTGGAGGCTGGAGAAAACAAGAAGGACCCATCTAGGCACTGTAATCGTAGCAGCTTTTCCCATTCCAAATTTGGCATTCCTTCCAAGCTATAAAGTAGTGTCGTGGGCACGGCGTGCAATATCTCCTTCGGTATCCTATCGTACACACATAATTAATTATAACCTAGATGTAAAATTTTTTCTTGTACAAATTCAACAATCATCTACTTTAAAAGCATAAGTTCTTAAAGAAAAGTGTAACATAAGTATATTTATCTTGAAGCAAAAGCATTAACTTGACAAATGGACGAGTTACCAGCTTGTTTATGAATATTCCTAGAAGCACTAACATAATATATAATGACTGTAGTTTGATCTATGAAACTACCTTGTGAGCTTGAGATTTCTCCTGGCATAGATTTCTCGAAAGACCGGAGAATCATCTGGAACTCTTATGCCGAAGTTTCGAGCTATATCGATAAGCGAAGGGAATGCCACTTCAAACCCGATTGGCATGTGCTTAGCCTTTTCAACTTCAAGCTTACATATGTTTTCTTTAAGAAATGACAATCCTTTAATGACAATATCCGCATATAAGTATAGGATTTGTATGCAAAAAATGAATCTAGATCACTTTGTAAATTCGCAATCAAACATATTTTATTTGACAAAGTTGTTCTTTATATTAAAAAAACATAGTAAAAAAAGCTCACCCTTTTCTGATTGCTGAGGATGAATTTTCCACTTCTTCAATGCAACTACACAAGCTAATGTGCTGATAATCCGATCGTAAGCTGAAAAGGTCATTGAAGGGTGATTATCGGGAAGCTGATTATTTGCAATCCATTGAAGGGTGCTCGGGAATTGAGGAACACCACTTCCATTAATATCTTCAACAAGACCAACCCATGCTGTGTCATAAGCCGATATGCTTATCTCTCCATCATCCATGGAACCCAACATTGATCGGATGGATTCAACGTGTTCTTTAATCTTATTTGACATACACACCTTTGGATAAGGTAAATCACATCAAATCACAATGTTAAAATATATAAGTACTAGTCATAACCCGTGCCTGAAGATACGATAAAATATAAAATTTAAGTGTCCAAAAAATCGATCCCATTATATTAATTTTTTTTAAAATATATTAACTACAAATTAATCAAATATTAAATAATTAAATAGATGATAAAAATGTGTGATACAATATTTTTAGGGAATAAATATATAAATGATTAAACATATAATAGAAATAAGTAATGCGATTTGACGTTTGAGTCTGACAAAGAAATGATGGGTGATATAAGTGATTGATGATAATTTTGAGGGATAAAATATGACTGGAATAAAATTCAAACACACTCATTTTTTATTATATAGATTTAAATTACATCATTTTTAATAATTTAACTTTTGTAACAACATAGTTGTTTAACGTGGTATCTGAGAAGGAAGTATCACATGGCTCTCTCCCTGTTTGCCTTTGATACATCTCAAATCTGTTATTTTTTAACCTGATTTATTCTATTATTTTAATAATAATTCAGTCTCGAAAAGTAAGACTATAATTCCTTCGGTCATAAAGAAAAGGTAAGGGTAAATTATACTCGGACCTCATGGCATTTGACTTTATTACGTGGATATCCCCTCACATTTCAAAAACTACACTGAAACCCCAATAGATAAACGTCGTTAACAATATTAAGACTATCTTACCCTACATTTAATTAATTAAAAATTAAAAAATCAAAACCATTACCCAAGTCTCTCTCTCTCTATGAGAACCCCCAACACCTAGTCATGCAGCACCAACCCCCCATCACCCTGCTCTTCCCCACTGTTACCAATATCCACTACCAACACCGCTAGAAATTCAAACGCAGTAGCAAATCCAACAAGCAACACCTCCGATGCCAAAGAGACCCACCCAGAATCGATACCACCACCTCTCCGAATCTGAAACCCATCGCAGATTTGATTTTGCACATTAGATTTTATTGTAGATCTGAAATTAAATCACCACCTACACACAACAGATCTATGATCATATCCTAGATCTAATTCCTTGCTTGAGCAATGATTGAAGACTTGGAGTTTTCAGATCTAGAGTTAGTGGTGAGTTAAGTGTTTGATTCATTCTTCTTTGTGGGTTTTGCATATAGAGTTGCACAAGTTGGAAAGGTTGTGACTTTGTTAAACTACGTAGAAGAGGAGATGAAATGAATGTAGGGGGGGGCTAGGAGATGGTGGGGTGTTCAAATTTTTGATTAGTCGCAATTTTCTACCCTACTCGATCCAATTGAATAGTTAGCCGAAAAAATCGGTAGGAATACGGAATAGCTATTAATTTTTATATTTCTATCCTACCCTATCAGCATTAATTTATATATATATATATAAACTAAAACCCTAATTCCCTAACTATATGGTTTAAACTTAAAATAATTGTTATTTTATCTGTGCAACAATTATGATGGATTGATATTTATATTTTCTTGTATTTTATTGTAATTTTTTAAATTTTAATGCTATTGGTTTATTGTGTTATTAAATTAGTGCATGTTATTTAATTGAATTGTTAAAATGATTCAAGAATTAATAACTATAAAAGTGTTCACCGATTTCCTACCTGATTAATTTGACCAGAAGTCGGGTAAAAATATCACACTTGATTGGGTAGAGTAAGCTAAGAAAAAAAAATTTCGCAAAGTTCGAGTATGAAAATAGAGGACTATATTTTCTACCCGTATGATAGAGGGAACACCTTATGCCCTAGTTGAGGGGAAGCTATGAGTTTTGCTATAAAGGTTGGCTGTGGAATCTGATTTTTGTGAGGGGTGGTGTACGTTTGGCTAAGGGGCTGGGTATTGGGTTGTTATGCCATTGAAGGACAGAGGTAGTCTAAGAGAGAGAGGGAGAGAGAGAGAGCTGGTTTGGTGGGTGGTTGGTGTCTGGGTGGTTTCTGAAACCCTCTGCAGTGGTGGCAGTAGTGTTGGATTTACAAATTTAATTCGTTATCAGAATTGATTATCAAAATTAATTAATAATTAGAGGATTTAACTTGTAAATAGATGTATTGTTGTAAACAATTAATTAAATTGTGTAGTAAATTTAATCTTGCATGAAAAATTATGCAAGGCGTTTGGATTAAATTGTAAGCAATTATCTAATTATATTCTATGAAAAATTATTTAGATTAACTTCATTCTAATGTGTATACTTGTCTTTTCAATATTTATTTATTTGTTTAATAGAGATTATGACATGTCAAAAGGGTATTATATTAAATTTTGTTGATGATATCATCTTATCTTGTTATTTATTTGATGTCCGTTAAACAAGGGGGTGTGACCGTTACACACATTGAAATGTCAAGGGGTCTCAGTGTAGTTTTTGAAATGTGAGGGAGTATCTGTGTTATAAAGGTGTAATTTATTCAACAGGCACATGCAAAACCCAGTAATTTTGAAGACTGAATTTGGTGAGTCAAATAATGCGACAACCTTATACTAAACAAATAATTAGAGGCAATTAGATAGGGTGAGGGCACGAGAGATTTATCTCATGAATATCTTAATTTTAACATAAATGACTTATTTTTTGTTTTTTTAAAAAAAATAATTAATTAAAATACGCATAAATTAATACAGATACTCATATCCATTAAACTAAAAAATAATAATAATAAAAGGCGTTCAAAAATATTTAGTTGGTGGGTTGCTTTACTACATCATTTGGGCCACTAAATTTTATCTTGTTTTTTTTTTTTTTGGTCAGAGAAGTATTGTTAGGAAAAATAGCAAAAAGAGTCGAGTGTTCTAACCACGTTAAGAGCTTCTCCTTTTCTGTCATTCTGCAGGGGCCCACCCAGAGACACATTCTGCACATATACGGCCATTTGGTTTTAAGAGTTAACGATTATAAATATAAAAACAGGATAGTCATTAGTTTCATTATTTTATTTTTTTTTGTAAAATTTCAATAAAATTGCATGTGTACCTTCATCTGGTTTGGATACAGAATTGCATTGTAGTTGAAAACTGTAATCTACCCCTTTACTAGGTTTAGCCCCAGAAGACCAAAACCCTACAAACATTACTGTAAGTTCATATGTAGTATGTTTCATCATAAGTTTTTTTCGGTAGAATAATAAGAAGAAAAATGCTAAATAAACTTAAAAATATTAACTTAATGAATCCTTGTCATTGAATAAACAGTGGATTCACAATTAAATCAATAAAAAATATAATAATCACATTGTCTAGTTAGGTTTTTAAATCTGCGTAGTATTTGTTGTAATAAGAATAGAATATAGTGAAAGAATCAATGTCTTTGAAGGTGAAAAAATAAAACTTTAAGGAGTAATTTAGACGAACTATAAACTAAGACATCATGAGTTTAAATTTTGATAATCTCTTAAAACTAAGCTACGAGAAATTTATTCCTCATGAATACTCTAGTTCTGACGTGGATGACCTATCTTTGACTGGATGACAGAAGAGATTACATACTCCAACAAATTAAAAAAAAAATACCATTGATCATTAAAAAAAATAAAAGAAAGTGAAAAAGTAAAAATAAAAGAGCAATGTTATTGAAATTTAATTTAGTGACATAATTTGCTAACCTAATTTACTATGACCTTTGGATTGGCTGTGGGCTCTATCAAATATTAGAACTTGGTGGTAATCTAATGATTCCAATAAAACCATATCATTAAGTCAGTAAATTATGTCAAATTTTAGGTCCAAATAGTATTATTCAAAATGAAATCTGGGATGCTTTGATATCCGCCGTAGTTTACCTGCAAGAAGTTTTGACGTTTTATTTGCGGGAGAACATGACATAGAGCCTCGGTTCGTTCGGGAGAATCCAGGGAGGAACATGGTTGTGGAATGGGAAGACATGTTTTTTTTTTTTTTGGTTGTTTGCTGAGAAGATGGTGAGGAAGGGAGGTACAAGGTTTTAAAAAAGGAAGGAAAGAGGGAACACCCATGCTCTTGAAAAAGTGAACAGAAGGCCTTTTGCCTTTTGTGGCCTAAAATGGAGATAGCACAAAAATCAAGGTTAGATGAGAGCTTTAAATGAATTCTTTGCATGAATTATGAGAAGACATGTTTTTTTTGGCTGTTTGCTGTGAAGATGGTGAAGGGACGTACAAGGTTTTAAAAAGGGAAGAAAAGGAGGGAGAGAGGGAACACCCACGCTCTTGAAAAAGTGAACAGAATGTCGTTGCCTTTTGTGGCCTAAAATGGAGATAGCACAATTTCTGGCCCTTTGCCCTTTGTGGCCTAAAATGGAGATAGCACAAAAATCAAGATTTGGTGAGAGCTTCAAATGAATTCTTTGCATGAATTATGGGAAGACATGTTTTTTTTTGGTTGCTTGATGAGAAGACTTAAATAGCAGAGGCCGATTTAAATCTAGGGTATGATTTAGAAAAATTAAATGTTTTCATTGTCACGAGGAAGGGCATATTAGAAAAGATTGTCCGAAGCATAAAGGCAAAGGAAAGATTGAAAACTTAAATTTTGGTAACGTTGCCGGTGTTACAAAAAAAATTTGATTAATGCTGATGTACTCACATATTCAATTAGTAGCTCAGGTAATGAGTGGATTCTTGATTCAGATTATTTTTATCATGTGTGTCCCAATCAGAACTGGTTTGTCACCTATCAATCAATTGATGCTAGTAAGGTCTTAATGGGAAATAATGTAGCTTGTAAGGTTGTTGGAATAGGAACAATACAAATCAAGATGTTTAATAGTATTGTGAGGACTCTTACTAATGTTAGGCATATTCCAGATGTGAGGAAAAATCTTATTTCCTTGGGTACACTTGACTCCAATGGCTATACGTATAAAGCTAGAGGTGGAGTCATGAGGATTTCTAAAGGTGTTCTTACTGTGATGAAAGGACACAAGCAAAATGGCCTATATCTGTTACAGGGCAGCATAGTGATAGGTGCCGCTACCACAACTTCATCTTCAAATTCAAGCTTAGACACTACCAAGTGATGGTGTACGCAATTAGGGCATATGAGTGAGAGAAGACTAGATGTGCTAAGCAAACAAGGTTTGTTATGTGGCCAGAAAATTGGAAAGTTGGACTTTTGTGAGCAATGCAGAGTAAAGTTCAGTATGGCTATACATCGAACCAAGGGTATTCCTTCTCTTGGTGGTGAAAGGTATGTGTTGACCTTTATCGATGACTATTCTCAGAAGGTCTGTATATTTATATTAAAGCGCAAGAATGATGCCTTTGAAAAGTTCAAACAATGGAAGGCTATGATCGAGAAGCAGATAGGAAACAAATCAAGCGCTTGCGAATTGACAATGGCATGGAATTTTATGAAAGCGCTTTCAATGAGTTCTGCAAGAAAAAAGGGATCATGAGACATCACACTATGAGAAAAACACCACAGCAGAACGAAGTTGTAGAACGAATGAATAGAACTCTCTTGGAAAATAAATGATGCATGCTCTCAAATGCTGGTCTATCCAAGAAGTTCTAGGCTGAAGCTATCAATACAGCTTATTATCTTGTTAATCGTTCTCCATCGATAGCTATCAAGAACAACACTCCTAAAGATGTTTGGTCCGGGTCTCCTGCAAGTTACACTGATTTAAGAGTGTTCAGTTGTCTTGCTTATGCTCAGGTGAATAATGGTAAACTTGAGCTGAGGGCAAGGAAGTGCATATTTCTAGGGTATGCAGATGGGGGTGAAATATTACAGACTGTTGTGTACAGACACTAAACAACCCAAATGCATTGTAAATAGGGATGTGACCTTTAATGAGTCTACTATGCTTGAACCCAAGAAGAAGGAATCTCTTGATACTAGAAAAACCACAGTGTCAGCAAATAGGTGGAGTTTGAAGTGGAAGCTCCAAAGAACTTGCAAGAAGATTTGTAGGATGATATTCCAATCTGGCAAGATGCAGAAGAGGAACAAGACTCTGATGCGTCTCTACAATAATAAGGATACATGCTTACTAGGGACAGAGAAAGGATGCAGATTAAGCCGCCTCAAAGATATGGGTATGAGGATCATGTTACATGTGCACTTAGTGTAGAAGAAAATGTTGAGGCTCACAAGCCGGTCACATATCATAATGTCATCACTAGTGAAAATACACTCTCAAATAGTATTTTGGCAATATGAAAATTGATGGTTGTCGGATTACAGTATGCAGTATAGTAGAAAGTTTTTGCTACTGTAAGAAATGTTTGCTTGCTATCAGGATCGAGGCCTCCTTCTGATGAGTTACAGAGCACTAGTTGCACAAGTTTTTGCATGTCCGATTCTATCTCAGTGGTTGTCATGCTGATAGTGTTTGTGTTGTAGTTGTTTGTTTCCCGTGCCTGGCCAAATTACACGAGTTAGTGATAATGGTCGAAAAGGCGAAAGATATATGAAATAATCTCACTACAAGCCTTTATTGAGCAAACAATATTTTCTTGATCAAATGGTAAACATGACATTCATACAGCTTTAATCAAACTCATCAAACAAGGTTTCTAATTTGTGGGTTATAAATGTTTTTCACGGACGTCTACAAAATAATGAGAATGAAAAACCTCTATTTTTTGCCTAATCAAATCATGACACGAGATATACGATTGAAGATTATTTTTCAATACTATAGTCTTATCTTAGTTAGAGTTGTTTTTTAGTGTCTCAGGCCAGGCAATGAATAGCTACATATTTAGACGCACAAACCTTACAGTCCTGATATTGACGAAGTTGGTGGCAGACTCTGTTGGAGATCTCTGAGAGACAATAGTACTCAAAATGGGGCAATCTCTCTTGAGACACCCAACGACCGGCGCAGAGATTGATGGTGCGTACTAGGAGTTCTGCTTCTCCTTGTCCTTCACCTTCCTCTTGCCACTTCGTCAGCCACATCACCCACTATAACCACCAGCAAGCCACAAAAAAGAAATACATTATTGGAATCAGAATCAACGACAATTAGCACAGATGAGTGGTAGATTGGAGTTGGTTCATGCCATAGAAAGTTACTCACAGCCTGATACAATTGGTGGTAGATGTCTCTACCGTGCGCCAGCAGTGCGTCCAATGTGAACTGGTGTAAAGCTCCTAGCAAAGCCTGGACCAGCTCATGTCCTGTCTGGTTCCTGTAAAAAGAAAAATGAGAATTGTCTCCTACATTTGCAGAAGGGTATAACACCATGATATCGAAAATTAATTTTTTGATCCTAAATGGTAGTTGTGGAAAACATTAAAATAAGAATAAATAATAAAACAAAGAAGTTTTACAATCCACCAAAAAGGAGCTTTTCAATACCATTGTGCTACCTGTGCACAAGCACATTTAAGAATCATGATTTTATCCAATCTATAACAATCCTTCCTCTATCGTTAAAAGAACTTTTAACGCATAGTGTTGTATATCACTAGTTTCATTCAAACACAAGGGGAATATGCTGCATACTTTGTAGCACAATTTACACATTGTTTCTGCACCAAGAATCTGCATTGGTTTAAAGAATAAAGCTAGAAAACAAGACTTTGTTGTGATGATTATTTACCTTCCATTATTAACAGCGTCCCGGCTACAATTACTACTGTTTCTGAAATCATGGAGGAAGGCTGTTCTCTGCTCCCTGGAGGTGTGCTCCCTGTCAAAGTACGACATGATTGTCGCGATCAGAGTATTGGTCTTAGCCCAAGCAAGCCGCACATTGGCACTCTCTGGTTCAAATACACTTGCCGCAGCCAAATAATATGCACAGAGAAGGCTTCTTTGGCTCAGCCCAAACTGTCCAAGATTGCATTCTGCATACCATCTTTATAGCAGGAAACAGTTAAATTAGAATGGTGATTGAAAAATGTGACTATGATGAAAGGAGGTTGCAATTAATTTACTTTTGAATGCGGTTCCATTCCTGACGATGCAGTGCTTGGCAGTTATTGTAGTCCAATTTTGCAAGCTCAAGATAGGTGTTATTGCTAATGTAAGGCATCCTGCGAATATACAGTGTATTAATAACACAAGTTAGCATCATCTATATCAAGACGAAAGCATTTTAATCTCTTTTTGCTACTTTAAGAACAACTTTTTATTAAAGACTTAGCTATCCCTTATTTATTTTTGGTGTGGGGGTGTGGTTTAGATACTGATCATATACTCCAAGTGGTAACTCAAGTGATAATAAGAATGAACTGTAAACTCAAACATCCTAAATTTGTATCTTGACAATCCCTTGGGCTAAGTCATGCTTGTCTTTGATCATATTAGGGAAAAGATTAGTCAAGCTAAGGACACACTTGACTGTTAAACTAAAAGAAAAAAAGAAAATTGATCATACCCCAACCAGAGAAGTCAGTGGTGAACATGTACTCTATAAGAAGTCTTAAATATTAAACAGTTCTAAACAATATACCCAAAACAAAGAGAATCTTCAATGGACTTCAAAGACATAGAAAATCTTTAAAAATTCGATCATAAAAAAGTTTTCATGATATAAAAAAGACCCATGCAAGAAAAGTCCAGATATACAAGTCATTGCAGCATTTTATCGAACATATTTCATTCCATGTTCAAGGTGGGCAAATTAACAATTTAGTGTTATTAACGAATGATATGAGGACAACAGAGAGCTAAAGAAAGGCTAATGTTTATAAATTTGGTGATTGAATGAATCGTTTGTGCACCCAGTATGCATAAAAAAAAGTACCTGTACAAGCTTTTGGCGATCCATATGTCATCTTCACCGCCATATTGTTCCAAGTAGAACCTTGCCTCCACACGAGGTAAGCTGGCGTACCATGGCAACTCTAGTGCATACCCCACCTGTGTTGCCTTCTTTTATGTTATGATTACTTAAAATACTACATATTAAGGTAGGTAGAGATGGGTACGAAACAATAAAGCTATGCTTATTAAATTTATATATCAAATATTTTATCCCAAATAATGTAGTAGATGTAACATCATTAGAAAAATGGGTTTCACTTTTATTTGTTGGGAATCTACCTCATAATTTAGAATGAAATATTTGATAAAGAGGTTAGTTAAGCATGGGTAGTTATGAAAAGGTGGGATATGATTACACAAAGTCAAAAACTACACCTTAATGAAATTATGTGTAGTTTTCTCATCGTGAATTTTATTGTTTATTTTTTTTGAAACAAAATACAATTTATACATAATTTTGGAACTAAATGTGGACTAGCCGCTCTCTTGGGGCCGAGTTGGATTTGAAACAACGTAGAAATATTGTCAATGAATTTATAGTCTGTTCTCAATAACCGCTCAAAAAGAATTCATTTTAGGTTTATTTGTAATTCATAATACCTTATTCGGAGGAAAAGTCAAATCTCCGTTGTCTCCTTGAAAAAAAATGTTCTAAACCACTGGAGGATGCGGGCATACTTGCCCAACTACCATCATCCTATGATGAGTATGTGTGAAAAAAAAAAAGATTATTTTACTATGGTGCCTCAAAATACCAACCATTAATGGGTTCATAATGCTTAGTGATTGTTCCTTAGTTTAAGTTAAGCAGATTATTCATCGAAATATTAATTATTAATTAGCAATTTTGTTTTCCCAAATTAAAACCTGTCAACCTGCTAATAAAATTCTTCATTCAAATTCAAATTAAACAATATGTACCTCGCCAGGTAAGTCCTTGGCTATTATCCATTTGTCTAGAAGCTCATTGTTAGCCTGTTTTTCTCTTAGGAATTTGGATGAAAATTTCTTGGCATCCTCCAGTATCTTCTCTCCTGGAAACATCACCTGAGAAGCCCTGTAAAGGTTAAACATGACGGTAACGCCTTGGTTGCACTCTCTAGCGAAGCAGAAGAACTCGCCACCACTCTCGAAATGTTGAAAAGCATCTGTCAATAACAATATTACAGTGATCAAAAACATTCTTGTCTTTATTTCTTTTTCTTTTCGTAAATTTTAATATATTTTTTGAAAGCTACATATGGTGTAGTAAACCTAACCAGCAGAAACCTTGTAGCCATTCCATCTTAAAAGCCTAAAACTCATGGCCGTGTCATCTAAATCATGAACACTTGTATTTCCAGTCCATCCAATTCCCTCTTCTGTCCAGAATCTGAAGATTTTGAATTTTGTTAAGATGTAGATAATATATATACATATATATAGATGTGCATATATAAATGTAAATACTATGAACTTGTTCGTAGATAAATTACCTGTAGACGTAATCAATGCATTCTCCAATTTCTGACTTGAAATACCGGGAAATTCCAAGGCGTTGTAGCCGATCAACAACCCAACAGTGCTCAAATATGTCCACCGGGTAAGCATGTGGAACTGAATAATAAGATTTACACAAAATCAGAAACCACTCATATGAACCTTAATGATATTGTATGTGTATATAGTTTTCTCAGTGGTAACTTCGTTGTTTATTTGCTTTAAAGGGTGATTGTCCTCTGTGTGTGTGAGAGAGAGAGATTACTTCTACTCCGATCAGATACGACTACATGTAGTAACCTCTCACGAGGTTACCTTGAGGTTTTCACTCATGTTAGAATATTTGGTTTCAGTTTCAACCATAGTTATTAATTTGAGATGGTAATAAAATTCACTCACTTCACCTGAAAGTTAAGAAAAGAACTTTTACCTCCCCCATTGAATTTTTCAACAGTTTTGTTGAGATATCTCAGGCAATTCTCATCTTTAGTCTGCATGAGAGCAAAGGCAGTGGAGGATGGGGAATACAAGAATGACCCATCTGGGCTCTGTAATTTTAGTAGCTTTTCCCACTCCAGGTCTTGCATTCCTTCCAAGCTATGAAGTAGTGTAGATGGCCCTGTGTGCATAAAGTCCTTGGGTATCCTATAATTATGACATACATGTAAAGCTTCATGTTGTGACCAATCCTCTCTAGAGCAATGTTATTGGGACTTTATGGTGGCAGTGTTTATCGTCACAAAACTACCGTCCAAAAAAAATAAAATATTCCTCTAAAACACACTTTTTTATGACGATAAATACTGTTGTCACAAAAAATTTATCTCAAAAAACTCTAATTTCAGTGGTGATTGGTTGAGATTGATTACCAATCCAATAGCTGTGTTGGGTCGAAAATAGTGTTTGTTTTAAAAATTACTTAAAATATAAGGAGTTAATTTTAAGTTATTCAGCTGTGAAACTAGGTTACCTTGAGAGCTTAACATTTCTTTTGGCATAGATATCTTGCAAGAAAGGAGACTCATCTGGAACTTCAATGTCCAACTTTCGAGCTATTTCCATAAGAGAAGGAAAACCCACTTCAAAGCCGACAAGCATTTCCTCCGCATTTTCATCTTCAAGCTTACATATGTTTTCTTTGATAAATGACAATCCTATAATTAATTACACAATTTAAGCCATTTTAGCTTATTGATTAACATCAAATCATGAACTGCCAACATAGTCTAGGGTAAATTGCATTTTGACTCCCTTAATTACGAAATCAATTTCACTTTGCGCTTTAAACTATTGTATTTTCCTAACCAGAGAAATATGTCATAGTTGAGGGAGTCAAAGTGTAATTTCCCCTAGAATTCGTATATTTTTTTCCCAATTAATCACCTTTTTCGATTCTGTTAGGATGAATGTTCCACGATTTCAATGCAACCACACAAGCTAATGTGCTGATTAGCCGATCGTAAGCTGAAAAGATGTTACTCTCACCCCACGAACCATCAGGAAGCTGATTATTTGCTATCCATTGAAGGCTATTTGGGAATTGAGGAACACCGCCTCCATTAATGTCTTCCACGAGAGCCACCCAAGCAGTGTCATAAGCTGATATGCTTATCTCTCCCTCACCCATGGAAACCAACATTGATTGAATCTTATCAACATGTTCCTTAATCTTATTTGATGTAGAAACCTTTTAACAGAGCAAGTCCTATAAATTTAATTACACTAAAATTCATGCAATCATCAAAAAAGAAGCAAAAAAGAGTAATCTGTTCTAACCACCTTAAGAGTTTCTTCTTCTGTGTCAGCCCCCACAAACCCATTCAGAAACACAGTCGTGTATTCTGCACATACAAAGGACTAACTGTCATTAAGCTTGGATTTTGTAGGTGAGTAATACTATTTGCACGTTATCAATTATAGTTATTAAATTAATAATAGACTCCATTAAACACCGGGGCTTGTTACTAACCCAACAATTGCAATGAGTTGGGTAAGAGAATTAAGTCACTAAAATAGGTTCAAATAATATTAATCTTTGCAGATACACAAGCGTAATTATTTATGTGAAATTTAAGTAAATTGTGTGTACCCTCTGTTTGTTTGAATACATTACAACGTTGCAGTCGAATACTGTATTCTAACCATTTAGCTTCAGCTCCAGAAGACCAAAAACCTACAAAAATCAACAATATCTAAAAAAAACTTGATCTATAACCACATTTAATATGAGATACTACGAAGAATAACGTAGAAATCAATCTAGTACGAAGTATAGTCTTCAGCATGGTAATAATTATGAGACATCATTAGATGGGACTAGTTTCAAATCCTTGTGAGATGGTCTGCTAATTTTCACTCCTTTTGCCGAAAAAGAAAGCATTGTAAGCATTAAAGTACAAGCTCAAAGCAAAATCTTTTTAATTGAGGTGAGTTAGAGTTGCTCTAATCATGTTGAGCATTTTAGTGAAAAAGGAAAAATCAAGAAATAATGTTATGTTTACTAAAAAATATTTTTACGAAAAGAGTTGGTAATTTTATATATGATTAAAAATATTTTGATCAGTATTTAGTGACTCCAAAATTGATCCGTCAACTCATTTTAGTCAAACTATTTTTTTGTAAAAATTTTGATATGAATAGCATTTTCCAAAAACAAGTTGCATGCGCGTATCTTTCTCTTTTACGGCAGCCGTATGACGTAAATTACTTTCCAACAGAAACCGGACACGTCGCCTTCAGCAAGTTGATTGCTGCTTAGCTGTTTGATATGAAACTATTTTTCAGCGCCACGTGAACTTCAAATTTCAACAACCCGCCAAACTCCACGTGGCACACACCCAAAAAGCTCAAGTTGGGAATCCCATTGGACTCCCCATTTGATTTCCTCTTGATTTCCGGTTCGGAGATTCTTTTCTATTTTTCGGTCCATCCTATTCTTACCTACTTGGCAATAGTACTTAATTTACACGTATTTCCACTTCATTTTGAATTATTCATAAATTCTCCTCAATGTAACTTTATTTCGGTCAAAAAATCCATATATATACATTCCCGAGAAGTAAATGGCGACAATTTTTTTAATTTTGCAATGAAAAAAATTGTTGCAAAAAATATTTTTTTGTTATAGTGAGCTCAAAGCTAAATTGCTAATAGTTAGAATTTAATGTGAGTGTTTACATAGTTTAGCATGTTCCTTTGCTTGCGGGCAAGAGCTTAGGCCAAGCATGTGCATATCTTATTGTCTGTCATGTTGGATTCAAAATTTGTACGTAGGAGTTTCTATTATGATATTATGTTAAACCATCTATAAACTTTAGTTTATAAAGAGGTGACAGCATTTTAATTATTATTATGTTTATCTCTTATTTTATATCTAATGGATAGCATAGATCTGAGTAAGTGTAGATCCGAGACGGCTATGACGATTTGAGGCAAAGAAGAATAGATGGAGTTTAAAGTCTTGATATGAGAGGAAAAATCCAGCAAACATATCCAAAAAATCAGCCAGTAGGCAGTTCTATTCTCTCGGTTTTTAAGGTAATAACAGACTGAAATCGATCTGAGTTGACCCATTCGACTGTTACCTGTGCTACTTACCATTACCGTAATCAAGGGTGGAGTAAGGAATTTGTCGGAGGTAAAATGTAACTAGAAAAAATTCACATTGCACAAAGAGGCTTGAAAAATTAATCATTAGTAACTATGGTTAATAGTCTTGAAATAATCCTCTCAAAAGTAAATCTTCTTGCACAAATTTTACGAGACTTCCTATTTCCTTTAAAATAAAAAGCATAATCACTAGATTTTTCTTCTCCAGAAGCTGTAAGCAGAGAGAGAGAGAGAGAGAGAAAGGTCTCCGATGTTTCGGTACCTGCAAATCATAGTAATAGAGAGAGAATGACTCGAAGTGTACCTGCGAAAAGTTTGGAGGGCTTATGAGTTGGAGAACATGAAACAGAACCTCCGAAGGTTCGAGAGTATCCAAGGAGGAAGGTGGTCATGGAGTGAGAAGACATGTTCTTTCTGTGAGAACTGAGAAAGTGGAGGTGATCAAGGCTAAAGACACAAGTATTTAAAAGGGAAAAGGGAAAGGGAAGCATACACAAATTTTGTCAATATTTATTTTAAAAAGAGCAATGCTACATGGACTTAAAAATTAGACTTGATAATCTCAACCATTGATTTCACTGTAGGTCCCAACATTTATTAGGATCCATTATCTATTCAATGGTTGAGATTATCAAGTCTAATTTTTAAATCTACTTTTTAAGTCCATCTAGCATTACTTTTTTAAAAAACATCTTAAGAGCTGGATTGTCAGATGTGGATAAATTTGGATGGTATATAGAGAGAATGAACGGAAGGGCCCACATTACTATGCGGGGATAATGGATGTGTTTGGGTA
Source organism: Ilex paraguariensis (assembly GCA_963454935.2). Lineage (NCBI taxonomy): Eukaryota > Viridiplantae > Streptophyta > Magnoliopsida > Aquifoliales > Aquifoliaceae > Ilex > Ilex paraguariensis. Next base: position 641,079 of record CAUOFW020002092.1, on the reverse strand, counting down.
ATGGGATTGGATAGGGTAGGATATCTTTTTTTAAATCTAAGAAGAGCTCATGGCAATTTGCTGCATCTCCGAAATTCTTCAATTGGTTTACGGAGAAAGAGAAAGGTGTGGGTTCAGTGTTTTGAGGGCAAAAAGGACGATGAGAGAGAGAGAAGCTTCGTCCATTTGTATAGCTTCGGCCAAAGATGAACGAAGCCAGATTTGGGTGTATCTCAGCGAACCAGATTTGTTCGCATTCGCTACGGAGAGAGAGAAGCTTAGGGGGACAGAGAAAAAGAGAGACAAAAAAGAAGAAGCTTACCTCGCATGAGTCGACGATCGCCTGTGATGAACGTCTTCACCAACCAGTGCTTGGAGCTGAGCTCCTTGGACGAAAGTGAAGGGTCTCGCGATAAAGTGTAGGAAAATATCTAAGAATGAGGGGTAAGCACGTCTTTTTACCTAGTTAATCTGGTGGGTTACATTTCACCCATGTACCTTGGATAAAAAGTACTGTAGCATCCGGGTCAAGGTTTGACCCGGGATTTATATCCGCCCTCATTTTTCAGTTGCCAAACACCAGATATATGGGACCCACTTCATTATCAAGCTATCCTTATGGGACTTAATCTACCATAACCCACTACCCAAACAAACTCAATGAGAGGGAAATGTAATGTTTTCCATTTTTTTCAATCAATGTTACATAATTTAAATAAAAATTTAAAAATAGGATCGTTATTACTTATTAGCTATAAAGCATGGATATAGATACAGATATGGATATGAAATACAGATACAATACAATACGATACGATACAATAAAGTCTAAAAAAATAGGATACGGGTATAGCCAAGATACGGTTATAATAAAATATTTTTAATATTTTTATAATTTTCAACCAACTTAATACTTATATATTTTAATAGTTCTTTAACATATAATAAGGAAAATTAGTAATTTTTTTTAGTTTCAAGAAAATATATATCGTGTCGCTGTGATATATTCACAAAAATGAAGTGATTAATTAAAGGAATTAAAACTAATATTTACCTAGTATTTAGAAGTAATTTTGCCTAAGATTATAATGTAATACCTTTATTTTATGCTCTTTTGATATGTAATTGTAGATAATACCTAAAAAATATTCATGTGTCTTTGAAGAAATATGTACTTTTTGTTAATGTATTGTATAGTATGTGAATTCGAAAAGAAATATTAATAATTCAATTAAAAATTTATATATGTTGCTCGACTACAAATATATCCTAATATTTAATTATTGTCGGATACGTAGAAGGTATATCCGACGAGTATCGTATCCGATACAGGTACGTCACCTCAACGAATTATTCGTGCTCCATTGTTTATTAGTTTCGGTTTTTTTTTTTTTTAGAAAAATTTAAATAAAATTGCATGTGTACCTTTCGTTGGTTTGGATACAGTATTGCATTGTAAACTATAATCTCCCCCTTTAGCTTTAGCCCCAGAAGACCAAATACATACAAACATTACTGTAAGTTCATACGTAGCGTACCCTAGAACATTTTTCTGACTCTGTCATTGACATCATCAAATTAAATTTTCAAGTCTATATAACATTACTCTAATAAGAGTCTAGTGAGACCGAAATTCACATTAGTAAAACTGAAATTCATATATCAATGCTTTGAAATGGGAAAAAATTAAAAGTTTGAAAAAACTTGATTGACGCGATTGCTGTTGAAACACTAGAGAAATATGTGAGTCAAAAAGGGATACTCAAATTAAGAGTAGAGCCCTGTACATATATCCAAAAATAATACAGAGTGACTTAAACATCCTTGTAGTTTAGGCAAAATATAAAAATCATAATAAGGGTAAAAAAGGGAAAAAAAATCCTAATAAACTAGACTATCTATACTCCAACACTCCCCCTCAAGCTAGGCGCAATAATGTCAACTAAGTCAAGCTTGACAACGGAGTCCCAAAAAATAGACAGAGTGACAAGTTTGGTAAAAATATCCGCAACTTGATCACTGGTCCCCACAAACGATAGAGTAACAAGACCACTGCTGACCTTCTCTTGAAGAAAGTGAACATCGATCTCTATATGCTTCATTCTCTCATGTAGTACAGAGTCAGAAGCGAGCTGAATAGCAGATTGATTATCACAATATAATATAGATGGAGAGATCACTGAAAAACTCAACTCGTCAAGAATCGATCGTAGCCAGATAATCTCACACATGTCAAGTGTCAATGCCCGATACTCTGCCTCTGCAAACGAGCGGGAGACAACTACCTGCTTCTTGCTCTTTCAAGAGATAAGATAAGTCCCTTGAAAAACACATAAACCCGTAGTAGATCGACCATCACATGCTCTCCCATAATCTGAATCTGAATAACAGGCTAGAGAACCGGTCTGAGATCCTGATGCATAAAATAACCCAAGTCCAGGACAAGACTTGAGGTACCGAAGAATATAATAAACTGCATCAAGATGAGGCTGACATGACCTATGCATGAACTGACTAACTCGGCTGACTGCGAATGAAATGTCCGGCCTAGTATTGACTAAGTAGATAAGTCTACCTACCGATCTTTGATAAACTATCGGATCTTTCAACTCCTCACCTTCAGCAGTAAGCTTCAGGTTTGGAATCATGGGTGATGATGCCGGTTTGCACCCCAACATCCCAGTGTCTGAAACAAGATCCAAAACATACTTTCTCTGAGAAAGAACAACACCCCTGCTTCTACGGGCAACCTCAATCCCAAGAAAGTATTGCAAAAATCCAAAGTCCTTCACATCGAAGGCCTTCCCAAGGTCTATCTTGACCTGCGCAGTCCCAGAAACATCATCACCAGTAATAATAATATCATCAGCATATACCAGAAAGATGACACATTGTCTAGAAGTATTCCGTCGAATAAAGCATGTATGATCAGAATGACACCTGGTGAACCCCAATCGTACGACTACATCACTGAAGTAAGAGAACCAGGCTCGTGGCGACTGTTTCAGTCCATAAAGAGACTTACGCAGTCGACATACTTTTCCAGCATACTCCCGTTCACCACGAAAGTCTGGTGGTGCATCCATATAAATAATCTCGTCCAGATCTCGTCCAGATAAATAATTGGGTTTATCATCACACAAAAGAGTTTACCATTACACTAAATTTAATGTATATAAATGGTGTAACCATGTCGTGTTACTAAATAGTATAACTATTTGATTTATATAAATAATTGAATGACAAATTAGGTTAATGTCAAAATTTTATACTTAATCACAAAATATTTTATTAAAATTGAATTTAATTGAGTAAAATATTTATTCATACATTTTCTCTCAAGTAAGTCTAAAAAAATGTATTCGCGCTCAAAAAATCCTAAAGTCAACAGCAAAAAAAAATATTGAATTTCAAAGAACGAGGCCCACTTAATATGGTTGGCCTTACATAGTTTTCTAATAATTCACATTAATTGGGCTTCTATAGTTTTAATTCATGATAGACTATGTATTCTTAGTATAAAAAAATAATAAAAAAAGAGAAGTAGACAAATTAGTCCCACATAGAGATTAGATTCTTACAAACATAAACTAACATTAAATTGAAAACATTGTCCTGCACTAAAAAAGTAGAATATTTTTTTTGAATTGCAAGTATTGTTAAGAGAATTCTGGTAATACTACTCAACTATTTTTTTTTTCATAAAGATTGTTATAAAAATTTGGATATAAATTCTAAAATTATTATTTTTGTGGCTCAAAACATAAAGATATGATTTTAAGATGTAGATATTGATATAGATATAAATAGGACCCATTAAAATATATCGTCTTTGGCCCTGTATGTGTTGCGCCGCCCCTGCATATAAAATATGCCCATGGAATCTAATAGCAACTTGATGCTTTGGACGGCCTTGTCGACCATGTTAGGCCGTGTCTGTTTCTGTATTATGAGATGCTTTTTCTTCTTTATCCCCGAGTGGGTATATATATATTTAAAGGATAAGTCAGCTGTACCCAAACATAATTTGGTATTGTAATGTTATTACAAGTTTTTTTTTAATAATTTTTTAGGGTTATTTTATAATTTTTGTTAGGATCGATTACAATATTTTTAGAATCGATTACGAGTTACCAAAAAATATTATAATTTGACCCAAAAAAAAAATTTGTAACCCAAAAAAAATTATTTATCTATTTACTATAAATAAACCACAAAACTTGCATCAAAATCCATAAAAACTATATAATATTTAAATAATGAAGGGGTTCTACAATGATGGAGTTTGTATGAGTTAAAGACTTTAATTTTTCGTCTAGAACTCCCAAGTTCAATTTCTTCACACACTTCCTAAGAGTTAGTTATTTCTGTTCCTTTGGTGATATGCTCTAAATCAGCTTAAATTATAATGGCTAGTCACTGATCTCGATGGAATAGTTGACGTAAGTCTAGACACTCTATAACAAAAAAAAATTAAAAAATTGTTAGTTTGTTTGAGTGTGTTACCGCTTGTAAAGGGGTTTTGCTGAATTTTCTCCTTTTGATTGTAAAGCTTACTTCTTCCTATTAATAAAATTGGCTTTTGAAAAAAAAAAAATTGTTACTTGCCCTCGCTCGATTATCTGTTTCTCACCTACTTAAACATGGTACATTACATTCAAATTACTTGAAGTTTGTCATTAAATCACACAAACTCTCTCAAATATGAAAAACAACACAGTAGTCCCTTTTGATTTCATATAACGTCAGCCTCAAACTGTTTTTGTTTTTTTTTTTTGGGAGGGGGGAGGGGAGAGGAACTTGAACCTTTGACCTCAAGAAAACAAAATTTTCACAAGATAAGGAGTACCATTAGACCAAAGGTTTATTGGTCCTCAAATTATTATCATTCGTTTCAAAAAAATAAGCAAACTTTGATGACATCAAAATATTTTAAACACAAAATTTCCAAACTAATCATAATTTGGTTAATTAGCTTAATAGGTGGATTTAACGTGTTAATTAAGGTTCAATTACCTAATTATTGGGTCCAATTTGTAGGGTTAATTAGATTAATTAATCGGGGTAGTTAGTTAATGGCTTAATAGATGTGTTTAATTATGTAAGTTTTTTTTTTTTTGGATCAACAATTATGTAAGTTCACCAAACAAATAATGAAGGAACAATTAATGGGATTAATTAGCTCAATTAATGGATTAAATTTTTAAATCAACTTAACTAAATTTTATGGGATTAATTGCTTAAGTAAAGGGGTCTTCTATTACTTAAATTAGCTTGACGAAACAATGAAGTTAATTAGTTTTTTTTTGTTTTAGTGTTCTAAGTTAACTAGCTTGAGTAATGGGTTAATCAACAGAACTAATGCAACTTCTTACTTTTAATAAAATAGATGATATCAATTTAGTGTGGCTGTAATTGTTTAATTTCTGGCCTGGATGTGCTGGGTTTAACATAAATTTAAAAATTATTCCCCACCCATATTCAAAATATTTGATATTCTATTTTTAATTAGAATATTTTTTGTCTAAGTATAATATTTTAAACTCGAAACGTCTAAGTATTATATTCCTATAAACTTCAAGGGGTTGGAATGTAATTTATTAACAGATTTATTAACGAACATTTGACGGCAGGAGTCTAAATGTTATACGCGTACAAATCTCAAGGACTCTGTGTGTATTATTTTAAATATCAAAGAGGTTGAGTAATTAAGTGAAAAAACTAAAAAATACGAGTATAATTTTCCCTAAATTTTTTTGCTTATTTGGTTTAGATTTGTTTTGGGGCAGCAGCGGCAGTGGCAGATGAGGGAGGCAACAACTATGTAAATTGTAATTTTTTTATAGTGTTGATTGTACCAGAGGTCTTCAACAACTATGTAAAATTGCTAATCTAGTTTTAATTACATTATTTTAGCCCTTAAAATATTGAATATATTTTTATGTGGCCTTAAAGCAAACAGTATCCAGATTGCTAATAATTTTTTATTATAAACTTGTCACGTAATGTATAAATATAGACAAAAAAAAATAAAAATTGGATAACTCTAAATCAAATTTAACTGAAAATTTGTTCAAAAAACTACCCAAATTACACAGCTTTGATCCAAATTTTGGTCAAGAGCTATTCATATTACATATTTTTTGTCAAGAGTTATTCAAATTATTTTTTATTCATATTTAGGTATCACGTGATAAATTTATGATAAAAAATCATTAATAATTTAAATGTTATCTATTTGAGAGATCACGTAGAAACATATTTAATACTTTAAGAATCAAAATAATTTAATTAAAATATTATAGATAAAAATGTATACACTTTGGTATCATATGCCTCTATCTACCGCAATCATTAATTTTTAATTAAATAATTAAAAATAAAAAATAAAACATTAATAAAATAAAATAAAAATTATACATAACTCATTTTATTAAATAAAAAATATAATGTGATACTAAAAAATAATATTTAAATATCGTAACCGAACTCTTTTTTTGGCGGAATGGACTGACTTGACAACCCATGGACCCACACTATTTGTCATGTTATCCAAACCAGGTAGTTAGAATAGAATCACAGCCTTGTTTTAGCCGTCTAACCAAACAGTAGGTGAGACTCACCCGCCCGAACCCTCTTCTTTCAGTTTACCCTTTATTCTCTGCATCGAACAAGGGGAGAACGACAAGTCAAATCGTTGTCAATAACTATTAAACAACCCACTAACATCCAATTAGGCTGACCCGTCCATTTTGACCTGCAAACGTCATAACACCCCATGGCCTTTTTTTTCGAGATCCCACGCCCACAAGGCAAAACCAGCCCAGTCATAAATGGGCCTGGAACTTTGGGCCATACCCTCAACCTGAAAAAGCCCAAAGATCCACCGCCCCAACCAAAATTACATTCCAAGCTCAGGATCGTACCACCCGCAAGCTAATATACAACCGCCACAACAACCTCAATTTCGGTTTCTTAAATTAATTGAGTAGTCACCACCACCATGGTTTCTCTGCGCTTCCCGTTCTTGTTTTCTCAGCCCTCAAAGCAACCACCCACCACCGCCTCCAATGTGTCCTCCCGCTCCTTCTCCGCCTCTGTCATCGCGTGCTCAGTTGCCGTCGCCGGTGCCGTAATCACTGCTGGTGTGGGCATATCCCAGAACCCGACAAACCCTTTTCTCCAAAATGCATTGAGTTTCTTGCTCTCTAATTTCTCGCCAAACAACAAAAACTCCTCTCCCATGTGGGGTTCTCTTTCTCTTTCCGATAACCCACCTCCGGTTACTGAATCCAAGACCGGAATGTCGTTTCCGTCAATTCTGAAACAGTCGCAGCGACTTCTTGGAGTTGGGTTGCGGAAAAAGGCCGTATTGGGGTTAAAGAACATCGATGTCTACGCTTTCGGTAGCTCATCTCTTCTTTAGCTTATTTTGTGTGTGTGTGTGTGTGGAATTCCAATTTGTGTCTCGGTAACGATTGGCATTATCAGCATTGATCATGGAACATTTGCAATCTACCAAATTAGTTTTCATGAAATTTAGTTAAATTGCAGAGATTATCAGTTATACAATTATAGAGGCAGTGTCAATTGGTGGCTTTTGATTGTTGCAATGCCGTATGGAATAAAATTTCATTGACGCCCTCTCAATCTCATTATGTTCTATTGATTCTAATAAGATGTGAAATCATCAGTGGTGACAATGCCAAAGTTATCAATGAACTTTCACTTAATGGAAAGCCTTCAACATTTGGCACTTATAAACTTTGGTTATTATGTTGGGAGTTCTTCAGCTAAGTTGGTATTTGTGAAATCTATTGCAATTCAATTTTTGCTGACTCGATTATGTTATTCTTCCCCAAAATGCCTATTGTTGACAACAAAGCCCTGAAACACTAACCAATTACCATTGTAACTCATGTTAAGTGACTCATGCTCATTGTCGATTTGTTCATGTTTCACAAAATGTACTCTCTTCTCCATATCATAACATTTCCATCAGCGACCTGGTGTACTCATTAAGTATTTCCATAAATCCATAATCGTATATCACAAAGTTGACGTTACAATTTAAGTTCTCAGTATAATATAGTATGGTGTTCACAGGTGTTTATGCCGATGACAGTGATATAAAGAAATTTCTGAGTGAGAAATATGGAACAATATCAGTTTCTGAATTGAAGGAAAACAAAGAGTTCAATAAAGATCTTATGGAAAGTGATATCTGCATGACTGTCAGGCTTCAAATAGTTTATGGCAGATTAAGCATTCGGTCTGTACGAAGTGCTTTCGAAGAATCAGTAGGCAGCAGACTACAAAAGTTCGGGGGATCCGATAATAAAGAATTGTTACAAAGGTAATTCCTTTCATCATCCACTGGTCACCATTTAGCTCTTGGCCTGTTATTATATTTGATGGACCCAATATTTAGTAAGCTATCTGGAATATAAAGAAGTTCCAGATTTTGAGGTTTTGCATGTGCAGACATTGTTTGTAAGTTTTTTTTATTTCTTTGGCTGTATTTGACCTTTTTACTTTATTTCACCTCCGAACTTGCTCAGAAGTAGCAGCCTCACAGGATATTACCCTGTGAACTTCTTGAGGTGTATATGCCCTCAGCATTTTTATGCTTGTACTTGCACGTCATTCCAGGGTTAGCAGAAAACGTGAGATGACCTACGAACCGCGATCTGGGTTGCACGACCCCAAACGTGGGTCGTTCGCGACCTAGATCACTCCAATCTCTTACCCCAATTGTTTATCCAATCAATTAACAAAACCCAGATCCCCATATCAAACCAAATTATTGCAAATTACACAGATTAAGATTAAATAAGCTAAAGTAAAGAGTAGGTAACTTACTTGATGGATCTTTGGTTCGACTTCTTTAACTTCTATGCTTCGATTTCTCTACTTCGAGTTTCTTCGACTTCTCTGCTTCGATTTCCTTACTTTGACTTCTCTACTTCGATTTGGCTTCTTCCGACCTTCTTCGACTTCTCTGATTCATCGCCCTCTCTTTGTTTCTCTCTCTCTCTCCCCCTCTGCTTCAAATTCTTCGTCGACGACTTAGGGGACGAGAAGTTGATAACTTTTATTTCTCTCTCTCTCTGCTTCGAATTCTTTGTCGACGACTAAGGAGACGAGAAGTCGAGAACTTCTTTTCTCTCTCTCTCTCTTAATTGCCACCGACTCACGTCACGTGATATAAGTTGTCTAAGACTCTATGAAATATTTACCTCCTGACTTGTAGAGTCAATACTAGGTTGTGTAAAAAGACCAAAAAACCCCAACTATTTTATAAGACTAGCGAATTCAATTTGGATAAAAAAGTCAAAATTAGGTTAGATACACGTTAACTGCAACCCTATGTATATATATTTTAATCCCTCCCAATTATATTTTAATCCCAACAGCAGCCCTTTGTACCGCGGCTACTGCCTCTTTTTGCTCAATTATTCCTTCAATATCTCTCCACTGTGTTGAATACTTGAATTCTTATTACTTAAAAAATTGGTTTTTAGGAAAAGAAGGGGGGAAGAACAAGATTCTTCTCATATTGAAGAACAATTCAGAATTAATATTCAGAATTTGGATGATTCTGCTGATGAACAAGAAGTTGAATATATTGAAGTAACGAAAGAAGATAACACTAGGCAACCAAAATGTTAAGTGTAAAAGATTAACACAATATATTGAAGAGGAACAGAGAGAGGTCAAAAGCTTTACCTAGTTCTCATATATTATTGTATTTATAGTTAACTTATAATAATAAGAATTACACACACTACCCTACTATTATTAACAATTTATACATACTACTCTAATACTTTTAACACTCTCCCTCAAGCTGGACTATATATATCATATAATTCAAGCTTGGAATAAATCGCTGTAAGACGTGTACGACTCAATGCTTTGATAAACATATCTGCAAGCTGATCTTCAGATTTCACAAATGGAGTTGTAATCTCCCCAGCTACTATTTTGTCCCGAATAAAGTGACAATCAACTTCAATATGTTTAGTTCTCTCATGAAACACTGGATTGGCAACAATATGGATAGTTGTCTGGTTGTCACAGAACAACTGTAAAGGAGGTTGAACTGAAAATCCAATTTCCTGGAGGAAGTGTAGCAGCCAAGTCAACTCACTCATCGTATGTGTCATTGCTCTATACTCAGCCTCAGCACTGGATCTTGCTACCACAGATTGTTTCTTACTTTTTCATGAGACAACGTTATCTCCTAAGAAGGTACAATAACCAGTGGTTGATCTCCGATCAGAAGGAGAATCAGCCCAATCTGCATCCGAGAAACCTTCCACTCTAAGATGTCCATTAGCTCGATATATCAGTCCAAGTCCAGGAGCTTGTTTGAGATATCACAGAATACGAGTAACAGCCTCCCAATGTGGTACTCTAGGATACCCAATAAACTGACTTACTATACTGACTGCATAAGAGATATCCGGTCGAGTAATAGTTAGGTAATTGAGTTTTCCAACCAATCTACGATATCGACTCGGATTCTCAAATGATGCACCATCATCCATCAATAGTTTCTGATTTGAATTCATAGGAACATCAATCGGTATTCCACCAAGCAAACCTGCTTCCTCTAGCATGTCAAGTACATCTTTCCTCTGTGATAAACAAATACTCTGTTTAGATCGAGTCACTTCAATTCCCAAGAAATATCTGAGTTTTTTCAAATCCTTAGTATGAAATCGATCCTGCAAGAAGATTTTTAACTTGGCAATCCCTTCAAAATATTTTCAGTAATCACAATATCATCTACATAGACCACCAATAGGACATATCCAGCATTCGTCTGTCTGTGAAACACAGAATGGTCTGTCTGGCATCGAAGCAGACCAAACTCTAAAACTGCATCTGAAAACTTACCAAGCCATGCCCTCAGTGATTGCTTCAAACCATACAAGGATTTTTTTAACCGACATACACTCTTACCATACTCCCCCTGAGCAGTAAACCCAGGTGGCTGCTCTATGTATACCTCCTCAACCAAGTCACCATGTAGGAAGGCATTCTTGACATCTAACTGAAACAAGGGCCAATCAAGATTAGCAGCCAAAGAAATCAAGATACGAATAGAAGAAATTTTTGTAACAGGGGAAAAAGTCTCTTTGTAATCAACACCATAGGTCTGAGTAAAGCCCTTTGCAACAAGTCGGGTTTTGAGACGCTCTACAGAACCATCCAGGTGAAATTTAACAGTGTACACCCAACGACAACCAACAGTTTGTTTACCAGGGGGTAAAGGAACGAGATCCCAAGTCTCATTATGATGTAAGGCATCCATCTCATCCTCCATAGCTTTCCTCCAACTCGGATCAGATAAAGCAGCCTGTAAATGCATAGGGATAGATATAGTAGATAATTGAGAGGTAAAACAAGAGAAGACAGGAGATAAGGCATCATATGAAACAAAATGAGCAATGAAGATGATTAGTAACACATGAACGAGTACCCTTTCGAAAAGCAATAAGTAAAGAGTCGAAATTACCTGATGGGTCAGGATCAGAAGACGGTAAGGAAGACGGTACAGACACCTCAGCTGACGGTCGAGGATGACGAGAGTATACATGAAGAGGTAAAGTAGACGGTAACATAGTGGGCAGCGGAATTACTGAAGATGAGAGAAGAGATTGTGGTACAATAGGTGATCCAAAGTCTAAATCCAAAGGCTGAGAAGGTGCTGAAAAATATGGAATAGATTTCTCAAATGTGACATCGGCACTAGTAAAGTATCATCTCAGAGAAGGACTGTAGCAACGATACCCTTTTTGTGTGCAAGAATAACCAAGAAATACACATTTGGTAGCTCGAGGATCAAGTTTATCAAACCCAGGACCCAAATTGTGAACATAATAGACACATCCAAAAAATCTTCGGAGTTAGAAAAAATAAGGGCTTATCAGAAAAAATGATAGAATATGGACTTTGCCCATTTAACACAGAGGATGGCATACGATTAATTAGGTGACAAGCAGTAAGAATAGCATCACTCCAAAAATAACAGGGAATATTTATCTGAAATAACAAAGCACGAGTGACTTCTAACAAATGACAGTTCTTGCGTTCAGCAACACTGTTCTGTGGAGATGTGTAAACACAGGAAGTTTGATGAATAATACCAGTTTTACTAAGATAAGCTAAAAAAGAATCAGATTCATATTCCCGAGCATTATCAGAACGTAAAATATATATACGACAACCATACTGAGTTTTTATTTCCTTACGAAAGGTCTCAAATATAGAGAATAATTCAGACCGAGCTTTCATAAAAAACAACCAAGTCACACGAGAATAGTCATCCACAAAAGACACAAAATAAGGATATTTATTAGATAAAATATTTTGTATTGGACCCCATACATCAGAATGTACCAACTCAAATGGACTAAATACACGATTATTGACTCTAAATTGAAATGACACACGGTGATGCTAACTAAGTTGACAAACTTCACAAGACAAAGACGACACACAACTAAGATTGGGAACTTGACGCTTCAGATTCTGGAGAGAAAGATGTCCAAGCCATTGAAAAGGAGACATCGAGGTCTGTAGAGCCCGAGTAGGTAAATCAAAATCAAAGTTATATAGGCCCACCGGCTTCATGCCCCGTACCAATCTTCCTCTTCGTCTTGAGATTTTGAAAAATACAATAAGAAGGATAAAATGTTACAGAACAATTGAGATAACAGATAATCTTACTAATGGAAAGTAAATTAAAAAGAAAATAAGGAACAAATAACACGGATGATAAGGACATATCAGGACTCAAGTGAGTAGTTCCCAGACCTGAAACTTTAGAACAAGGGTCATTAGCAAGAGTAACACTATGTGTAGAAGTAGCAGACTGATAAGTAGAAAAAATATCAGACGCACCAGTCATGTGTCAGAAGCGCCAGAGTCTATGATCCAAGGACTACGGGTGGAGGACAATAAACAAGTGGAAGCAGTACCTGATTGGGCAAAAGTAGCAGTGGAGGAAGATGGAACAGCCTGTTGCTGGGACAGGAACTGGACATACTCCTTTCGACCCAGTGTAATAGTAATCGATTCAATGTCTGGCGGAACTGACTGAGGTATGGAAGCAATAACAGAGGTATCATCCTGATAAGAAACCTGATTAGCAGCACCAGAAGATTTACCATGTAAATCCCAACAGAAGTCAACAGTGTGTACTCCACGACCACAGTGAGTACAGGAACGGGGTCCACTACGACTCCCACGACCACCCATATGACCTCCTCGACTACCACGACCATCACGTCTACCTCAATGACCATCACTATGGCTACTAGGAACCACAAGAGTTGAGCGATCAGTGGAGACACCATGATCAATGCCTAAAGGAGCAGACAGTGTAGCACGCTGTAAACGAGAGAAAACCTCAAGCAGTGATGGAAGATTAGAACCACTCAAAATCTGAGAACGAATAGTCTCATATTCAGGCTTCAAGCCTACCAAAAACTTAACAACATTCAGGTCCTCATGTTGCTTCTGCCAAACTGTTGCATCACTAGTAACGGATGGTAGGTTTTCATCCCCTCACAAATTCCCCAAACATGAGAGTAATAATCCGTAAGACTCAAAGTACCCTGCTCCAACCGAAAGTACTCCTTGCACACCTCATAAGCACGGATAAAATTACCTGTACCAGAATACATGGTGGCCAAGTGATTCCATATCTCCTTAGCAGTGTCAAGATAGAGCAAGGTAGAACTAATACTAGGCTTAATGCTATTCAACAGTAAGAAAATGATCTGAGCATCCTCTTGTTCCCATTGATCATATCCAGGAGTAGCTTCCTCGGGTTTAGGATTCATCAAATATTTCTTAAATCCTTTACTACGAAAAAAGACTTGAGCAGACCGGGACCATAAAGTATAATTGGTCCCATTAAGTTTAACGGAGGTCATGGAACCATTGATAATAGTCGGAGGGATAGAGGTGGGTGGTAAAGTTGGAGTAAGAGACCCAGTATTCTGGTTGGGTTCCATAGCAGTGCAGCAAATAGCAAACAGGGGGTGTTATAATGCTAGAACACAAAACCGGACATAACTGGACTGGTTAAGCCTACTGGAGGGCTGAACCGGACCACTTAAGGCTGCTAGAAGGCTGAACCGGACCCAAAAGCCTACTGGAAGGCTGAACCGGACCTCAAAAGTCTGCTAGAAGGTTGAACTGGACCCAAGAATCTTGCTGGAAGGCTAAACCGGACCCCAAAAGCCTGCTGGAAGGTTGAACCGAACCCCAAAAACCTGTTGGAAGGCTGAACCGGGCAGAATAGGTGCACTAGACCGATGAACTGGAGTGAAAGATTACTGAACCGGTTCAAAAACCTAACTGAACCGGACAGAAGGTTACTGGACCACTGAACGGAGTCACCACTGACTGAACCGGTTTGAATCAGTCTAAGGTTAACTGAATCGGACTTCGGTTTTTTTTTTTTTATCCAGACCTTGTCTTCTTCACGATTAGGGTTTCCGTAGCCCTAATTTTCGACTGTGTCTCAACCACCACAGCTAACACCAGCGAATGACTGCCCCTAAGCCACCACAGCGAGGGAATCTTTGACTGCGTCTCAACCACCACAACGAACGATCGACTGCGCCTTAACCACCCCAGCGAACAACAATGCCTCAGCCACCATAGCGAGCGATCATGATGACCAGACAGACCACCACAACTACACCACCACCAACAACGACAAACAGTACACTCGCCACTAGCAATGATCAACAGCACACAACCACAACAACAAATGTATCACCACCACCACCACTGTAACTTCTACGATCAACAGTACCACCACCACAGATTAAGTTAATTTATCCAAAATATATTTAGGATTAAATCATGCTCGGATGCCATGTTAAGTATAAAGGATTAACACAATATATTAAAGAGGAACAGAGAGAGGTCAAAAGCTTGACCTAGTTCTCATATATCATTGTATTTATAGTTAACTTACAATAATAAGAATTATACATGCTACCCTACCACTATTAACAATTTACACATACTACCTTTATACTCTTTAACACAAAAAAATTACACACAAGAATATCAATCACAAGTTGATGCAAAATTAAAACTACTACTCAATGAAGTCAATCTTATTGGTGCAGCTCAAGGAAAAAATTCAGGGAGATCAAAAAGTTGGTCATGTAAGCATTGCGGCGGTAAATTTACAAGTTCGTATACTCGAATGTATTATCACTTTTTTGGTGCCCCACTCGGGAAAAAAACAGAAATTAAACGATGTCTATTGTTGATGAATAATTTGACTGAATATGCAAAATTGCGAGAAAGAGTATAAAAGACAGAAAAAATTGGAGTTTCTTCGTTCCTGAAAAATTCTACATTGGTGCTTTGGTTTCAGAAATCATTATTAGTGAAGAATTTTGGGAGGATGTGGAGAATATCATACATATCACAAAGGCCTATATTTTTTCTTATTAAATTTTGTGATGGGAAAGGTCAAAAAATGGGTGAGATTTATGAGAAGATGAACAGTATGCTTTGTGAAAGTTGATAAATTGATAAATTTTCTCAGATTGAAAAAATTGTGCTTGATAGATGGGAGAAGATGAATATTCCTTTGCATTGTCTTGAGTTTGTACTAACACCACGATTTTATGATATTCAATATCTTACTAAGCTAGCATCGGGAGGTACAATTAGGAAAACTCCAAATCAAGATAGAGAGGTCATCATAGGTGTTATGGAAGCTTTTGAAAAAATAGCAGAAGATGTAGAAAAAACAAAACAATTGCGAGAACAATATGCACATTTTCACTCGCGAAAGGGTCTTTATGCTATGGAGGCTGCTAAAACAGATGTTGTGACCATGGATGCTATTGATTGGTAGTCAACATGTGGTTCAGAAACTCCAAAATTAGCAGATGTGGCAAAAAAAGTACTAATTTAAATTACAAGTTATTTAGTTCTATTATTAATTATCATTATTAATGTGTTTTATTATTTTTCATAAAAGGTGTTATTTCAACCAATTACTAGTTCTTCAGCTAAAAGAAATTGGAGCACGTATTTATTTGTTCACATTGTCAAGAAAAACAGATTAAATTCTACCAGAGTTGACAAATTGATTTTTATCTATTCAAATATTCGTCTCCAATCACGTTTCAATGAAAACTACAAAGATGACCTTTTTAAGAAATGGGATATAAATCCAGAGCACACATATATAGATGATTCTAGTGTGAGATTGGAGGATTTGCGATGGAAATCCTTGGAGGATGACAATACAGATAGTTCTACCATTGCTAGGGACGAAGATCGGGAAGCTTCATCCTTACATGTTTCTATGCCCGTCTCTATTGACAAGTTACCTACTAGTTCTAACAGGCCACGGTTCCGTCATTCTGGACTGCATCAGACTCAAATTAGTAATTTGCAAGAGGAGGGAACATTGCGAAAGTTAAAGGGAAAAGAGTTGTCAATTAACTCATGTGTTCCAATTTTTTCTTATTATTAAGTAATTTTTATTTGAGACTTGTTAGATGTTTAAGAGAGTTATTTTGATTTGTGCTTCAAGTAGAAAGCTATTTAATCGCTCTCTAGGGTGTTATTGTTTAAATTTTAAGTTTTTAAATTTATATTCTGTCTTTTTTTTATAATAAAATATGCAATCATTATTTTTTTATACATGATTATTAGTTGATGTGTTGTTGTTGATCTTGATTTGCATTTTATAATGCATATATTTATATATTTTTTTGTAATAATGGAAACGAACCGAATAATAGTTCAAAGCGAACCGCGACCCAAAATAGCATACAAGCTAAGCCTACCCCCACCGCACCGCGCACCGCAAAAAGCAACGTACCCCGCACCTGTACTCGTACCACGTACCCAACCGACCCGCAATCCAAGTAACCCAGCGTCATTCTTCCCTGTCTTCTAGTCATATTCCTTTCATTTGATGATGATTTCCCCTGCTTCTTTATCTGTTATTGAAGTTGCTGAAGATCAGTTCCGGATAAAATGTTAATACGTTAATTTCATTTATTTTTCTCATTTCCTTGCTTTATACCCTGTTTATTTTTGTTTTTAGACTAACAGCCATTTTCATCACAGGTTTACATCCCAGTTTAGTGATGAGTACAAAATTCCTCGTGGATCAATCATAGAGCTCTCAAGGGAAAAGGAACAAGTGCTTCGGACATCAAGTAAGATCTTTGTTTCTATGATGTTCTGCATATTCAGATGAATTTACAATGGGATCTATTGATTTTATTTTCTTCATCAATAATGGAATTATCTTCATTTCTATAACTCTCATAGCTTAGTTTATCTCACAAACCCAAACAATTACATATTCATACCAGAATGACCTAAAGGTTGTTCCTATTAAAGACCATTTAAGGAACTTCTGTCAGTCGAGAATTCCCTAGTGTGTTGCATTGGCCAAGGGTAAGGCACTGGAAACTCACAATCATACACAGATAAGCAGGGGGAGGGAAGCTGACTGAGAGGCACCTGCGAGAGAACCCACTCTAGTTGCAAGAACAGTGGATACTAGTGGAATTGTGCAGATAATGGACCTGATGATGATGGTGGAAGTAATTTTCTGATATTGAAGATAATAGTGACGATGTAAAATTAATTTAGCAGAAGTATTTTAATGGCATCATTGGCTGAGGTGATGGAGGTGGTTGGTGGTGGCAAATAAATGGTATTGTGGGCGATGGGCAACGGCTGTAAATGATGGGTGCATCATGGTGACAGCAATGACCACGATGATAAACATAGAATAAATACTTCAATTTGTTGTCTGTGTTTGACACATCAAGGTGATTAGCACAATTCCATTAATTTGTGGTCATGTATTGCTACAAGAGATGGTCACATGTATTAATGAATCCATACATGACTGGTTGCTTAGCCCCCTTATACAGTAAAATCTCAAAAGAGAGCTCTTTCTTTTATCTATCACAGAATGGAAAGTGAAAAGGGATTGTTTGTTTAGACAGACTGAAAAAGATGATGCCTTTGCACTGGAGCTGTTGGCAATTTGATTAACGACTTCTCTAATTCAAAGTTCACTGGCATACGAAGATGTCAGATTCGATGAAACATCATTTTTGTCCAAAAAATTTATTTTTTTTCTTCGTGGGAAGTGATTGTGGTGAAAGCAACAATTAAGTTTCTGTGTATGCAGCAAGATTAATTTTTTCTTTAGTTATACATTGTGTTGACCCTTTATCTGCGTTTGAAATTATGTAGTTGATGGAAAGGAGGTGGGAAGTATCCAGAGCCAACTCTTGTGTCGATCACTACTAGATCTATACATTGGTGATGATCCATTTGATCGAAAAGCCAAAGAAGACGTTGAGCTCAACTTGGCCTCCATCCTTCAAAAATAGTTCTTTTGCCATCCAAAATCTGGTGAAGTTTCTCAGGCCATGTTGTTAATTGTATGTATCCTCATGTTGTTTGATCCTCATATAGACTTCCTCTTCTAGAGGGTTTTTTTTTTCCCTCTTTCTTTTTTTTTTGGGATAAGCCTCATGTTTGCTGGTTTGATATAAAGATCCTGAGTGTCATGGCCGGATATATTAAAAATTTTCATTTTAGCTCATAGATTGAACATTATATTAATAATCACTATTGTTGTAAAATGTTTTTACATTTTCTTACCTATGAGTCAATTTCTAAAGTTACATATTTAATACCAAAATTGATCCCCTTTTGATTTCATATTTTCCTCTCTAAAGTGATGGAGTAAATATTATGTGTAATGGTTATACTACGGTAGTATTATTATGTAATGTAACCAATCCTGATTATTCTTTAGCGAGTTATTCAATGGATCAGCACAAATAAGCCTAGTTTTGCTTTTTATATAATTTCCAACATTGAACTGATAAATAAAAAAAACTAATATTTAATTTTCAAAAAAAATTTGGGGTCAATGGCTAAAGTTTGAATTAGTTAGGTATGTCAATGAACCGGATTTCCTCAATTCATGGGCCATAGACTTTTGACCCCTAGATTCCAAGCCAGTCCACAAAAATTGGGTGCCGGGCCTGGGGATGGTAAAACTAGAGCCCAACCAATTTAGAATTTTGTTGGTGTTGGCAAGCTTTCTAATACTCAAAAATGGTCATTTTAAGTTTTTAGCCTATTTAATCCCTTCTTATCCTATTTAAGTTTTAAGTTTTAGCCTATGTAATTCCTTCAATTTTATCAACAACTAACAGTTATATTGCTAATTACGAATCAATCTGATGAACGATGGAGATTGGCTATGAAGAAGGCTACTGATTACTGTGATTATGCTTCACAAAAGTTTTGGTAAGAGAATCATAAATTTACAAAAATTAACGCAACTTCTATATCTATTAGCTGCAAAATTGGAATACCTCCACCATAATTTTTACCTTCCAATTATGGCATTGGAGCAGTGCTATAATTTTATACGATCCTCGCAATGCATCTTCTCTTCACCGACTTTGTGGTTTTTTCGTTGCCCTAGATCAGTTTCTGCCCCTCTCTCTCTCTCTCTCTCTCTCTCTCTCTAGTGCCTTTTATCTGTTTGTCTTTGTGCTTGAGCCATGGGTTTGGGTAAGAAAATAGGGTTTTTCTTAATGGTAATGTCCTTCTGTTGGGTGTCAATGGGTGAGGTTTATAGGGTTGGTGACTCTACTGGATGGACAAACATTGGCCATGTTGATTACAAGACTTGGTCGGCTAACAAGAACTTCCATGTTGGAGACTCAATCCGTGAGCCCTCTCCTCTTTCTTCTTCTTCATCTTCTTTTTTTTTTTTTGATCTAACTCTCCTCTTTCTTCTCATTATTATTAACTATGATTTATATTTTATGATCACTGTGTGTGTACTGATTTTTACTTGTGTCGGTGAAAACCAATATCTCATTTCATTGTTTTTATTTATTTATTTATTTATTTTGACTTGCTTCATTCTGCATGCAACAATTGATGATGCACTGTCTTTCATGATAGTTTCATTCTTCATCATTTTTGGCGTAATTGAGCATTCATTCTTTGTTGTATGCTTCTGTTTTGCAACGGATCCAACATGAAAACCAATAAGACTAGAATTGAAAATAAAGCCTAGTCGATGGAATCGGCGTTTTTTACAATAGGAAACTAGGGTTTTTATGTGCCATAGATGTAGCAA
This sequence comes from Ilex paraguariensis, assembly GCA_963454935.2. NCBI lineage: Eukaryota > Viridiplantae > Streptophyta > Magnoliopsida > Aquifoliales > Aquifoliaceae > Ilex > Ilex paraguariensis. The sequence continues at coordinate 620,897 of CAUOFW020002092.1, read as the reverse complement.
GTTTGTGGCAGAAAGAGGCTGGCCTCTTTACTTTCATTTCGTTTGGTGAACTATCTGTAATTTTCATTGTTTAATGGGAACTTTTAATGGCTTATCTCTGGACACAGTGGCGGAGCTTCACCATGGCCTCCCCTCCCCTCCCCTCCCATCCCAATTTTTAGAACCACTAATGTAGTAGTAGTATTTTAATCCTCTTAGTATAGAAATGGCACCCAACAGAAATATTTTTTTCGATAAGCCTCCATAAAAATCTTCTTTACATATATAATGACTATTTGTGGGCCCCTTTATAATTTAACACACTATTCAGCCAAGCCGAACACTCACCCATCCTTTTATGATTGGGAATTACAAAGTTTCTAAATTATATTCTATTGAAAAGTTAAAGTTAACAGAACAATAATTATCCCTTCCAATTGGAAAGGAAGTCTAACTCTAACAAAAACCTATTCTTTATTCTTTAAAATTTTAGTCCCTTTTCACGACTGAACTGCACCGCACCTACGAAGAAGAAGTTATCTGTCTTTTTGCTCACGATCATATCAAAATTACTTCAATCTTTATTTTTCTTCCATTAATTAACAGGTTAGTGTTTTTAAGTCTAATTGTTCAAAATTTCCCCAGAGAGGTTCCAGTATAATATCCCAGAAAAAGGAAGGAAAGTTTGAAGATTGATTGGATGACTTCAAACTTTTCTACCCATGCAAAATAAGTAAATATTAAGTGTAACGGTTATATCACCTGGTATGTAATGTAATGTAATTGTTCAATATTTAAAAAAACAAGAGGCCAAGTGAACTTTTTTTTTTTTTATAAGGGATGGTTGTTATTTGATTAAATGGGATTTATTTTTTTTTATTTGGTGAGTTATCATTAAACCGTTAAAAAAAATTGACAATGTTGAAGTAACAATTACACCCTATATTTTCTCTGCAAACAGCATGCTTTTCTGATGCATTACTGCACCACTGCATAATACTCATCACTCTCTTACCTTCTCTTGAGTTGGAGTTGACTATTGTTATTCATCATTAATAAAGAGGCCTTCAAATTCTTGTGGGTGTTCTCTCTCTCTCTCTCTCTCTATAGACGCTTGTATCCTGATGGCATGATCTGCAGTTTTTCAGTATAACAATCAATTTCACAACGTTGTACGAGTGACCCACAAAAACTTCAATGCATGCAATGCAACAACTCCTTATGCCAACTTCACTACTGGCAATGACTTATTCACCATCAAAAAAACCGGCCACTTCTACTTCATTTGCAGCCTTCCTGGCCACTGCCAAGAAGGACAAAAGGTTGACATCAGGGTCGTCACAGGACAGACTCCGACCCCTGCTCCAGCTCCTTCCGACCCATCGCCACTGCCATCTCCACCACCATCTCCGGCGCCTTCACCTTTAGCTGGAAACGTTCCCGGTCCTCGCAACAGTGGTCTTGCTCTTCCTTTAACCAAGGGATTGCTCGTTAGTAAGCTTGGATTGTCCTTGGTGGTTCTAGCATTTTGTGGCTTTGCTTATTAGTAAAGATTTCTTTGATTAATGTGTCAAACCTTCGCCATTTGGGAGTCTTTGGTTTTTCAGACAACTTAGTTTTTAACTTCATTATTATTTGATGACGGTGAAACTTAATCTAAAGTAAGTTGGTTTAAACACTTTGACCATTAAACCAAAAACTTAATTTACGTTAATTACGATAATGGTAATTCGCTGGTTTTTCAGTGGTGAGATTGAAAGTTGAACGACAGCCCAATTAGCAATAGGTTTTTTTTTCTAAATAATATAATAGTGATATGATTCAATAGTATTATTATAATTGTAATTATTAATTATTTTTATTGAACTCTATCACTTAATACATCATTACAAAACTCTTTAGAACTTGATAACGAAAACACTCTGGGCTTCACTCGTATTGATTTACGACCCAGCAAAAGAATTGAGATCTTCACCTTATGGTTTATAATTTGCATTTCCCATCTGAGCCATGAGAACTTGCGATGAAATCTGAACTTTTCTTGGTCTCTGTGGGCCTTGAACCTTGTTATGATGGACGGTGTCACTTCATGTTCCGAGGTGCATACATGAGATTGTTAGAAAAAGCATAAAATTGCAGATTCATAAATTAATAAGACATGAAAATATATTAAACAAACTCAATAGAAACTTAGATAAAAAAAATAAGTTCAGAATAATCTTGGTTAAAGTGCAGGATGAATGCTGCACCAAGAAGAGATTCGTGTACGGTATAGGCGTAAACCTCTATGACAAATTGATCACACCCAAGTTACCCACAAAACACATAAAAACCAGTAAAGAATGAAGGAGAATATGTATAGCCAAATTTGTCTATTTTGTCCAAAAAAAAGATAAAACACATGTCTATATATACATCAATGGATAGCCATTATCCTTTAAAGCAGTCTGAATATACGGGATATATGACATAAACGGCTAGTGCCTCATTTAACTCCAATGCACGTAATGGTTAGCTAAGTCTAGAATTTGCAACAGCTATATATATGTATTAATGGGTAATGGAATGATATGTGTAGTTATTACATACAACTCTCCCTAAAGAATTTCAACAATCAAAAATTAAAACCACTTAAAAACATAATCATAAAATAAATATGGGGCTGAAATTATTAATATGAATAAATGACAATAAATTTAATTTTAAATCATACATGCTAACACAGATAGCGTCGGCTTTAATCTCGATCTGATGCATATGAAGAAGATAAAGGGGAAGAAGAGAAGGACTAGCATGATGGAGAAGAGCCTGTCAACTTGGCCAAGGAGACTCCCTGCTTGGCAACCAAACAAGGTTTCTAGCTAGACATAGCCTACAAGGCTACAATTAACGTTACCCGTTGGAGGAAAGCAGGCAAATCATCCTTGGCTAGTAAACAAGGCTCTTCCCTTCACGTGAGACCTCTCTTCCTCTAATTCATCTACGGGATGCAATTATCTGGTTTCAGAGTCTCTATTTATAGCCCATAAAGAATATTGCGTTGTCATTTCTCGGGATTTTATGTGAAATACTTAAACTTAGAATGTACATGTTTACGTCTCACCTCTTATCCGAACACTGAACCAGCGTCTAGGATTCATTGGTCAATTTTTATTCCACTTCTAATCTAAATAACGTAGCTTTCCATGCAGAATATATTCTCTTCGATTGAAGGCACCTTAATGTGTCTCCTTCATAGCCACATAGCCAGTTGATACAGAGAGAATGTCAAAGAAGCAAAGCTCCTGAATAAAACTCCAATATGAATATTGGCCGTGCAACTTGAATGGAATCAATTTTCCGGTCCTTTAGCCCTTCCAAAGGATATTTCAGTCTGTTTCCCGTAACAAAAGGATAAGAGTCTAAGTAAATATTGGTTGTAACGTGTTCAACAGTCACAATACATTATGTTCTAATGGTGTTAGTGTTTCATATATGAATAAGGTGATTACTAAATTAAGCAAGTCTACTTATATAAATATTGATTTGTTATTGTATGGTGACATAACATGACAATAATAATGTCGTGTCACCGTTACCATCAATATTTTCTCGTATGGGAGGCCATGCAAGTTGTTATGGTTATTTTGTGGCTGATTTTTAGCATGATCATATCAAGATGGTAATGAATTTCTTTAACTCTCCAGGCATATACACCACAACAAGAATAACAATAAATATAATAAAAAATGCTTATAATATTATTAATAACAATATCATTTCAACTATAGAAAGACAATAAAAATATTTAGGGGCTGTTTATTTTGTGGGTTTGGGGGACTTTGGAATATGAATTAGGGATAAATAGTTCAAATTATACACAAAACTCATGTTTGGATAAAGATTTAAAGACCAGGTTACCAAGCCTAACCCGCTACAAGGCCTGAATCTAAACCTTAGATCATAGGTTTCATCAAACCCATGGGGGGTAGGTTTGGGATGACGGTTAATGGGTTTTGACTATAAAATGACAATGATACTCTCAAAACCCTATCCAAATGGTACAATGTTTCAATGTCTACTATGGTTATTGCTTTAATTGCATTTTATTATGTTTTTAAATAATAGTTATATTTTATCAACATTAATGTTTTTTTTCATAAGTTACAAAGAAAAAAATAATCAAATATAAAAACCATAATGTACACAAGAAAATGTACATATATAAACATAGTCATTTATATACAAATACATTACCATAATAATTATATATTTGTGGGCATATCAAATATAAGTATGGATGAGATTGAATGTTGAATCACATGTTTATAAAGAGGGTTTTTAGTTTGGAAGAGTTTAGAGAATCCAATCCAAACCTCTCCCAAAAAATCATCCAAACAACCTCTTATTATCTATTTAGATTTGCTCGCACTTCATTTGAAAGTCATTTAATTTTTGAATATTTCTAGAAACATAAATAACTAGTCTCAATAGCTTTTAAAATGAGCAGCGAAGACTTACCTTAAAAAATTAATTATATTATTTGAACTTAATTTGTTGATACGATCTATCGATCTAATCCATCACTATTATTGTATCAGTAGACATCAATGTTGGAATCTCATCGAAGTCGTTGTGCAATAAAAAAAAATTACGAAGAAAACTTCTTATTTTCTATTTTTCAAAAGTTCCTAAAATAAACTGATATGATTAGTGATCACCTAGCCTAGCCGTTGTACAATTATTTGATTCGGTCAGCCCACTAAATGGTCTGGACCTAACTTTACGTGGAATACGAACCCACTCTGCCGCTCCTGGTTAGGGGTGTAATTTCGTCAAGGGTCGTATTGTGTCATTTTTTGTGTCGTATTATTTTGAATAGGGGCGGTCCAAGATTATTTAATGCCTAAAGTGACAATTAAAAATGAGATTTGTTATTTTTAGTATTAATAATTTTTTATTTAAAATTTATTCTTTTTTCTAGATTAAAAGTACGATTATTTTTTATGTTTAAGTAAAATCTTGTTTTATGTTAATAGTTATGTTAATAGTATTACTAATCCACTTAATATTTCTTATGATAATCAATCATAGGAAATATTTTTTCAATTTTAATTTTGAAAATTTCTTTTACTTTAAAACAATCATGGTCTAAAGATTTTAATTTTTCAAGTTTAATAAAAAATTAAAAATATTTTGGTATAATTTTTGTAATAGAAATAAAAAAATCATAACAAAAAAAAGAGGATTTACGTTTAGTAGAGAGAGTGAGAGAGAGGGAATTAGTTTGCTATAAGGATCTATAATTCTATAATATAAAATAAAGCAAATTTTAATAAGCTCATTCGACGATCTTAAATAGACTCATCCAATAGTCACAAATATCTCTCTCAAAATTATGCACATTGCATTGTGCCTTCAAGTTACAAATGAGTTATATATTTTGACTGACCGGTTTAAATTTTTTTACCTTTGACTTTTGTCTTTTTAACCAAAAAAAAATATTTTTATGTATTTTTATTATTATGGGTTGGTTCAAGAGCCCAAACTACTTATATTTATTTTTAGGAAATTTTGTAGGCCGGTATAAGGTCTAAGAAGTTTTGGTGAAAAAGTCTTGTGCAAAACATGTTGGACAAAAGTCCATTGTGACATGAAAAGACAAAAAAAAATCTTTTATGTATTTAAAAATAGAAATTGAAAAGTTTTCTATTAAACCAGTTTTTAAGAAACCCATTAATGGAATCCCTTGTTTTGTGCAAAATCCCTTCACATTCTCGCCGACATCTTACACTTTTTTTTTTTACTCAGTTACATCTTCACACTTTCAATGGAGAGTTCTAAAAAATTCCGTTGAAGTTGTCATTGTTCTTCCAGCATCGTTGAGGAATTCTAGCGTCATCATAAGGTTCTGGCCTTCTCAGTGACTCTGTAACAATAAGTTTTGTGGTTTTTTTGTTTTTATTTTATTTTTATGAATTAAACAAAAAAAAACCCCAAATCAGAAGTATTAATTTGGGCAGTAATTTATTTTTTTTCTTTTTTTTTGAACAAAATCCTTAAAAGTTTTTATTATGTTTACACAATTAATAAGCTACAATAATTCCAATTTGAGTTTATGTTCAATGTCGCAATATACAAACCTCAAATCAAGAATCCCAAAACCTTATTGTTTTGTTAATTTTTTTTTTTATTTTTAAATGATATCCATCATATTTTAGACAGTGTTATAAATGATATATAATACATAAAATTCATTTGAAATTTTTGGGCAATGTTACATTGTGTAATTGCTAGGTTTTGAGAAAACCAAATCATATAATTAGATGTCATATTTTGTTAAATTATGTTTTTTTTTCAACTCAGAAACATAGTTACTATTATATTACATCTTTGAATATGGATAACAATTTGTATTATTTGTTATTTTAGGATGATATAACAATATGATATTGAAGATTATCTACACAGTTACACTATATACTGATAACCTATTGTTGATAATTTATAGTGATACAACATATATTAACTTTTACCCAGAGCTTCTAACATGGCCAAGTAGATATGATGGTGACATCCTAGTAACACACTATGGAACAGTATTGATACATTATATAATGACTTTTATATTCAATTAATAATGCGTAGAAAGTTTTATACACATTGACAGCATACAGTAGAAATGTTATAATGCTGCAATTTCATATAACTCTTTTAGAACCTAAAATAATTTCACTGTTTAATTTATAATGTCACTCTTATTAGTGTCACTCTTTTAAAACTCTTTACGTTATAACTCTGTTACTTGGGTAAACATTGTATTTGTTGAATAATTCATAAAAGATTTATGTTTACACAAATAATAAGCTACAACAATTTCGTTTTGAATTTATGTTCAATGTCGCAGTATACAAACCTCAAATCAAAAATCCCAAACCATCATATTTTAGATAGTGTTTTAAATGATATTTAATACATAAAATTCATTTCAATTTATGTTCAATGTTGCATTGTGTAATTGCTATGTTTTGAGTAAACTAAATCATATAATTAGATGTTCGATTTTGTAAAATGATATTTTTTTCCAACTAGGAAATGTAGTTATTGTATTACACCTTTCAATATGGATAACAATTTGTACTATTTGTAAATTTAGAATGATGTAACACTATGGTATTGAAGATTATTTATACAACTACACTATATACTAATAACTTATTGTTGATAATTCATAGTGATACAACATATATTGAATTTTTACCTTAAGTTTCAAATATGGCCAAATAGTTATGATGGTAACAACCTAGTAACACACTATAGAACAGTATTGATATATTATATACTAACCTTTATATTCAATTAATAATACGTGGAAAACTTTATACACATTGACAACATACAGTAGAAACGTTATAATGCTGCAATTTTATGTAACATTTTGTTGTAACTCTTTTAGAAACTAAAATAATGTCACTATTTAAGTTATAATGTCACTCTTATTAATGTCACTCTCTTGAAACTCTTTAAGTTATAATTCTGTTGCTTGGGTAAGCATTGTATTTGTTAAAAATTCATAAAAGATTTATGAAACTTAATCCACAGAGGTACAATGTATATGGATGACTAATTTAATAAATTGCATTTATCATATATAACAATTAAATATACAACATATTGTGACTATTAAATTATCATTAAATAGAGATTAAAAAAACATACAGATATAACATGCAGTGACTAGATACATTAATATTCAAATTCTTAAATGTCTAATTTTTTGTTGTGAACACAGGACATGGCAAAAATACGATCTACAATAGCGAAAAAAAACTTAGGGGAAACAAATGAGAATATTGGTAAGGAATGTGGTGGAGTCAACATCTGGTAGAATTAGTAAGGAAGCAATAAAAAATGCCAAAACAAGTGTGAAGGAAATGTCACTAGATCCACAGTACACGTCAAACATGTTTGCAATCATAAGGGCAATACACGAAATTGTGTTGCAGGAAGAACACAAAATGTCGTTGCGAAAAACTCCTTTTTGGTTGATCTTTGAAAGTATCATAGAGAACAATTTTGTAAAGTCATAGTACATGAAAAGTGACAACAGCATACTGCCTATAATTTTTTGTTTTGACCCCGAAACATCAAAATTCAACATTGGTAGAGAGAGTATAATTATATGAAATAATTATAATTATATGAACATGCATGACACCAACTGATTGTGTAATTAGAAAACACGAAAAAAAAAAACCTGACTTGAGGATATATGATAAAATTGATGAATCTCTTGAAAAAGACTAATGATGTTTATCGGTTGCTATATGAAAAATCATAAATTTGAAAAATAAAGATATGAAAAAGAAAAAAAATTTACTGCCAAAAATTTTGTAATCTTTTTAAAATTCAAACGTTTAATTGCCCTTAAAATAAGAAACCACTCATTCAATAAAAATAGAATAAAAAAAAAACTACTAGATATTGCCTAAAATAAACAAAGTGCATTTATGTACTATTAAAATATGAAAATTTGAAATTATGTACTTGATGGGACATTTTCAAGTACTCCAAGATGAAGACACGTGTCCTCGGCATCAGTATATTTTTTTTCTATAAACACAACACGTACCCGTCGGATCACAAGTCCCTGTTTCCCCGAGGTACTGTTCATAGGGATCAATGACATCCAGTACGTTAAATACCAACACGTATCCCTCGGGGTTGTATAGGGTACATCGGTCCCTACATATACCATTCCCCCTCGGTACCGAGATGTACCTGTCCAGGATGGCATTCTCTCATCCTACAGAGGCTATTGATGTACAGGTCACTAGCCTAGGCTAGGCTGGATTAGCCATCATGACCTCGTCTTACACAATTGGTGTCAGAAGACACAAGAAGGCAGGGGACACAGCCAATGGGGAATGGATGTGTGGCATATTGTATCACATCAGAAACAAAAAGACCGGATGCCCTTGCTGACACACGACTTGGGAAAGTAAGCATTTAATTACACCATTCCCTTGATGAGACAACATTTAATGCGGTAAGGGTCGAAAGTGAAAGGAAATAAATGTCCCTAAGGCTGGGCATTTATTACATTTTTGCCTAGAGGAGCTCATTAAACAGTCGGCAGGCCGATGACACAGCCTTGGTTGCTCGAGATCCCGAGCAGTTAAAAGAGAAGACATTCCTCATAGGAATCAATGCGCACGTTGCCCGTATCTAATGATCACCTACTGACCACACTGACAGCAATCATGAGTTTTTGAGGTATAAATACTTCTCACAAAAGGCAAGACGGGGGAACAAGGTGAAACCTTTTCTCAAACTTATATTCAGTATTTTCTTCTTCCTCTCTCTCAAAAACTGACTTGATCGTCGGAGGGGATATGTCGAAAAACACTCCGACACCCTTCTAACTTGTCTTTATTTGTTCTAGGAACCTTCATCAGCCTTACTGGATCGTTCCGTTGATCCATGAGGGTCTCCCATTATCGTTCCAGGTTACCACCAGACCTCACAAACTGTTCCAAGCAGTAGGGTTGATCACTCGACTGACTCACTCGACTTCACCAAGAAAGAGATCTGTTCTCGTGTTTATATTGTACAAATCCAGCACGCACAGTACTTATCCACCAAATGTTTTATAGAAACTATACTTATAAACTTAAAATTTTGGGTAATTGACTTTTTCAGGAATATTTTCAAAAAAATGTACTCCCCCACAATTTTTCCTTATTTTTAATTGGGTTTAGATTTTATAAGATTTTTTTAGGGGCCTATAATCTTATGGATATAATTTTTTTTTAATTGGACTAACTATACAACTAAAAAATTTAGGGTCTTCTTTGAATATGTGGCCTAAAACCTAAGTTTCATTGGCTTTGTAACAAGGCCGACCTTGATTTTGAGTTGTGTTATTTTTAGATCGTGCCTCAAAGTTTGGTTAGTATTTGTTTTAATAAAAAATTATTTTGTTATAAAACAACTCATATGATATTATATTAAAAAAATTAAAAGTTGTAAAATAAATATATTTTATTTATATTTATAATTAACCACAATATTTTTATCTAACTTTAATCTAATTTATTTATTGTTCATATTTTTATAATTATTATTTTCAATTTTATGTCGTATAAGTTTTGAGTCGATTTTTATAAGGTAAATTGTAAGACGGTACACCAAATTAAATTTATTTGACAAAAAGTACACACTAAAAAATGTAGGATTATTAAATACTTAATTTTGATACTTATTTGTATTCAAGTACATAATTTGAATTTATCTATTTTTATTGTAACATTTTTACACTCCATTAATATATGTGTATTTAATGCACTACTTTTCTTTGAAAAGTGGTGCATTAAACATCTTCGAGTTTTATGGGAGAATTTTAATATATATATATATATATATATATACTTATGTATGTATATACTTGCTGTTAAATCTCTTATCTAAATTTTGAATTATTTTTTAATGCACCTTGATTCATGCATTTTGTTTTTTAGAAAGTGGTTTTATTTTTAAATTAATTTACTATCTGAATAGTGTAATAATATAACAATAACAGTATAACAATATAAAGTGTAACACTAACAATGTAACAGTATAATAATAATAGTGTAACAAGCTATTTATACAAAATATTGTACTATTACATTTTGTCAAACATATAGTTTCATATAATTTCATTTAAAATAATCCATTTCCGTTTTGAATTTGTTACCATACACACAAAATTACTGAACATTGTATTTGTTACACTATTATTGTTATACTATTACATTATTTGGATATTAAATATAATTTAAAAATAAAATCACTTTTCAAAAAAAAAAATACACATGAATCAAAGTGCATTAAAGATAATTCAAAATTTAAATAAGAAATTTAACAACAAATATATATATGTGTGTGTGTGTGTGTTTAAATAAGTATATTATATATATTTGTATATATGTGTATATAAACAATTATATATATATATATATATATATTAACAAATATACATGAATCAAAGGTACATTAAATACGTGTTTATATGTATTAACAAACACAAATGAATCAATGTGTATTAAAGATAAGAGATTTTGAATTAAATGATCCTAAAATAGGCATTTATGTCTTTTTAACTTATATTTTGTTTTATGTATTTTTTTATCAAATAAGTCTAATTAAATGTATCGATTTCCAAATAACCCATTTTATACTTTATTTCTGACTCTACTAACATATAAGGCCCATTTTTCTACTTTTTTGAGACCATTGAATTGGCCCAAAGCCCGCAACAAAAAATGCAGGAATTTATTTGCATCAACCTCCGGGTCGGTTACTTACCAAAAAAGCTTTAAAAACAAAACCCTCTCCTGACTGAATCAGGCTTGGAGAATGCAGAATGAGCGTCGTTATGGCATGGGGGGTTCTATTCTAGGGTTTTAAGTCTGGTCTCTGTATACCAAGCCTTCATATTTTCAATCGAAGTAGAGATTTTACAGAGAGAGAATGGAATTTAGGTCGGAACAGTCATTCCTCAGGTCAGGCCTTTGGTAAGATGTCAGAGTCATAAACATCGAAACACCGCGAGTGAGAACGAAAACCAGAGGATTGCTTGCTAATTAATCTCATAATCTGTCGGACGTTGTTAGTTTGTTTGTCTGCTTCAACTTTTCAAACGAGGAGATTGAATAGCTACTAAAGAGTGGTGTTCTTGAGATATGGTAATACCTTTCCTGTTCTTCTTCTTCTTCTTCTTCTTCTTTATCCTGCTGGTGGTGAATTTAAGTCAGACATTACCCCACGAATGGGTCCAGGAGAACAGTGAATTAATTGGCTTCTTCAGCAGCTTCTTGATTTTCCTATGTTACTTTTCGATTAAATCTCAACGTTGTGTTATTGAGAAAATGGTTATACGGAAAGTCACAGTTCTGATATTTTTATTTTTAAGATAAATTTTTAAGTAGATTGTTAGAAGAGATGGAAAAGCTAATTGTTGCTGCAATCGAATTGAATTCGTAATATCTTGTATTTTGGTTGAACACCTACCCCAGTGGGTACTTTGGTTGTCTTCTGTTTCTAGCAGTGGCGATAGTGAAAGTGAGCGCTATGAGGGAGATATGGATGTTGATGCTGCCTATCAGGATGATGAAGTCGCACATGCATTAGCTGCAGCTGATTTACTTGGAAAATCTTCCAATAACCCAGAACTTTATGATGAAGAGGATAATGGTATTGCTGTCTCCATAAGCAAACGCATACATCCATACATACATTCATACACATTCAACTTGAAATATTGAATTATTGATGGTCAAGGTTTAGGTTATAGTCAAGTTGGAAGCATCATATAAGTATACACCCATGATTTTATCTCACTGATGACTTAGATTAATTGTATAAGATTGTCTGAATTTTCTTTATCTTAGTCGTCTTTATGAATATTCATGTCCAAGCCTGCTTTTAAGCTGACAGTTATTACCCAAGTAATGACATGGACCCATATCGGAAGGATAAGGATGTGAGTTTGACCACCTACATAAATGTTTGGCTTTCTTTACTTCTTTGACTATCGTGCTAAAATTGCAGTTTTATTTCTCAATTTATTTCATTTTTTAATTTGTTTGGTTTTTGTTCTTTCAGGATGATGATTCTGAAGAGCTTGAGGACTTGACCATAAAAGTTGACGATGTTGTCACAGTTTATGCATGTAATGAAGATGATGTCAGCCATCTTGAGGCATGTAATACTCAGTTGCATATGCATGGTTTCACCCCCTCTAGGCTTTTAAAGATGCCTGTCTGTCATTCATTGGTGATCTCCATCTCTACAAATAGTTCCGGATATTGGAGGATGCAGCTGATGGTGATCCAAGCATGTACGTCCACCATTATATAATCATTCCAGCTTTTACCCTCTGCACAGCATGGCTTGATTGTCCGCTCAAAGGTGGAGAAAAAGCTGTTGATAGATTTACACTTTATGATTGTAGTATATTTGTTTGTGCAAGCTCATGTGTTGGTTTTTGCATATCTTCACGGTCATATCATGTTATCTAGCTTTATCCATCCGTAAAGCTTCTTTAGAAAGATTTCTGTTTGGAAAGTTTTTTTTAGAATTTATTCTTTTCTCTTTTTGGTTTTATAACTGCTGTGAAACTATGGTTCGGAAGGCGGCATGCACTTTTATCATTATGATCTTTCCGACTGACTCCTGCTGGTTGCGGGTGCTTTAGGGCAATTCCATTTATATATATGTGTAATCATAAAAATGGAGACTCATTGCGCTGTTCAGAAAGAGACTATTGGGATCAGATTTCTACTTTTAAAGGATTTCATAACCATGAAAAATAAAGAATTGTGCGAGGTTTATTCGATGGTCTGTTGTTTTAGAATTTTGGATCCCTATTACGAGAAGGTGTCTACTAATTTTAAACGGTTGACAAAGTTTTATACTGCTGCTGCTTTATCTGCAAAACTTGTTCTGAAAAGCATTTTACAGTAGAAGCTTCCTTTTTTCTGTCTTGTTAATACACATGAGATGATCAACTTCCTTCTTCAGTGAACATTGATAAGATGCCTTCTTGTGTTGTGTAGAATTATTCATCCCCGTTCCCCCATTCTCTTATTTTTCTTCTTTTTTTTTCCTGACATGAATGTCACTGGTAAACAAGTTTGGCATGTTGGCAGGGAACTCTATAGCTGTTGGCTCAATGAAACTAGCCAATTAAATATGGGACCTGGACATTTACGTGGACTGTGGACTTTGATCTTGCTAGAATCTAGATTGATGACATTGTTCTTGGAGACGTAATTGATCAACCCTCATTGTTTTTCTGCGTGGAATCATCATGTACCACAAAGTTCTTCTCAGTGGTTCTTTGGACTATGCAATTGTCATGGCAGCAGATTTTTCTTGTCTTTGCCATTCATCATTACTCAGACAATTTTTGGTTTACTACATTCATTCAGATCTCTAGTTTGCTGAAAGTTAACTTGTCTTGAAACAATGTGCTGTAGAAGCCTAGAAGGATTGAAGAATACTGTCACATACTGGATTTAAGTGATCAGTTGTTACCAACCTCAAACTGTGCACTCATTTATCTGGTCTGCTTTTCATCCTGAATGGAACTATCAATTTTGGGGTACATTCAAATTTAATTGGTCTTACGGAACTGAATATTAGTCCTATGATTGTGTTTTCACGTGAGGCTTGAGAATGGTACAGCTCTGGTTTTGATATTCGGGTAGCTAAGTTTGATTTATCTTCTAAGTTCACTCTACATGCACATGACAAAGCTGTTTGCACGGTTTCCTATCATCCTTTGGCTCCAAATGCACATATCTCTTCTGCTCTCTTGTCTTTATTTTTAATAATTTAACTCCCGTTGCTTGTACTGACTTTTCCTCCTAATCTTTTGCAGCTTCTTGCAACTGGTTCCACCAATAAAATGGTGATTTTATCGTGTTGCTTTTTTTGGTTTACATCTTTTGCTTTCACATATATGTTTGTCTAACCTGCAAGTTATTATTTATGAACACCTAATTTAACAATGCCTCTCTTTTCTTTTGCGGCAGGTAAAACTCTGGGATCTGTAACACAACCAATCTTCATGTGTTGCGTCTATGTGAATCGTAATGCAGTATGTTATTCTTTGGTTTTTTTTTTTTCGTTGTTCTGAAACCCTTGTGGAATATTGGGCCAAACATGGGATAATAGTGGTTCAGAAATTAGATCAATGCATGTTTATGTCCATATATGCTTCTTTATTATTAATTTATTAATATAAGGAGTGTCACATCTTGTTCTAAATGAGATATACACATTAGTCACTATGAGAGTACTATCACACTTTATTCTAATGGTTATCAGGGAGCTGTCTTTTCCATTTCCTTCTCAGAGGATTGCCCCTTTTTGTTGGCAATAGGAGGTTCTAAAGGAAAATTGGAAGTGACTGGAAAAACTCTTTTTTGAAGTCACTTGTAATTGAGGGTGATGGATTGCCTTTGCTATATATCTGCAGTTGTGGGATACACATTTCCGATGTCTGGCGTCTCTAGACAATATGGAAAGTACAATAAGAATGAGGCGTCAACTTGAGTGTTGATGCGAATTAGGAAATTGAAGATTGAGGTTGCGGTTACTGATATGGAAGATATGAGGTTTATGTAAGTTTCACATTGCCCATTAATTATTTTTGTTCAAGGTCTGAAATTTGTATACTGTTCGTGTTTCCTTTTCTCCCTTAGGTATACTTTGTTGCCGGCAAAGTTAGGACAGGAGTGGGAACCCTGGAATTTTTTCGTTAGAACATCTTCTATTTCCCGGTAAGAAAACGCCTGAAGAAGCTGGATCGGAATGGAAGTAGTGCTTTTTTGACTTTCTTTTCGGGGTGGGATTTTTCTCATTCCACAAATCTCTATTCTCACTCTATTTATTTCTCATTATCAAACTACATTTATCCCTTCTATACCTACTCCATTAGCAACTAATCCCATCTCATGATACATATACCCTCTTTAATAAGTAAACCCACTTATATTTTATCATAATTAAGATTTGATTCTATATCTTATCTCATACACTCATAAAAACATTTTTTAATATAAATTTTTTCAGTGAAATACATGTTAGTATTATTTTTCAATTTAATTATATATTTGATTTCATGTTTATTTTATGAATTTTTATTATTTTTTGTATGTTTTGATATCTCAGTTAACCTTAATAATTTTTTATCTAGAATTTGTATATATGTGTGTGTGTGTGTTTTCAAATTATTTTTTTTTTTGTGTTCGATTGTGTCCGAACTTGATGCTTTTCTGTGTTTGATGTTTATTTTTTTTTTATGTTTGATTTTGCGTCTTGTAGTTTTACTTGTTTCTTTAATCTTTGTTTAGTTTTTTTTTCCTTCTTATTTCGATTTGTTTCTTTCTTTTTTTCTTGTTTTGTTCTTTTTTTTTTTTTTTTTTAAAGGGGGTGTATGTAGCATAAGATGAATTTAGTTGTTAATGGGGTGAGTATAGAAGATATGTACTTTGTAGTTTGATACTGAGAATTATATGGGGTGAGAATAAATATTTATGGGGGCAGGAATAGACCTACCGTCCTTTTTTATGATTTTTTCGTCCGAGGCATGAGAATAAGAGGAAGAGGAGATGCAGCAGTTTGAAATGTTTTTATTACTTTGTTCAGACTGTAAAATTTCTGCATCAGTACAATCTGTTTTTAATGCTTCATTAGGAAGCAAATCATCTTCTTTCGCCTTGGCTAGTCTTGCCATGGTGGGTAGCCTGATAGGGCAGTGTGTGGGGTCATGGGTCTTGTTTTTGGTCCGATATAGGCTTACAAAAGGTGGGCCATCGGATAGACCTGGCACTCAGAGCCCATTGGCATAGAAATGCAAAATTAAACAACAGAATCAAAAAATATATCAGACTTTTAGAAAGTGAAGAAAAACTATTTGGACAGAGGCCTTGGAAAGTCCATGCCCGTTGCTGAGATTTACATCTGTTTCAAAGTTGGTCTAGTCATGGGTCTACATCCGTTCCAATCAAAATGGTTGGCAATTTCTAAACTAGGCATATGAAAATTCTTCAAGTAGTTTGGCAGTAAATTTGAGAGATTTCACTTTTGTAGAACATGTCAAACATTTGGGTGGACTCACCAACCATTAATGTAACACTCCAAAAGGATGTGATGCTTGCAATTGCATACCCATCCAAAAGGACAGAAAACAAACGGCCTACAAATTGCTAGTGAACTTTCCCATCCCGTGTTACGTCTATTTATGAGAAGTTCAAAGAAGTAGACATCTTCCTAATCTCCATAAGTTTCATCAGAAATTAAATAGTGAGCCATGTAAGATTTTGTGTATTCAAACCCGAATTAGGAGTTACGACATAAATATATTCCATTTTTTTATTTTTGGAGAATTGCTATATCATATTACAATTTGGAGGAATATATATGTGGTTCAAGAGATGTTCAAATCAGTTTATGTGCATCTTAATTAATTCTATTTCCGGTCTGATTAAATGTAAGTTATTCACTCTGGGACTATAATATCCACGAGGGATATAGTTTGACTAAAGAATTACTAAGATTCGAATTCAGGACGTTTGAATTCACAGTTCGTCGAACTTTGTTTTGTTACGAAGAGGAAAACATTTGATCAGTGAGAGTTTTCTTGATTGAAATTTTTTTTTTGGGGTTGGGGGAATCTTGATGGGAAATTGGTAAATTAGTAAGGAAGTTTCTATATCTTCTTTTGATAAAGCTATAAAAGAATCACATACACTAGCAGGGGGCAATCAGAGTTCAGGTATCTCATTTTTTAATTTGTTCTTATGGCATATCAAATGAAAGGGATTTCAGCCAAAAGCCAAATCTGATAATAAGCTTTCTTTACCTTCACTTCTACTTAATTCTAGAACATAATCACTTCCACTAACCGAAAAAATAGTCTTAATCTTTGAATCTTTTTGATGTACTTGGGTTTGGCAAATTAGTTTATGGCTTTATGCAAACACTAGTTATACACAGGATCGGCAACGATGACAATTGCTCGTTTATCTAAACATACACGTTTATGAGTTCGAACCCGAAAATGGTGTCTTCACCTTCACTTTTACATACATACATCTGATCTAGAGCATTATCACTTCCACTAACCCAAAACAATATGTTTTTTTCAGCATCACCAGAGTCACTTTATTTTTTTTTAGCGTTTTGGGTTTTGAAAATTAGGTTACCCGAACACTAGTTTCAGGCATGATCTTGAATGATGGCAGTTCCTCATCCATCCAAACAATATAGTTGGATAATATTATAGGAATTAGTTCTATTCAAACACTCAAGTTAGGTGCAATTTATGTTTTGAGAAACTTTGGTGTGCCTATGACTTCTCGGGAAATCAGAAAGCAAATGCGTTGTCAGTTAGGTATTTGTTGCATTCTATTGTCTTTCTTCTCTACACTTCACACGTTGTGGTCAAAATTCAACGTAGGTTTCTTGTGCGCAAACATGTTCCCATTTTTGTAATTAAACTTCAACCTTAATATGAAGTATATATATCCTCACATGGTATCTGTAGCTCCTTTCTTAGGAGAAAATATTCACTAAAATACCATGTCATTATCGCTATTGTCCCTTAGTGTCATTAATTAATTAAGAATAAATATGTAGGACTAGTGAATTCCATCAAATTTTATAGGCACTAATAACTTTTGACGTTCCCTAACTATTGTGTGAGAAGTTTACCAAAACAAAAAACAACTACCGTGTGAGATTAATAGGGTTCACTTGTTCTTTTGGTTTATTAATTATTGATCGATAATACTATATGACAAAATTAATGTGATTCCATTATTAAAGTTAATATTTTACTCCTTTTATTAATGGGGAGGGGGGGATATAGTGTATATTTCATCTTCCACTATGTGTCTTTTTATAGCCAATGATCTCAACAGTTTTTGTTTTCATCGACAATTATTTAACTAGTAATCTATATTTAGTTATTTCTCTTATCAAATATGATTTTTACTGATCATCTTCCATCTTTCCTCAAATTTTGTCACATAACATCTTCTCAGTACATTTAAATTATTAAATATCAATATATTGAATATTTATGAAATTAGTTTATAGGGAAAATAACTAATAAAAATTCATGGGGATTTGGATTACGATTTGCTTCAATATGTTTTTTGAAGCTAGTGAATTTTTTGTCAATACATGAAAGATGATTCATCATTAAAAAGTTATAAAAAAAAAATGAAAATAACCAGATCCAAAGTGTAATGGATCCGGATCCGGATCCGGTTATCTTGTTCTTCTTTGATATTGAAGTCAAACTACTGGAAAGAGACTATAAAGGAGGAACTCGAGTAAAACCAACAACCAAAATCCGGCTGAAAAGCCGAGATTAACGTTTCCCGGTATCCTATGAAATGGCACGCATCTGGCACGTGCGTCCAAACAAGACACTGTTAAAAGTAAAACAGTAAAAACTATTAAAATAACAATAAAATAATTAAAGAGTAATAACAAAGTCAGAAAGATAAATTAAAGGGTGAAAAATACAGTGCCCCACAGTACAACATAATAACTTACAACAAACATCGAAAATGGGGCAAACGCAAACAGAAAGGAACATAAAAAGAATCCGCGTATATATAACCACCCTCCTCCACCAGTCTCCCCAACACTCCTCGTTTTAATAGGCAGAAATAGAGAGATGCTATCTGTGTGACAATTTGGGGGAGAGAGAGAGAGGACTCAGTTTCAGAGAGAGAAAGAGTTTTTCACTCAGAGAAGGTGAGTGAGAGAGAGCATCCTGTACGCCATTAATGTCTCTCAGAACGAAAGCGTGACCTCTCGCTTTTTCACGGATTTTGTCTCAGAACAGAACACACCCTACGAAGCTCACTGTAGGCTACAGCCTCTATACTCCATATTGCTTCAAATTCACAAAATCAACGAACAGAGTGATTATTTATTTGCTTTATTTATTTGTTTTTCTCTCTAGGAATATAGTGAGAGATGGCCATGGACTTGAGTCAAGTGACGTTGGAGATCTTTTCTAAGCTTGAGCAGAAGTGGCTTTACCACTGCGAAGGCAAAAAGACGAGAGTTCTCAGTATAGACGGCGGCGGAACCACAGGCATTGTCGCTGGTGCTGCCTTGATCCACCTCGAAGATCAGATCCGAGCCAAAACTGGAGATTCTAACTCTAGAATCGCCGATTTCTTCGACATAATCGCTGGTACTGGAATCGGCGCTCTCTTCGCCTCAATGCTCACCGCCGACGATGGCAATGGCCGTCCACTCTTCACCGCCAAAGACGCCGTCCAGTTCGTCATTCAGAAACAGTCCGAACTGTTCAAGGTCAAAAACGTTGGCGTTTTTCGCCGGCATCAGCGGTTTTCAAGCATGAGCATGGATAAGGTGTTGAAAGAGTTGTTGAGGAGAGAGGACGGTAAGGTGTTGACGTTAAAGGACACGTGTAAGCCTCTGCTTGTGCCTTGCTTTGACCTCAACAGCTCAGCGCCGTTCGTTTTCTCACGAGCCGACGCGTCCGAGTCACCGAGTTACGATTTCGAGCTCTGGAAGGTGTGCCGTGCCACGTTAGCCACTCCGTCCAAGTTCAGGCCCTTTAACCTAGCGTCTGTTGATGGAAAAACATCTTGTTTGGCCGTCGACGGCGGTCTCGTCATGAACAACCCAACAGCAGCAGCCATCACTCACGTCCTGCACAACAAACGTGACTTTCCTGCCGTTACCGGTATCGAAGACCTCTTAGTTCTCTCTCTTGGTAACGGACCTTCCAGCAGTCCGTCTCACTTGAAGCTCCGTCGTAACGGTGACTGCGCGACGTCTTCAGTCGTCGACATAGTTCTTGACGGCGTCTCAGAAACCATAGACCAAATGTTAGGCAACGCCTTTTGTTGGAACCGCTCTGATTACGTCAGAATTCAGGTAGCTATAGCTTAATTAATTCAATTTTAGATTAGTTTTGGGCATAAATCTAGGTTAATTTTTGTATAGATTTCGATTGTTGTTAACGGCGTTGAAAATGTACAGGCGAACAGTTACGGGAGTGGAGGAGTGGGGCCGAGAATGAAGGAAATCATGGAGGAGAAGGGGATAGAGTCGTTACCTTTTGGCGGTAAACGGTTACTGATGGAGACTAACGGACAGAGAATCGGAAGCTTCGTGCACCGGCTTATTGCTTTGGGAAGGAGTAGTCTGCCACCAAGTCCTTGCAAGGATACCATCGTTAGCCCACTGGCTAACGGCCGTTAGTTCTTCCTCTTTCACTATAGTAATTTAGCACTTGTTTCGAAGTTTATAATGGTAGTGTCCCAATAATAGTGATCTGTTTAGCTTTAAATTTCTCTTCCCCCCTCTATCTATCTCATTGAATTTGTTAAGCGTTTATCTGCAAGAAGCTGGATTTATTTGATGACTTGCCAATTGCCTCCCTCATTCAGTTAAGCAGCTGTTACTAAACCCATCGATGGAATAAAAATGTAATAAGCTGATTGTCGTCATAAATGGCATTGAAAACCATCTTAAAAGACTGTATGGACTAGGATTCGAAGGACATTTGCGGTAGAGAAACTCAGATCATATAAGATAGTATGAGTAAAACACTTACTCTTGAAGATTAATTCCTCTTTATTACATGTCTTCAGAGGAGCTGTCGTCGTCATGCATGCAGTAAAGGAACTAACTCGGATCTAGAGATTCAAATCCATATTTAAGAGTAACTCCTCTGTATTAAAGCAGCATAGACGTGAATTAAAAAGATCACCAGAATAATGGTTTGGTTTTAGGATTCCAGCTGTCAATAACAGTAGTTGGATACTCTCTCTGGGAATTAGGAGGGTATGGTTGGGTGCGGTGTCTCAACTACAAGTACACTCTTTAATGGAATCAATATAATATGACATAAATTGGTGTGGGTTGATTTCAATGTTTTGAGATTAATTATAATATTAGTATGCTTATTAAGTATTCACTTAACCCGATTGAATGATATTCTTTTATCTTTTTAGTATTGTATCCAAATCAAAACTATAGATTATGGGTGGTGATATTTTTTGACATAACACTAAAATATGACTTAAAATCAACATAAAATTAATAGTTATGATTGACTATTTCTCGATAAAAATTCATATATAACACGACTCGTTAACGCAAATAATAAATAGGTTGTGTTAGTGTCAAACATGAACAACACGAGATTGACACATTTAAGTAGTATTATAAGAATAAAATGTCAAATTTTCATTATATTTTATCAAGTAGTTATCTAATTGTTATACAAAAATATATTTTTTTATTATTATTATATTTAATAAATTAGTTTTTAATTTTTTTAAAAAAGTATGAGCATAAGTTCGATTAAATGATAATAAAATTTTAGATATAAAATTGAGCATTAAATTTTTTATTCACGTGTTATATAGGTTAACATGAACACAATACGAAAATAAAAAAATCCACACGACGTGACACAATTAATTAATTAATTAAACAGGTTAGATTAAAATTGATTAGTACTCGACATAAATCTAAAATAATACAATACAAATACGATACGACACAATTATCACTCCAATTATAAACTATTCCTTCGTGGACGTAAGGGTATCCGTCATAAACCATGCACACGAATTTGCCCTTACAGCATGGAAATATATTAGACAAACAGGCAACTTTGCAATCCCATATTGTAAACCAAACAAAAAAAAAATGAAAATTTTCTCTTCCATTGCTTTGGGTAGGGTAGGTATGTTTGGTGTGATCGTGGGATGGAGCCACTGGTTGCTCTAGTGCATTAAATGGTCCCTAATTTGTCTGCATCTGTAATCTACTCTAATTTTCTTTGCCCTTTTGATATTTCAATTCAATGTTGTAGTTTAGTATATACTACTTTTTTGAGTTAGGTAGAATATACCACTCCGCCTCATCAGCTATTGTAATAAATAACATTTTTAATGACATTACGTCAGACAAGAATTACAGCTAAACTAAAGATTAAAAGGTTCTCTTGCCACTGCCGAACCGGATTAATTTGGCCAGCTTGGTTTATGAAGGGGTGCGGTGCAAACCCAGGATTACATAACCGAAAAACACCTCTAATCCGTAAAATTAATTTGGATGTCAGTGGACTGAGGGAAAATGGGTATTCGTTTAAACTCGTTTTCTTTGAATCGAAAATGAACCAATACGTATTGAACAATAGACATATATGAAAATACTCGTATAAACCCGTGTAGAGACAAAGGTAAGGATGGACTGAAACTCATCTCCTCACCGCAAAACCCGAGATCCATATAAAATATCACCAAAACACAAACTCCACTCAGCCTCCCACCCACTTCTTGTGAGTTTTTATGTTTGATTCATCTGTTATATTATGGGTTTTCATTTTTTTTTGCAGATCTATTTATAAGGTTTTATGAATTTTTTTAAACAAAATTATATAAATTAATTGTTATGAGCAAGGACGCGAATTAAAATTTTCCCTACTAACAAGTATGAACGAATATTTTTAAAGCAGTTACATGGGTGGACAGAAAATTATTCCCCCTGCCCCCACCATTATCTAGTGCCATCTCTACACGAAATTTAAAGTCTATGATATAATTATTATTGCAATGTCATGGGCATCCATGTAATTATAAGTGACACCACCGAGACACTTAATGTGGTATAGAAAAACTTTTTCTACAATTGGGTTATTTCTGGTAATTTAGGTATAATTTGGCTTCAAATTAAAGAAAAAACCCTTCCTTTTGGTGGAGCTAATTGGTGATAAAGACCAGAGTAGTTACCCTCACACACACTCGGAATCCTAGGATCGGTGTCTCTTTACTGTACTAATTTTTATGATAGCGATCGAACTGTCATTCAAGTAAATTATACTCCTTCCCCCAGTTGTAATTGCATACGAGTTGTTTCGTCTTGTCTTTTAGTCAACTTATTATAGTAGTAGTAGTTAGTATCTTCTCATCTATTTACAGGATGATTGATCTCCATATTAAAGTTCAACTGTTCTTCGATTTCACTAGAATTTATGCATAATTGAAGAGTAGTAGGACTTTTAATTATAAATGGTACATAGCAATTCAATGACGTATTAATTTTTTTTATTAAGTTCAAATTGTAATATTATAAATAAATAGATTCTTCGTGCATATAGGTTTGGTTCCTAAGAAAATATAAATCTATTAACCAATTTCGTTGTACAATATATAATCTAAAATTAACTTAAATTCATCAATTACCACTATTGTCACGAGCTAATAGGACGAGCAGCGTAACGGGACGGAGTCCCCTGAATGCAAGAACTAATGCTATAATTCTTAATCTTTGTTCAAAGTTGATGTTTAGTGCTGACTACACAGCATTTATTTGAAAAAAAACAGATAAGCGTTGGAGATATTAAAGCTATATTCAATGCCTATACTTTTATAGTGATATACGTATTTATGTATATCTCTATACATTATGGGAAGGAAAATGTGTTGAAATTGAAAATAAAAGCTCCATTCAATGTATTGTCTTTCGATCTCATAGCATCCACATGGTGTCAACCCAAAAAAAAAAAAAAAGAGAGAGAAATATAAATTTTCTATGCAACTTATCTAACCCAAACCGACCCGATATAATTTGATTTGAAATATAAAAAGATAAAGTATACATAAGGACTTTTAATAAAGAATTATTAGTATAAATAATATGTGAGTGTACAACGAGTAAAATAAATTGTAATTAAGCCCGTGTTATATTCTAAATGTTCTCGTAATATAATGTAGTATAAATTTTGTGATGTGGAAATTAAGTTAAAATTAAAATACGATATAACATGTTTTTTTGTCAACAATCGAAATCAATTTGTTAAACATCTCAAACTTTACAAGATCGAATCTCTTACCTAACCTGTTTATTACAACAAAAGATGTCGTCCAACATACAAGGATGCATGTGTGTAAACAGTTGCTACAAGTTGGTGACTAAAATCATAATCATTGTGATTAGCCGGATATTATGCCAATGCTTGCTTGGCTAATACAAGTGGCTCTACAGTGTGACTTTTCACATTCTTTATATAATTTGTAAATCCGGTATAAAATTGTCATGAATTTATCATGTTGGATCAAAACAATTTCTTAAGCGTAAAACTCAAATTTTTGGTCGATTTTGAACCTAAATTAAAGTGAGACTCGTTCATTGTTTCAAGTAAATTTTCGTGGTTCGTATTTTACTCCATGAGAAGAATAATGTAGTATATTCACTTGTTCAAATCGAAGAAAAAATGAATGAGAAATTAAGTTTCAAAGTGACCCTCTTGAAATGTGAAAATAAAGGTTGTGTAATATGAGATTTGACACCAATCCTACATTGGTTGAAGAAAAAATTCTAGATGGATATATTTATATGTCAAATTTGTTTTATGAGATTGGGCCCCAAGGGGTATCACAATTTTATGAGCGTGTGCGAACGTTTGTATGTCTTTGGTTCTACAACACACGACCAAGTTGGGCTCAGGTGTGGTTGTGGTTTAGACCAAGCCCTATTTTTTTTGAAAAAATTCGTTTAATTAAGTGGACGTGAATTTTTTACTTTGAAATTTAATTTTTGGTATATGTTGGATTGCATTGGTTCGGATTTTTTACTTCCCTCCAGTCTGAAATCTGAGTTGTATCTGTTCATAGAGAACAGTTATACAAATGTTGTCTTCTGGTTGCACGTGACTGCTGGGTTAAATCCGTTCACATGGTGACTTCTCAGATCAATCACCATTTTCTCTATAAATAACTCAGTCATAAAATTATTTTGCATCCAATACATTCTTAGTCATTTAAGATAGTCTTATATATCATTAAGACAATCTACATTTTGGAGAATACACAATACAATTTTTGATTCGCTGGATGGGTAGATTGGAATGTTACTTTTACTCGTGTAAAGATCATTGTATCATGGGAGGCAGGCGTTTTATATTTCATAAACACCATATGTGAGGGTGAAATCTGTCTGAAGGATATAATGTCAAACATTAGTCTTGATCTACATAAAATTCAATAACAGTCCCTATTCTGCAACTAGGTCAGTATTTATATTAGTTTGACAAATAATTACGAGTAACTGTTTCTTTAAGATTATTGTAAATGTTTCGTTAATTTTTCTATAACTGTTTCAATTTTCTGTAAAACTATTTCGTTAATTCTTGTATAATTGCTTCAATTTTCTGTGTAACTGTTTCACAATTGATTGTAACTGCTTTGTTATAAATTATATGTTTCAATTAAAAAATTTTAATAAATAATTTTACTATATTTAAAATACACGAATAACAATAAGTTCACCCGTGACGTGTTCGGGTTGTGAATCGATCAATAATTGTATAAATTCAATCCAAACTGTACAGAATTATAAATAAATCAAATATGAATAGTATATATATATATATTTTTTTTCAACATAAGTTAGGGTACGACACAGCATAATCCATCGATAGTCCTCTCTAAAACCACTTTAGTCCGACAAGATTGGGAAGTGGGCTGAATATTATAACTATTTCATGCTGCTCATCGATAACCATGTTTTGTTTTGTGGAAGTGGTTGAATAATTTATACTTAAAACTTCAAACGTGTAGTTTAAGTGGTAACGTAAACGAGATATAAACTTAAATGTCTTAAATTTAAATTTTAACAATTTCTTAATATTAAGTTATGAAGAATTTATCACTCATAAATTCTCATGTCTCAACGGAAAAGGTCTATCTTTGGTCAGACTAAAAAAAAGATTAATTAAAATATACGTAAACTGACCTAGATATTTTACACTGTTCAACCAAAAAAGAGAATAATTCATACCTGAAAATCGTTGCATTGGCACAGTGCGGTGCACGTTAAGGACTAGACTGATAGATCAAACATATAATTAATTGGTTGAAGATTTTTTATGAATTCGGAAAAGGTCTATCTTTGGTCAGACTAAAAAAAAGATTAATTAAAATATACGTAAACTGACCTAGATATTTTACACTGTTCAACCAAAAAAGAGAATAATTCATACCTGAAAATCGTTGCATTGGCACAGTGCGGTGCACGTTAAGGACTAGACTGATAGATCAAACATATAATTAATTGGTTGAAGATTTTTTATGAATCAGTTTATGATTTTGTTATATGGATTGCTTTAAGTCAAGGAAGTGGTTAGGGTACCTGATTACCCTTTAGAATGGTTGCTTTATGATTATCTCTTTATTTAAAAAAATAATAATAATTAAGGTGGAATAAAGACATTGATATAAGACGGCATATGATTTCTTTCAAAATTTTCATACATTTTTTTAACTAAAAAATCATTTGCCGTGAATTCAAATGATAATTATTATATTGAAATCATGTTCTATCACAAAGAGGATCTGAGTTTACATAAGACGGCAAACAATAATAATTGGAATCCATCTTTCGGGTTCAAATTCGTTCGATGTGTATAATTTCTCTTAATATTCTAAGATATAAGACTATCTATCATAAATTAAAATTAAATTCATTATATGGCAAATATATCACATGCTTATATATAATGGATGATCTATCTAATTTTTTTTTTAAAAAAAAATTATTCAATAGATTTTCGATCCCAAATCCCCATTAGTGACTGGAAAACCTACAAAAAAATAACCTACCAACATAGTAAAAAGCTAGATTCTGACCTACATAAGCTCCAAAGCTTGTATCTCTTTCCGCTGCTTTCTTAATTAATACTATGCTTGTATACTAATAAAGAACAGAGTAGGATCTCTTTTCTATTAATAGGCTTTTCTTAATGGTTTCTTGTCAATGTTTATTTTCATGAGGGTTTGGTTCTTCTTTTAGTAAAGCAGATTCAAATGCCTTATTCCACTTGAAGCTAGCTCAAGAACTACTACGCTTTTCAAGACCATCATCTGAGGCTTAAGCTCCAAGTGATTCGCAATTTTGAAAAGGAGAAAGAGAAAGGTGGACGGTAGGCCATTCATAACCAGTTTGATTGTCTCTGTGTGTGTCACTGTGTGTGTGTGTGTGAGAGAGAGAGAGAGAGAGAAAGAAGGGAGAGGAGGGGAGGGGTTGCCCCCCCCCCCCTATTAAATTCATTTGATTAGTATCTACACAACCAAAAGGGCAACAGGAAAAGCCCTTGAGAAAGAGAGTGAAGAGTGGCTATATGCTTTAACTGGTAGGTCGGCAATCCTATTCATTAGATCATGATTTTCTTTTCTTTTTTTTTTTTTGTTCAACGTCATGAGTGTCCTATTCATTAGATGATTACCACGTAATCTCAAACCTATTTGATTAAGACCCAAGTTTGCATTTGTGTTATATATATATATATATTTAGGGAGAGAGAGAGAGTAAGGTTGAAGTGTTAGAAATATGGTGGGCAGACAATAACCCTTTTGATATATAGAGATATATATATAGAGAGAGGGAGAGAGAGAGGGAGAGTGAAGTTAAAGTGTTAGAAGTATGGTGGGGGGCAGACAATAGCCCATTTGATTAAGACCCAAGTAATTCTTTCAAGAATCATCCCCATCTCCGCCAAACCAAGCATTGAGGTTCCTTTAGCCTTTGATAATCCATATGTTATGATTCCTCTTAATGTCTCTAGCATATTAAAATGGCAGGACAATAGCATCAAACGTAAGAATCCAACTATTTTTGATGAGTGCAACTACTTAATTACCCAATAAACATATGTGCCTGCAAAAATTATAGAGCACTTCATCTTCTGATCACCATTGAAAATTAATAAGATTATTCCAATTTACAAATACTGTTTGTCAGGGCTAAACAGTATTTTGCCAAATTTTTGGAATATAAGGGTGCACTCATTAAAAGAAAGTGAAAAACTAGGTGGAGAATTGTGAAATAAGGTGATTAGAGATAAGGGTGTCGTATGATATCAAGATCTTAATTTTTGGAAGAAAAAAAAAATTTAAACCACCGCATATTTAATGATGAACACACTTCTATATGATGAGTTTCTCTTAAATTTATGATAAATGATCTATTAACAAAATAAAATAAAAAAAAACATATTACGGTGATTCTCATTCATAAGGAGAGTTTGGAGACCTATGAAAACCTCTTATATTATCATGAGTTATCATTTCCCAAGGGAAGGCAGAAGGGTGAACGTAGGTAGAAGTAGTAAAAAGTGTGTACAATAAACATAATATTCAGCGTTTAGAGCATGTCGTATGATTTTATCTTCGGTGATCAGCGTTATATAGATGCAATGAAACTCGTACAAATAATTTTTTGGTAATGAAGAACAATATTAACCGATGAATATGTAGAATAATTTATTTACATATCTAATTTTGATATGATAAATTTTCATTAAGTGTACATAGAAGATAAACACTGCCACTTATTGGATTAATCCCGAACTTTTTCCGCTAAGGAATAGCCTTCTGATTATGCCATCTGAGACACTGCATGTGGGAAATTCCCATAAACCACTTCATACTTAAGAGATCTAGTTGACCAAGTTTAAGTCAAATTTGACCTCTAGAGTCAACACTCCATACGGATTTTTTGCTACAAGTCTTAAACAAATTAAAAACACGCAAAAACACTCAATCACACCATTCAAAAAAAAAGGTCATCAATATCGGAGTCACTCGACTGGACTTGGGTGACAACCGACACCAATTCACATATCCACAACAGACCACCCACTCCGCCATGTCTCCGGATCATGCACACGAGTGAGACTCTCTCTCTCTCTCTCTCTCTCTCTCTCTCTATATATATATATATATATATATATATATGGGAAAATTTCAATCACACCCCCTCTAATTTACCATATCTTCAAGAACATCCCCTCTAATTTTTGAATCTTCAATGACACTCCTTATCAGATTAAAAATATTAAATAGAATGTAATTTTACTAAATTGTCTATGATATATTGATGACAAACTTCATCTACACCCCCTCTAGATAAACATATCTTCAATGAGACCCCCTCTAAATAAGTATATTTTCAATGAGACCCCCTCTATTTTTTAATTTTTTTTACATAATTAAAGTTGAACTAATTAAAATTTGATTTAAGCTAATTAAAATTATATTTTTTTACGTTTTAAAATTTTGGCTAATTAAAATTTTGTTTGTGCCAATTAAAAATTATTTTTAATTGACTCAAATCAAATTTTAATCGGTCCAAATTTTAATATATATAAATATATGATTTTTAATTGACTTAAATTTTAATAAATCAAATTTTAATTGACAGAAATTTTAATAAATAAAAAAATATAAATTTTAATCAACTTGAAAGAAAATTTTAATCGACGTTAACAACTCGGATAGAGTTCAAATCGACTCAAATTTTAATATGTAAAAAATAAATTTTAATATGCTCAATTTTTTAAAATAAATTACGAATTAGTAAATAACAAATTAATATTTACTAATAAATTATTTACTAAAATTGTTATTTACGATTTTTTTAAAAATTTTAACAGCTCGGATTTTAATAAAATTTTATGTAGAAAAATTACTTGAGGTTATGCAGGGGCATTTTTGGTATTTTAAATGAAATATTTTTGTTAAATAATGGTAGTGGGTGTTAGTGATGTTTAAATTAAACTAGAAGGGGGTGTCATTGAAGATTCAGAAATTAGAGGGGATATCCTTTAAGATATGATAAATTAGAGGAGGTGTGGTTGAAATTTTTCCCACATATATATATATATATAGACACACACATAAAGGTAAATACATAGATGTAAGTTTATGTATATCATATAGATTGTGATAAGATCTTGTCCCCTTGGGTTTTTCTTGAGACACTCGTGCATTTCATTTCTCTTGTCTTCATCGCCCAACAAAATAACGACGAAGCTGTCTATTCCTCCCTGCTCATTTACTTCATGGTCTCATTTTTCATTGAGTTCACTGACTTGTACTTACCAGAGTAGCTGAATGTAGATCACGCTAATCACATGCCAACTCCGGCCATGAACTCATGCATGCATGTAAATTTGTAAATAACAATCATCACCGTCCATTTTTAGTATTTCAACACAACAGCAAAAACCCATCAACTTGACTATAATCTCAATAATGCTGCTTCAATACTCGTACTCAATATGGGTTTGGTTTTTTCAACCCATTCAGAAGTTGGTGAAACAAGCAAGGGGTAAGACGTAAACTCATAATGTCTAAGTTCCAAGTTTTACTTATCAGAGTAAAACTTAAATTTAAGTAATGTGCATGATTTATAGGTGATTATGTTCCTCCAATGTTTATCGGGTAATTCCCTCTATCAAAAAAACTCTAATCTTGGTTCCATTATCTCGACTCATAAACCATACTACCAGAACTAGAAGGAACAAAAGACTGAATCACCAAAAGTTGAAAGGACTGAGTAATGTATTAGCAATTTGACCTTTATATGTTTTGGAATCTGTGGCATAAGTTCCAAAAAAATGCTGAAAGATGTCTCGACCAGAACTGGAGCAACATTGCATATTGTTTTTTAATAAAGATTTTGGGGATTTCCACAATCTCTGTTGACAGTGTCACGAGATTCCACGTAAGCACGATCCTAAAGGAAGAAAAAAAAATTAGCGAAAAAAACATTGAAATTTACCTGTTTTGTTTCTTGTATCATTTTGCCATGATTTACACATACACACCATTCCGTGGTGTCTGTAAGACTATTGTGATTTAAAAAATTGATATAATAATGTGATAAATAATAAATTATTAATGACAAAGTTCGAGAGTTATTATTAATAACAATACTTTTAAATCACATCACTATCACATTATTAAATGGATAAAATTGTATCAATTTCTTAAATCCCAATAGCGTTACTCGACTTATATTTGACTCTTTTGATCTTTGTCCAGTGGTTTGATAGTTGTACTATGTGATAAAAATTCAGTACATTTTGTTTTGTTTTTTATCCCAATGTTTTACAATATTTATGGTGTTCGATAGGGTGGATAAAAAAATAGAAAATAAATCTTTTTCTTTCTTTTGCGTTTAGTAAGAGAGATGAAAAATAAAAAAGATTAATTTTTTTTGTGTGTTTGATAAGATGGAAAAAGTTTTTTTTTTATTTTTTATTAAAAAATATAAATACATATTTTACAAATAATATACATTTCAACATATTTAATCAAATTTTTATCCATTTTTTCTTTTAATTTTAGAGGGATTAATTTTGATGAATTTGAATAAAAGTTAATTCATCTAATTTTTCATTCATCTTATTTTTCTTTTTTACCAAACATAATATTTTATTTATTTTTTCAACTTTCCATTATTCTAACTTTTCATCCTTCTATTTTTTTATCATATCAAAAGAAGCATTAAGTTTATTTCTTTTTGTTAAGTCTCGATTTCTTCATTATGATTTTCCCAATAGCCCATATATAGGAGCTATATTCATTTTATTCCTGTAAACAAATTAAATTCGAATAAAATTTTAATCAATCTAAATTCAAACTTGATCCAATAAAGTTTATTTTAACTGTTCACGTAACCGAATCCTTCAAGAAAAAGAAAAAAAAAAAAAACTGTAGTTGCATTGAAGCTTACATTTTGCGAATTCCACCTGAATTACAATTCAATTTCTCCATATATAATTCTAACTTCAATTTCAAAATCATTTGAGTTAATTTAAATGAAAATCTAAACAGCAGATTCAAACCACACTACCAATCAATACAAAGATCCTGATAGCCGATAAATCCCATGTTTGGAACTGTGAATATGCTAAGCTACATAACTCCATGAATGACACTTGGCATGCATGTGGCAGCCGCGGACCGTGATTCGATGAAAAATTTTATTCATAACTATTATCATTTGAGATTTAAAATTTGACATTTCTCAAGTTTTATTTGATTTTCTTTCTTTATAATTAATGAGCTCAATTTACAGTTGATCACACATGTAGTCTTGCAATTGGACAGTTCATTATTTTTTATTTTTTTTTTGCTGAGTGTTTTGACTTACTAGACATCCTGGATCACAGTAAACCACAACTGGAATTTTGTCAATACCTAGGGATTATCTGGGTTTTGGAAATCTTACTGTCATTAATCCTATTTAAAAATTATATTTAGAGTACTAGATTCTGCATAATTAATGGGGTTAAATACCCATATAAGTAAATTACATTAAAACCATTGGATAACAATTTAGGAGCTATAGGCTATAGCCCCCTCTTACCACTGCATTGCATTTAACAAGAATGCAATCAAAATCATGCAAACCAAACTCCCATAGATTAATAATCAGGAAATTCAACTCTTCCCCTTAAATCTAAACATAACATAATGATCAACATTGAACATAATTCAACACATATAATAAGTTCAAGAACCTGTTTTTATGGCTCTTAGAAAGAGTTAGAATAAGTGTTAGATTTTTTAGCAAAATACCCAATGATACAGTTTTTGGTTAGATTTTTTTTTTTTCAACAGGTGTTTGGGTTAATTTACACGTACCTCAACTAATCTCTTTTTCCGTCTGGTCAGAGCTAAACCATCTGCACTGGGATTAGAGTATTTATAAGGGATAAATCTCTTATGATTTGGCTCAAAAAAGTTGTTAAGATTCGAACTCAAAACGTCTAAATTTATAGCTATTTTCTGTGACATCCTGAGCTATCCTTAATAGCTTTTTCCCTCGTGAGTGGATTAGTTTGAATTTGATTGAATTTTGACCAATTTTATTAAAAATGAAGAACTCAATCCAATCCGATCTGAACAATATAGTTAAATTTGATATATCCGTGCACAGGCCTAGTTTTCCATTCCTCGAAGTCCTGGATCAGTTTTTTTTTTTTTTTTTTTTTTCTAGTGGCAGCAACAGTGTCTACTGTTTTATCAAATGCATGCATATAAAAGCCTATAGTACTGTTGCTCAGCTGGGTAGTAATATACGTTTATGGCTGGGTGGACCTAGGGAAGTTTTTGGGTATGGCGATATACACTTCTTTATTATACATGAGGACAAACCACAGGCTATTAGGCCTGTGGTAGATGCCATTGACCTCTTTGGCATTACTGTTATTTATGGGGCGAGAATCGGAGGATCTGGTGAAAGGACTGTCCACTGTCCTTCCTAACAAAGGAGAGAGAGAGAAAGAGAGAGAAACAGGACAGCCAGCCTATCACTTCCTGATCTAGCAGATAAAAATGGCTGAAAATGCGCCTGGGTGGTTATGAGGCCACGTTTCTAAGAAAGCATTGCGAAGCTTCTTCGCCACAGTTTTTTCCCCGCCGACACCATCTGTTACCAGTTACCACCACCACCACAGTTTGTGGAGCCCTTGGATCTGGATTGTTGAATCATAGTATAACGTTGATCCAGTGGAAATTTAGTATGGTTAACACAACATTAGGACTATAAGAATTCTTAGACTATTCTTCCTTAGGCTTGAACTCGTGATAACTTAATCTTATGAGATTTTCACTTACAAATCTTTTAAACAACCACGTCTTCATTCGTATCTAATGGTGAAAGTCGAGTCTAATTTTGAAATATTCAATATTTGCACAAAGAATAATAAATTGCAACCCAATTTAGATTTTAAATATTACTCGAGTTGAGGTATTTGTTTCTCGTGATAGAGCTTAAGTTGAAAACCATGACGTATAATGCAAGAGTCATATTAGATTCAATCCAAATAAAATCCAATTTTTTGTCAAATTCTCCAGAATAATACTTGAGTCCAACTCAAATTGAACTCCGAATTGTGTCTTGAGTTCAAAGTTTAACCATAAGCGTTTATAAATAGTTAGGATAAACAAATAGTTAGAATAAGTAATTTGTTGAGCTTAGAATTTTGAACTCAATATTAGAATTTTATAACTTTTCATATTGATCTTTTGAACCCCCCCCCCTTCTTCCCCTTTTCTTTCTCTCTCCCAACCCATTTCAGATCCCTAGTTTCAACTTTTGAAGTCCTTGCATTTTGCCTGTGTAGTTGCTGCAAGAATGGTATTGTAAAATCGTAATCATTCAAACTGAAATTATAAGATTGATTGGGCTTCCATCGAATACAATCCATTGCCAATCATGTTTTTTGATCCAATATTACATTTGGCTGGCCCATCTCTTCACTCTATATATCTAAAATTAGGCCTAACAAATGTCAGCCCAACCCATTACATGGGCTCCCCCCGGCTTTTTACATCTTTGTCGAATTGGGCTTCTACTTTGTCATTGTCTTTAGGAAAACAGACCCAATGCTCTTCAGGTAAATAAATTAGGGTTTTTTTGGGTATTGGTACAATTTTTTAGACTTATTTGAGAAAAAGTGTATAGATAAATTGTTTACTCTATTAAGTTCAATTTTAATAAAACATATTTTGTTTAAGTACAAATTTCAAATGAAATCAAAATTTTTTTACTTAAATACCCGCCTTTAAATTATTTATTCTTGATTGAGAGTTATATATCTAATCAAATATGTTAATATTTCACTAGACTCTCTCCCTTATTTTCTCTCCATCTCTCTCTCCCCCGTTACTTTTCCCATCTCTCCCCTATTTTCTCTCTCTATCTATCATTGATAATTTATTTTCTTTTCAAATATGTAAAGATTTGATCTATTTTTTCATCTATCTCTCATATTCTCTCTCTCTCCCTCTTTTCTCTCTCTCTCTCTCTCTATATATATATATATATATATCAACATTACAACAAAACAATCACTCCAAGCAGCTACAACTGCTTTATAATATACCAAACATTTATTCATGCGTTTTAATAAACTAAACAGTTACATCAAACAATTACACAAAATTATGACATTAACATATCAAATAAACCAAACAGTTACACCAAATAATTACACAAAATTATGATATCAACCCAATTTGTTATTCAATAGTTTACATAAGTAATATTCAATGTAATTGTTATATTATGTCAACATTTGTTATGTAATGTAACCATTTAATATTAAATAAACACATGAGCAAATAAATTTTATAAAATTTAAAAATTATCCTTCGTATAATAAATAACTATTTCATAAAAAAAAAATAGGAGTGTAATTCGGGCGGGATTAAGTGGTTAATCCTAGTCTAATTGTAGGTATTAAAACTTCAACCCTAACCTTAACTCGAGATAATCAACCTGAGTACTACCCTAGTTAATTTTGACCAAGCTCGGGTTGAAACTGATTGGGTTGAATTCGAGCTATGGCAATACATCTACCTAATGTATTTTTGCTATGAACAACTGCTCAAAAGTCCACCTTAAAGTGAATATGAAATTGAACAAGAAATCCGCATATAGGGGTGTTTCATAGGTCGGATTGTATACGAGTCTCATTATTCAGTTTTGAAAAAATATGTCTAAACTCGATAGAATCGATAGTTGGCCAATCCGAACCCAAGTCCAATATCATTAAAAATAGGGCTTGGACCTACTCAAAACCTATTACCTGGTCTGAAAATCGACCCAATAACGCCTTCCTTCATTTGAAAAAAATATAGACCATTAAATTTAAAACTTTAAAATACTTTGATAGTTATATACAAAAATATTCATTATTTTTAAAGGAATTTATATATAAAAATTATGCCCAGAAGGTTTGATTGCAATGAGTGGTGGATTGAAATATGAGTAGCCTCCCCTACTTGAAGTTTAGCCCGACCTATTCATTAACTCATTTAGGTAAAAATTTAGATTTACACTGCCTAAACCCAACTCAAAAAATATTTTGTGGGCTTAGCTCGGGCCAACAAAGTTTTGAGAGAAGCAATCGTTGATGGTGAGAGAGAGAAAAAAAGGATGAGTGAGAGAGGCAGAAATCTGAGAAAAGCTTAGCGAAAGAGAGGGAACGAGAGAGTCAAAGGCCTGATCGCCAAAGTGAGAGTCTAAGAGAGGAAGAGAGGCGCATTGAATAATTGTGAACCACTGATCCCTAGCTAGTTGGATAAATTATGCTATAAATATTTATTTTTAAATATAATCGGATTAAACTCTATTTATATATTCGAGTTAAACTCGATAACTGGATATCTTAATTTAAGTACTTTCCAAATTCAATTTGAATGGATGTTTTTTAATTTAAGTCTAACTTAAATATTAAAAATTTGTTAAATTTTTTTATTTTTTGGATTGCTCGGGTTAATCTGTCTAAGTTGCATCCATAAAAAAAACGAGATTATTTTATCTATTTTCGAAATCTTTTTATTTAAATTATTATAACACATGCTATTGAGGAGGTGAAGTCGACCAATCCTTGCGATAATTACCATTAATTTCGTAACATAATCAGGCGGGAGCGCAATTTAGCAATGCGCTTGAAACTTTTTCGTATAGGCGGGCGTCAATTCAGCCCGCAAGGTATAAAACGCAAAAACCACACAACCTGCATTTAAATATACACCGAAAAAACCAACCCACATTGTTTCCCCAAACTACCCTCACTCACGCACACTCTCTCCTCCTGCTCTCTCATTTTTCTCTCTCTTCTCTATCTCTCTCATCTTCTTTCATGGAGAACCAGACATGCCATGGCCACGAACAGCCAGCGACCTCTGGGAGAAGAAGCTTGAAGAGAAAGCTAGAGGAAGACTTTGAAGAAGGTCGCAAGATCGTGTCTCTTTCTCTCGACGGTCACCAAGATCTCGTTCGCGAGGTTCGTGATCAGGTGGAGATTCTAGAGTCTACTTTCTCTTCGATTGAAGCAGATCGGGCCTCCGCCAAGCGCGCTATTCATATTCTCTCTGAACTCGCCAAAAACGGTGTTACACATGCTCTTGATGTCTTTATTTTACTTCCATTGAATCTTTAATGTTGTTTATATGGTTCTTGATGTTGATGTTGATTTGTACTGTTGATTCTGTGTGGTTCATCGAGTTTCTTGTTGGTCTAGGGTTTTGATCTTTGGGCGATTTATGTGTTTGCAGAGGAAATCGTGAATGTGATTGTTGATTGCGGAGCAGTTCCGTCGCTTGTGCGGCATCTTCAGGCACCTCCGCCTGTGAGAGAAGGAGACAGTGGTCCGAAGCCGTACGAGCATGAGATTGAGAAAGGAAGCGCCTTCACACTAGGACTTCTCGGCATTAAAGTAATTATAAAATGAATATTTGGAATCTTGAAGATTTTAATCGCTTGACCTGTTTGATCTCTCTTTTACTTTAATCAAGCACATTTAAGTTATTTCCGCAATTAAATTTAAGCATGCAATAAATTTGCCGATGAAATTTCTGAATTGCATTTTTTAGTAGAGGAGATGCTTTTGTTTTGTTATGCTGCCTTTACTTTTAGTCAGTTTTTGTGGGTTGAGTTTCTTAAATGCCTGATAGGCCTGATTGGTGTGCTGATATTTCAGAAAATTATGAACCCATCTGATCAAATTTAGGGAATCAAATTAATTGTTTGGATTGAATTTTGATCTTGTGTTATTGCTTGTGCTTTCCATGATTTTGAATTGAAGAAACTTTCCTTTTGAAGAGGGTCTTTGATCTTGTTCGTATTATGATCATTCATTGAACTCCTTGGTAGTGGTTCTTCAATCTGTCATACACATATACTTACCTCAATTGCCAGTTCAAAACAGTTATCCATGGCATATTGCTGGACTCCTTCAAATTCAGATGATGCTTGGGGCGTTTGTGACATACTATTAAACATGTTGATCCTAATTGAAGAGGAAATTATGAACAAGACATCCCATTCCTACTAATACGGCTAGAGTTACAAATTGATAACATGCTAATGCACATGTTGATTCTAATCCAAGAGGAAATTAGCTTATAAGACATCTTATTCCTACCACTATGATTAGATACACTGCCTTCAATTTGATTCCTAAGACCTCTATATCTTCTAGGAGTGAAAATTTTGCAACCACATTCCAGAAAGACTTTTGGAAGATGTAATTAAACAATTTTATAAGCTCTTGGTTCTGGCATGAATTGGCGGCTCATGTTATGTTATTTCTTGTACAATTTTATGTTATAGAACTCTTCCTATAATTATAATGGAATAGTAATTATTTGATCCTATCACAGGGCATAAATATTGGGTGCACGACACTAGCGTGTAGAATGGCATGGACGTGCACCTGATATTTTCCTAGAGCAGACCTTGCTTTGAAATACTCTGAATGACTCCCAACAATCCCCCCCCCCCACCCCCCCCAAAAAAAAAAAAAAAAAAAGAAATTTATGATGCATGCTTTGCACATTTTCTACATGTAATTAAATAATTCAAAGTTCTAAAAAAATAGAAACTAGAGAGGGAAGGTTTCTCAAAGCCTCTCCCTAGAAAATTGTTTGTTAAATTATGTATATATGTATAGGTAGAAGGACATTACAACCAATGTTCTGGGTAATGAGCTACATTTGACTTACATAACGTTGCTTTGCTTCCTATTTTGTTTTAACAGCCAGAGCATCAACAAACCATAGTTGATGCTGGAGCCCTGCCACACCTCGTGGATTTGCTAAAGAGGGACAGGGATGGCCAAAACTCTCGAGCAATTAATGCTGTCATAAGGAGAGCAGCTGATGCAATTACTAACCTTGCTCATGAGAATAGCATCATTAAGACTCGTGTTAGGTTTGTTTCCTTGAATATTTGGAGTTGCATATCGAGTATTATGCATTTTTCCTAATGTTTCAAGTGTACATGCAGGGTTGAAGGCGGTATCCCTCCCCTTGTTGAATTGCTGGAGTTCATTGATACAAAGGTGCAGAAAGCAGCTGCAGGGGCCCTGCGAACTCTTGCCTTTAAAAATGATGAAAACAAAAATCAGGTTGATGAATTTCTTTGCTTCAAATGATCTATTTGGAGATCTAATTACAGCTATCTTTTTTATGCCAGTTTATCACACCTACCATTTTCATGATAAGGGATATACTGAATTAAGTATTTTGCAGATTGTGGAATGCAATGCTCTACCTACTCTTGTCCTGATGCTTCGATCTGAGGATGCTGCTATACACTATGAAGCGGTTAGCTCTGATCTATTATTTATAGTAATTGACTTTTGTTTGGAAATATTCTACATATCCATGCTTCACAGTTTCTGTAACCTAAAATGACAAATAAAGGGATCTGTCTGTCAGGTTGGTGTAATTGGGAATCTTGTCCACTCATCCCCGAACATTAAGAAAGAAGTTCTTGTTGCTGGAGCTCTACAACCTGTCATTGGATTACTTAGGTACAGTTTCATACAATGAGTCTTGCTTACTTTTGTTTTCAGGGTTTCATTTATTCCTAGACTCCTAGTTTGCTGCAAGTTGTCGATGAATTTCTCTTGGTAGAATTTAAGTTTTGCATTGGCTTGCCCCTTCTCGTTTCTTTACCTTTTATAGTTTTTGATCTTGTTGAGTCTGTTACAGTTCCTGCTGTTCAGAGAGCCAAAGGGAAGCTGCTCTGCTACTTGGGCAATTTGCTGCCACAGATTCAGATTGCAAGGTTGATTAAGAGATTTGTTTTTCCAAAATAAAGTAGCTGGGTCATTTTTTACTTAAGTATTATAAATTTTTAAGAGACCACTATACCTTTTACTCCTTTTGTGGCATGTCCCTTCTACTAAATAGTAGAGTAATGTTTATGTAGGTGCACATTGTCCAAAGAGGTGCTGTGCCGCCATTGATTGAGATGCTTCAGTCACCAGATGCTCAGCTAAGGGAAATGTCAGCTTTTGCACTGGGGAGGTTGGCACAGGTTATCTGAAGAATCAAAACTCCGGTTGTCTTATATTGTAGAATTCAGATATCTGTTTCTTGCACTTTGCTGTACGACAATGTTTTCGCTGCTGCATAATGTACATCACTCCAGGTCACTGAAGCATGTTATCCACCTGTATCTTTTTGGCTTATCTTTCTGTTGACCAATCATTATCCTATTACTTGTCGAACTAAGTTTTAAGTTGGTAGGACCCCATTCACCAAGAAATGGAGTTAAACTGGAGTTTAAGTTTTCCTTTTTAAGGTGTACAGTGGGTGCTCATGGTATGAATGTAGTCTCTTCAGAATTATCTGTTGCACTTTCTTTCACCATGATAAGAAATTTTACAGAAAGCTTCTGTGTGTTTCTCTGTCGCACCCACACATCCACAAACACTTAATTGGTTGTAGTTTGTCAGACCTATGTCTTGCCTGTATTGCTGAATAGGTTTCATTATTAGGATACACACAACCAAGCTGGTATTGCCCATAGTGGTGGTATAACTCCACTACTGAAGCTTCTTGATTCCAAACATGGATCCCTGCAACATAATGCTGCTTTTGCTCTTTATGGTCTTGCAGATAATGAGGTATTGCTATTCTGATTTGCTTTACTTTAAGGTGTCATTTTTTAATTTACCTTGCTGTTGTTCATTTCTAATCATTCCAACTTACTCTAAGTTCCTATGGTAGGATAATGTTGCAGACCTTATCAGGGTTGGAGGTGTTCAGAAACTTCAGGATGGAGAGTTCATTGTGCAAGTATTATTCTTGTTGATTCTTATAGTCATTGTTTTTATTCAAATAAAACCAAGGTTTTTAAAATTAGGATCCTACTTTCAATCAATTGGGAAGGCTGTAGGATTGGGATTGTAGGATCAGATCAAGAATTGTAAGATCTTACAATTTGAAAAAAATGAGACAAAAATATGCAAGCTTAGTATATATGTTGATTGATGTGTTGTAAAAAAATATAATATTTAGAAATATGATTATTTGAATAGCCTAAGCATTGGAAATGGTTAAAAATCAAAATTGGATTGTTAAGCAGTAGGAGAAATAAAATATTTTGATCTTAACTTTTAGAGAGAGGCAGATATAGTGGAGAGACTGAAAATTTGAGAGATTTTTCAATAAATAACTTCTAACAGTTTGACATCCAAACAAAAAAAAATAAATAGAAAAGAGTGAAAATGGAAGACAACAATTATTACTCTTGAGATCAAACCTAACGATTGTTTTTAATTTTCAATGAGAGAGACAAATGGATGAAGAGAGCTTTCTGTAGCAAAAAGAACTTTATGCAACTTTTTCACCCGTCAAAATTTCTTAAAATAGACATACAATTATATGAGACAATTACATTTAAATTGAGTCTTTAAGTATTAAATGATAAATATGAATAGGGTCAGCTTAATAATTAAATGCGCCCAACAAACGATCCCAACTAGAATTGGTAAAATCGTAATTCGGATCGGGATTCTACGATACTATAAGAATCGGATCATGACTCACTCAGATCCTATTAACTTGGGATTCTATATGAGACTTGGATTGATTTGTTTGTTCCGGATTGGGATTTTGATGACCTATATGTCATTCTTGAAGTGTATTCTTCAATTTTATATCTTTGTACTAGTCAATGATTGTGGTTTCCTCCTTATATGGATTTTGTGATTCACCTGCAGCCAACTAAAGATTGTGTAGCGAAGACATTGAAAAGATTAGAGGAGAAGATTCATGGAAGAGTGAGTTCCTTACATATTAGTCTCCTTCCGCTCCTCTCTTTCCTAAATTACATTTTCTTAACCTTTTCCTAGCGAGCCGTATTTTTGCCCCAAATCCTAGTGCTCTCATGGAATGAAGACTGAATGGACATATGAAAATTGTAACGTCAATACAATGATATAGAGGCCTTGGAAGTTTTTTGGGAATACTTGGTCCCAGATTGATATTTTTTAAAGCTCTAACTAAACCAGCTTTTTTCAGAAGATGGTTATGCTTGAGAGTTGAAAAGAATGAATGACAAAAGTAAAATTGCATGTGCAAGCTGACAGGTATTGAGCCATTTGTTGTACATGATGCGGGTTGCAGAGAAAGTTGTTCAAAGACGAGTTGCTTTGGCTCTCGCTCATCTTTGTTTGCCTGATGATCAGAAAACAGTTTTTATTGATAGCAATGGTAATGCATCTAATCATTCACTCCAGTTTTGGTTTCCAATCCATGGATTATCTGGGGTGACCCGACTCTTACACAATCTGGAAATGTCACCGTCTGTTCCTACATTTACATTACATTCTTGAAGGACTAGATTTGCTTTTGGAGCTTCTGGAATCAACAAACTTGA
Source organism: Ilex paraguariensis (assembly GCA_963454935.2). Classification (NCBI taxonomy): domain Eukaryota; kingdom Viridiplantae; phylum Streptophyta; class Magnoliopsida; order Aquifoliales; family Aquifoliaceae; genus Ilex; species Ilex paraguariensis. The sequence goes on along the minus strand of CAUOFW020002092.1, from coordinate 578,339 downwards.
AGCACCAACAAGATGGTTCAGTAGCTTTGCACAAGTTGGCAAACAAAGTGAGCTCACTTTCTCCTGTGGATGCAGCTCCTCCATCCCCAATTCCTCAGGTGTGTTTTGTTGATGTCCAATTGTTTTAGCTGTAGCATCCACGTAACAGAATTTCAAGTTTCAACCAAAAGCATGGTTGAGTGAAAATTTTTGTTCTTAGTTTTTTTTTTTGGTAAGTTGTGATTACTTTGTCATCTGCCCAAGTGATATGTCGCGGGTTTGAGTCGAGGAATTAGCCTTTTCAAGATGGAAATAGAACTGCATACCGCTTATATCTTCGGGATCCTGTTGTACAACTTCTCCAAAATGCAGATAAGGTTGAATACCACTAACCTTTCTCAGACTGCCATAGCTGGGAGCCTTGTATACTACTGAAGAGCCTTTTTTTTAATTTTAAGGAGTAACCGATGGGGTGGAGAAGTCCTTTATGGTTATCTGGGATCTAATTTGTTTTGAATTTAGATCACTGCTACCTATGTTATTTCGATTTTCATCTTCTGGCTACTCACTGCAGACTTTGTTATCTTGTTTTTAATTATGTAGCAAGTTCAAAGAAACTGCTGTTTGGTTTAATGATCACATTGTATTGCTGCAGGTGTATTTGGGTGAGCAGTATGTGAACAATCCCACTCTATCTGATGTCACATTTTTAATAGAAGGTTGAAACTGACTACGCACATAAACTTTTGTGATTCATGCATTTCTTGTGTCTGTGGAGTAACTTAATTTCATATCTTATTATTTTCATGGTTTTCATATCAGGCAAACGGTTCTACGCTCACAGAATCTGTCTGCTTGCTTCTTCTGATGCATTCAGGGCTATGTTTGATGGTGGTTACAGGGTGAGTGTGGCTTCAATTAAATGCTTTAGCTAAATCTATTCTATTTAGGATTTTTATTTTGTTCTTGCCCCCAGTTGACATACCGATGTATATACATGTGCATATGTATATAATACCAACTTCTATTCTGCATGTAATGTTGAAATATAAATACTTAACCTACACTCTCTGCAACATATTAAGTTTTTGGAGTAGATGGTTGTTTAATATGATAATAGTGCAGGAGGCCTTGTGTTCGAATGTCGCCATCATCCTAATTATTAAAAAAAATTTCACGTGCTAAGCCCAAAATTTAGTGTGCACATAAGGGGGCGTGTTGAATACACCAGCTTTAAGCTTTTGGAGTAGATGGTTGTTTAACATAATATAACCTTTAGAACATCACATGAGATAGGGGATTGTTGTCCTTGGAGAGCTGAGATTGAGAGCCCATCCTTTATTAGATTCTTCACAGAATTTTTTTTCCCAACAGCTGATGAGTTATTTCCATTTTCTTGGAATGCTATTAAATTGACCCAGGTTGATCATCATGGTCATGTGTCACTGACTCACTGTAGCACCATGTTTGCACAAAACGATTCCCGTAAAAACCAGCAAGACTCAATTTAGCAGTTAATAAATTTTCATTGAGTACATTGCAGGAGAAGGATGCCAAAGATATTGAGATTCCAAATATCAGATGGGATGTTTTTGATTTGATGATGAGGTGCATTTTTTTTTCTGGCCATTCATTTGAACTGGAAAAAAAACTGTTTCTTGTGTTTGTTGATGTTACACACCCTCATTTTTCTTATTCTTTTCTTGCAGATACATATACACAGGATCAGTAGATGTCAATTTGGACATTTCACAAGATCTTCTGAGAGCTGCTGATCAGTATCTTTTAGAGGGGCTTAAGCGTCTTTGCGAATATGCCATTTCACGAGTGAGTTTGGAAATCAGATTGGTTGGCTAATTGTTCTACATATGAGTATGGCGTCCTAATCTGATGGTTTTTATGATCTCTCTATAGGATATTACGGTGGAAAATGTTTCGCTTGTGTATGAGTTATCAGAGGCCTTTAATGCCATGTCATTAAAGCATGCATGCATTCTGTTCATATTGGAGAAGTTTGACAAATTAAGTGCTATGCCATGGTATGTGCTGCCCTTCCTTTAGGCTGCTTTCTTTCTTTGTGTGTGTATGTGTGTGTGTGCGCGCGCGCACATGTTAACTGTAAATAGTCTATTGTTGGTGGAAATTCTTCCGAAATTGTGACTGTTTTACGAAAATGTGTTTCTTAGGCATGAAAACTCTGAATCTCTCTATATATTAATAAAAGAATTAAACCAAGCGGAGAGGGCTTGGAAGCCTTCCTGCATTTCCTTAAAAGTTTTGGAATTTTTATTTATTTAATGGCGAAAGAAGAATTAATTTAATAACCTTATACAACATAATTCATGTAATTATCCTTTCGCCCCATTAATTAATTACTACTTGGTCAATTTATTATTGTTAAAAAATTGTTTGTAACACCATAATCTACTATAACCAGAGTGATGTATGTGGGTGTGTGCATCCCACAGGTCTGGTGCGAGTAAATTTACTTATTTATCATTGATCTCTGATCAGCCAAATAGCAATGAGCAACAAATCTTTTAATTGGAAGCACACTTTTATTTTATCCTCTCCAGCATTTTATCGTAAACTAGTTGGGTTTGTGAGATGCAGGTACTCCCATTTGATCCAACGGATTTTACCAGAGACGCGCAATTATTTTGTACGGACACTTACAAGGCCTGACTTGCGGGTGTAGATGATGGTTCAGATTCAGTTTTGATAATTGATTAATCAGCTTAACCCAGAAGAATGTACAGAGTGGTTCCTTTCTTAGTAACCATTTAAACGGTTAGGAGAAAATTTGATTGACTTGATCTGGAAGCTTCTGTAACACCTCATTTCAGTGCCAATTCCAGATTTGTAAACACCTTTTTCATCTTTGTAGTAGTAATACTTTGGAAGCTAAAGATGGGAAGGGATGAATTGCGGGTGTTAGGGGTGCAAATGAAACCGGACCAAGCTAAGCTTGTTAACTGTTTGAGCTCGGTAAGTTTGTTTGCCGAGAGTTTCAAATATTTTGTTCAAACTTAGATTGTGAATTGTTATTTTTTTTCAAAATGGGGCTCAATTTGTTCTGACTCCATCTTAATAGATTAAATTGAACGTAAAATATGTTATAGTTTTCAAATGAGTTTAATTTGTTTTCGAGTTTAATGAATTGAACATAGTACTTTTCAAGTTTTGTTTGTTTGTCAAATGATCAATGAAACTAGATTTCGATTTGGTTCATTAAAAGTAATAGTTGATCTTGAACTGTTTGTGAACAGCTGGGGGTGTCCATGGGTTGGGTTGGCCCATGGGATTTATTACCTAGTCCAAAAAAATAGGCCCAAAAGTTAATAAGCTTGATAGTTGACTGTTTAAGCTTAGGTTTTAATTTACTGGCAAGCTTATTACCAGGCCCGAAACTTGGTCTATTAGCACACCTACAAAAACTGCACTTTGTTTGAAAAAAAAATTTATCATTGAAAATTATGTGATATATTCCTCTAAAAAAAATTATTTACTTTGAATACTAAGTTGAATAATTTAGAGTATTATTCATTATTTATTTTTTGTTTATTTTTAATTCCAACATGTAATTTATAAAAATACTTGACCTGAAAACATTTTAAATGAATATATTTATATAAAAAGGGCTTCCCTGTAAGCCAGCCTAATAAGTCCACCCAGTGAGTGATTAGTTGAGTTACAGAAAACCTATTCTTACCCAAAGTCTGGTCCAACCAGTTCAACAACTCATTCATGTACAAGTTTGGGATTACCCTATCCAGACCCAACCCAAAAAAAAAAAATATTCATGGCGGGGAATGGTGGTGGTATGATTGTGTTTGAAACAGGGAGCAGGATGAGAGAGAGAGAGAGAGAGAGAGATTTTGTCTCCTGGAGAAGGGAAGGTCTTCAAAGAAGAGAAAAAAAGAGACAAGTAGGGGTATTAAAGTCATTTTAAATTTTCTGTTAATGATGTTAGGATTACATTTTAGCCCACAAACTGCGTGAAAGTTGTTATGTAGAGGTTTTTAAATGTTAGGGCCGTAAAGTGCATTTGAAGTATACACAAGGGAGTAAAGTGAAGTTTGTTTTAAATTTAAATCAGTGGATAAGCATCCGGTAGCATTCCCCGACTGGGTAGAAATTACCAGTATGTTAGCATTGAAGAGTGTCCTCAATGCCCTGTTTTGACAAAGTGCTGGTCTCTGCACCTGTCTAACTGCGGGGATGTGAAGCGGAGGCGATGTCAGTAACCTTTTCCCGGAGTGTCATTCCGCAGGATGAAACCGACCATTGACCCAACTTACTACGCTGGTATCATACAAGCAAAGATGATTGTAGACCATCATCCATAGAGCCAGTAGCATCCAGTCATGTATGGTGCATGTCCTGTCAGGCGACAAAGATAACTAGAACAAAACTTATGATACAAACAAGCACAATCTGTATATACACATACTTGTATGGACAAAGACCCAAACCAGGAAGGCAATCCAACTAAAGAGATGACAGCATTGAGGAGAAAGAATCATGGAAGGAACAGCTAAAAACATAGAGCATCCTATTTACTACCAGGTAGGGAAAACTAAAGCAGTATGTTCAAATGTTGGTTACTCCCTACAGTTGAATATAACATACCAACTTAACATCCATTTTCTCACTTGAGGTAACCGACAGAATATCATTCCTACTCCAAATTTTCATCTAGCAACTGTTGAAGCACAAGTGGAATCATCTTTGTTGGACCAGCTCTCTTTGACTCGACAAACCTTGATGGGGAGTGGGCGTTCAATTTGGAGCCCTCCAGTAGTAGCTTCCTTTCCCAACTGCAAACAGTACTTCTCAAACTTCTGAACACTCACATGAAGCCGGAAATCCAGGCCAAACAGAAACTTCATCTCCAGTTTGTTCAACTCCGTGGTACTTATTCCTCCCACTTTGGCATAGTATGCATTATTGAAGAATCTGAAAAACGCATAAATGATATTTAGAAGTTTGCACTGGAGCAATATCAAACTAAGTGTGAAAAGAGAGATAATCATGATACTACAGCACACAATTCCCCTCTAGAAAGTGTTTTCCTTATTTTTTTCCTGATTAACAGGTAAAGTGAAAGTAATTTCATGCATGCCTATTAAAAGTTTGTACTTGCTAAATATGGTTGTTATTCCCCCAAAAACATGTTGTGACCATTAAATAGGAAATATAGAACACCTAGATTTTAGGACTGGCACTTACGCATCGTCAACAAATTTTGCTGCTAGCATTACACTTGTAATTAATAGCCGGTGTACATTGAGAGAAGTTAAATGACAACTTGTGCGCCAAATGAATCTATCCACATAAATATGTGCAACAACAAAGCAGGATGGGCTGCAGCATGAATACTTGAAGATACGCTCAATATATAGTCGAATGCCTAGAGAAGGTGCTCTTGAACCATGAAATATGGTTAAGTCATCTTTAATTTGTTTTGTCTCCAACAACATTTCATTTCTCTGAACAGATCTCTCAAGAATTGAAGAAAGAAGAGAGAGAACTTGGGGCTCCTTGCTTGATTGGTTAAGCCCCAAAGCAGAGCATATATCAGAGCCTATATTCTCAGTTTCAAGTGTCAAAGTTTCCATATCTGAGCAAACTGCAACATAACCGTATCAAAAAGGTATCAATATTCAAGATTACACGTCATTCCAGGAGAAATGAAGAAAAAATATGAAGTTTAAGTGACCAAAGAGGATTTAGCAAACTGGACGAAACAGACTTGACAGTAAAAGTATTACTGTTGCAATGACATCAAAAAAGAACAACGGCAATGTGGCAAATACAAAAAAAATTTGATCCTGCCTCTCTAGTTGGTCTCAGTTCAGTCACCTCAGCCATCCAAAGCATCAAATCTTGCCTGCATGCCCTCTCAAAATACATGCATTTATATGATTTCTTTAAATTATATAGCTTTCTATCCAATCCCATCCACTTTTGAAATGCAAATGACGGAGTTAAGGTAACCTTACTTATCCCCACCATTATGGAAATTCTCAATGTGCATTGCTACTGCAGGCTTCTTGCCTATCATTTCTGCCCAAGTTGTAGAGGATACTAGTCACAACTTCAGTCCACTAGATACTAAATTCTACATATCAGGTCGCAAACATGGGGGAAAGTATTTGAAGCACAGGGAAAATTCACCAAGAAATAAAAAACCAAAGGAAAAATGGGGAAGACACAACATATCAAATTACACTCCAATTACCACCAATAGTCGAAACGGTTGAGCAAATTTTCCAGAAGAAACCTATTCACATCGGTAAAGGAAGCCCCCAAATCCAAAATAACTCAACAAAATAAATCTCAGAGCATCGAAAAAATGCATCAAGAACAGTTTGATTGAACCCCTTCGATATAATGGTTAATAAACAAATCACAATAATCCATAGGAGAAATGGCCAAGATTCAAGCAGATAAAAGAAACTCTAATACGATCCTGAAACCAAATGCATTACAAGAAAAGCCAAAAAACTCAATTAAAGTCGAAGAAATAGAATCACTAACAACAGAGTTCTTGAGAGATCTGATTGCTCAGTCTGGACTTGATTGCTACATGAGCGTCAGCTACGAAGATGATAAGATTGAGCTGAGAGAGAGAGAGAGAGAGTATATGTATCAGTATATCAAAAGAAGGTAGTTCCGTGTCCTCTCTCTCTCTATTCGTCAAATAATACTTGAATACTTCAACAAGTAGTCTCTCTCTCTCTGCGTTTCCTTCGAAATTTGGTTGTCTATTTGTCACTTCTTCAGACTCTATGGTTTTGTTTTTTTGTCCTTTATAGAAGAGAAGCAGCCCCATAGACCATGACCATAGCGGAGTTCAAATTTTCGAGTAGTTCTAATTTCTTATTCTATGTGATCTTATCTAGCCCTATTAAACAGTTAATTAAAAAAATTGAATACGAATATTGAAGAATTTTAGGTCTTTCAATTAAATCGAGTAAAAATATAAAATAGTCATTAATTTTTGTATTCCTACTCTATTATACTCGCATTAATTTATATATATATATATATATATATATACACACATATATATATATGTATATATATAAACTAAAAATCCTAATTCTCTAACTATATGGTTTAAACTTAAAATAATTGTTACTATATTTGTGCAATAGTTATGATGAATTGATGTTTATGTTTTCTTGTATTCTATTGTAATTATTGTTGTAATTGTTTTATGTTTTAATGTTATTAGTTTATTGTGTTGTTAAATTGATGCATGTTATTTAATTGAATTGTTAAAGTGATCCAAAAATTAATAACTATAAAAGTGTTCACCTAATTTTTTATCCGACTTTCTATCTGATTAATTTGGCTGAAAGTTGGGTAGGAATACTACATTTGATCAGGTAGGGTAGGTCAAAAAAAAAATTATCGCAAAAATATCGAGTAAAAAAATGAAATACCATATTTTCTACCCATAGGATAAAGGGAACACCCTAATATTATGGGTCCAACTTACGGTACCTCCTTTGTTGTTCAATGAGATTATGATACTTTTCAATATTTTTATTCTATTATATTTAGTTTATTTATTATTCATATGAATTAAAAGTTATAAATAAATTATATTATATAATTTACTGATCTAATTCACTGTAGTAACTCTTGGATTGACCGTAAGCCTCTTTAAACATTAAAATTTAGTATTAATTCAATAATTTTATTAAATTAAATTAATAAATTAAATAAATTTTTAAATCATAATAACATTACTCAAACTATTTCTTCTCCCTCTCTGTCAAATTGATGGGATTCCAATTCCAGCCTGTCAACAAAGAGAACGAGGACAAAATGACTGTTATACCCAAAAAAAAGTGGAGGGAGCAGCTGGACGGGGACGTGAACCTAACAAATGCAGTTACATATATATTCTTTTTGAGGATGACTGCACATGTTTCTAACAATTATAATTTTTTAAACTCAAAGTTATAATTTTTTAAAGTACAAATAATTATAATTTAACCTTACACAATTATAAAATGTCACTTATAATTTAAAAATGGTCACTTTTAGTACGCTACTATAGTGCTATTCTACATTTTTAAATACTAATGCAATTACAATGGCATTTGTCTATCTATATAGCTAAAGATTAAAGAACCAGTTTATACAAAATCATAGTAGTATAATAATTTAGTTTCTCCAACGTCAAGGTGGGCCATGGTTTTCAATTGACTTGATAGTCACCTCTCCATTGTTACACTTCAAGATTGTGACTTTGAACCTTTTATTAGTGTAGGACCAAAAAAAAAAAAGAAGTCAAGTTGGGCCAGATATTATGGGGTTCACATCAAAATTAATGAATGAAAATTGCATTGTAATATACTAAGATAGTTAGCTCATCATTACTAAGAGCCCGAACTATAGAAAGAACATAAAAATAGTACAGGCCTCTGTAATCTCCCACCAAGAACAATAACAATAAAAAGAGCATAAAAATGGTAAGTTGCATTGACAACACTTTAGGTTTTGTGAGATTCTGTATTTCATATAAATATAAATGATATTAACTTGATAATAGTTTTAAAATAATTAAAATGATGAGAGAAACTTCGAATTGTTGTTAAAAGAATAGTCGTGTAAGCTTGAAGTGCGAACGTATTGACTTTTGTGTCAAATTTAATTTTTGAAAGTGTTTAAAATTGATAAAGATAACTAAGTAAACATATTAATGTTTTTAGGTCAAAATAATATTACCATTGAATTTGGGAGGTCCAAAAAACTTACAATAGATGCTTAGCTTATGCAGCGGTTTGAAGGGGTAACATAGTAATTTTAGTGTTTCGGGTGTAAATTAACTTTAGTTTTGAGATAAATCATAAAACTAAATGTTTTTAGGTTAAAATAACATTAAAAATAAATCCGCAACGTCGAAAAACCTTAAGGTAGTCATTTGAATCAAAATTGGAATATTTAATGGCAAAACTGTAATTTCAGAGAAAAAATATATTTTCCAGCCCATGAACAGTAGAATTCGGGGACTGCTGGGTTTAAAACCCAGATTTTAGTCCCTTTTCTTTCATTTTTTCTCACATCTCTCACCAAAAACTCCTTCACCCATCTTAGAACTAGAGAGAGAAAGAGAAAAGAAGATAGAAGAAGGGCTATAAGGCTTGGGCTTGGCTTGAGAATCTTGGAGATTAAGCTTAAAATTTTGATTTCTAAGCGAGGTTTTCCTCTCTCTTACATTTACAATGTGTATCTCATTTATTTTTTTTAGTTAAACCTTACTATGTGTTGGATGACAAAACTACTTGTTATAAACCTTGATTTAGTGTTAAATATGTCATGGATTGTGAACCTATATGCATAACAATGATTTTTGTGTTATGAGTTTGAAAACTTAGTTTAATTTTAGTTATGAATATTTGATTAAATCTATGATTTTTGGGTTTTGAAGTATGCTATGACCTTGTACATAATATATATTACATATTCTCTTTGAAATAAAAATAATTTTGTGGTGGGTTTGAAACCCTAGTTTGATTTTAGTTATGAGTATTTGATTGAACTTATGATTTGAGGATTTTGAAGTATGCTATGATTTTGTACGTAATATATGACTTATTCCATTGAAATTGGTTGTGTTGCTTTGAAAATGCAAATTTTGAGATTTGAGTATACTATATATTTGATAAAATGTCAAGGTTATGACATGAGTTTTTAAAAAGATTTATGGATATAGAAAATAATGAGTTTTAAAAAATGTATGCTTGATACTGACAGACAAATGGTTAGTAGACGGTTGGGCCTATGGAGTGGGTTGCCAAGGTGACTACTAGTTCTAAGGGGGATTGGTTATGGTAGTGATTTTCGGTGATGGCCTATGGGACGTCACAAGTTGTGCCCTACACATTCCCTTTAAAAAGTAAGAAAGGCGATGAGACCCTAGGGTGCAAGACCCAAAAAGTTCCCCGGGGATGGTTCATTCGTGAACTAATGTGATTGATTACGTTGTCCGTATGCGAGGCATGCATGATATTTACTATGATGGTTGGGCTTTAATTTATACCTTATATATTTCTAATGTTGAGGTGTTGAGAGATTTTTATAAATGCTTTACTTATTATCTTGTACCTGTATTTAATTATAAAAAACTTTCATTACTTATTCGTATGATTTGTGGAATGTTGATTTTTAAAACTTTATAAATGCTTAGAAAAAGGATTATCCTACTGAGCGTGTGGTTGCTCATCCCTTACTAATATTTTTAGAGACTAGTATGCATCCTAGGACATAAATGATAGAATGCTTGTGAAAGCTTGGACTATAAAGAATCTCTTTTGAATTTTTTTTGTATTTATCTTTAGAACTTATGTAAAAATATTAGTACTCAAGCATTGTATTTGAAAAGATTGTTTTGAGACATTTATGGTGTACACTTAATCATTCCATAGAAGAATTATTATTTTGGGTATTGTAATGTAAAGTTATGACTTTGAGTACTAAGTTGTGGTATATATTTGTGTTGGATGTATCTGAATTTGGGAGGACTTCGTGGGCCACTAATTAGTACCCCGGATTTAGTTGAATTATATTTTTAATGGAGGCATGTTGTGAATATTTAGCTAGTTTAAATCATGTTATGCTCTCACAGGGATGCTCGTACTAGCTAGTTGGAAGCTCAATTTTCAAAGAAAATTCTACAAAAATTTTTGGAAAAAAAAAAAGGTATATATTTTGATAAAAAAAAAAAAATCCAATGTTTCATTTCATTCAATTATTATTGTAAACCGGCAAGAGAATTTGAGATAAATATTTATTTTATTAAATCATGTTTTAATGTAAATTAGGGCGTGACAGGTTTGCTCAAATAACATGGCAAGGCCTTAACATGGAAGAGGCCCTTGACATTTGAGAAATTAAATAGAGGGTAAGATTTTCTGTCAATGAAACAGTCATGTTACCTAATTTGACTAATTTAAAACCGATACAATAAAATAAAAACTGGGATAAATATTAAACTTAAAGATTGATTTTGACCAATACATGCTCGATTAGGTGCGCCTTTTACGACAAAAAAACCAGAGTTTTTTTTCTATGACCATGCACAAAGTCAGGTGTTTCATGTATTTTCGAAATGTCTTGCACATCGTAATCTTTAAAAGGCTTTTTCAAAATTTAACTAACGCAACATACAAAACTCTTCTTGCACCATAAACTCCAAAACCTAGCAATATTTGACAATAATGACAGCTTCTCTTTGAACAAAATAGCTATAGACTAACCAAAACTTCAAAATAGCATTAAATATCTTGAAAACCAAATCACTTTAGGAGAACTTGCCACGAAGCTAGCAAGATAATACTAACTTCCACCGGAAGCAGTACAATCCAAATTCATCTTCAATTCCAGGAAGATTAATGGCATGATGCATAAATGCTAAATATTCAAATGAAGTGAGATGGCATATTGCTAAATGAATCAACAGAAGGGAATTAACAAGATGACAATACTAAATTACATACATTCTAATAGATTCCCAAGAAACTTAAGAAAGCATAATATATAGTAAAAAGCTAACAGCTAATAGGCAAGTTCAACAGAAACTACTACTACACAGGCAAAAGGAACCAACGGAGCACAAGCTAATACTGGTTTTCAGTAGAAACATTTTTCCTTGTACAAGCTTGATCATGCTATTAAGATTCTACAGTAAAGGTTTAAGCTTTTGTACTTCCTTTACCAAGTTTCTTTCTCTTAGGCAAAGCTTGGGTTTCAGCACGCGGAGGAGAAAATCTACCAAATACCGCTTGAGAGGATATATCTATTACCGCTCCAGTAGCCTTCCCCAGATTTGAGACTAATATAACTTCCTTCAAGCTTTCCATCACATCGTTCACTTTTTCATACTGCAACCAAGCAAACAAAAGAATCGTCACCCTACAAGATTCTATGTAAATTCTAAAACTGAAGACGCATCACCCTTCGAAAATACTCAATTTTTACTTAGCATTTAATTTCGATAGACTTCATTACCTTTCATATAAGCCATCAAAACTTATTACTCAAGCTAACCAAATTGTAAATAATTGACAAATCTTGTGATATATGTGATCCACCTCCAAATAAATATCTTGAAATGAGGAATTTCCGTTTGTATAGCTCACAGTTTCTCAACAACCCACCTTACTAAGTATAAGACGATTGTATTCACCATGAAGATACACGTATCCAAAGTGTATCCGACAAGTATCCAACAATGATAAATACTTTATTAATTATTTGATTTGTATGGAAAATATCTTATATGTATCTACAAGTATCCTATGAGTATCGGTACCCGATATATTTGAATCCATTTTTCATGATATTATGCATGGATCAAATACATAATGACTAATTCTTTAGAAAAAATGACGTCTTCCACAATAGAATTTGATAAGTGAGATTTTGAGTAAGTGTTTACATAATCTTCTTCTGTCTGAAGAAATGATTCATCGAAATAATGAGTCACCAACCATTGATATCAACACATCCGAGACCTCCAAATGTTCGGGAGTTCCTCTATTCAATCATTTTCTTTTTTTTTTGTTGTTGGATATCTCGTTCGTACACATCTTCTCTTTGTTTCCTGGGCCTCTAGTAAGTTACAGAAAGAGTTCGAAAAGGTCAAATCTTTGATGCTTCCATCACATATCGGATACGGATACCGATACGTCACCTTAATCAAACTATCCACACTTCATAGGATTTGGTGGTGCAAGCTAAAGTAGTGTACACCAAGACAAACATCACCCATGCATATCAAAGCCACTTGAGTAGGACAAGTTCCAGGAAGAGGACTAATTCCACAAAAGCATTTTCAGCCTTTCTGATATCTAATGTAGCTTGTTCTATGATCTTTCATACACATGCATCTAAAAATTATGCAGAAAAGTGACATAATAAAGAATAATCAACTTAATTCATCAATATCAACGCACAAACTAACATTGCTACCAATGCCTCTTGATCCACTAACAAGCAACATGACAGTATGAATTAACCAATATCTAAAATTCTAGTAGAACTCCAACCTCGCCATTTGATGATCAGATGGTTTTGCTCTTGATAAATATAAGTACATCATTTCATTGTTTTTTGTTTTTTTTTTTTGACACAAGGAAGAATACAAGTTCTTTACCAGTACTATTTCAAGCCCTATTAGAAAGAATATGGATGAAGAGACTGTATCTACCATTTATTCCCATTGCACTGCATATATTGGAAGAGAAAAACAGTAATTCGTTGTAACTGATCATATCTTCGATACTATGTTCAAGTAAAACCATACCGCTTCGACTTTTCCAAGAGCAAATTCCAACTTCTTGGCAAGCTGAAGATTTTCATGTTTTAATGCTTCATTCTGCAAGTGAAATAGAAATAGTAAAGACACAGATAGACAGTTTATGATGACCAAGAAGAAGACATTACCAAATCATTAAAAAAGCATAACCTTCTTTTGTGAGTCAATATATAGGCTTCTGTAATTGATGTCAGTGCATGGGCCATCACTAGAGGACTGTTTGTTGGTCGCCTGTTCCATTGGTTTGACATTAACATAGCTTATCCTCATATATTAATAATACACAAAGGCAAATCAACTTTTGTTAGAGCTGAATTAGCACCTTAGATTTCAATTCTTCCACATTTTGAAAGAGATAGTTGAGTTTCTCCGCGAAGCTTGCTTCACCTGGCATTTGCTTAGATTGCTCAGCCTGTGGCTCATCTTCTTTATCACTTTCAACAAGATTAAACGTCACAGCCATGGGTTCTATCCCTTGGTTGTGGGTAGGTGGGGCTGAATTCTGAAGACGTCCAGATCGCCTAATGATCACACTTTTGCCCTTTGATGCTTTCTTGCTTGAAGGTAAGTCAACAGAGTTTTTATGCACTTCAGGCTCAACATTCACAACCTCCACAGTAGGAATTGGGTTCTCAACCTTCGAACAAATGAGAACAATTAGCAAATCTATGATGTTAAACAGGCCAGGTCATGCAAGGTCAATCAAGAATGCGCAAAAACACACTTCCTCTGTAACCAACTTAAAAAGAGAATGTGCACACACACAAATGAATGCCATTATTTGATAACTCTTTTTTAATATCTACAATATATAACCTTTACCCCCAATGACAGAAATCCAGACAGAGAAATATCAAGATCAACAAATTAACAATAGTAATAGAAAGTATTCACGAGCATACATAATCAAGTTTGGTTAATACAGTCTAAAAAAGATGATTAAAAACAAGGTAATCCATCAAACACAAGACGAAACAAAGAAGAAAAAAGCACAAGAGATTGGCTATTTTCTAGTGAAATAGAATATGCATACCACGGTAGCCCTAGCCTCAAGCTTTGCTGCCTTCGATTTCCTCCCCATTGTTCTTCCCTCAGAGAACTTCTGAACAAAGAAGAGGGGTTTTTTAGAACCCCACCTCTATGTGATTGATTGATACGAACAGTCGGGCACAGTGTACACGAAGTGCACAGAGAGGGGCGAAGAGTAATGGTGTTGGACCTAAAAATGTGATTTTATTCTCGACACTTTATAATCCAAAAAAAAATATATATTTGTGATTTTATTATAATTATTAGATTAATACTGTAATAAATTTTAATATTTGACATAATTTATAGTCAATTTAATAATTATAATATATTAAATTAATAAATTAAATCTAAATAATATTGTTCGAGAGATGAATCACCTCTCATTTTCTTTTCTTTTATTTTCTTTTGGATATGTTTTCATTTTTTTAGATATATTTTTATTGTGTGCGTGATTTTTCTTGTTGTTGAAGCAGTTTATGCTTGTATGAAAGTGGAGCCTTGGGTAGGGAAATTGTTTTAGGGGTTTACTCAATTTATTGTGTTCTTATTAGATGACGGTGTTACATGTCATTATTTTTTATTTTTTATTTTTTATTTTTTTGATAATGCACGTGATATTTTTAATGTGGTGCAACTGTTATGCATAATATTTACTTTGTACAAGTGAGATTTATTGTATATAAATATAGATCATCCATTCATTACTGATAAATGATCAATTAAAAAAAGTTTATATATATTAGAGGAGGTCTTGCTTCGGTGGTGTGGTGGCGCTAAATTACACAACACAAAGCGCGGATTTAGGTGGTACCGTCCCGGTGTGATTGAATCTGGACCGTAAAAAATGTAGATCGCTGGGGATGCGCCATCACAGCCCGTAAGGTGACCTCGATTTTTGGTACATATGGGCTATGACCTTTTTGGAAGGAACAGATGCTGCTTTGTTTTTTACTACCGGATTGGATTTCAATGCTAATGTGAGTGA
The DNA here is from genome assembly GCA_963454935.2 of Ilex paraguariensis. Taxonomy (NCBI): domain Eukaryota; kingdom Viridiplantae; phylum Streptophyta; class Magnoliopsida; order Aquifoliales; family Aquifoliaceae; genus Ilex; species Ilex paraguariensis. The sequence goes on along the minus strand of CAUOFW020002092.1, from coordinate 563,004 downwards.
GATTCAACCAAACTCTTCCTGAGAAAGACATTTGTTCAGAATTAAAAAAAAAAAAAAAGAAGGAAAATTTCATCTATACTCCCTCTAAATAGATCTATCTTCAACTACACGCCCTACTTTTTTTAAAATTTCACTGACCTCCCCTGTCAGTATTGATCGGCTAACAGACGTGACGGAAACACACTTTTTACCATTTTATCCATGAATTTTATAAATATTTACATATTCACCATTTATTTTTCTTTAAACTATACATAAATAGGTATTACCTTGTGTGGTCCTTAATGTGCAAAGAGTTAATAGTTATATAAATAGTTACTACTCACTTATTATCTTGTTTGGTTGACATTTTATGTACATTATTTTTTTCGGGTTACAATACTGACCCAGTTTATACAGTAACATTTATCTTTTGTACACGACTTTAATGAATACTACCTACCAAGTGGTATTATTTGCTGGTATAAATCCACTAATGGATACAAGCAAGGAAAATGACACAAATACTCTCCTTTGTAGAGTTCATTTATACAAAATTTATTTTGAATTTTTTCCTTATATTATGTTTAAGTGTACTATGTCACCAATTTTTTTTAAAATTAAAAAAAAATCATTTTGAATTTTTTCCTTATATTATGTTTAAGCATATGATGTCATCGGTTTTTAAAAAAAAAATATTTTGAATTTTTTTCTTGTATTATGATTAAGCGTACAGTGTCACCAGTTTTTTTTTTTTTAATTTAAAGAAAAAAACTATTTTGAATTTTTTCCGTATATTAAGTTTAAGAGTACAATGTCACCGTTTTTTTTTTTAAATTATTTTGAAATTTTCCTTTGTATTATGTTTAAGCGTACGGTGTCACCGATTTTTTTTAAAAAAAATTATTTTGAATTTTTTTCTTATATTATGTTTAAGCATACGATGTCATCGATTTTTTTATTTTAAAAATTATTTTGCCTTTTTTCCTTGTATTATGTTTAAGTGTACAGTATTACCAGTTTAAAAAAAAAAAAAAAAATTTTAGTGTTACCGATTTATAACACTAAATTTTTTATTTTTTATGTAGATTTTTTACATTATTTTTCATCGATTCATAATAGGACCAGTGGCTTGTGTTTATTGCTATGTTATTTTTGCAGTTAGGTGATTGGATTGTTGAGGCATGAGATTGTGAGAGAGAGGGGTGAAACAAGGATGTCATGGGAAATAAGAGGGGTAAAATTGGTATTTAATAAAAATTTTGGTATGGCATCAACACTTTTCTGATGGTCAGTAACGACTGGTTACATTAGGAGATCTAGGTGAAGAGAACATATAAACTATAAGAAAGTGCACTGAAACTTCAGAAATGGCAGGGGATGTCGTTGAAGATAGACTTATTTAGAGGGGGTGTAAATGAAATTTTTCCTGAAAAAAATTGGTACCATATTACCATTTATTAATTTTGTGAGAATTTTTATTATTTTTTGAATATTACAAAAGTGATATATCACTCAAAAAAAATATAAAATAACTCACAAAAATTATAAAATTATTTATTAATATAATAAAATTTGAAGGTAGAGTATCAATTTTTTTTTAAGTACCGTAGTCAAATTGAAATTTTTATGGGTAGGTAATCACTTTAAGATTTACCTGCGCCTGTCAGTTGAATTTTGAAGTTTTCATTTAAGAGTCATTGAATGCCAATACATGATGTTGTACAGCTTGCACAATCTACGGGTGTAATTTGTGCGACTAACGCGAATTTAATTCGAATCCAAGTCGACGCGTAAAGAACCCGAATCCAATTCAAACAATATGATTCAATCTGTATACCATCTCCAACCAAGCAAAAGTATTTAAAGAGTCCATTGGTCTTATCACCTCTTAGAATAGAACTATGGGCCGGCCATCAGACACAAGGAGTACCCTTGGTTTGGGAAATGAGCCCTCAGAACACCACATTGGAAACGTAATCGGGCTTGGCCCAATATAAAATTTTGTTGGCCCTAGTAGCACTTATCTTCGGCTTGACCCGCAGTTCATTTACCTGTGAAAAGGCCAGTTCCTACTGTGTTCAATTAACTCAGCAAATGCACACGGTGTATGTTAACCGCAGCAGCATAATAATTTTCCGGGCTTGTTTGGAAGTAGTTTATGGAATTGAACTTATTGGTCTTTCTGAATTTCTGTGTTATGTTTTACTGTCGATATTGGGTGAATAGTAAAAACTTTGAGTGATTGAGTATTTGGTCAAAAAAAAAAATTATCAATTTTCCTAAAATTTGTCCGTACAACAATTAGACACCTTGACTGTGTGGATGACAATATTACCATGTTTTGTATTCTCATCATTGATTTTTTTAGTTATAGAGTGACGTGACTTGCGCCGATTATTTTTTCAAATTCAGCGGCGGCTACAATGACATGAGCTGGGATAGAGTATGTTTCGAAAGAACAAGAGTAACTAACCTTTAAGGAATGTGGTGAGATAGGGGTGTCAAACGTGTAGAATTGGATTATTTCATGTTGAGTTGATTTCGAGTTTGCATCGAAACACGAACTTGGCCTATTTAATAATTGTATCGAGGTGTGTAAACATTAACCTAATCTAACCATTAAATGGGTTATCCGAACCCGACCTATTTGACACGTTTAATAAACATGTTGTTTTCGGGTTAAAATAGATAACATGAATCTTGTTTATCCTGTTTAATATACATAGCTTATTTAACACATATTCATTACCATTAAATACATTATTCAATCATTCATCCAAAATTTTGAATAATTTTTTCACCAATAACAAATCACATTTCATTAATGAAATTAATTAAAGGGCATTCAAGAGTCAACCCAAAAATTAAAGCAAGAATTATACTAATATTCTCCCACAACAAATCACATCTCATTTGGGTTCAACAGGTCTACAATGGGTTAGGTCAATTTCGTATTTGAATCATGTTAATCAATTTAAAATATACGGGTTAATCGGGTTGACTTGATTTTGACATAAACTCGATATGATTTTTTTTTTGTGTTTAAGCATGTTGATCCATTTTTATTCATTGACCCGTTTAATTTCATGTCTGACTTATTAATTATGCGTTTGATTTGTGTCGTGTTGCAAATTGACAGCCCTATGATGAGAAGAAATTAATCCTGAAAACCTATTAGTTACTCAAAATCAGACTTAACCACTAAACCGTCCTGAAAAATTCTGATTTCACCCATGCACTTTATGGCTGCCCTTTTGTGTTAATTTTTTGGTATACATCGGTGGTCATCACTATAACAATGAAGGATTAATTATTGAGTAAAGTTATTAGGATATGAAAAATTAATCTAATTTAATGAAATAATGATGTTTCAACTGATATAGTTCCAATAAAAAAGTCTAGCAATTATCCTCAAAAAAATACTATTGCACCACGTCCCCCCTGTCACATCATTAAGTCGGCTAATTAGATTAATTTTTCAAACTCCGATAACATTAGTCTTAATTATTATAACTTTTGAGTATCGCATTTAGAGAAATAATCCAAAACATGGTTAATAGAAGTTTAAAGGAAGCACAACCCAAGAAGCGGGAAACCCGAGAAAATAATTTTATGTCTTTGGACAAGAATTGACCTCTTGATTGACAATAGCTAGAATATGTATAAGCAAGGAAGAGTCCAATTATAGTATTGGTAATAATGATGATTAATACAACAAGTGTGCAACAATAATAAATGGTGTCCGCATATTAAGATTCGATAGAAATGTTAGGACACTAAAAAAGTTAAGCTTTAACATGTACGTTCGTGGACCGCCCATAAAGTTTGTCACGGGGTACACGCATTGCTATTGTTTTTCTGTTTTTCACCTCAATCAGTGGTGAAAACAACCACTGGTGTTGTGACATGTCTGCATGGATCATACTATGTCCCTTTCTTATTATTAGCTTAAACAAGCACCAATGTTGGAACCAAAAAAAGGTGGCACTAACATGGTCAAAAGGCACGATAATGCACTTCGTCGGCATGCTGTTGTGAGCCATGAATGGATTGGATTCCCTCTACTTTCCATTGAAGGTCTTAAAGTTTAAGTTGAAAATAAACAATCATTAACAATAAACATATGGTAAAGAAGAAATATCTGTCGTAATTATGGGCCGGGGGTACAAAAGGTGAACCCGAATTCAACTCGTTATATTTAATCGTTAGATAAAGGTTTCTATAATTCGAGTTAGGCTTTGGTTAAAAAAAAGAGTTAAAGTAAGTGTATTAATCGAGACGAGTTATTTGGGTTCGGTTCAAATAAAACTCAACTCGAGCTCAACTTGTGTTCTAAACGAGTTGAGGTTGAACAATTTTTTAAGTTCTTTTAGAAAAACAAGCTAAAAAGGCTTGATTCAAGCCCGTAAAACTCAACTCAGATTTTAAACGAGACGAATTTGAACAATTTGGTAGGATCGTTTAAAAAAACAAGCCCATAAAATTTGGATTCAAGCTCACAAAACTCAGTTCAATTAATACATTTATCTCTGAGTTAATAATTTTAGATTCAACTTGAATTCAAACTTGGGTTATGTAATCAACAAATCAAAATCAAATCATATCCGATTTTAACCTGAAAATTGAACTGATCTTAAATACAAATTGTGTAACTCAAGTTCCAAAGTTTAGTATGAGGAGCAATGCTTAGATTGAAGGATTTTTGTTGAAATCGGGCAGGGGTTAACCCGCTTGAGTTGCTAAAAGAGGTTGATAAGATAAAAAGTTCCTGCTTTTTGTAGTATTTAAGGGTTGGTCGGCCAATATACACCAAAAGCAAGGAATCAGAAGATGGATTATGACAGCAATATTGATGGTTGGGGTTTTTTGGGAAGGTTGGTCAAATATTAGTCTAAGCTTGCTAGCTAGGCTTTGTGTATTTGGATGAACCTCCAAAGATTCCTCAATGAGAGAAGGTAGTTCTTGGAGTAACGGTAAGATTGTATTATATTCAACTTTGTCCATCAGGTTTGGTTCTGTTCATCTATACCGGAGCGTTAGTTTAGTTTGGTTATCCAACTGAAGTCGATTCATCACAACTCGTCTCTGCTTCAATCCATTAATGTCTACTGAAAGACGTATAGATTTGAATAAAAATAGATCTTCATGTATCTCGGAATAGGAGGTAATGTCAAATCTGATGAATGAATAGAGCCAAACCATGAAATAGAAACAAATAGTAGGCTCGGGATGCCACAAAGTAATTTTTATGCTGGAGAGTTGGGCTTTAAGGTTTATGGTTTAGAGTTGGGGTACAATTGACTCCCTTTGACAGATGATTTACTTGGAAAAAACTCACTTCCAATTTGTCGGAATGTTATTAAAGATACAGAGAGCTTAGAGAAAATTGGTGTCATGGTTGGTTACAAGTTTTGTTCAGTGTGCTGAGGCATGAATAACCCCTTCCTTTGGCTTTAAGCAATTCTATTGTAACTGATACGCAAGGCATCGTATGTGTGTGGTGCCTGGCATCTCTCTCTTCGGCATTTCATCAAACAGTTTTCTGTGTCTCTGGTGGGGAAAGGTCATGTATCAGCTCACTGGCCTCCGCTAGATGATAAAGAGAAAAAGAAGGTTAAAATGAAAACTTTAATTCTGTCTCTTTCCCTTCATTTTTAAAGCACCCACTATGACTCTATGGTGGATCTGTAGCTGAATTGGACCTGTTTTACTGATCTTCGATTTCAACTATTTATAATAAATGGCTAAAAAGCACATGGGATCGGGAGCGGGTATTGGCGTAATGTCAAAGTTGTTTCATTGTGACTTAGAGTCACATGTTTGAATCATAAAAATAATCTCTCTATTTGTAGAGATAAAACTACGTACATCTAATCTTCTTTAAACTCTGCAACGACAGAAACATCGGAGCTAAAAAGATCAGAGGAGACAGCACAAAAGATTTGAGAGATTTTACACCAAAGCATTAATGTTTTCTTGGAAACAACAAATAATCAAGTCTGTAGAATCTTAATTGGGAGCATTTTTAGCTACCTTTAATTAGATTGTCGCCTTTATTTGGGGGAAAAAGAAAAATGTTATTTGGATTCTAAAAGTTAACATCATTTGCAGATTCCATCGATCACAATTATTGAATGGGTGAAGTTATTCCCACCCTACAAATTTATATTTTCTTCTTATTTAATTTTTAATTATCAAATTACTAAGTTCACTTATTTTATACTTACCTCATTAGTAATTAAACTCACATCATACTAAAAACACTTTTTTTAATAAGTAAATTCATTTTATATTTTGTCATAATTAGAGTTTCATTCTCTATCTCATCTCATGCAATCACAAAAATATTTTTTCAATATGAATTTTTTTAAGTGAGATATAAATTAGTATTATTTCGCAATTTAATTTCATGTATGTTATGTAGATTTTCATTATTTTCGGTATGTTTTGATATCCCAATTAAGTTAAATAATTTTTTATTTAAAATTTATATGTGTGTGTATATATATATATATGTGTGTGTGTGTGTGTGTGTGCGCGCTTTCAAATTATTTGTTCCTTTTTATCTTGTTAAGGTTTTATATTTATTTTTGTTATTCTTTTTTCTTTGTTCAATTTTGTATTTGTGCTTGATGCTTTCTTTTTTATATTCGGTTTTGTGTCTTGTACTTTTACTTGTTCCTTTAATTTTTGCTTATTTTTTTTCCTTCGATTTACTTCTTTCTTTATATTTTTTCCTTATTTCGTTTTTTTCTTTTTTCTTATTCCAGCATGTTTGATTTTTTTTCTTGTTTCGTAAATATATTTATGCATTCAAACTAAGTGTCTTTTTTCATTACTTTTATGACGACTTTTTTCATTAAAAGGGTGTATATAGAATGAGTGAGTTTAACTATTAATGAAGCGTATGTAGTATGGGATGAGTTTAGTTACTAATGAGGTGTGCTTAGTAGTTTGATAATGAGAAATTAAATGGGACGGGAATAGTGATTTGTGGGGTGGGAATAGTCTCACTCTTATTGAATAGGTAGTGGATCTTAATAAATAAGATTAATTGTAAATTACAACCCGAAAAGATCGTGTGAATATCAATTTACACCCTCAAAAATAAAAAATTTCAATTTGTTCTCTAAAAGATAAAAATTTATATCAATGCGCACCTGATGAGGTGTATGTAGCATGAGGTGTGTTTAGTTACTAATGAGGTGTACTTAGTAGTTTGATAATGAGAAATTAAATGGGGCGGGAATAGTGATTTGTGGAGTGGGAATAGTCTCACTCTTTATTGAATAAGTAGTGGATCTCAATAAATATGGTTACTTGCAAATTACAACCCGAAAGATCGTGTGAATATCAATTTGCACCCTCAAAAATAAAAAATTTAAATTTGTACTCTAAAAGATAGAAATTTGTATCAATGCGCACTTGAAACTAACAATCGAGAGTTTGTGTTTAAAAATAAATTAATAAATTACACCTAGATCCCCTCATGTTTATCACTTAATCATTTGAATCCCCTCATATTTAGAATATTACTCTTACGCCTCCTGACGTTTGTGAATGTGCAACATATAATCTTTTGTCGTTGATATCTGTTAATATAATCGTTAAAAAATACGATTTCATTCTAATAAAAAATTGTAATTTCATACTACCCTATATTTTGTAGATCTGTTATACTCTAAAGGTTAAAATTAAGGTTACCATTTGAATGCCCAATATAATGCAGGTATTTATATAATGTTATTTATATCCAATGCAGTTCATCACTTAAACATAATTATTTGAATGCTCAATTGGAGGAACATTTTTAGTCATATTTAGATTCTCAAGAAATGTATGTGTAATATTTCAAATGTGAGGGATTTAGGTGATTAAGTGACAAGCATGATGAGGTCTAGGTGTAATTTATTCATTTAATTTTAAAAGGTAAACTGCCGACTATTAGCTTGAGGCAGACATTGATACAAATTTTTATCTTTGAGGGTGTAAATTAATATTTTTTTTATCTTTGAGAGTATAAATTAAGATCCGAACGATCTTTTGAGGTCCAATTTAAGATTAATCTTAATAAATATTAAGATTTACAGTTAAATCAATGACAATGATTAATAGAGTAACAAATGGTGTCAAACGTTTAGAATCCAAGTTGCATCGCTCTCGGGAAAAATAAGCTTTTGGCTCCATTCATGTATTGCATAGCATAGCTCCCATGACTGACTTAATGGACTTCTACATGTGCATGCACTAACTGTTCATAGTGGACACAAATTACTGGTTGAATATGTGTCCCCCCCCCCCCCCCCCCCCAAGAGCCATTATTAGGTATTTTCTTCTATTTTTGAAATATATTTCGAATGTTAATAAATGGTAGAAGGTACAACACATAAGGACATATAATTAATTCAATATATGAGTAATTTTGTCAATGAGATTCACACAACTTTGAACCAAATATACCACAAACTCAAGAATGATATGATCCATTGACAAACTCATTTTCACTTAGATCTATCAATTCAGTCGTATTGAGTATTAATTCAATCTTAACTCAATCTATTTAACAACTCACGTCAAATATCTGAACACTAACTTAAATCATTTTTGAGTTGATCCGTATAACTCGTGAGTTAAAATTCTAGCATTGAAATCCATTCACTTTTCAACTAAACCTAACACATAATTTTTTCAGAGTGTAAAAATCTATTTAAGTCTAAATAATAGCCGAAACAAGTAAAAACAATTCCTCAGTTACTTCATGTCAAAAAAATAATACAAATAGTGATTTTATTTAATACTATACCTTCTAAACGTGTTTATCACATCAAGTTTGAGTTATTCGATTTCAATATTAACTTGACCTGTTTATTATTCATATTAGGAGGTCATGTAATTTTTTAGCTTGTGATAAGAATTAGTCAAACTTTGACCCTACCCTGTTAATTTCACGTTAGATTGAAGTCGTGTTATCGTGTCGTGTTTAAATTTATCACCTTTAATTCCACTGGTATTATATTAAGAAATATATGATTTTCATTTTTTTCCCCTTACTTCATCTTACACTACATTATTCATGTCAATTTGAATACATCTCATACTCAATACAACACGAATTTAAAAATCAAATACAACAAAATGCCACTGCAATTACCAACCATACATGAGATGCATGGTTTTGACTCTACCAAATACGAGGGATCATGGAATAGACCTGTTAATGGATTGGATTCTGATTTAAATTTAAATTTGAATTTGATTAGCATTTTTTATCGATAATTTGAATTTGAATCCGATATTTTATATTTTACAAATTCAAATTTGGATATACATATATTCGGTCTGAATTATTTATATATTTTTATATAAATATTAAATAAATTAAATGATTATTTTAAAAAATTAATTAAAATTTAGGTATAATTTGTTAAAATCTAGTTAATTAAGTTATTCAGATCGGATCGAATTTAGGATTGTTAATAGATTCAAATATGAACCACAAAAATAAAATCAATCGGATTATCGAATCAAAATTTTGAATTCGAATTCAAATCAGTCAGAATTTGATCCAAATTTAATCTATTGACAGGTCTAATCATAGATTTATGTGCAGATAATGTGACTAATTTTGGTGGGTAATATACAATTTAGAATGATTCAAGTGGAACAACCTTTTTTGTTATTTTGATATTACAATTAAAGATATTTGAATTAACTTAGGTGCATTCCAATGAATCTGGGAATCAATCCTTTTACAAGTGCTGGTATTGCACAATTTGTCCGACCTATTTTCTATTCTATTGAGCCAAAAACGATTGGCCAATGGAGGAGGCTATAGCTGAAAAGCAAGTAGACGTGGTTTCTTTATAACGTCACTCATATAAAATAAAAAGAACAAAAGGCATCTTTTGGGCGATGCTCCATACGTCGCTAGCTCTAGAAGATTTTAAAAGTTAAAAAAAAAAAGGCATGTTCCCCTCGCCTTGGAAGAAATTAAAAGTTGGATATTCCCTTACTAAATAAAGTGGTGAAACATAATTTTTTTGTGATTGGACAAAAAAACAAATTTGTCGGAAAGCTTACTTCATTGGTTAATATCCATTGATATAAAAAATAATTAAATAAATAATTTTGCAGGCATTATGATCCTTTTAATGAAAAAAGATACTGAAAAAATAAATTATTTTGTGCTGTTTTGGTCCATGAATTTACAAGACAGTTACAGAAAATCGGATGCATTTTGATGGGACACACTTATCTATTGGTTGTTTCATTTGAATTCGATTCACAATTGAGAGGAATTACCCACAAAGAGAATTTGGATATGAAAAACGGGTCAAAAATAGAATATGAATTTGAAGTTACTGATCTGTGCAATTCTTAATGGGACAATAAACATAGGATTTACCCTAAAAAAATCAGACCTAGAACTATGATTATGAAGCAAGAACGAGGCAAAAGAGAATAGGAAGCAAAGGAATGTCCATCAATAAGCATCATGAAGGGCTGTCTCTCTCTCGACAGTTTGTTGCTATTTTCTTAACCTATTTTGCCAGAGTTCCCAAACTAACCAATCAAATTGAGCTACTTATGTTAACCCAATCAATTTGTTTGCTTTAACAAATTCCCATTCAAAAAAATTTCGAATCATGTCTTTTTTGGTCCAGCTTTTCCTGCTTTCCTTTTTCTCATTATATAATGCGTGGCAGAGTAAAAGCTTGAATAATTCGAGTGGCATATAAAAAGTTCCCCTACTCTAGCATTCCAGACTGTGAACCACACACGAACTAGTTCGGATGGTAATAGAGACGTGTCGTAAATTTAGATGTTTTGACTTTGAATTTTAATAATTTTTTGGAGTCAAATTATTTAAAATTTATTTTTTATTAATTTTTTAGTCCTGGTATAAATGATCTATCTTTAATCGAATCGAAAAAAAAATTAATCGACGTATATATAAATTAATCCGAACATCTATACTTTTAAAACAAAAAAAAAAAAAAAAAATGGGACCCACACATTGAACACTTTTTTGCACCTATAAATTCACCCCAACCCGTCACTTCTCTTTCATGTCCTCCCCTTCCTTTTCCATCCATTCCCCCCCCCCTCTCTCTCTCATCAACCATCATCATTTCATCACGAATCAAAACATGGGTTTTGCTCTAAACCTAATCTCCACATCTTGAATACCCATCTCTGATCTCGTCAAACTCTAAAAATTGTTGTGTTTAGCTTGAAATTCTCAAATCCTCTGCTTTTTCCCCTGTTTCTGCTCTGTTCCTACTCTGTTTTCTTTACATTTCACCAACAGATAAAGAAATGTCCTCAATTGTGTGTCAAGGGTTGCGATCATGCCTTGAGCCTCGGCTCATCCAACCTTGTGTTCTGAGGCACAAATTGGCTCCACCAAAGGCAAAAGTTTTGCAATCCATTCCGAATACATCGGGAAAACTTGAACACACTGAAAATTCTCATTATGAGGACGATGAACATGACAACAACAGCAGCGAAAACAACGATGGTCGTGTTGAAGGTAATCACAAAAGCAACAATAATGGTGACTCGGGTGGCTGGAGTTTCTTACAAGCTCTCACCAACAAACCTTTCAATTCCACAGAATTGGTTGACACCCAGAAAGTGTATGTTCACCCTCTTGTCAAGCGTTCTTCTTCCACTCTGAGCACAAAAAGCTTGGACATGTGCACTGAAAGTTTGGGAAGCGAAACGGGTAGTGAGGTAAGCGAAAGCATCGACGAATTCTCTTCTCTTTCTTGGGAGGGACCTAACTTTGGTGCTTTACAGCGATCAAAATCTCCCGAATTCTCTAAGAAACTGAATGGTAGTGGTACTTTTCCACCTCCCCTGACTTCGATCAGTGGCTCTGATTGTGTTCGAGTAAGGCCTCATCGTGAAGATGGCCGACTAGTCATAAAAGCTGTCACTGTTCCTTCTTCCAACACTAACTTTCAAGCGGAGCGTGTCAATGGCCGCCTTAGGCTTTCTTTGAAGAAGGATTATTCTTTTGATTGTAACAACGAGGTGATTATGAACAAAGAAACAGAGTCCAACGAAGAAGATGAAGATGAAGTTGCAGAACATGCAAATTTTGGTGAAGATGAAGTTGTAGAACACGATGACGATGACAATGATGACGATGTTAATAGTGTTGATGGTGATGGCGACAACGATAATCATAATGGTGGTTACTGGGGAGAGGGCATGGATGGAGATGGAGGGAATGTTGGGTTTGAGGTTGGGATTGGAGAGCTTTCAAAGCCAAGGAGGTGCAAAGAGGGTGGTAATAGGAACAAAGGGATGCCAAAATGGGGGCCACTTTGGGTGCAGGCTACTTCTTGAAGCTCTCTGTTATGTTAGGACCTCTCTATCTTCAATTCACTATTGTTAGTAGTTATTATTGATGTCTTTCGTTTTGGTTTGCTCATCATCTTCCATTTCATGGGCGGTAGTTATTATGGTTATTGGACATTATCCACTATTCTCTTTCTAGCCTATTCCTACATGAGTGGCGTTGGTTTATTGTCTTTTTTCATGTTCCATGGTGGCTTTAGCGTTCGTGTTCAAATCCAGTACCATTAGCATAGATTTACATATAACCATGTTCTACTGAATTCAACTATTATTATTAAAAAATTATCGTATCCAATACAATTTTTTTTTTTTTATTATAGAGTTATCGACGACGAATAAATGATCTACATTCTTATCTCTAATTTCATAGAAGTTTATCCTCAATTCAAAATTCGTTATACGTAAACATTTGAGTATTTGTCGAGAATTAAACTCATCGCACCTCTCCTGCAGGCCATTGCAAAGTTAGACATTCTAGCCACAAGACGACAAGAATCTTTTGTATAAAGAAAACAATTATATTTGTTCCCCAATGGATCAATCCTTCATTTTCAGACCGTTGATTTAGGATCTCTCTTTCTATTGTAGAGTACACTTGAAACCTTCAATAAAATTAATCATTTTTTTTTTTAGGACAGACGCGTTTGAGTTCATTTTGTTTAGATATTTCATTGTGCCCAAGGGGGCCAACCTGATGGCAAGTAGGGTTTGGCGTACGACAGGGGTACGTAGCGTCCTACCAATCAGCCATCAGGAGTAGGCCCCACGAGAGCACCATGCACTGACATCACAGCAGATGAAAGGCCATGTGCTCTCTTCCATTAAGGTTGTTCTAAAAGGCCATCAGCAATTTACATACAAAGGCAGTCCATACCTGAGAGCAGTGTATCCCAAATTTTGCCTTAATTTTGTGTACATAATTTTATTGTCAAATTACCAAAACATGCCCCAAAATTGAACTCAAACTCAACACATGTGCATTTAATCTTTCTTCTCTCACTTATACAATATTTTTTTTTCAACAGTTAAAGATACTTGAATCAATTTTATACGTATTTTAATTAATTTTTCTCTCAATTTAATCAAAAACAAGTCATCTAAGTTAAAACTATAATATTCATGCAATATAAAATTTTCATGACCTCATCTTAAGATGTTATCAATATTTAAATTTATAATTCAGCTTAATAAATTTTTCACTTATACAATCAGTAGCACTGAAGGAATTCCATACATCAAGGTTGCTTGTGGGGGGGGGGGGGGGGGGTGGAAAGAGAGAGGAGGGGGATAAGTACTGCCAAAATGCATGTTTATCATTGTGTCTGTTCTCTGACAACCCATTGGTACAATAACCATAACTTTTCAGACCATATCACACAACAACTTGGCCATATCTTGAGACAATTCACCATGTCTGCCCATTTTGTTCTAAAATAATCCATTTTGAGGAATTTGCTTAAGCAAAAATTGTCTCAAATCCTAAATGCCTTTCTTTTATATGCCTTCTTCGTCGAGTCTTTTTAGCATTTTTGCAAAAAAATATTATTGATCTTTCTTTACATCCCCATTTCAAAAGTAAAGTATATACTTAATATCAATTCGGTACTTATATATGAAAACCTAAGATGACGAAGTGATTGGAAGCCTCTTCCTCTCATACTGTTATGTACGTTAATAATTTCTATTATTTTTTAATTTAACGGTCAAGGGTATTCGTATCAATTTATGTAAATTTCGACTAACCCTTTTTTCAAAGAATTGTTAAATTGAAATTCAAGACCTACGTCAATAATCCCCACAACCACATGTTGCTTATCTTCTGTTGCATCTTAAAGATCACTGGAGTAAAAGCAAATGTTTTCATATGCGTTTTCAAATGAGACCAGCAATTTGAACCATTCTAAGAACGTCATTGTCAGTATCCACATGGACCCCTTTTGGAATTTGAATGGGAAAAGAAGATGAGAGATGCGACTGCTTCCTTGAGGAGGCTTTTAATTGGCAGACGCAGACGCGACGCAGTATTACCTCACTGCACAACTTCACCTTGTGGGGGCTCCGCTTTACTGAATCAGTGCGGAACTTGTAACAATCAACGTGTAATTCCACTACACAATTACTATTTTTTAAGACTTAAAAGTAATATTTTTTAAAGATAAAATTTTAATTATTTGAGATAAATTTATGATCAATTATTATTAAATATTATAATCGATCATGACTACTCTCTAGTCAGTTGTAACTTACCTTTAAAAAGTATAACTTAATATTTAAAAATTATAACTTTCATGATTGGTCATAATATTTTAGGATTAATTGTATATTTTCCAAAAAAAATTGTTATTAGAATTTCTTAGCATGTAGGTTCACCAAAATTCTCCCATCACCCACCGCTCCCGAGAGGAAAATAAAATGACATGTTGGTAGAGGTTAGATTCAAATTCACTTTATTACTATTTTTAAAAATTTTCTCGGTGGTTATCTACTATAAATTTAAGTGAGATTCATTATATGTAAATGAATCTCTTTTCAATACCATTATATATAAATGAATCTCTTTTCAATAAGTGAGATTCAGATGGCCACCATTGCATTCTCCACACATGTTCACACCGGAAGAGTGACCCTCCCAAATATCGGGACGGTAACTCCATGATAGTGCAATACTCTTATGGAACACATGAATTACTCAGAAAAACACCATAAAAAGGAAATGGAAATGGAAAAGCTAGTTTTTGTTAGGTCTAGTCTACTATATCCTTAGCATCAAGTATATCTCCAATCCATCCTACACAGAACACCATCACCACCACCACCACCACTTTGTCCCCCCCACCATGGATATGAACTAAACCACATAAGCCAAACAAGGGACAATACATAAAATTGACTTATTCCCCCCTTTAATTTTCAGCTAAGAATCAACCGTTCTTTAGCTTGCAATGGACCCATTCACTCTCAGAAGACAGGTAAGCTCAACTTGTCCTTGTCCCTGTGTGGATTGCATCAACATGTGTCATTAAAACCTGAAAAATGCACCACATAACATGTTTGAGAGAGAAAGATATAGTGGGAAGAATTCCTTCTTACCCATAAAGAAAAAATTCGACGTGTTAAGAAGGACCACATCCCCTAAACCATGCGTGCTAGCCATGGCTTGTGACCGGCCCATCACTTCAATTGAATCATCCACTATTGTTTTGTGTGGTGAGCCATGCACTCATTTTACCTACTTGGCCTACGTATTGAAGTTCATTTCTCTCCACATGTATGTAATGGATCAGTTCTTACCTATGCTTTATTCCCTGTTTGTTACCCGTTGGAGATCGGAGATCCATATTAATGTGTCATCACCCTCATCCAATTTTTGTCAGTCCATTCTATTAGGCGTATACTTATCTCAGGTCCGGCTCTTCTGTTATTAGTTTTTAGCAGAAGAGTATTGTTGATCCAAACGACACCAAATAAAATGACGTTGTTTTGATCGAGCAAAGGCTCCTCATCCACTTATGTAACACTTCTTCTCACCAAATTAAACTGTTAGAGCAATTAGTGTTCAACATAATATCAAATTCTACACGTCTTGAATGTAAATTATAACAAATTTTTTATTTTATAATAATAATAATAATAATTATGTGTTTTGACCACGTAAAGAGAGGTTTCACATGAAGGGAAGTATTAAATTAAACAAATATTTATTTGTGGTATTAAATTAAACAAATTAACTTGCTAAATTAAAATTTGTGGTATTTTTTTTATCTTTTTTTTTTTTTTAATTTTTATTATTTGTGGGGATGTTCTGAACTAGGCTGAGTAGGTGATTACTAATGGTTTTGACGGTTTGTGACATCAACATGGGAAGGAAAGGATCCCTAAGAATCTTAAAGGGGACCCACCTTCCAACAGCAACAAGAATTCGGATTTTTGAGATCTAGTCTATGCTACTATAGGAACCAGGGAATTTCTTGTTAATTTTAAGGACTTACCGCAAAAAAAAAAAACTACTAATTTCAAGGATTCTTTGTCCTCCCTTTGATCATTAGGCATGGCCCCATCCAAGTTGTTGAACGAATTTAGAACCCAGTAATCATTGAATTGAAGAATCCTAACCGTCCATGTCTCTCACTGACCAAACAAGTCACTATTAAATGGAGATTGGGCAGACACAACCGTACGTGATTGATCACCATCAATCAAGGCTATCTAAATCATGGATTTGTGGACATAAAGAGAAGGAAAGAGTGATTGCATTGGAATTTAAAATTTTGAGAAAACAGTATGTGAAATGATGAAATTTTAACAAAAAAATCTATGAACTATAATTATAATAATAGTATTATTAGAGTATGCTATTATCGTATCATTAATTCAATAAACTATTACTCAAATTGGAAAAAGTGATCGAATCCAATTTGAAACTTAATTTATTATAATCGTTAGATTAGTCTTGAGTTTTAAAGTTGGTTGGAGCCCATTTTTAATCTAACAGTTTTAATTGATTTTTCTTTTTTTTGCTTTTACAATTTCAATTAATTAAGTCTCTAGATTATGTATCTAAATTGAGTCCAAATAATATTTTCCAAAGGAAAAAAACAATAGAAAATCATCGAGAGATTAATTGTTTTTAATTTTGTATTAATGGGTTGTGATGATTAACGAGGGCATTCTTATTGGATTTGACTATGATATTGGAGAAAATATTTTCGTACCGTATCTCTAATTTTTACTACTTTAATGAGTGCTTTTAAAATATTTGTGAGTCATTTAATAACAAAAAAATTATCACTTTTATATGTAATTTATCATTTTTGTAGATATTTTTATCACTCATGTGAGTATTTTTATCACTGTTGTTGTAATTATTTTTATTAATTTTTTCAATATAAAAAAATTATCATTTTTGTAAGTGTTTTGTCACTATTATGGTAATTATTTTTATTATTTTTTTAAGACCCACAAAAATAATAAAACACCTATAAATATA
Source organism: Ilex paraguariensis (assembly GCA_963454935.2). NCBI lineage: Eukaryota > Viridiplantae > Streptophyta > Magnoliopsida > Aquifoliales > Aquifoliaceae > Ilex > Ilex paraguariensis. The sequence goes on along the minus strand of CAUOFW020002092.1, from coordinate 545,666 downwards.
ATAAATTAAGGTGTAGTATCGATTTTTTCCCCCTAGCCAAGTCCATTCTTAATACTCAATGTAAATGAATCTACATAAATATGACTGACTACTAAATATAATTTATATATATTTATAAATTCATCATGGAACAATTGCGGATATAAATGGTTCAATCCTGAAAAAATAAAATTTGATAGTACCTGTGTTGGAACATATTTTTAATATCATTTATTAGCTTTACACATCAGATAATTAACATAAATAATATTTATTAGAAAATAGGAATTCAAAAATAAGAAAATAATAAAACAAAACACAGAGATATAATGTGGTTCGATACAACATATCCACTTTGATGCACTGTGCGTGCCTATATTCACTAACCAAAATCTACATCGATATATTATTCATTAAAAAATTTATTATCTACTAACTGATTATATAATACTCAACCTTATTTATAGGGATAAAATACCGTCACCCACCCAAATTTATTCAGATACAATTTAAGCTTTATATTTTCTATCACATGTTTAATATACATATTCATGATATACTAAAACTCTTCTAATATAATCATATTTCATATAGGATTCTCACATTAATTACCTAATAAACTCTCAACGATGATAATTAGAGAGTTTAATTCAAATTTTAACAATAGATAATAGAGGATCCCGGACCTCATCCTCCACTCTAGCTATAATCTTGAATTTTTTTTTTTTTTAATTTTTGGTCTTTGCTATTCTCATACTCTAGCACACTGCAAGTTTCTCTATGTCAATGCTTTAATTGTTATCCCTAGACTTCTGCAAGTGCTTATTTCCGCTTCACAATGAAAACCCTCAAAAAGTCTCAGCCATGTTCTTCCCCCTCCCACACCCCGGTTGGATTCTCCAGGCACCAGTAATAAGTCTTTGTCTTCTTCATGCCAGTGGCTCTGCCATGCGTGTGTGTTGTCTTGTGAGAGATAGGCAGAGAGAAAGTGATATGAATCAAAAAAAAATCTTCTTTAACCATAGTTGATCTTCCAGAATCCTTCCCTTCCCATCAACTGCTTCTTCTGTCGTAAAGGTCAAAAGAAAATTCAGACCAGCCAACTTGACCCCATCTCTCATCAACAGCTCTTTCAAATCATCCCCCCTCCCAAAATTCAGGCACAGCTCAAAATCTTGGTCATTTATCCTTCCTAAAATTTCAGTCGGGTTCATTCTAGTTTATTGTATCTTCAAGAATATTTTTTCTATTTTTTGAATTTTTCTTGACATTTTTGTCAAATTAAAGGTCTTAATTAGAATATAATTTATCTAAATTGTCTGTGACATATTTTAAGAAAAAACTTTATTCACTCCCCTTTAAATAGATATATCTTCAATAAGATCCTTTCTAATTTATAAATTTTTTTATGTATTAAAATTCAAGTCGATTCGATTCGATGCGAGTCGATTGAAATTTAATTTTAATTGGCTCGAATTTTGATACGTAAAAAAATATAAATTTGAATTGACTCAAATCGAATTTTAATTGGTGCTAACAGTTTAGGTTGAACTCAAATTGACTTGAATTTTAATTAAAAAAAAATTAATTGACTTGAATTTTAATTAAAAAAAAAATTAATTGACTTGAATTTTAATACGCATAAAAAAAATCAGCTTGAATCGAATTTTAATTGGTTCAAATTTTAATATATAGAAAAACAAATTTTAATCAGGTTAAATTTTAATAAGTAAAAAAATAAATTTTAATCGATTTGAATTTTATATAGAAGTATTGTTTGGGGTTTATGTAGAGACAATTTTGGTATTTTAGATAAATTTTTTTATTAAAAATTGAGGTTTAGTGGCAACGAGTGTTAATAATATTTAAATATAAACTAGAATGGGTGTCGGTGATATTTTGAAAAATAAATGGAATATCTTTGAAGATATGGTAAATTAGAAAAGGTCTTACTAAAATTTTTCCTTTATTCTTTTATTTTTGTAATAGTTTGAATAGTGTGACATTTTACTTTTCTATATATTCTTGATTAAAATCATACCATTGGCTCTCATGTAGATTTATGAAGAACTTCTGTGAAGAATATCATTGCTCTTGTAACACACCTGATATATACAGTCTTTTAGCTGATATTTTCAAACTATGTTTTAATCAGACTAAAAAAAGACCAAGCAAATTCGGTCCTATACACAAAACGAAGAGAAACAACTAGAATTACATAAGAATTTGCACAAGATACTTTTGGAAATTAAGTCAAAATCCAATCAAGTATTGGTCTACAGCCTACCCAAACAGATCCTAATAACCGAGTACGAATACATCGACATCGAGTATCAGATTTGATAACTTGTCCACACGTTTGACTTCTAGTGCTACTCAGTCGTAATGAAGCTGCTGTCGTATTATTGGGAAAACCCGTGAAGCCGTCTGATAAAGACGGACTCGTACAGCGAACTTCAAATAATTAAAATATAAAATTTAGTTTGATTTATTTAAAAAAGAGCAATACTATAATTAAGAACTTAATTCAAAACAATAATTAGATTAATGGTGAGTCTTAATATTAAATAAAATTTATTTTTAATCTAACAATTATAGTTGGTTAGACATTCAAATTAAGTTCAAATAACATTTTCGTTTCGCATACAAAGATTGAAAGGCTAACACGTGACACATAAAGGCAATTATAAAATTTTTGGTTGGTACACATCAGACAAGTTCCATCTTGTTGACAAATTTGTAAACATGTGGCGGGCTTAACGGGGTAGGGCCCAGGTTGTCTTGTCTCACAAGCCCATTTGTGCCGAACGGACCAACCGTTCTTTTAAGTGCCCGGTCCGATTGGGATGAAAGAAGAAAAAATGAAAGGAATAAAATTTTCATCTTTGTGAGAAATGAACATCATCATGTTTTTCCTCTATTTCTGTCATGTTTTATCTTGAAAAATAGGGGGCGGCGTCAATTGTCTTCACACCCTATTTTCTATTCCACCCTCTTTTCCATTGATATCAAACGAAGGAGGAGACACTCTTTCCTTGCCATTTTTCATCTACCCAATTTTTCATTAAATCAAATGAGCCATTGGCTTAATGAACGAAAAATAGACAAGGCTAGGTTGGTTGTTGTCACTATTTATTATTGACTTTGGCATTGTGGGGTTAACGGATAGTCAGAACTATATCATACAGGAATGATAACTGGGAAGAAATAACAAGGAACTTAAAGCATATACACCAAGAAAAGGCAATATATATGTGGAGTCTAACAAAAAATAGTTTCAAACCTTAACACTCTATTTTGGTACGATAAAAAAATGGAATCATAAAAAGTTTGAGAGATAAATAAAATATTATGTTTGATAAGGAAAGATGGAAAAGTGAATGGATTAACTTTCATTCCAACTCACCAAAATCAATCCCTCCAAAATCGGAAGGAAAGTGGATGAAAAATTAATTATTTGTGTTGAGATGTATCTTATTTGTCTATATGTTATGTATATATTAATTTCATACAATAATAAAATATCGAACTTGAAAATGACCTGACCCGCTAACAAAAAATATAAAAGACTCATAATTTTATGGCTTAACACGAATCTAACACGACACGACTCGATTGTCACCTCTAATCTTAGCCGGTGCAAAAAAAAAAAAATAATCATTTTTATTTTCCATCCATCCTACCAAACACAAAGGAAGAAAAATATATCATTCCTACTTTCAATCATTGAAGGATAAAAAATATATCTCTCCTATTTTTCATCATTCTTGGTAGTTTGACTACTAAAAACATAGCTTTACTTTCTTTTGGGCTTCAGTAAATTAGTACAGCGGACCTCAGTATGAGAACTGTTTAAGCGTGTTGGACCACCGAGGATTTGATCGCATAAATTTGGGCCTAGGCATGTTAGAACTGATTAGATCTTCTTAAAAAAAAAGCCCAAAGTACATGGGCTTGCTTTACTAAGATCATGCACTTGCATGGGCGAAAGACCAAAATCGAAATATATGGGATCAACATGTATGCAGGGCTCCAATGGAATTGGGGCCTAAAACAAAATTTATAAATGAGGTCATATTAATATTTAATAAAATAATAATAATAAATATTAAATTACATTCATTTGAAATATATATTTTTTAATTTTCAATTCGAGATGAAGAAATGCAAATTAAGTTGTGGCATTTATTTTTTTTCATATATAATTCTGAACAAAAAATACAGTTAAACCATTTATAAATTTTTAATTATAAATCTTATTTATTGGGGCTTTAAATTTTTTAGTTGGGTTATATTCTTATAGGACGTGTTTGTTAGGCCTAAACATGATATGAATATAAAATTTTGACAAAAAAAAAAAAAAACCAAAAAAATTCAAAGTGACAGAATTGAGATGGGAAAAGTATTGGATTTAAAAAATAAACTATCTGCTACTACATCTACAGCATGGTATGGATTTTTATTTTTACAAAAAATTCTATTTATACAAAAACTATTAATTAACAAACCAAATAGCATGGAAGTGTTGTGATTCTTCTAAATGTGAGTGATTGGGCAAGTGATCATAAGGGGTGGGTCCACATTTCCCAAAGCAAACTCGAACTTTTCAAGATATTGGTGGGCTGGTATGGTGGTTGAGAAGAAGATGTACTTTCTAGCCAGCCACTCCAGTTACATGCATGGCGTAGGAATTTCTAATGATTTTTTTTTCTCAAATCCACCGTATCATCATCATTATTTATATACAATGGCTAGAATTTGCAGATAAGTTTAGTAAATGATATTTAATTGGAGTAGAGAAGCCTTACGTGAAGGGCACCTGCACCCACCTGGGGGGAAAGGAGGAGTTTAACCAACCCAACCCAACCTAACCTATCCACACTCCACGTCCTCAACATTTCTAATTACCAGAAAGCCCCCTTGGTTATTTCTTCAAGACTCCAACTTTGGTTGAAGTTGTAATGCAATGGGTTAATTAGTAACTGAAAATTTTAAGGGAAGAGAGGATTAGGAGTTCAAACTAACAACAGGGTTTTTTTCGATTTGTGCGTGTCATCAAACTAACAACAAGAAAAAACAATAAACTCAAACTTTGAATCATAATTTCAATTGTTTTGTGTTCTTAGCAATGAGAATTTGATTTCTTTACCTCCTCCCAACTTGTTTGGATTCAAACCTTGATGCAGTTTTTTGATTGTCCCATGTTGTATGTTTATCACTAGGTTGAGACGTGACCATGGTATTTACAATTGAAATTAATAGCATATTGTGGTTTCTCTGAAAAGTAATAAAATGGATTTATCCGAATGATTAGAAAGTTGTTCATACCTAACTATAACGAGTCGTGAGTCTCACCATCTTACATATCTTAGACATTTTACCATTTCCCCAAAGAGCACTGTATATAAAAATTTAAATTTACTTAAGTGAGAAGTGATGAACTTTTCGATAATAAGAATTTTTACTCCATTGATAAAAGCAAACCAAAATAATAGAGAGGTGCAGCCATTCAAAATTTGAACTCATTAAATGAGGTCATTTAATTTGCAATCTGGCCTAGAGAGAAAGAAAATATACTCATTGATAGATGAATTATAACAATCTTTTTCTTTCTTAATTAAGTTAAAAATGCAGAGGGATAAAACGTTACAAACCAATGAACATATTATAGAAGAGAAGAGTTAGAATAACCCCCTCTTCGGCATAAAATTTACCATAAGGTATAATCACAAAGTAATCAAACCAAAGTAATTACCAAGGATAAAGAAAATGAGTATATAAAGCTGCAGCTGGCTCACTTTAATCCCTAAAATGAATCAAATTTCTTTCTATCATGATTTTACCCGTAATTATTGTCGCTAATCAGGGTCAATATCGTCCTCACCTATTAGTTAACCCTACCTTTGAAAATTTTAAAAAGTGGAAAGAAAAACCTCTATCCGCCCTTCTCCTTCCACGTACCTATATAATTAGCTATGTTGCAGGTTAAGAGTTGGAACTCAACATCCCTTCTAATCCATTCCAGATCAAGAAAGTTCTCTCTCTCTCTCTCTCTCTCTCTCTCTCTCATATGCAATGGCTGGATATGAAGAAAAGTACTGGCTTCCCACTCATGTTCTCGACGAGGCATGTGATGCTTCAAAGGTCTTGTTTCAACTTCCTACTTCTCTGCTATATTTTTCGCCTCTCTCTCTCTCGTATAATCTTTCTTTCTGTTTCTCTTTTGCTTTTTCAAATTTCAAGTGGTGAACTCATTCGTTTTTGTGGTATGTTGATTTGAATTTTGAATTTTTCGATTTTCATTGTGCTTTGCAGGAACTGATCATCACACATTATCAACAACATCGACATGGTCTCAAGTCACCGGCTCCGGCGGCCGAAACACTTCCGTTGGTACACATCTCAATCCTTACTTTTTTAGGCTAGCTGTGCTATTTTTTTTTTCCTTCTACGTTATTTTTAATAGAGAGGGACAGAGATTCAACTACATTTTAGCGAATCATCTTTAGTTTGGAATTTGAAAGATTCTAATACAGTTAATATCTCCACATGCAATAATAAATAATTATCCAGATCCAGTAAGTCGAATATATCTGGCTGATTAAATATGATTTGTTTAAAGTCAACAGATTTCAACAAATTTGGGCGTCCAATTAAGGGTAGATTGAATGCTATTATATACTGTGCTTGAATAATTTTATGCAAATTATTTTTCTGGAATGATGAGGAACCCTAAACATGGTCAGAAGCTTAGTGGTAGGTGAAAAGTCAGAAATTTCATAGTCCTGTAAAATGGTGAAAGTAGGAAATTCCATTGCATTATAAATTGGAGACATAAAATATAATTTAGAGATATAATTTAAAGACTCAATGATTGTAATTATTTGATTATCAGAGAGTTCTAGCACTAAATGCATTTTACTATCAAAATCCAATAGTTACGATACATAAACTTAAGGAGTAGCTCAACTGACAACAGAGACGATTTATAAGTTAAGATGTCGTGAGTTCGAATTTTGATAACTTTTTAGGGTCGGCGTGGATGCATGCCTTTGATTGTGACTAAAAATATTATTAACTCTAAAACATAATTCAAGATATAATGCGGATATTCAACTATCAATCTAATGGTTACAATACATTCAGTCCCAAATAATTTATTGAAATTTTAGAAAACTTGATTATAATAGAGGATCACGTATGAGTGGTGCTCCTTTTACTGAATATATTGGCTAGAATTGAAATCGAGCTCGATCTGCAGACGATTAACTTGTTTCATTGAACAAAATTTGTTCCATCAGCACTCAAAATGTAGATTGAAACCACATCAAAGACCAAGAACACCAACGGGTTGGGCAGCTGGTGGCCCTGGAATGCAAGCCATCTTTCTGGATTCCGGTCAAAGATCTTGTGGAACTGGAGTTTTTCTCCCTCGAATGGCGGGAACTCAATTCCAATTACCCACTAAACCAGGTAACATTATTTAACTTATGATGGAAAAAAAAACATAGTTCCACTCCCCATTGATAAAATGCATTCGAGAGTAACTAGAAAAATAAATTAGTCATGTTTAGTGTTTTGTACCGTATCTCTGTTTTTATTAAATAAAAAATGTGACACATTATTATTATTATTTTTGATACATTGGTTTATTAATTTATCATTTTTCAATCAGTGGTTATAAATCATTTCAACTATAATCTATGGCTATAGATGAATTTCGGCACGGTGCCATGGTTGTACCGTGGCTTTTATATTAGTAGTCTCATGAATTCATGTTTATGTCCAATAACATCTGTGCAGCTTGCTCTCCTGTTCTTCTTCCTTCCCGTGTTGTACAAGCTCTCAACCTCAACGTGCATGAACTGGGCTTGCAAATAAAGCCACGAGGTCAGTTTACTTTGTGTTGCAAATTTTAGGGAGCAATTAGGAGGGTCCAGGTGTTTTTCTGAATTCAATACGAATTATGATTATTCTCAAATTGAGTTATTAGATTTAATTCAAACTCTTTGACATGATTTTTTTAATGTTAAATTTATAAACTCCGATAACATGATTCGGGTTAAATTTAGGTTTTACTTTCAGGTCATATAATTCTGACTGATTATACATGTTTAGTTCGAGTTAAACACAATATTATTTATTCAAATTGGGTCCCGATAATTAGTCTTTAATGCATTTGCAGATCTCAGCAATAACTCCAAAAGTGCAGATCACAAATCACATAACAATAAAAAGGGAAACGATGTGTCTGGCCAATGTTGTGTCCTCTCTCAAAACCGAAGTTCTTCATCAGAGATATTTCTTCCAAAGGATTGGACTTACTAGCACTCGGAGAAAATAACGGTGCTGATATTTAACAATGCATAAAAAGCAGAAGAGAGGTGTTTTTATTACCATTGATAATTAACTGATCGTGTAATGTAATCTAAATAAGAAAGAGGAAAGATTTCCCCCTGTGATCTCGATGATACATAAATGTATCCCCCAACAACTTCACATGCACGGGAAAAACAGCAAGAAATAATGTTATATTTCCTACAATGGTCTCATAATTGGTTTTCTTGGGTTGATCATTCATAGATTATAGGATTTTATAGTGTTTTTTTGTTTTTTTCGTTCTTTTGTGTTTGTGGTTGATGAGCCGAAGCAATAATATTGTTCCATTATGATCTTGACATTACGAGATAAATTTATAAAAATCACCTCTCTATGTACGAGATAAGACCGTGTATATATAATTTTTCCCCGACCCCATGGAGACAAAAGTCTCATGCACTTCCCACTAAAAAAATGCATATTTTGGTTTTTTTTTTTTTTTGAACCGGGAAAAAACATAAATATGTTGTAATAAGTTAAGAGTTTGACCAAATGACTCTTCATCCCATGTTTCAAATCCTTGATAAAAATACGTCTCTTTTTACTAATCATCTGCATCTATGCTACTCAACTCACAACTTATGAGGAAAAAACTATATTGGTATACAAGACTCTTGTTATAACTAAAGCAAATAAGTGGTAGGCATCGTTATTCTCCTTTTAGAGAGACTTAGTTCTAAATTGAAACTCATATTTTTTAGCGGATGAACATTTGTTATCACTCTCAATCTAAATTCTAATAAACAAGTTATTAAAATTGAAAATAAGATGATTAGAAGTGTTATATTATTCTATATACATGTGCACAAAGAACCCATTACCTATTAATGAGGATTGTTTGGAATTTTTTGGTTTATATGTTGTACTTCGATATAGAATAATTAAGAATGGTAAGAAGCCTAGCTTATTTGAAGCAAAAATAACCAAACTAAAGATAATGGACATAAGAGAGATGACAACTTAAAGGGAGCAATGTGTTCTATAGAAAAGAGATAAGGTCTTATCAACATAAAGAATAGAGGAAAATAATTTTTCAAAGGGAGTTGTTGGGGTATTCATTTTTGGAGGAGGGATGTTATGAGGAAATAATATTTTGGAGAGGAAATTGAGGGCTTGTTTGATTTGCATCTCAAAAAAAGTATTCGAAAATAGTTTTTGAGAAGAATTTAAGAAAATGTTTTTAAAAATTTTTAGATTGTAAGACCTGTTTGGTTATATATTTTTAAAAATAGTTTTAAAGAACAAAAAATTATAAAATATGTTTGGGCAGTAATCCACAAAACCCATAATTCTCATTTCTATCTTTCTTCCCTCTCTCTATCTTCACAAAATCCACACACACACAAACACATATACACACACACACGCATACCCACACAAATCTATGTGTGTGTGTGTGTCTTGAACCTAGACCCAGATGCAAATCTATGTAGATCTGAACTTTAATTGTTGCGAGAGAGAGAGAGAGAAAAAGACCCAGATGTGAAAAAAAAAAAAAAAGACACTGGAAAGGAGATGGAACCCAGATCGTTGCACACAGAGAGAACGAGAGAGAGAGAGAGAGAGGTATGAGATGGAGAAAACATAAAGTGAAGGGTTTTCATACTTCAATAAAAAAATGCATTTTGTTGCTACGGAAGTTTGATGAGTAGACCTCATTAAAGAGGAGGGGTTGTTTCCCTTGTTTTCTATTTTACCCTGAAAACTCAGAAACCATGGCTGGCTTGTTTTCTATTTGTTTACTCCAAATCTCAGGAGTTGTTTGATAACTGTTTTTGTCCTGTATTTTATGTTTTTGTTTTCAATTTTTGTCAAAAATAAAAATAAAAATATGTTTTATAACTGTTTTTGTTTTTGTTTTGTATTAGTTGTATTGAGACAAAGACAACAAAATGAGAACAAAAAAATTGTGTTCTAAGAAACACGCGAAACACAAAACACAAAACACACGGGATTGAGTTTAATGAGGTCTCAACTTCGACTCCTACTAACCACAAAATACCACTCTATATGAGAGAGTATAAATATGGGGTCTTAATCGTTTAGTCTCACTGAACACACGACTCAGCAGATTGGCGAAGAATACTTACCTCAAGAAAAGGGACTTCCAATCTCAGATCGACGAAGAAGGAGCTTCCTTTCACTATGAAGGTAAGTGTAATCCCTTTACTTGTACAGATATATGTATATATATGCTTAGATCTGTACATGGCAACCCCCATTTTTTGTTTGATCTGTATATACATGCATAGATCTTCCTTCTTTTTTTTTTGTTTAATCTGTATTTTTTCACCACAATATACATAGATCTGTATATTTTTTTCTCTGTTTGTCTCTCTCTATCTCTTTCTCTCTGTGTCCGTTTTTTTTTGACATTGTTTCACATTCTATATTCTCTCTGTGAAGCACGTGATTTTTTACTCATGTACCTATTTAATTTTTTGAATGCTTCACTAGATTTATATGTCAGTGTGTAAAGTGAATATTTATGCTTAATAGTCTTTTTTTTTTGTTAGGGTTTTAATTTCTATGTCTAGGCCATATACTACTTTTATCTAGTTTGAAGATTTTTTTGAGTCACTGATTCGAAACTCGTAAGAAAATGAAATCTTGAATACCCACGAATAAGATTTTTTTGAATTTTCAGACCAAACTACCTTTATCTAGTCTGTTTAAGTGTCTTGTGTAATTTATTCAAAGCTTCAATATATTCAAAAACTTGATGAAATTCCATTTATAACGCAGTAGCTACGACCTCAATTCTCATGTTAACTTAATACAGTACATGTTAACTTTGTTGAACAACAAATTCATACCCATAAACCTTTAAATTGCAGGGGGTGGGGGGAGTTGTAGGGGGGTGAGTTTTGGTAAGGACTGGCTTGTAGGGAGTGGGTTTTGTTGTGGAATGAACTGTAGGGGGTGGGTTTTGGTGTGGAATTAACTGCAGGGGGTGGGTAAATGTTGCTTGCCTTTATTGTTTACTTGGATTTGATGTTAAATTTAATTGGTTTACTTGTACACCTTGATCCATGTTGTATTTGTTAATTAGTAGTATGGTTATGTGTTGATAAATTGTTAGTATAATTGAGAAATTATTGTAGATGAAAATGGGTAACGAAGAAACTCATGATTATAAGGTTGTAGAGATTGACCATGACAAAAATGTAGTCATATGGACGTCCAATAAGGAAACAATTTTCATTGACTTGATGGAAAAGGGAAGTAGCGGGGAATAGATCAAATACTACTTTTACCAAACTTGGGTGCAATTTCAACTGAATATATTATAAAGTGTATTGGAAGAGATCTGGAGATTGCTTAAGGGTTTGCAATTTCAACTGAAACATGTATACAAGGAAATTAATGTTGTAGTTGATTTCTTGGCCTCATTTGCCGTTAGAAACTAGTTGTTTTACTGACTTTTCTGGCAGTGGTATTCTGCTACTGGAGAGAAGGTTGATTTTGCATCAGGACCAGTCCAGGATACTTATTACAAGGAGGAGAAAGGTTGTATCTTCTGGTTAATAGGTTTGAATTTGTAGACTGGGAATTCTATTATCCGACTGTGTTCTGTGATTAGGAAGCATGAAGCTAATTTTGATATGTTTCTAAAGGCTGAATAGTTGGTATGTGGAAGATAAATGTTGGGTTTAAATCTTTTTGAAGGATTAAAGCAAACTCTTGCATCTAGAAGAGGATTGTTAACAGGCCCCGTATCTGTTATTGATTTGTTGTTGCTTGGGATCTGTCAGACTATGATGTTGTTTAGGTGGTGTTACTATGCTGCTGCTGCTGATTTATGGACAGCTTGTTAAAGGATGATTGGAGGAGGTCATAACAGCAGTATTGTCTATTCTTTGTAATAAGATCGTCGGTTGTAGTATAACAGAATTCTGTTAGGAAACAGAAAATCTGTTTTTCTATTAAACAAATTTTTTGTTTTAGTTTGATCCTTGTTGAACAGAATCTATCTGGATTCAGTTGGGAAGAGAGGTTCTGGGTTATATCAAGACTTATCTGCTATGGTTTTAGAGGTGCTGTCTGCTGTGCCAGGAGCTGATTTACATTGGGCAAGCATCTGGTGTGTAGCTAGAAGGCTTGGGCAGTTGGGAGCATTTTGTCCGTTCTGGTCTGCTTCTGCATTCAGTCTAGGTTGGTGTTGTGCTAGAGCTTGGAGCTTGGTGCTGATAGAGTTGAGGCATGGAGCTGGACTACAAGAGTTGTTCAAGTTTAAGAGTCTTTTATTGTAATTTGAGATGGTTTTGGTCAATTTGAAGGATTAAAGTCATTTTTTCTATTTTTTAGAACATCTTGTGCTTTGATTCTTGTAATTCATTATTTTTTGTAATAAAATTTTTTCCTTTAAAAAAAAAAAGGGTTTAGTTTGATCCTTGTAATTTATGAATTCATTCAATAAAATTTCTATTTTTTTTAAAAAATAATTATATATTATAAAATATATTTAGAATAAAACGTGAAATAGTTACCAAACATACTTTTTATTTTTTATTCTCATAATTTGATAGACAAAAATAACACTCAAACATGTTTTTTATTTCAGTATTTATCACAAAATAGAGACAAAAATTGTTTATGTTTTTTATTGTTTTGAAGACGCAAAAACGAAAAATGACCCCTCATTTTTTTCCAAAAATTTGAGAATAAAAATGTTAAACAAACAAATTTTAGGTGTTTTTTAAATTTTAAGAACAAAAAAAAGTTTTCAAAAACAAAACTAACACGGCCTGAGTTTTTATAGAAGAAAGATTTTTTTATTTGAAAGAGATGAGAAAGACAAAAAAAAGAAGGATAAAGGCATTTTCAAAATAGATATTTTTCTTGAAAGAGAAGAAAAGCTATTAATGGGCCCACACTGAACATTATTTTTTTAGATTTAAGTTAGAAAGAGAGAATTCATATTTGTAGCTAAAAAAAAAAGAGGGTAAAAGTAGGTGTTAAAGAGGGAGCAATACCTTTAGAATAATTTTTTTATAGTGGAATATGAAGAAAAATAGTTTTATTTCGAGAGAAAGAATTATCTTTAGAGAGAAACAAATGAGCTTCTTCAAAGAGAAGAAAATAGTTTCTTAGAGAGAAAAAGAGAAAAATGTTCCCTTTGCATCTTTTATCAATCAATTATTATAAATTACATATGCGACATGCATAAAACTCGATAGTTTTTTTTTTCCTTTTGCAAGTCTTTTTTAACTTTTTGGGGTTGTGGATAAATTTGGATTTATTAGACTCTCTATTTCTTTATGTGATTCTATAAAGACATTGGACCATTTGGATGTTATTTGTTTTTTGTGTGTTTCATCGAAAACAAAGGAAATATGTGGTTAAGAATGAATTTTAGAGAGACTTTATTTTTTGAGAGACAATGAATTCTTATTATTAGTCCAATATCAAAATAACATACAAAATTGTAATAAAATTTATAATAGGGTACAATAAAAACCTTAAGCTACAATTCAGGACTATTTATCTATAAATTTATACTACTAATAAAAGTGTTTTAGAATGAAAATTTTTTGATTTACTATTTTTGCCCTCATAAAGAATTGAAAATGTCACTCTATCATTTCACACTTAATATCTAAATTATTATCATATCCTTAAGCATTTAAATCTCTAAATTACACATAAGATCACTTTTAATTATCTATTCTCTATGTATACATATAAATTTTTATGAAACTTTTTGATTAACTATATTATTCTTAAAAAATATATGCATCATTATAAGTTATAATACAATATTCAAAAAAAACATTTTAAAATTCTATCAATCTAATATTACTCATATCATTTACAAAAAGATAATATTATGACTACATATGTATATTTTATTTTTCATCAAAAATGTTTAATCCTTTCATTTTTAAGATAAAAAATAATACATATATAATTTTACATAATTCTTCAGTCATAGTAAACTTTTTAAACTGTATTAAAATTTTATGTGAAAATAGATTGTAGTATATTTTTAAAGAAAACTTAATTTTTTTAAAAATTTTAATTTTCTTTATTATATATTATAGCATAAATATATTAAATCTTATCCCAATTGACCTAAGTGATCCTAATTCCAGTAAAGTTTTAATATGATTGGTATATTGACAATTATTTTTATTTTATTCAATTATTTATAAGTGAAATCTTAATCAAATTAATTTTTAAAAATTTAATTTTCAAATATCACTAAAAAATCACTTTCAATTACAAAATTCTAGAAAAAAATAAAAATTTAATTTTTTTTATCCTTTTTCTTGAAGTTAGAACAACAAATATTGGAAACATGCAAAGTTTTCAAAAATTCTATAGTAGAGTATGAGTAATGCAAACATAAGTTTGATAAATTTGAGATGATATTTAATGTATGTATATATATGTCAAATATTTATTTATTAATTTTTGTCTAAAAAAAATATTCATGTACAATATACGCATGCAGTACATTGCTAGTCTATATAATAAGGGAATTAGGAATTTGAATCTTATTTGTGTATATTTTTTCCTCTTATTTCTATCACGAGTTAATATTTATTTTAGACATTATTTATATATGATATTATACATGTTGATATTTTTTTGAAATCATGAATTTTGAGAAAAAAATTTGTAAATAATAATAGATAAAAATTAATTTCAAATTATGTAATTAAAGAAAGAGAAAGAAATAAAAATTATTAATTTCAAATTTTGACTCGTGCCTTTAAGCACGAGTTATGATTAATTATTTAATGTTTTAATTTGATAAATATTTATAAATTTATTTTATACAAATTAAAATGGCATATATAATTATATGCAAAAATATAAACTAAATTTTCATAAGAACATAAAAATTGAAATAAAATATAAAATTAATGGAGTTTATGGCTTTATGAGACGACTTATAGGCAATTATACCTCCATCTATACAATCCTACGTGGGCCAATAACTGAGCACCAATCGAGGGAACACAATATACTAGGGTATTGCTACGTAGTAGAAGATTCAAAATACTTTCTGGATGGCAATTACAGTTCAGAGTATACGAAGGTTTAACCGACGGTGGCGCAGAACACGTTGTCCGTGCTTTCTCAGTCTTCGCTTATGGAGGCGACTCTTCTGTCCTCTCACCAGTTCAGCCCTCTACTCGTTCTATCAAAGAGTGTCAAGAATCGAGGTATGAATGACAACTTCTTGTTTAGTTCTTCTTTCTTCGTTTGATTGGCGAGAAAACGCAAGAAAACAAACAAAGATTGATAAAAAAGACAACGACAGATGAAATAATGCTGTTGAATCTTTGTAAATTCGGTATTGTTCACCAAGAAACGGAAAAAAGATTGATAGAAGAAACAAAAGATGTAAAACAAAGAAACGGAAAAAAAAGATTGATAAAAGAAATCAACAGATGAGATAATGTGGTTGAATATTTCTAATTTGTTATGACAATTTGATCATTAGAGGCAAGGGTTCAATTTTTTTTTCCTGTCCTATATTTTTGCTGGCTTTCATGAGTTTTCTAGGCAGCGAAACACGGCGGTCAATCTTCCTTTATTTTATTACACACGCACCCACTCTCCGTGTTTCCGTCCTGTGGCAATGGAATTAGGTTTAAGGTGATTGAAGTGAAGAAATTGCATGCCATGCCTGGCCTATTAGGTCCGTATATGGCCCCCATTATTTAACCAATTTTGGTATTTGTTAAATATATTATATGCTGGTATGTATTCAGGTTCTTGAATCAACAGTGTTTATAATATGACATTAAGGTTTGAGATGGCTTCTTGGTGGGCCTACTCAAGGAGACTGATGGATTTCAGAAGATCAGCTACAGGGCCCTTGTATCTTTGACTCAATGCTTTGTTTCATTCATTTCTTTCTATTTCTTGTAACTGACCTGTGGGATCCCTGTGACCTAAAAATGAATAGAAAAGAATTCCGTTGCAGAAGATGTGGATTACTAACAACTGCATTTTCTGCCTTCCGTTTTGCTTACCCAGAGTTTCCAAACTACTTTCTCAGTTGGGTGGTAATCTCTGGCTTGTCAAGGTTTTAGTATGGTAATATTAACATATATTTGGTCATGCGACATATTAGTAATTGTTTATTCTATCTGAATCTGTTTTTTCATGGTGGGTTGGATCTGACCAATCTCTGCTATTATTTTCGTTTCATAAAAAATAATTTTCATTAGATTAACTTGGACCAGATTTAATTGTTATTATGTATTCTGTAACTATTTGACATCATTTTTCTTTTTTCAAATTTTATGGCATCTTGAAGCTTCAAATGTTCTTTTTCCCTTTATCTGGTTTCTGTAGTTATTCTTTTAAGGCCAGTTTAAAATTTTCTAGGGAAAGGGAACTTGATGCCATGTTCACATGGTGCCTTCAGTGGAGGTTTCAAATCCGAGAGATTAGACTTATCAATCATCTGTTTATCTGCTGATCTAAAGAATTTAATGGTCTTATTGCTTACGGAATTATTGATGTTTGATTGATTACTAAATTTTCATTGCACGGTGAAGTGGAGACTGTATGTTAATAGTTATCTGGCTACTCTGTTGCATATTGTTACAAAAAATGTGATCTACTTTGTCATATTGAATAGTTCCAGATGAAACTATTACATAATCCTATTATAGAGATGACATTCTGCTTAGCTAGATTTGTTTTCCACTAGATACAATTGTATTCAACTAATTAACTAATATTTGACACACAGATGGGCAGGCCGTACATAATCCCCAATGCTATCGTCCTTTCTGTGTGAGAACTCATATTTCCCAAAAGAAAAATACAGAAGAATTCAGCAGAAGGCCTTTTCAGTTGTTAAATAGACATTTTTTATCGAAAGCAAACAGAAGGTTATCTATCTGTGCTTCAGACCAGCTCAGAAGTGACTATATGAATGCCGAGGCAGCATCTGCTGAGTCTCTTAATCATGAATTTTTTCCACCAGCACCTGATGCTGGTGCAGGTCTACTCAGTTCACATGATATCATTAGTAATGGAACCGTGCAGTCCAGGCCTAAAATGTTTAAAAACAGATTCTTAAATTTTGTACGATTGGGTTCAGTCCTCAATAATGCTGCTGAATCTTTTTTCAAGAGTGAGATACGGCGGAGGCTTTTTGTGACAGCTGCATTACTTGTCGTTAGTCGTGTTGGGTATTTCATTCCTCTGCCAGGGTTTGATAGAAGGTTGATACCTGAGGACTACCTCAGCTTTGTCTCAGGATCAGTTGGTAAGATATATTTATCTGTGGAGCCTACCTTTGCTTATGCATAAGAATTAATTACCAGCATTTGAAATTGAATTCCCTTGCATTTGTTAAATATTTTTTTAGTTATATTAGTATTAGTGTTTTAACTTTTAAGTATCATTTGTAAGCCGCGTCTTGGGCTTTATCAGGTTCTTGTTCTGCGGTTGTGAACTGTAAATAGGCCAATTGCTTGCTTTCACTCCTATTTGCCATCATCTTTGTAATTCTTGATAAGTAAAATTATATAGAGAAAATAAGGACCATGATGATTTCTGTCCATCAACAAATTGGTCATGAGATGCTCGCCATGAAGTTGCAACAGTGATGTAACCTCTGTTATGACTTGGATTAATAATATCCGGAATACTCATTGAGTTTTCGCGTTGTTTTGTGATCTTTCTTCCAAATGAACCAATGTTGATTCAGTGCAAACAGTTAAAAGTTAAAATAAACTTGTTTGCTAGTTTCTTTCATGATAAATCACAGCATAATGTAAAAAGGGATAGCAACAGAATTGGTGGCAAAGATGGCAATGTTCATATCATAAGAAGATAGGCTACACTTAGCCAAGAGGCCGAGACAGGTATAATTATCATATAATGAGGAAATGTGATTCCACTATTCTCGTCCGCTTTTTCCATGTTCCATCGCATATCCTTTATCTTCTTGATTTTTATGAAGATTCATTAGGTGTCCCACTGGATGTCAAAATTTAAGAATAGTAGTTGATCTTTGGGTGATTTTGGAAAATACTAAAGATGGAAGTGATACTGTAGCAATTGTAAGGGACAAATTTACAGAGCTTGCGGTGTTTTTTTTTTTTTTGGGGGGGGTGGTGGGTGGTGGGTGGGGAGCACAGGTTTCCACAGTTTTACACTCACTGCCTACATTATTTGCTTGCCTTGGTAAATTAAGATGGCCGTTATATTTGTTTGCTATTGGTTATATGTCATGTAATTCATGCTGTAGATGATTGATGGGCTATTTTTTTAAACTCTCACTTTCTCTTTGATTCATAATATACCATTGCTGTTCTTGTTCTTGTCTGCGTAAAGGTGCTTTATACCAGTCCTCGTGTTGCACCCCTTTTTAAAAAAAAAAAAAAGCCGTCCCCTTTATTCCCTTCCTTCTATTTAGAAAATCACTATGCATTGCTTTTGGCAGATGAACTTGGTGATTTCGCACCAGAACTTAAGCTTTCTCTTTTTCAACTTGGAATCAGTCCTCAGATTGCAGCATCAATTCTTATGCAGGTTTTCTGCTTTTCTACTATGAAACTTGTGTTTTTTGAATGTTAATTACTAAATACAAATTATTTGTAATTCTCGTTAGTGATTCCATGTTTTAATGTTCTTTATGGCACCCCTTTAGTGTTGTACATAAGCTGTCATTTGACAATTACTTGGTGATGAGTTGTGATTTTCATTAGTGAATCCAAGTTTTAATGTTCTTTATGGCATCCTTATTGATGTGTTATACTTCTCTGCAATGAATCCATGTTTTTGTTGATTTTTTAGGGCATCCTTTTAGCATTGTACATTAGCTGCAATTTGGATGTGAAGAGTTTTATGATTCACATTTCATGGAATTAGTACAATATGTATGGTAGTGATCTATTTTCCATACTGCTTTCAATACATTATAGTGGACTTTGAGGGCCCTTTTAGACAAGAATCATCTTTGTTTCTCTTTTGGCTCAGGCTCAACATAGGATTACACTGGTTGGTTGTTTATTCCCATGCATTTACTTTAATCGAGACGCAAAATGCATTGCAATTTCAAGACACAATCTCTGTTATTTTTTTAATGGGACGGGTAAGCTAAAATATGTTTGCATTTAGCCATAAAATTCGCTAGTATGTGTAAAGCAAAGGAAATATTATATAATGATCTCTCATATATTTGTGTCTTGTTTGGCTTTTTTCAGGCAGTGGGTTAAATTTTATGATTCTTTGAAAGAATAATACAAACTGAATGAATTGTGCCAAAGTTCTCCATCCTTGTGCATTATGATTGACCTAGATTGTCCTATGTTTATTATTTCTTTTATCCAGTATTGAACTTGCCTTTTTCAACGACTGTTGCCATAAATTATCTGTTCAGGTACTTTCTCATGTTGTTCCTTCCTTGGTGAAGCTGCGGAAAGAAGGCTTAGATGGTCACGAGAAGATTAAGAGTTATATGTGTGTGTAGTTATGCCTCTCAAGCAGTGAGACGAGTCCTTGATAATTTGTTTTGTATTCCATTCGATTATTGTTATGGTCATCACATACGCAAGGTTACAAGCCCAATGATTTGTGGATCTATCTCAGATGGTGGATTTCGTTTGGTTTTGCAATAGTGGAGGCCCTGACTCTTGCTTGTTACTCACTTCCATATTCCATATATGCAGCTAGTCACAGGTAATTTTGATGCAATAGCAATGGTCATGGAAACAATACAACCAATGCTCCCTTCATAAGCGTAAATAGGTGAATGATTTTTGGGTGTACAACTTGTATAAATGGATGGGAAGTATGTGTTCCAGTCTGCAAATGTTGAGTAAGTATTGCATCCAGATGTGAGTTTCTTGGCTGTCAATGTGCGACCATGTTATTCACTTTCAATTTTCCTTGTCACATAAACTTGTGCATTGCAATGTTGATAATATATAGTGTTGGTGTCAAATGGGATCTTGCTTTTAATTTTTGTGTTTAAGAAAATAATCTCCTTCAGCTGCATGATTCTTGTTCCATTCCTTTCGTGGAGGGAATGGGTTTGATGGTGCTTTGATTGTCAAATCCATTGGTTCCCTTGGTAATTCAATAAACAGAAATTTTGATTAGGTCCTCTTATGCTGGATACTGTGTTGTATTATTTCTTGAGTCAATGACTGATTTATTGATTGAAACATTTGAGATATGATTACTCTTGGTCATTGAATACCTGTTTACCCACCACCACAGCCAGTTATACTCTTCTTTTATTTATCTTTTTTATATGCCTTTATGCTTGCTAGATAGATTTGGCAAATTGTCTTGCTAATCTGAATTGATTTGATGCATTTCCCAATATTCATTCATAAAATTGGTGAATTATACTGCAAAATCATTATTTTTGAGAGATTTCCTTTGTCGTGATATGTATCACTGTTTGCAGGGTAAAGCATGTGATGGTCACAACTTCTCTATTGGTGTGTGGTGCAATGACTATGACATGGATCTGTGACAAGATATCAGAGGCTGGATTTGGTATTATTTTGGACATGTTTCATTGTCTTGGTTTTTTATTCTTGTTGTGATTGTTTTTCCTTGACTACCTTGATGACCTTAGTTGTTTCAATGGTTCACATGTTGTCTATTCAGCCAGTTTGTCTAGTCTGGCATTTGCTTTTTGAATTGGCGCCGTTGCAGTTGTTCACTGTTTGGTATTAGTCCCATAGAGTCGGGCCATGCTTTTTATATGCATAAATGATTCTTGTTCCTAATTCAAAGAAAAGAATTCTGATCAGGGTTTTGAAAATCGGCCGTTATGGTGCGTAACGGTAACAATGAGCTCCGATCCCGTTACACTCCGCTATAGCGGGTAGAATAAATTTCACCCCCGTAACGGCCGTTACGGCACCGAAACGGGATGTAATGGGCGTTATGAGAGCGTTACAGTCCGTTACACCGCCAAAACAACCTATTTTTAAGCTTTTACTGCTCATCCATGGAGATTTTATGGCCGGAAGAGATGACCGGCTAAAAAGACTGTGAGTGAAGTTTTGTATGTTGAGAAATGACAGGCTGTCCTGGGTTGGCAGACTTTTGGAAAGGGAAAAATCAAGTGCACAATATTCTTTCTACAACTTATATAATGAATGGTTGCTATTCATTATCAACAAATTTAGTTCATGAATAGATGCAAGTGTCATGTTATTTAATAATGTGAAGAAGTGGGTTTAAATAGATTAAAAATTTGTAGGTGGTGGGGTCCTTCTTGTACGAATTTGCCAACTAATAATTTTTATTTACAATTGCAATTTTTTTTTATTTTATCCCAATGATCTAAATCTATTTTGACTACTTATTTTGAATACAATTTTTAAATAAATTGCTTAAACTAATTTTCTTTCATTTGCTCTAAATTTGGATTAATTAAGCAATTTAGCATATCAAAATCATGAATATAATAAAAAATTATTATAAATTACAAAAAAACTGAATTTATTTTATTTTGGTCCAAATATATTGAAAATTTTGATTTTTGCTGGTAGTTGTGAATAAATTAACAAAATTCACGACTTCGATTTCCGTTACTGTTACGTAACGCCCGTTACACCATTACCAATACCGTTACATCACCCGTTACCGTTATTCAAAACCATGATTTTGATCTAGGTCCATGGACTATACTTTCAGAATTCTCCACCCAAAATAATGTGAAACAAAACCCCCAAAAGGGAAGAAAGATCACGCACACCAGAAAACATATATGGAAGTCTTATTCATGAAGTCAGTCTAGATAAATTATAATCAATGGAATCATCAATGAGTAGTTTGTTTTGTAAGATTCTACGGTGGCGAAGGAATATGTTTGTGCAGACTTTTGTTCTTTTGTTTTTGTATTCATCTCATGCATTTTCAATAAGAGGTTTTATTGCCCAGCCAAAGAAAAAAAAGCTAGAGAGTCTCTCTATCTTGAAAGTGCATACTCTTCGCTTTCTCTCATTCAAGGGCTTGTTTTTTATTTTTATTTTTATCTTTTTCTTTGCTTGAACCCCGGGCTAGCGATGCATGGTCGACATTAAATGGTTTGCTTCGAGTTAGTGTCTCTGGGTCTACATAAATGTAATAAATGCGAATGCTATTTTCAGAGAGAAGAAAGAAGGGTTTAGGTGCATGTCAAACTATTTGCAGGTTTTCAGGGTTTTTCCCCAAAAATAGGTTTCGAAAAGCTTTGCCAAATGGGTTTTGTCATTGTTTTCTTTCTTTGGTTTTCAAAGATACAAAATAGATCCCAAAAACTCCAAAGGCCTTAGAAGTCCTGTGCATTACCTCCATATGATTTTGGAAGATTATGTTGATGATACAGTTTCTTTTGAATGTTGACCAAGCACATTTTTGCCTCGATGGACTTTTTAAATGAAGGGTTGAAATTGTTGCATAATCACTTACTTTCGTGCACTGCCAGGCATAACTTTCTAAGATCAGTTGATGATTACATGCATTTAGGACTTTAATCGAACTGCAAATGCCTGACTTTCTCTAGTAAATCATTTATAAATGCATGTTTTGTCATATCTGGTGTTTCTTTCTTCATCTCTGATTACTAATGCATGGTTCAGGTCAAGGATCATCTTTGATTATATGTGTGGGAATTTTGACTGGCTACACGGATACGCTATACAAGATGTTATCTCAACTCTCAGGTGGGTGGAGAAAAAAAACACATCTTAGCTTCATGTGTTTTTATGTTCGTTGTAATTTTTAGGTGTTCTTTTTCTCTTTGTAAGTATGCCGTGGATGTTAAGACTAGCATTATATTCTGAGCATCTCATTTACCTGAAGAGATGAGCTTCGAGGTTGGGGGTACCATGATATACTGACTTTTCACTAAGTTGCGCTCATTTGAACTTTTTATCTGTAACTCCATTGGTCAATCCTGTGGCTTCTTGGACAGGGAAGTGCTGAATAAGTGATGCAGAACAGGAGAGAGATTCTTTGTGTGGCATTTGAGAGTTATAATTTTGTTACTATGCTATGGACGAAGTTAATGTACTCTGTCATGGGCTTTTAAGTTGCAAATATTTATAAAATCTCCACTAGTCTTTCAGCGTATAATTGTTTAAAAGGTTTTACTAGTAAGCCTTGAACATCATTATTGCTAAATAAGATAGTACTTCAAAACTGGTAAACATGTGCTGACATTGGCTCTGGACGACATTAAAGAAAAATATGGCAGACATGAATGACATGAGTTTCTTGGAAAGTTTATGGAATCCAAAATATTGGAAATTTAGTTTCCACATCCATAGGAGGGCTCGTTTGTTAGTGTTTTAATGCTTATGCAGACTGAAAATGAATGTATTGTTAAGCTCAATACAAGCCCTTCACACAGTTTGAACAATTGGTTAAAAGTTTAACTTTCTCAGAATACGTGCTTAGCAATTTGTTATATGTCCTCATTTGTTATTAACTGTTTCTGTGCTTTCTACCCTATTGCAGGAAGTGCTTTGAATTGGTGGCCTTATGTACTTGCAGTATTAGGTGTTTTCACTATAGTAACTATGTGGGCAGTTGTTGTAACCGAGGGTTGCAGGAAAATCAAGCTGCAGTACTATGGTTTCAAACTTGCTTCTGCTGCGAGGTGTTCCTCTTTGCTTTCTAGATGATTTGAGTGTTTCCCCTTCCCCCACCCTTGCCTCTCTCTTGACAAAACTTTGTATTTGGTAGACTGCAGTTTGTGTCTTGGAATTGAAATTCAATGAGGTCTGGTGTGAAGTTTGACCTAATGGGGCATCCAATCCCATTGGAAAGGATTGCGTTTGACTTTTGTGATATAGCTTTAGTTGCTCAAACATTGGCAGCAAACTGTAAAAAATTTGGGAACAGTTTGTTGGAATGGTATTCCTAATTAGCAATATTATGTGTCCACGAATGGAGAATGCTTGTTAGTGGATGGAGCAACCACTCACCCCTTGGTCAAGTAGCTTGAAACAATGAGTGAGTGTTTGCATCATTTCATCACCTGTGGTCGTGTTGAGTTGTCAGGAGAGGGCAAGAGGAAATCTGGAATAAGTTAAATAATCGATCATTGTGTGTCACACTTTCATCTAAGTACAGCAACCAAAATCAGTCCCTTGAAAGGACTGTGCTTTATTTATTATTGGCACACTATTTGCACACCACATTTGTGGGTGATACGAAGTTCTTCTACCAGGTGAGGAGCGAAGTATTGTCCTTTGTATTTTATGAAATCAATTTGTTTGCCCTAACATAACTACTTCTGGGTAAATGTGATGTGCGACATTTGTGCTAACAGCTGAGTTTCTATGTTTTGGACAGAGAGCACTCCCCAGTTACCGAGGTAGAGCCATACATTCCATTTAATATAAATCCATCGGGAATGCAGCCTGTTCTTACTACCACGTATCTCTTGGCGTTTCCCAGCATCATTGCAAGGTTATTTAACTCAACTGGGTTCATGTCGATATCTTGAGTACAGGATCCACTTTCTATTTCTAATCCTACAGGCTATTCAGAAGCTCCTAGTGGCACTAATCACCTGCCTGTGGGGTTTTCAACTGTAGGGCAGGGCTCATCTTTAAAAGCCAAGACCCCCCCCCCCCCCCCCCTCCACAAAGAGAGAAAAAAAAAAAGTATAAGGGATGAGAAGCATACTACATGGGGTCTGCTCCTCATTTTTGTTTTTGAGGCCATTTGGATAGTAGAACTCTCCACACCTGTTGATTGGTGTGGTTAAGGCAAGGTGGGCTCATCCTAACTTATATGTGCCCGCCATGAAGATGACTCTGGACTATTTCTTGCCTGCTTAGCAATAGGATGTTCTGGCTTCATTCTTGTCCTGCATGTGCGAGTCAGCAGATTTGGTTATTTAAGTGACTGCATGGCTAATTTTCCCTGAAGTTACTGGTTAGCATTGTTTTATGCAGAATTTCTTTCCTCCATAACTTTCTAATATAAAGAATTGTTGGCAGTCTCATTGGCTCGCGTTTTTGGGAACACGTGAGAGACGTACTGAACCCTGGAACTTCTCTCGGTGCTGAGCCATGGGTTTACTATACAATTTATGCATTCTTTGTATTTCTTTTCAACATATTTGACATTGTAAGTATTTTCTTGACCTACAATTGATTTCTACGTAAATTTGTGCTGCTTGATTTAGGTCTTGCAATTCTTGTGTCTGTTATCATTCTCACATGATCATATTTTCCTTTTGGTTATCATCGATCAATTCCTTATTGTATTATATTGCATCTTGATAATTACACTGTTCTTGCTTCAATCTGCTCCAGATAATTTGCATTGATGTTTCATAATTTATTTTTTGGGGAGTGGTCATATATTAAGATATTAAATGCATTGAATAGTTTGTGTGGCACTTGGAAATTTGAAAAAAAAATAAAAGCATCGATAGACCTAGAAGTCTGTTCAAATTGTGGGTGATGAGTAAATTTTTTTCGTTGACCTTATTTGGCCTGGTGTTGTAAGTATGGCCATGTTTATGGTATGCTGGGTTATGCATTAATGAATTTTGTTTCGCTGAATCTTTCCAGAACCCCTCATTTAGGTCATTGAGGCTTAATGTGTCCTGATAGATTGTTGGGTTGCTAGGAAATATTGCATCCATGACTATAACTTGGTTATGCTTAAATTGCGGATGGATGATTGACAACACAAGAAACGTACATCAGAAAAGGGGTGCAGTGGGAATGGATTAGATGATGAAGTCATTTGAGATATTCTGGCTATGTAAATTGTAAACTGAAATGGAGACCAATGGGTACTCCTTTTGAGGAGTGTTATTGTCGGAGTAAATGCACCACAAACATAAGGAAATGGCTCGACTTACTCGCATATTATTTAGCAGAAGATCTGGATTTTTCAATATTGCTATTTTAGAGGCAAAAATTGAGATATTTACAAGTGTATGGTGACTATTCAAGAGGTAATGTGGTATACCTGATTTTTTTCTTCTATTAACCGGCACATGCATATTTAGGCCAACATGCCAAAGGAAATTGCTGATTACTTAAACAAAATGGGTGCCAGAATACCAAGCATAAAGCCTGGAAAGGCCACCATTGAATATTTGACGAGGATCCAAGCTTCGACACGTTTTTGGGGTATATGTCTATCTAAATGTTTTAACTAACTAAATCCAATATTGGCGCCATTCTTCACCCCCTATTTGTTTGCTTGCACTCTCTCTCTCCCTCTCCACTGTATCGTGGCAAATCATGCAGGTGGATTGCTGTTAAGTATTTTGGCCACTACATCTACTGTTCTGGATCATTATTTACGCCGCATCAATGAGGGATTTGCAATAGGGTTTACATCTGTTCTGATCATTGTAAGTGTACTACTGTCATGTCTTGGTTTTCTAATTGTATTCCTACCACTCCATCACATTTTACATTTTTTCCTAGGGACGTGATGATGTGTTTTGTCTAGTATGATCCATTAAATGTTGAATTGCCTGTTTTTTGTTTTTTATACATACCTCCATACAGGAATTAGATTGGTTGAGTTATATTATGCAAGCCCAACTCTTCTGTTTCCATGTAAAACAACTTTTCCCCCTGGCTAGCTAAAGTAAAGCAGTTTATGGATAATGTTTTGAGCATCATTCTAGAGTTTAATTGCTCGTGAATTCCTAAAATTTTGGAAAATTTAAATAATAAGTGATTTAAGTTTTGTTTTTACGAACCAATTTCGGCATATACAGTCATGATTTGCATGACTAGGGAATGTAGTTGTAGTTATGTAACCTTTTGAATATTTGCATATGCATACACCAAGTGTGAGTGCTCACACACACACTGTGCAATGCACATCATTCTTAGCATGGAAAATTTCAAAGCTTTGACCTAATTGCTGAGAATAAAAAGGAATGTGGTTTTATTTATATAAAATTTAAATAAAACTCCCGATGTAATACATGTTCTGTCGAGGAACCAATGGTGTGCTTCGAGAAAAAGAGATGTCTTCAGCTTCTAAGAAATGTGAATATGATGAATTTTGTTCCTCGTGTGTAATAAGTATGCACTATCTATGTCTTGCTGTGTCATACCATCCTTGAGTAGTTTGTGCAATAGGATGGTCTATCAGGCAGAAAATTTGTGTTTATAATGATTTCATCTGTGCATTGTGGAGCTGAACTTGGAGACCAAGCTGGTGCTCAGCTATTTTTCTCCCCATCTTTTTTGCCCTGATGGTTGGGTACATATTTTTTTGGTGAATTTTAATCATTTCGGCAATCTAATTGCAGTTCCTAGTTGATTTTCAAACCTAATCACTAGCATACCTTCCTTGAGCAACTGATTTTCTCCCATCAACTGCCACCCTACCAAACCAGCGTTGTTGTCTAACTTGAGCAACTCTATAAATTTTATTTCAAATGCTTCCCTAGTCACGGTGTGGTACAAAGAGCCACCTCACCTATCATGTCAATCTGATAGTTTTGCACCTTGAGTTACAGTTTGTATGATATAGAAAATAGATTTATGCACTCCCAAGGTCCTGGAACAAAGGTAGATCATATTTTCTGCCTGGAATTTAGGTTGGACAAATTTTGTTTTCGTAATATATACCTTCCTTCTTCAACCCCACCCCATTCAAGAAAAAAAAGGAGAAAAGAATGAATCAGATGTCAAGTTACAGAAGAATCATCAGTACCACTTCATATCATTTCTACTTTACTGTAATAATCTTGAGTTTTGACTTTTTTGTGGTACAGGTGGGTTCCATCATTGAATTGAGAAGATCATATCAAGCTTATAACGTGATGCCAAGTTTAAGCAAAGCTTTAAGGCGATATGGTGTATAACATCTGATGAGAGAGCACGGTTTGTTTTCTTTATGGTGATTTCACTTCTAACAGTATAAGGGTGTAATTAGGTATATTTTCTGATGCATGCTTCTCCTAATCGATTTTTGCATTATGTTGTTTTCAGGAATTCTCAGTTGGACTAATTGTTTCGTTGTTGTCAAGATGTCTCCTAAAAACTAAAATATGGTCCTCTTGACATCAGGATCTCGTTTCTCAGCAAGAGCTTGAGATTTAGGGGAGTGCAATTATAGCCACTACAAACATAATGCTATATTAGTCCATTCTATCGGTGCAAAATCATGTTTAATAGCCAGTACAAAGAGAGATTTTGTTTCATAATCAGCAATTAGGGAGTGCGGATTGTTATTACACAAGCTGATGTTCTACTAATAACCAATTTTGAAATAGTGGAATCCCCCTTAGAAACTGCAAAGTGATGTAGTTAGAGTGTGCGGCAGGTGTTATTGTTGCAGAAGCCTGTCATTTGGCGCTATTTTTGTTTGGTTATGACCCGAGCAATCATCCATAAAAGACATGGCTTCATGGCCAGTAGTGGCATCAATCAGAGCCCGAAGAAGATATTAGACATAGTAGTTCTTTAGTGTCTGATTGCACTAAGTTTATATTACCAGATCATTTGGATGAGATGATTCACCATTGTTCTGTGATGGCATTCCAGAAAGAAAACTCAACCAATAACGGATCATCAACCATTAATGAGGGATGAATATATTTGTATACAATGGGCATTCTTTGTAGATGATTTGTTAAGAAAATAATTGAATAGTAAATATATTGGAGGGGATTTTACTCCAATATATATAATAGATTCAACTTGAAAATTCATAAGAGATGATGAAAAGTGTATTATTTGAATCTTCAAATGAATTAGAAAAATCATTCATGATTTTATATTGAATCAATTTGTATTCTTTTTTTTATTTAAGAAAAACACATAATATTACCCCCTATATGAAAAATAGGGTATACTTTACTTTGGGAGGAAATTTTTTTGGTTGATTTTTTCAGGAAAGAAGACAAATAAAAAGGTTTTGGGATTTACTAGGTAAAAAATTACGTAGCGTAAATATTGATATTTTACTCTTTGACAAATCATATCAAGTGGAATAATTATATAAAAATTGGTCTTTGTGGATGATCCACAATTGCTTTGCGCTTTTCTTCTTTCTTCTCGGGCTTAGTTCCCGAGGTGAGGAGATCAGGTTTTGTTCCAATTCCACTCCAAAGAAAGGAAGAAATAGAGAGAAAAAAAAATAGTTGAGGGGTATATTTCATAAATAGTAAATATAATTCTCTTGAGGCTAATCACCCTTATTTTCCATGAACATGCTTTATCTCAGGTAGGAGTGTTAAACGTGTCGGGTTAAATAATTACGTGTTGGATTAAACGGGTGACGAGTGAAAAATATATAAACTCATATACGACACATTTAATAAATGGATAAAAAATCTCAACATGAACACGACCCGTTTAATAAACAAGTAACACGACACGACTTGTTTAACTCGTTTAATTTTAAAAAAATTATATCAACAAATTTTAATACTTCACTTTTTGTAATAACAATTGTATTTACTTCAAAAAAAATAAATTTTTAGCCAAATATCACAAAAATAAGACTTAAAGGCTTAAAAAAAAAAGCAAGAGATCATTGCTTTTTATAGGCAATCAGCCCTCCCCATCTCTCCTTATTTTTTAATGTGGGGCAAAAATAAAATGCATTAGTTTGCCTTTGTCTCTGAAGTGCTTCGTATCTCATCTCATTTGTCTTTGAACTACTAACTTACCTTTTTTTTTATTGATTTCTTTACTTCTTCTTTTCTTGTTAATTTTTTAAAATAATTATTAATTTATTATTATATTAATTTTATTTAAACGGATAAACATGTGATAAATGGTTTGACAGCTCTTACCCGGACACGATCCGTTTATTAACTTTGTTTGACGTGTCAACCTGTTTATTACTCAAACCCGTTAAAATCTCATCCAAACTTACTTAATTCGTATCGATTAATCGTGTCGTATTAGATTTTGATAATCCTAATCTCAGCACATGCCACAGTGGCTGCCTCAAACTAAAGAATGTAGATGACGCAAATTTAAACACTCCGAAGTGTAAAAAAGAACAGCAAGTATAGCTTAGTTCTAGTTAATGTCGTACTTCACAAATAGCAGATAGCTTAGTTCTAGTTAGCCTATCCTCCTCGACATATTTGTTCCAGTTTATGATGCCACTATTCTTGTCCCCAAACATGATCTTCCCGGCCTTCTGATTTCAAATCGCCATCGCAGACTTCCTCTCTCTCTCTCTCTCTCTCTCTCTCTCTTTATTGCAAAGCCAGCTTGAAGATTTGCAGACGATGGAAGGAGAAGGAAAATCGGAGATGGAATACACGGACATCGATACTTCCGCAGATTCTATAGACAGTTCTGTGATATTCCACGTCGTCACGGACATCCTAGGGTTCGTACTCTACATGCACCAGCAAATCCCTTCGTAAGTCATTTTTATGAAATTTGTAAATTTTTCCAAGTATTTTCCGTTACGATAAATGCATATCGTGTGCAATTAAATTCGATCAAACTATACGGTCTGACTTGGTTCAATACGAGTGGTTTGTGCTCAAAGTCTGCTCAACGGCCAAGTATAGCTGCCAAAAAGATAATCGATTACTTTCTACTTTGAATCTCCCAATGAAACTAGATCTTCTGGTTAAATAAGATTAGTATAGAGTTGTATGATTTGAGGTCCTGAATTTGTTGATGTTCGTTTGCTAATGGTCTATGCATCATTTATTTGTTTGTTATTAGCAGCATCTTGCAGGATTTGAGTCTTGAATATGAATCACTGCGAGCAGAGTATAAGGATTTGGTATGTTAACCAAGTGAAGGTACTAGTAGCTTTTGATTATAGCATTTGGGTGTTAATTTTGGCAAAGTAAGGATTTTTGGTTTTAGGACACAGTTCTTGCACAATCAGAAGTAAAGGTGTCCATAAGGCGAGAACATGTTGGAAGAAAGAGAGAGGTCAAACAAGGGATAAGAAGACTTGACAATTTGATGAATTCGGTTTCTAGTCTCAGAACTGCTCTTCAGGTTACGATAAGTGAAGTTCCACATATCGAGCAAGCTATGTTGGTCCTTGGAGCCAGTCCTTTACGGCCTCAACAAGTTTATGAGTTGTTCTTTTCCCATGGAAGGGTTGTTCTTGGAGGCACTTGTGATTTTACGAAGAACAAAGCAACAGAAGGGCTTTCAAGAAAGGTCTCTCACCTAACTTTAGTTCTTGATTAGATTGCATATCCATTGGCACGTGTAATTTTTGTTTTGGAACAGGCTATTCGAGCACTGATCTCAAAGGGTGCAGGATCTGATTCTTATGCCGGTAACTGAATAGGCATTTTTCTTACTCTAGAGGTAGTTTAGCAACTGAGATTGCAGCAATTTGAAAGCCTGTTTTGATAGTGTGTATTGATGATGCCTTTAGGCCCTACCAAGTTGTTCCTATTGGTTAAAGCTCCCTCTTCTTTCAATCTGCCTCTGCATTTTCTTCCCAAGCGGGACTTCAGATACAGCAAAAAGGTAACATTTGATATAGTTGTGCAGGCATCCATGCACATCATTAGACTAATTCCGTGATTGAGATTTGCATTGGTTGATTCTCACTGTTTTGATATCTTTTATCCAATCTAAGATTGTATGGCAGTCATATTGATCAGTGGTAGTGTATCATTCAGGTTGAACATTGCATGAACTTGGGTTTGGAGTGTCTGCATGTTGTAGTTTTGAAGTGATTCCTCAGTTGAGATCTTCTGTTTGAGGGTCCCATGCTGCCTCATCATTTGTTATCTGCACTTTTGTTTTTGCTGTGTTTGTGTAAACAATCCGTAATATCATTTTGAGCATCCTATTGGATAGGAATGTTCACATGGGCAAAATTTATCCATGAACTAGTGTGATTTCTTTGTTCAATTCTTGCATTTCTTTTATCTGATTCCGATTTATAATTGGGGGCTTCCTTATAAACTCCCCTAATCACTATTCGAAAGCATTCTGTGTTCCATGCTCTCCTTCAGGGGCAGAATGGAAAGACTGGAGGTGAACACATGGTTCACTTTTCTCTGTATATGCCCAAAAGGACTGCATTTTACCTTCATTTCATTTTCTGTGGCAGGTAGTGCCTTTCAGATTACGATTCAAGTGCCGAACCCAAGATCCAGAATTGGGCACTCAACATTCTGAATCTCAATCTCTGACCTCTATCCATCCGAGGGATTCTACTTCGAACGATTTGATGTGGTATCAAAATTTTTAAGTCCTAAAGTAATGGTATCTTATCTGTCATTTTTTTGTTGCATAGTGACGAATAGTATTCTGCTTGTTTCTTTTTGACATTGGATTTATCATTAGTTGCTCATCTGATATCTGTTCCCTTTCCCAGGTTTCAATGTAGGCATATAATCAAGGGCTTCGCTTGCAGGACATCACCAACAGAAGAGTGACAAGTTCTCTTACAATCTTCAGGTTCTGACATAGACAAGTTTGTCATATTGTTTGATACCATAGTGCAGTTTTATTAGCGTTGTCACTTATTGCATTCATCTACAACGACTGTCCTACTTCATCTCAACCCGTTTTCTGCGTTCTCTGATTAGCTTTAATTCTTTGTTTTATCACTTTGGCCTTGATATATTTGATCTCCAATGAGTGAAGCATCCCGGATCGTTGCATGGTAATGGCTGTTTTCCTTCTGTTCGGAGTGTTGTAGCACTCGTTTTATCATGAACTTAATTAGTTTCCATCTCCTGAGAACACAAGTGTAGTCACATTTTCTATAGCCGTTTCTTATTTTCATTCATATTGGCAGCTTCTAGTTCCATTACATCACCCTTCTGTACATAGCGTACAGCAAATAGAAGTGTCAGAGTCAGAGGGCCACCCCGACCAGACAAAGGGTAATTTCTCTTCCTTGACATGACCGGTAACAAAAGCAGTGATCAGATTGGTGAAGTCAAATAATAAAATTATTTGAATTTAATTTGTTTACCCAATTTTCTGTATTCTTATTGCTAATAAATGACACGGATGAATTAGATAAACAAATTATGTAGTAATAGCACTACTCGAATGGAGATAAAAAACCAGTTTCGAGGGGGTGAAAACCTCTTGTGATTCAATTCATATGGTCATGCCTAACTTTATCTATATTTATTCATGTTATTAATTTCATATTTAATGATTTATGATACTCATTTTTGTAAGACTATGTTTCTATTCACCCATTTAGACATAAGTAAGGGAAAACAGGCAAAGGATATGGGTATTGGGTCAAGTCCAGCTTTGTTGATTACAGTGAATCTGAGTGGGTGGAAATATATCCTTTGCCTGTTTTTGGCCTATTCTGTCGGACATCTAAACTGAAAATGTAAAACTTATGCATCTTTTGATAACTTTTTATTAGTTAAAATTGTTTCAAAATTTTAATATATTATTATTATTATTATTATTATTATTACTACTACTAATAAATGTTAGCATTTACGAAATTTTGTTGATTTCCTATTTTATCCCTAAATATTATATAATAAAGTCAATTATACCCACATATCTACTTTCATCTAATTTTTATTTTTTACTCCTACTTGCATGTTCAAAAAAAAAAAAAAAACTCCTATTTGATTTTCAACTTGTTTTGGACTCTTTTATAAGGACTTTTGAACTCTTTTATTAAGAATACAGTTATATCCAATTTGCTACCATATGAAGAAATAAAGTTATGATAAATTATTGTACACATGTAGTTATCAAATTGAATTTCACGATCAAATATTTGTTATATTTTATGTTTTAGTATGCAATAATATAATAATATTATTATAAGCGATCTAATTAATCTATTTAACAAAATAAAAATTAATAATTCTATAATATAATTAAATGTGTAAATACCTAATAAAATTAGAAAGATATCTAAATAAATAATAGATTAGGTAATCAAATAACTATAGGATAAATTAATAATTAAAATATGAATTAATAATTAGACACCTAATTTATTATTCAATTTAATTACACATAATTTATATCTTATATAAAAAATATTATTTAACTTTATTTATGTGCAACGCAAGTCGTTCATTACTAATTTCATTAAAAGGGAGAAGGACATAGAATAAGACTTTCTTCAATATATATATATATCTATATAATAAAATAGTTTACAATTTAAATTTCAAAAGATAAACAAAATGAATTTTATTTTTTGCGGTTCAGATCGTTTTAAATTTTATTTTAAAGTTAATCTAATGACTAATATTAATACTCTAAATTTAATAGGAAAAATAAGATTCTAAATGTGTGTTTAGAGTGACTTTTTAAAAGTATTTATATAAATTATTTCTCTTAAATACTTAAAAAAAAAAATAGTGTTTGAAATTGTTCTACTACCGTCACTGCCACCGCCACCACCGCCTTCACCACCACCACTGCTACCACCACTATCACTGTCGCTGCAACTGCCACTGACACTGCCATCACCACCACTGCCATCGCCGCTGCCACCACTGTCATTGTCATCCACCACAACTATTATCGTCTTCTATCACCACCACTATCGCCTACAATCTCTCACCCCCACTACAATTAATGTTTAAATTTATTGATCTTTTCTCTATATTTGTGATTTGATTTTGGATATGAATACAAATATGTTTATTATTTATTATTTTTTTATTACTTTGTACCTTTAGACACAGACAATAGTGCATATATATATTGCAAAAAATTGAAAACAAAAGTATTCATCTTAGTGTATAAAAATGAGTTTGCATGTGTATTCGTGTACGATTAAGATTGGAGCAAGGGAACAAAGACAGACAGAGAAAAAAAAAATCACAAAACAAAAATGTAAAAAGAACCAAAATTTTATTTAAAAAAAGACTACAAAACAAGAGCCACTTTCTCACATAAAATAAGCACTAATGTACTTTTCAGTGATACAAACAAACAGATCAAAAAACAGAAAACATAAGACATTGGCCCATGATATCTTCATCTTCACCCTTCCGAAGAAGAGGGATAACAACCTTGTATAAGTATTGGTAGACCCATTAAAAAATGAGATAAAAAATAAAGCCTATATGATGTTTTTAAATGAATAAAAGTGAGATAAAAAAATATAATTATTTCTGTTTTACGTCATTTAGTTCTTGTTTTTACTCTATTTTTTGGTTAGTCTAGCATTTCTGCTCTATAAGTTGGCCAAATACATTCTAAAGTTCTAACTTTTAGAGACTATTCTGGGGATGATCAAACTGATACTTTTTTATTTGATGGAGTTTAATGCAGGGGTGGCCTAAGATATTTTGGGGCATAAAGCGAAAACAATAAATTGAGTTTTTTTTTTTAATTTGAGAGGAGGTAGCTATGCTTGAATCATCAATCTTAGGGTCAGTCCATTTGGGCAAAACCACTTTGGTACTCAAAGCTTGATTTTAATTTTTAATTTTTAATATTAATATCAATTTTTTTTAAAATAAAAATATTAATTAAATTTTTATATTTAAACTTTTGTTATTATAGTTGAACTTGACTTTGAAGGAGAGAGAGAGAGAGAGAGAGAGAGAGAGAGAGAGAGATGATTAAAAAATTATTATGGTAAATTTTAACTTGGCTTTTTTTTAGGGTTAAGACTTAAAACTTGATTTTTAATAGCTTTAGTTTACTATTAGCTATCTTGTTTTTATAATTAATTAGGCTAGAGTTTCTTCTTTGGTGTGTAAACTAATTTTAGTTTTACCAAATTTTTAGTATAAAAAAAAGTCTTTCGTATTTTGGAAAAGGAAAATGCTACATAACTTAAATGAAACTTAAAAATTAAAACTCAAATAAATATCATTTTTTGGATGAGTGTGAGATGAGTGGGTACCACTGAAAAAATTGATAGAATTCACTCATCTAAGCGATGATATGCATTTGAATTGTAACTTTTTGGATTTCATTTGGGTTTTGTAGCATTACTCTTTGAAAAAACTTACATGTGGTCCCTGTGTTGGTACGAACAATAAAAGGTGTGACAATTATTGTGTTTTCATTATTTATTTTGCCTTCATCACATGAATTTTAACCTAACGATCTGTGTTCCTTCACTACAAAATTGGAATCAAACTTTTTCATATTTTTCTTCAAAATCGTTGAATTTGCGTGCCCCTTGACATACTTTATGATCTAAATCAGAGTTTTACCGTTCACGTTGGGTAATGGAATCGCATTCGAAGTACAGTTGTCTTCGGAATCTATTACCAAAATACAGTCATTTTCAAATAAAAATACTAATCTACTGCACTTTTAAACTTATTTATTGATTTACTACAATTCTTGAAAGCGGAATTGTTATTCCGCTTTCAACATAATTCTGCTTTCACCGTGTGATACAACAAAAAGGAAAAAGAAATAGTTTTGTAAGCATTAAAAGCGTTCTTGTTGATTTTGCTTTCATGGTGAAAATAGAATTATTGATTCCGCTTTTAAAACTGCAGTAGATTGATAAATAAATTTAAAAGTGCGATAAATTGATATTTTTGTCTGAAAAAGCTAATATTTTGGTATTAGATTCGTCATCTTCAACTGTGTTCGCTGAACATTTAATATTGTGAATGATTTCACTCTCGAGGAAGAGACAAAATTACGAAAGGAGTATGAATGGACGTTTGAAGGAATATAGTAAGATTAATTTTGCTTATACTAAACTTAATTTATGGTTTGAATATACTGGAGTAATTTTTAGGGGTTGTGATTGAGTGTTATGGTTTCTGAGCCCTTGAATTTAAAGGTTTGATAATAGGTGGGTAGTTTTTAGGATTTTTTATTTTTTATTTTTTTTGCTTCATGATATTGAAATTAGGTCATGTTAAGGTGTATTTGACGATTTTATTTTAGTGTACCTATTTGAAGATCTTTATTTTACTTATCTGACGTGCTATATATATTTTTAATGTAAATGTCTAATGATTTGTATTTTTGAAAAAAAAGATAGTCATTGTGCCGGCCTGGTTGAAGGCGAATGAGTATCCATACGAGCTGCATTTTAGATACATGGCTGAACCGAAGTCACAATGATTGTAGGGAGAATTACGATCCTTTGAATTTTGTTTTGAAGTATTAAATATAGACTTCCTAAGGTTTATATGCGTGTAATATTTAGACTCTTGCTACAAATATATCCGTTAATAAATTATACTTAGACATTTTGAAGTTTGTAAGTATATAATAATTAGATCAATTAAATTTAAAATATTATACTTAGACAAAAAATACTCCAATAAAAGTTAAAATATTAAATATTTTAAATTTTATAATCAAAATTCATATTTTATTGTATTATTTATTGAAATAAAATAAAAAATAAAATTTTAATTTTTTCTTAAAAAATTATAATTAATATACAATTATAATATTTATTGAAATAAAACTAAAAAAAAATCAAGCAAGGGATTTAAAAATCGTAAAATTTATGTTCTATTATGTCATTTATTGAAATAAAATCAAAAATAAAAATTTAGATTTTTTTTTAAAAAAAATCATAGTTAGTATATAATTATATTATCTATTAGAATAAAACTAAAAAATTAAACAATTTGTCAAATTGTAATGAACATAATATCTTTTAACTTTATTTGGGATAGTTTAGTATTTTAATTTGACAGTTTAGACTATCAAATTAAATTCTAATAGACAATATAATTGTATATTAATTAAGATTTTTTTTAAAAAAAATTAAAATTTTATTTTAGATTTTATTTTAATAAATGATACAAGATAACATGAATTTTAATTATAAAATTTAAAATATTTAATATTTTATCTTTGATTGAAGTATTTTTTGTCTAAGTTTAACATTTTTAACTTAAGGGGTTTAAGTAATATATGTTTATAAACTTTAACGGATTTGATTATAATTTATTAACTGATATTTTTACAAGGGGTCTAAGTATTATACATATACAAATTTCAGGGAATCTATATGTAATATTTTAAATATTAGGGAATCTGAATAATTAAGTGACAAATCTAAAAAAAAATTATAATTTTTTCATGTTTTTATGACGACACATGAAATACACACATCTGGACGGAAGTCAGTTTTTTTTTTTGTCAGAAAATAAAACTTTCATTAATCAAAGTCAAAACTAAAACATCCAGAGACTTCCACCATCCTACGCCGTCTCTTGATTCCTTGTAAATGAGAGTGATTAGTTGCAATGGCATGTTATGTAGCCATTGACCTGGTAGTGTTCCACCTCGAGCCTTGGATACCACTAGATGTGCAGCTATTAGGGTGTCCACCATATCTTGCGGGTATAAAATATAGTTTTTCGTCTTCCTATCTGATACTTTGCGAAAGAATTTTTTCTTACTCAACCCTACCTGATCAAGTGTGGTATTTTTATCCGACTTCCTACCTGATTAATTGGGTAGGAAGTCGTGAAAATACTTTTGTAATTATTAATTTTTGGATCATTTTAATAATTTAATTAAATAATATGCACCAATTTAATAACACAATAAATCAATAACACTAAAACCTAAAACAACAATTATAATAAAACACAAGAGAGCATGAACGTCAATCCATCATAATTGTTACACAAATACAATAACAATTATTTTAAGTTTAAACTATATAAAATACATTAAAATTATAACCGTTCCAATAGATTACTAGTTCACCATAAATTATGTAATCTACACAAAAAAATAAGTCCATGTTTTAGCAACTCAAACATTCATAACAATGTTAATGTTATAATATAAATTATACTACACAAATATTCTTATAATTACTAAAAAAAATATAAAAAATTTTAAATATATTTTTTGTGGATAGGGTAGGGTAGAAATGCGAAAATTGATGGGTATTTTGTATTACTATCCGATTTAATCGAAAAACCAAAAACTCTTTCGTATTTCTACTTGATTTTTACGACTAACTATTTAATAGGATAAGATAGAAAATAACGACTAATCAGAAATTTGAACACCCCTAACACCCAGATCTCCAAACGAATTCAAAGCTGATTCTAGGAATTTGATTGGCATACGGCCTAATATCCCTCAAAATAGTTTCAATCTCACTTACAGTCCCATCGGGCCCCTTGGTAATGGCATCAATTAGAGTCGCAGAGTCAGATTCAACAATGACAAAAGTCATTGATTAGATTGACTTAACACAATGTTGAAGTTTGTATAACGGGCTTGTTTTGAACTGATTTTTTCGGGTGAAAAGTTATGATTTAAAAAAATTAGTAAAAAAAGTCTTATAAATTTTTGGGGTGTCCTTTAAAAAATTAGAAAAATCTGTTTGAAGTAATTTTCTAATTTTTTTGGCTTTTTTTGTGTCAATAAAAAAGTATTATATGTATGTATTGATTATGCATAATAATTCTCAAAATATGAATTTCAAATTTTTTTTGAATTATTAATAATATTTTATTAATTCACGACAAAACTCAAAAATAGGAAAAATAACCCATAAAATTAACTTCTTGAATCACCTTAAATAAGTTTTTTTGGGTCCAAAAAATTACTGTATTAGCTAATCCAAAAGCTAAGATCCAAACAAACCACACTTATTTTACTTTAAAACCAATAAAAAATCAACCTATTTCAACTAGCTCCAAAAATGCTCAATATAATATGCATATTATAATTAATAGGCCAAAATAATAATCATAGTAAACTTCGAAGGTAAAACGCATAATTAATCATGTTTTTATTGGCAAACTCCCCTACAACTTATATTCAGCAGTTAAGTCGAGAATTATGTTTGTATTGCATTGTTTGCTAGAATACTTGGCCTAGCTATTGTCATCTTACACTTGGTCTTGAATATGATACCTACTTAGTTTATGACTAATCATCACATTGATCATCCACTACCGATCACACAATTCTATAAAAATTTGGTTCTACATAAATAAATTTGAGATTTTTTCTAATATACTTTCTCTCAAATTTATTTAAGCGTAAGTCATTCACCATGAATAGTTTGAGAACTACCTTTTACCAGCGGTTCTTATTTGTATTCACGATAAATGATTTATTCTTAAATAAACTTATAAGAAAGTATTACGGAGAAATCCCACTTCCTAATATAAGTAGGAGTCAGTTTTGGGGTATTATTTGGTGAATTGCCCTCTTTACCTCCATGATAGTAGCTTTCTTGCCATTTATATTCTCCTTAACCTGAAAAAAAAAAAAAATTATCAAGATCTAAACAACACATCTTATATTTGTTATTGGACGGCCAAGATCGAAAATATCATACCTTAGCTCTCAATTCTGCAACAAAGACCCCATTATTTAACGATGATTGGACGGTCACGATCTCCACCCGGAGCTCCCTCATCGACTGCATCACATCCAATAACAAGCCCTCCCTGTACGGACATTGAAGCTCTACCAATGCATCTCTCTCAATTATAGACACTTCCACTTGCACCGCCTCTCCGGCCACCACCGTCTGCGTCAGCGAATCCACCACCTTCGACTTCGCTCCACCACTCCCCTCCACTATCCTCATTTTCCTCTTATCCGAACCTGGGACCACCATAGCCCTATCAACCACCGTGACCCCACTTCTCTGCTCTCTCAAACTACCCTTTGACTTTTGTGGGCCCACCATTCTGGACCGTTGATCAATCTCCATCTGATGGGTCTTTGCCTCGAGATCCTGAATTTTCTTACGCAGTTGCTTCACGTACTCTATGGTGTCTCCAAGAATTGAGGCCTTGTCCATTTTAGTCACGAACGGCACGAGAGACCTCAATATGATGAACCGTTCATTGAGCTTCTCTCTACGACGTCGTTCGGCAAGAACATGGTTGGCACTGAGCTCTTCTTGAGGCGTTCCTTTTCGAAACCGGGACGCAGAGTCGGCAATGATGTCGCGAGACTTTGGAGAGAGTTCTTCCTGGTGCTTGGTGTGGAGGTAGGGGACGCTGAACAGTACGTATTTGAGGAGGCACTGAGAAAAGGCTTTGACAGGGACTTTAGGGTGGCGGTGGTGGTCGGGAGGGGTGGTGGACCACTTGGTGAAGGAAGATAGGATGGAGTACATGGTGGCGTAGGCGGTGGAGGATGGGTCAGACCACCGGGTGGATTGGTGTTGAAGGATGGTTGAGACAGTTTGAGAGTAGTGGGTGTCCTCCTGCGTCAATTCTTCTAATGCAAGCCCTCCTCCTGTGCAAAAATCCATGAAAGAAAGAAAGAAAGAATAAGAGCAAGAGCAAGAGCAAGAGCAATCGCTAGTTTTCCATTCTAATTTGTTAACTTAAATTAATCATTAGTATTAAATTTAAAATAGACTCCAATATTAGTTGGGGGGCTATCTAAAACTCAATAATTATTATAATATATTAGATTAATAAATTAAATTCAAATAATATCATTTGATGATACCTGAAAAGAATTTTAACTAATTGTGAGCTCAGGAGGTGAGGTCAGACAAGGAGGTTAGATATGACATCCAAATCTCAAAGGTCTAGACCTCGGTCTCCCTTCGGAGATTGCAATAA
Source organism: Ilex paraguariensis (assembly GCA_963454935.2). Taxonomy (NCBI): domain Eukaryota; kingdom Viridiplantae; phylum Streptophyta; class Magnoliopsida; order Aquifoliales; family Aquifoliaceae; genus Ilex; species Ilex paraguariensis. The sequence continues at coordinate 503,917 of CAUOFW020002092.1, read as the reverse complement.
AGGAGACGAGAGGGAAACAACTGGCTAACAGAACGCATCCCCAAAGAAATAGAAAACTATAATCAAAGCACCAAACTCTCAACAAACCAAGATCATCTCTCAAAATTAGGGGAAATCCAGCCAAGATCTCGCCGGAGATCCTGTAGAGATAGAGATTGAAGCTAGAAATACAGTACAACACCTTCGATGCAGGGTGTGTGACCCTGGTAGAACTAAAAACATTTTGTAAATTTCGCAAGTCATTAATATAAATCAAAGGAGCGAGAGACTCCATTAAAAAGTGGATTAGTCGAACTCCCGAACTGGTGAGCCACTATAATTTCACTGTGTGAACCATTCCCTAATAACCCTATCGTAATTCCATCGAACCTAGTAGTCTAGGCAAAACCCAATACAAACATCACTCATTTTGCTCTCTCACGTTTGTTACACTATCAGTTTGGCGCTGTTTGTGGGAAACGATTGTTCATGTTACAAATACGTTGATTCTTCAGTGATTGATGGTCTCAACGTGCAGCATGAGCAGAAATCAGATGAATCCCCCGTGGATCCATACCAACAAGAAGCCACAGGCGACGGGCAATACAAAAACCTTCAAGAATTCGTCCCCACTGCTGAAATCGATCCCCCAACAAATAATGAATTAGAGGCTCTTCGCCTAGTAAACCAGCGTCTACTTCGACAGAACAAAGAGCTCTTAAAATTCTTGCAAGGTCCTTAGCAAACCAAAATAGCCCAAGGAGGTCCTCCGTAGGGAGAGCATCGACACCTCGACCCTCTTAAAGAAGTCAACGAAGTGGGTGAGAATAGTCACGCCCCTTCTGCCTCTTAGAAATGGTGAGAATGAAGAGGGACAAAGTCAGAACGAAGGGATTGAGAACAATGATTTTCTCCCTTTCCAGCGAGAAAGAAGAGAGCAATACTTAAAGTAGCGCTTCTGTGATATCCAGTAGGAGCTCAGTCACATGAAGGAAGTCATAAGGGTAAGACCTTAATGACAATGGATACGTTGGTACAGCAAACCGAGTCCCTATTCATTGTTGGGGTGTTGCATTTTTTCCTCCTTGCAAAGTTCAAAATGTCTCAGATAGAGACATTGGATGGGACTAAAGATCCCATAGACTACCTCAACACCTACAAAAATCAGATGGAGTTGCATGGATATTAGGACCCTGTGTGATGCCAAGCCTTCACTATCACGCTAAAAGGCTCAGCCCTAGCCTGGTTCAATAGACTTCCTTCAGCATTGATCTCTTCCTTCAAGGAGCTCTCCATGTCCTTCGTGTCTCATTTCATAGGAGCTTGGACTTACTGAAAGTCGAGTTACCACCTGTTGAATGTGAAATATGGACCCAACGAAAACCTACAATCTTATGTCCAAAGGTTCAACTCAAAATCCCTGAAGGTAGATGTTCCAGATGAGAAGTTCGTTATCACTGCTTTCATTGCTAGGTTAGGAGTGCAGTAAAAAGATCTGATGTTTTTCATATCAAAGAACCCGCAAGCAAGCATGGTAGAGTTGTTGGCTAAAGTAGAAAAGTATACTAATGGCGAGGAAACCTTTCTCTCAAAGGTAGGGAACTCCTCCTCATAGAAGGAAAAGGTGAAGGAAGAAAAGAAGAGGGATCGAAGTCCCAAGAAAGAAAGGGGACGGGATAGGCCTCCAAGAAGAGACAGGGATCGCTCCCCCAAAAGAAGGGGAGATGTCAGAGATTGCTAAGGTCCTCCACAGCCAGAGTTACAACTGAGGTACGCACCTCGATAGCTCATTCCTCTTACCACAACGATATCATAGATCCTATGTGAGGTATAGAATGAGAAGTTCCTCAGATAGCCACCGCAGATGAAGACGGATCCAACAAAGAGAGATCCTACCAAGTACTGTGAATACCACAGAGACCATGATCACCACACCGATGATTGCATTCAGCTAAAGAAAGAGATTGAATTCCTGATCCAACAAGGGCAACTGAGACATTTTGTGGCCAATGATAATCAAAATCGAGCTCAACCACCTCTAGCACCTCAACAACAAGCACCTGCGCAACATTAGCAATCTCTAGGAGAGATCAGAGTGATATCTGGAGGATTAACAGGAGGTGGAGAATCTAGTTTAGCTAGAAAAGCTCATTTGTGCAGAATCAGGACTGATGAGGTGCTAGACGTGCAAACCGTGTCCAAGGCACCACGGCTGAGCGTAGTTTATCACTTTCTCGAATTCAGACCTAGAGGGTTGCCAACATCCTCATAATGATCCCTTGGTGGTAAGAGTCGTCGTCGTCACCAACAAAACTGTCCATTGAGTTTTAATTGACAATGGGAGCTCTACGGACATCATCTTTGCGCCAGCATTTGACAAGATGGGTATAGGCAAGAAAAAGCTCAAGCCAGTAAGCACCCATTTGTTAAGATTCTCAGGAGAGAGGGTGCTCCCCCCCAGGGTTAATACAACTCATGCTTACAATGGGGGACTCTCCTTGTCAGGCCTTCACTACTGTGAAGTTCTTGGTAGTTAATGCACCTTCGGTGTACAATATGCTGTTTGGGAGACCTTCCCTCAATGCAATGAGGGCTATACCTTTTGCTTATCACTTGGTTATGAAGTTTCCTACGAAAAATGGGGTTGGTGTGGTCTAAGGAGACCAGCGTGTGGCACGGGAGTGCTACATGACGTCTATCAAGAGAAAAGAAGTCAAAAATATTCAACTGGATGAGCTCGACATAAGAAACGGGTTGGACACTAAACCAATGCCATCGGAAGAGTTGGAACCAGTTCAGCTTGACGAAAAACCAGAACACCTTGTCTACGTAGGGACCAAGCCGAGTAAAGGGATTAAAGACCTTCTCATTCAATTCCTGAAGGAAAATATATAAGTGTTTGCCTGGAAGCAAGAAGACATGGAGGGCATCGACCCTTCAGTTATCACACACAAGCTCAGTGTGAATCCACCTGCAAACCTGTTAAACAAAAGCGAAGAAGTTTTGCCCCAGAATGTCAAAAGGCAATCAACGAGGAAGTCAACAAACTTCTTCATACCAAAGTCATTAGAGAAGTAGACTACCCTACCTGGCTGGCAAACGTGGTCCTTGTCAAGAAAACTAATGGCAAGTGGCGACTTTGTATCGACTTTACAAACCTCAATCGAGCTTGCCCCAAAGACAACTTCCCCTTACAACGGATTGATCTGATCATGGATGCCACTGCTGAACACAAGCTTCTCAGCATTATGGATGTTTTCTCTGGATACAACTAGATCAGGATGGATCCTAGTGATCAGGAGCAAACCTCCTTCGTAACCGAGCAGGGAACATACTGCTACCAAGTCATGCCTTTTGGGCTGAAGAATGCTAGAGCCACTTACCAGTGCCTCGTAAACCAGATGTTCCAGAAGCAAATGGGAATATGCATGGAGGTCTATATCGATGACATATTGGTAAAATTACTAAAGGCAGAGTTTCATATCGGGCATTTAGCAGAATCATTTCAGGTTCTCAAAGAGTACAAGATGAAGCTCAACCCCACCAAATATGCATTTGGAGTATCTATAGAAAAATTTCTGGGATTCATAGTCAACAGTAGAGGAATTGAAGCTAACTCAAAAAAAATTTAAGGCAATAATGGACTTGTAACCACCTTCCAATACCAGAGAAGTCCAGCACCTTATAGGAAGAATTGCAGCCCTGAGCCGCTTTGTATCTAGGTCAAGTGACAAATGTAAGCATTTCTTCCAGACCTTAAAGAAGGCGTTCCAATGGGACACTCGATGTGAATAAGCATTCAAAGCCCTTAAAGATTATCTAAGTTCACCCCTAGTGCTGGTAAGTCTTCTTGAAGGAGAGGTACTCATTCTATACCTTGTTGTCTCAGATTTTTTAACTAGTGCAGCACTAGTAAGGGAGCGAAACAGAGCTCAGCAGCCATTCTACTACTATAGCAGGACTCTGAGGGGAGCAGAGAAAAAGTACCCAAAAATGGAGAAGTTTGTCCTGGCCTTAGTTACAACTGCTAGAAAACTCAGGCTATACTTCCAGGCCTATACTATTGAGGTTCCAACAGATCAACCAATGAAACAAGTGTTGCATAAACCAGAATCTTCGGGGAGATTGGTTAAATAGGTCATTGAGCTTAGCGAGTTCGACATCAAGTACAAGCCGAAAACAACGATCAAAAGACAGATTCTAGCAGACTTCATCGTAAAATTCAAGTCAGAAGCACCTGTGGAGGCGACACCGTTGGTGCCCAACCTCCCTGTGTGAAAGCTTTTAGTAGACGAAGTTGCCAACGCTCAAGGGAGTGGTGCTGGTCTAATTTTGACTTCTCCCGATGGAATAAATGTCGAGTATGCCCTTAGGTTTGGGTTTAAGGCTTCAAACAATGAGACAGAATATGAAGCTATCATAGTTGAACTTAACCTCGCACTCTCAATGGAAGCAGAACAACTTGAGGTCTGTAGTGATTTTTAGTTCATGGTGAAACAGATAGCGGAGTCTTATGAGGCTAAGGGCGAGAAAATGGTCATTTGCCTTAGAAAGGTGTAGAAGTTGATCAAGAAATTCATGCATGTTAAGCTCAGGTATGTCCCTAGGTCTGAGAATTCGTGAGTAGACACGTTGGCAAGGCTAACAACTATCTCACAAGGAAACTTAGATAGATTGATACTAGTGGAGCACCTAGCAGAGCCATCAGTAAGTACTAAGGAAGAAGAAGTGTTCCCTGTTTTGGCCTCACCAAGCTGGATGAACCCCATCAGAGAATATCTTCAGAATGGAACCTTACCAGCAAACTCCAAGGAGGCTGCAAAGCTGAGAATGAGGTCAGTTAGATTCTCTATCTTGTAGGGGGATTTATATAAACGAGGTTTTCTGGCATCTCTCCTTAAATGTGTGGAAGATGAGGACGCTAACTACATACTTAGAGAAATCCATGAAGGAGTCTGTGGTAACCATATCAGAGTTCAGGCTCTGGCAGAAAAAGATTTAAGGCATGGATATTACTAGCCCACCATGCTCAAGGACGCTACAAACCTGGTCAAGAAGTGTAAAGTCTGTCAGCTACACGCTAGTATTACCCATTGTCCACTAGAGCTCCTAACGTCGGTAGTGAGCCCTTGGCCATTCCAGCAATGGGGCTTAGACATTCTTAGTCCCCTCCCCATAAGTGTAGGGCATTGCAAGTTTGCCATCATTGGAGTGGATTACTTCACCAAATGGGCGGAGATGGAGCCCTTGACAATAATTACAGAGCAGAAGGTTCAGAATTTCACGTGAAAGTCCATAATTTACAGGTTTGGGATTCGCGGGGCAATCGTCTCTGACAATGGAAAGCAATTCGACAATCCTAGTTCAAAAAACTCTGTGCTGCGCTAGGGATAAATAATTACTTTCCAGCTCTAGCTCACTCTCAGTCCAACGGACAAGCAAAGGTCACCATCAAACTATAAAGGCAGCTCTAAAGACTAAGCTGAAGGCTCTAAAAGGAAAATGAGTAAAGCACATCCCAGAAGTGTTGTGAGCCTACAAAACAACTGTCAGGTCAGCAACTCAGGAAACACCATTTGCTCTGGCATTTGGAACCGAAGCACCTATGAAAGTAGAAATCCCATCTCCTAAGGCTGAATTCGCAGAGTCAGAACACAATGAAGAATCACTTTTGCTAAACCTTGACCCCTTGGATGAAAAGAGGGACCAAGCTCTGCAGTATATTAAGAGCTACCAGAGGAAGACAGCAAGATACTATGATATGAGGGTCAGACACAGGAGTTTTAAAGTAGGAGATCTAGTACTTAGAAAACTCCTACTTACAAGAAATGACCCCATTCATGAAAAATTGGGCCCTAATTGAGAAGGTCCCTACATCATCTTAAGAGTGGTCAGGCCTGAGAACTACGAGTTACAAACAGAAGAGGGACAAGTCCTACCTCATTCCTGGACGCAGAGCATCTTAAAAGGTTTTTTCAGTAAATTTCTTAGGTAATGAGACTGTTCCCAATAAAGCAATATGTTTTGACTCATCCCTGTGTGACTCTCTGAAGTAGCTAAAAAGCTGACAATGAGCTTTTTAGCTCCATAAAATAACGATGAGCTTTTCAGCTCATAAAAATAACGATGAGCTTTCCAGCTCATAAAAATAACGATGAGCTTTTTAGCTCATAAAATTAAGATAAGCTCCTCAGCTCATAAATATAACGATGAGTTTTTAGCTCATAAAATTAAGATGAGCTCCTCAGCTTATAAAATCAACGATAAACTTTTTTGCTCATAAAATTAAGATGAGCTATTCATCTCATAAAATCAACGATGAACATTTTAGCTCATATAATAAAAGATGAGCTCTTCAGCTCATAAAAGCATGGCGAGCTCATCGACTCAAAAAATTAACGATGAGCTTGTCAACTCATAAACACGCCACGAAACAAAGGATGAACATAACAAATCTACTGTTCATAAGCACAAATATAGAACAAAAAGAAAAGACAAAGGGGTTCTACACTCCCCCAAGTTTCTCCTTTAACTTAATTATTTCCTCCTTTAGCAAAGCATTTGCAGCCCAAAGGCGTACATTCTCCTCCCTCAACTCATCTCTTTCCTTCTCCATCTCCAAAAGCAATTTCAACAATTTTTGCCTAATATAGGAAAATAGAACTGCTCCCAAGAAAGACCTAAACGAGGGAGAAGAGGAACCACTCCTCCTACGCTTTCTGGAAGATGTACCAACGTCCGCATCCTTGTCCTCATCCGAATCGAGAGGGAAGAGGTCAAAAGAGTCTGGGAAAGAAACAAAATCCAGAGTGGCCGCTGCAGCATAGAATAAGACAAAAAAATTCTGATGTCACCAGCTCAGAAAATGGCATAGGCTCAGCATGGACCATTTGTTCAACCTTCATCGTCTCCACCAGGTCCAGATCAGGTGCACCTGCGTGGCAAAAACATAATGAGGACAAGTCATCATAGAATTTAGCCAAAGAAGACACTTAAGACACTTACCTGTATAAGAGTAACTCCCCCAGGATCGAGGGACCCTACACTCTCTGTAGTGCAGCTCAGTGAATTTCCAAGAATCCCCAGAAGGAAAAAAGAAACACCGAGCCCACCCCTCGGGGGAAGAAGGAATGTCAAAGACTAGAGGTTGTAGTTTAAAACGCATCCACCGAAAACGATTAAAGTAGGAAACCTCATCCTCTTCAAGCTCGAAAAAATAAAGAAACTCACCTAATGTAGGAAACTCATTATTGCCCTGTAGTCTCCAGAAGATAAAGAAGTTTATCATAGCACCCCATCCTCTGGGGGAGAGACAAGAAGGGCACAATCCATAATAAGCCAGAATCCACCCAATATAAGAATGGATGGATAGACGAAGGCCCATCTCTAGAGCTCCTTCAAAGAAACAAACCTCCCCTCGAGGAAGGTAATTGCAAGACTCATCAAAGGATGAGACTCGTAGAGGCAAGTCCAAGTCAGGAAAGAATCGTCTTTTGCTCTCATCCAAGTCCGAAGGGACTAAGTAATTGGAATGCTACTTCCAGTCAATCCCAAAGGAAGATCGTTCCTTGAACAAGGAAGAAAGAGGGGCAGCCATCAAAAATTTAGAGGAAAGGAAAGCAAAGAACGTGAAGCCTCCAAGAAGAAAGAAAATCCAAGAAATTATGGAAACCACATAAGAACAACGAATTTTAAAGAATCAAGAAACGCACGAAAAAAGAAGTCGGCGAACCTTTAGGTTTACAAATTAAGGGGGCAGTTACTTTTTTGGAAGGTAGTTGGGCACGCGCGATAAAATAAAAAGAAGCAATTCCCAAATTTGCCATCGCAACTTTGCTAGTTTTGGGAGCCCGAGTTGTATTAGGAAGACCTCTGAGCATAATTAACACGATCCTGTGCTAGCTCGAGCTCAAGACGAAAACTGTTGAGAAGCGGTACCTATTTGAGCCTTTGAAGTACTCGAGGCTCTACGACTGCTAGAAGGGATTCAAACACTTAAGGTAACTAGTGTGGAAATTGATCCTCCTAGTGGCCTTAGTGCAGAAACAGAAGAATTCTTGCTGATTAAAGAATCTTTTCGCATCCAATGCCAAGCTAAAAGTAGATTTAGACAATTTTTGTTGTATGAAGGTTTTGTTGGAATTCATGCACCAAAACTAATGGCAGACCATAGTGTAGGTAGCTCAATTGTTTTCAAACTAGATTATAGAGGATGACCTGCATGCCTGACAGTCACCTCGGCTTCACAAGTAAATGACAATTTGTGGAGACTTCAGCCGCGTTTTTAGAATTGAAACTATTCTTAAAAGCAAAGAACTATTTTCATCAAACTTCTTGTCACTATGAGGGAGGTCAAGTTTGCCATCCAATGATCCCTTAAGGGCATCAAACAAGAGGAAAGAGCTCTCCAAGGGTAAAATCACATAATTCTAATAGTCTCTTTAGTTCTGCAGCTTTTTAAAAGCTCTTGGTAAGACTAATTCAACAAAAACCAAGTCCTCCTTGTGTAGGACCTCAGTTTATAAAGCAAGGAGCAAGGTGAATATAAAGCAAAGTGAAGTAGTGTGCATAGTAAGCAATGAAAATATATAGCAAAGTAAAGCAATGTGCTCAATAACTCAAAAACAATGCATATTTACATCAGTAACTCAGAAAAGATGTATGTACGTTTCCCAACAAAAGTTCAGAAGTGGAAAAAAAAACCCTAAGTCTGAGAAGAAGAGTCCAACTGTTTAGTGGTTGAAGTCCTAGCAGTAGAGACAGGAGAAGAGCTTGGAAACTCAGCAGCTGAAGTTTCCAAAGGTCTTGAAGTAGGCAAGAGAGGAGAAGTCTCAAGGAGCCCAAGAATAGGAATCTCAGCTTCAGCTGTTGGCGAATTTAGAGATCTGTTCACAAGTTCAGCAGAGAAAGAAATAGCCGAAGGGATAACAAAAGGTACGACAGGGAGCTCAGCATACGAAATAACATAAATAGCTTCAAAAGAAAGATATGCAGAAATGACAGAAGAAAGAGGAATATCTTGAGTCAGGACCTTAGCAAGCTTGATAGGCGTCATAGCTGCGGCAGGAATGTGCTCAGGAGCAAGAGGGGCCAAGGCACCACCCTCACCCTCTGCATTAGACGTCTCTGCTTCCACCTAAGCTGCGATTTCAAAGTCAAAGTTCAAACTGGGATATACTTCTTCAGCCTTGTCTTAGAAGGCAAACCATCCGGTGGCCCATTTGGTAGTAACGTCATCCATCAACTTGGCAATCAAATCATCTCTTTTTGACAGTGACTCTCTGCACCTCATGCTCGCTTCGGAGAACATCATTCATCTCAGTCAAGAGGTCGTACTCTTTTTCCATACTCCTATAAGAGCCTAGAGCCTCAAACGTCTCCTGGCTGGCCTTGGCCCAGGCATCAGTTTTAAACCTAAGGTCCTCTTTAATCCTCTTCTCGTTCGCCTCCAAATCTTTCATAGTAGAAGCTTGCCCTTTCACCTGTGCTTGAAGATCTTGAATTTGGGTTTGGAGGTCATTATTAGTGAAAGCCAGTTCGATGGCTTTCAGCTCGAATGTCTTCGATGCTTTGGCAGAGTTCTCCAAATCTCGAATTCGACTAAACAAACCCTTCACTTGAATGGCCAGCTGAAAACAAATGCAACTAGAGATGAAAGTCAGCATAAAATAACGACCTAAGGTGAAAGTGAGACCTAAAGAGGAAGGAATCTTACAGCAGCAGCCCCATGAAGTGCTGAACTAATAGAATTTTCAAGGGACATAACAACAGCCCTCCGAACATCAACAGTAGGAATGATAGAGTCAAGGGCACTGACAACAAGCTCAACATTGTCGAAGAAAGAGCCATCATCTTCCTCTTCCTTGATATACTTCCCTTTCTTAACCCTGGAGCTCATTTGAGACGGCTGTGAAAATTTCTCTGTTGGCCTAGAAGAGGTAAGAAAGGGCTGAACACGAGAGATCGTCTCCAAAGCCCTCTCGACCTCAGCAGAAGAAGGAGAGGTCGAATCTTGCTCAAAAATATTCCTGGTGAAGGGCAGGGTCTCTTGGAGAGAAGAGGTCTCCACAGCCTGTAGAGAGCTTGATAGAGGAGTAAGAGCCACTTGAGTTGAAGATGGTGAAGATGGTGAAGCAGGGGACAACCCTAACCTTGGCACCTTGGCTTGAGGAATGAGGTCGCTACCAGAACCAACTTTAGCTCTGCGCTTGCTTCCGCTCATGTTTTTCTTCAGAAGAACAACCTTGGCTTGGAGTGCTTCTTGAGTAGGCTTCATTGAAGAGGAACCTAGAAACACAAAATGAGTCAGTAAAAAAAAAAGGAGAGAGAACAAGGAGGGAAAGATGAAAACCAAAAACGGGCAGAGAAAGCGTTACCCGATACCCCCTCGGCGCTGGCAACAAAGATGGGAATAGGGGTCTGGATCCTACGTTAGGAAGACTGAATTCGAGCTCTACTAGAACCTGAGGCTTAATAAACTCTGAATATTTCTCCGAATCGCAATCCGCCAAGTTTAGTAAAACTCGTTTATCAACAGTGCTGAGTTCATGTCGGACACCTAAAAAGCAAGACAAAGCAAGCAAAATAAAGTAAGCAAGGTAGGCCATCAAAATTGATCCTAGTTTTCTTAGGCGAAAACTTACCCAGGTTGTCTGGGACAGGCCAATCCCTAGGAACTGGAAGAGTGTCTGTTACATCTGCAAAAATGTATTCCCATGGTCTGCCTCCCACAAAAAAGAAAAAATTTTTTCAACCCTTGTGAGAGTTCAGGAGGTCAGAGATGATAACCTTAGTTTTTACCCATTTTAAAATGTACAAAAAGCCGTTAAAAGGGATATACTTAACATTGAAAAACTTCATAAGCAAAGGTACAAAGGAAACTCCTAGCTCATGTTTCTTGAAGAAAATGAGAAGACCCACTAGTATGCCCCAGAAGTTAGGAGAAAGCTGAGCAGGGCAGACGTTAAAATGCTGCAGAACACTCTTGATGAAGGGATGAATTGGAAAGCGGAGGCCATTCTCAAAGGCGGCCATGAAAAGGCATATTTTCTTAGGGACTGGAGAGTCATATCGGGTGTACATATCTAGACACTAGTACTCTATGCCAAGAAGGAAACCAAAGCGCACAACCAAAACCTTCATATAAGAAGGAGTGACATCGCTAAAGCCCACGAGCTCTGCAGCTCTAGAGACAACCCTTGCACCCTCACCACTACCAGAGATCTCTACGCTGCTCACTTTGGTTTTACCTTTATTAGGATTTTTGGGAACGAGGGAAGACGATGGGCGAGACTCCTCAACATCTTCCTCGACGTCGATAGAATCAAAGCCTGGGAAATTATCAATCTCCTCACCCACATCTCCCAGATCAAATATCTTCTTCGGCAGACCTATCCCCTATCAGGGATATAGACGAACCCATGGCTCCAGAAGAAGTAGACATATTAGGATAAGAGAAAGAGAGTTTAAAGGACCTATAAAAAGGGGGAACCTCTGAAAAACACTCTTTGAGGGTCAAAGGGGCAAGACACCAGTGACCAATGACAAAGATCTTAGCCGTAGAATAAGGGTCAAGAAAGAGAGGAAGGCGTGATAGAGAATAACATCGACCCTAAAATAACAGAATTGAAAAGTCCAAAAATGCAATAACCACCTCAGATTCGAGGGATCCAGAACGAGAAAATGGGTAAAAGGCGAGAAACATACCTAAGTAAGAATGAATGGTGGACCAGAGCTCAAAACAAAGTCAGAGAGCGAGTCTCGCAAAACCTTCAAAATCAAATCAGAGGAAATCATCTTTCTGTGAAACACTAGGAAAGGCAACAAATTTGGAAGGCTGAAATCGTAAGAAAGAGAAAAAATAAAGTCCAAAGAGGGAAACCGTAGAGAGAAATAAGGCATTTTCCATCAGTTCAGAGACATTTAAAGCTAACGGTACATAGGGAACGTGCACAAGAAACGAGAGCAAACAAATGATTACTTGAAATCGTAAAAAAAAAAAAAACCTATTTGCGAGCATATCGAGGTCACCAGATAGAGGTCTACCTCAACTCAACCCTAGTTCAGCCCTTGTCCGAGCACGCTTGGACCAAGGGCTAGGGGGTATCTGATGATACCTGGAAAGAATTTTAACCAAGTGTGAGCTCGAGAGGTGAGGTCAGATATGGCATGCAGATCTCAAAGGTCCACACCTCAGTCTCCCTTTGGAGGAAGTAATAAAGGAGACGAGAGGGAAATAGTAGGCTAACAGAAGGCATCCCCGAAGAAACAGAAAGCTATAATCAAGACACCAAACTCTCAACAAATCAAGATCTTCTCCCGAAATTAAGGAAAATCCAGCCAAGATCTCGCCGGAGATCCTATAGAGATAGAGATTGAAGCTATAAATACTGTACAACACCTTTGATGCAGGGTGTGTGACCCTGGTAGAATCGAAAACATTTTGTAAATTTCGCAAGTCATTGATATAAATCAAAGGGGGCAAGAGACTCAATTAAAGAGTGAATTAACCGAATTTCCAAACTGATGAACCACTATAATTTTACTGTGTGAACCATTCCCTAATAACTCTATCGTAATTCCATCGAGCTGAGTAGTCCAAGCAAAACCCAATACAAACATCACTCATTCTGCTCTCCCACGTTTGTTACACCATCATCATTAAACGAACAATTAGAAGGACATGTTAACAACTACAACATTAACAAGGGGAGAAAAAGAGAACACAAACGTCGAATTATGAGGTTAGGGTTTGTTGTGGTCACTTATTTTTTTTTTTGACTTGAAGTCGTACTTTGATTTCTCCATTAAAATACTGAGTGAAGCATAGAGTCGGAGGTTACGGAAAGACATCTGAGAAACCCAAGTGCATGAAATTTTTTTGCATGAGTAGTACACACCACGTCGAATGGCCCATGTTGTGTACATATCCATTCATTTGTTGCTATATCACTATTTCTGTGAGACCCAATTTTAAAAAGCCATAAGAGGTTAATGGACGGAAGTTAATTAACCATAAGCCGATGGATTAATGATTGTGATATAATTATAAGATATAATTTTAGGATTTAATAATTGTGACTACTGAATTATTGACCAATCTTAGCATTGAATGAAGTCACTATCAATTCAATTAAATTACAAGGTAAAATGTTCCTAATTTATGTCCCATTAACATTAGTGTTAGTAACAAGAGAGCAAAGATGGGTTATTTTATTAGATGTTGTGTCTATAAGGTTGTGAAAGCCCAAGTAGAATCATACCTGAATGAGGAAGTTGAAGATTGTTGCCCAACGAGTCTAGCAAGATTGGCCATCTACGACTGGACTCTGCCCTATACAAGTCAGCTCGAGGTTTATGATCGGTTGGATTTCCGGCTTGGCTCACGGCTAGCAAGTGGAAATCCGAGTTCAAGTTATTGGAGCCATCATCAGGTGACCCAACCCTAATATCCTCCGACATATCCAGCTGCATTAGCTCACTCGGCTCAGACGCTCCAGGGGCCGCGGGTACACCTTGTGTAACAGTTTGATAGTTTTGTTGAGACCTGGACAGCCCACTGTTACGGACTGTTTCAGCTTCTGAGTCTCTGTCCGCCTCTTCTTCTTCTTCTCCTTCTTCCTCGTCGTCCTCATCTTCTTCCTCTTCCTCTTCTTCTTCTTCTTCAGCATCTATTTGATTGGTATTGGCCAGTGGATCTTCTGTTGCATACGTAGATGGCATTGAAACGGATTGAAAACGTGCATGGTCTGATGATGAGGCTGGGTTTGACGTGGAATGCTCAGAAAGAGCAGGCTTGGGGGGTAGAGGCAGGTGGTTGTGGTCAATGAAAAAGCTCTTCACCTGTTGGATGAAACCAAGGTCCTCTTGAACCTGCAAGAGCACAAGAGCTGTAATACTACTACTAAATTATCTACTATATTTCACCAAGTTCAAATAGTCGGCTGGAGTAATCAATTTCCAAAATGCAGGCTCATGGTCACACTTTATAATATCAGAGGGATTGCTCTCTTGTGACATGCTGCCATGGGGTTTGAGCCTAAATATTATTTGGACCTAATTTAAAAACTTACAACATATCCAATTACTCGTATAAAAGATAAGACTATACATTTGCTCATCCTCTCTAAGTTACCCCTCATGTGTAAAGATTTATTAGCAGTGTATATGATGTTACCCTTTCTGTTGATCCTAGCTCCACAACACCATCGAGTAGTGGAATGCATACGACAGTCTGCAATGCCATATCAAAATCGATAGCCAAATACAGTATAAATAGTTGGATAAAAATCACGCAAACAAAATCTTTTTGGAGGTTTTAATGAAGTGAGCACGAAATCATACCTGTACGCGGGCACTCTGTAGCAGTGGCATAACATTTAACATCATCATACATCAAAGAAAAGAAAGAAGTTAGTTACCTAGCTAGTTCAAGGATTACATACACACAAGTTGAAATGTGAAAACATCTGTTTTCAAAGACCAGAGAGCAATTCATTTCACTAAAAATCAATACACAGCCAAGAAGTTTCATTGCATGTCATAGCAAATCAAATGCGCCCATGAATACATTGTGGCTTCACTTCCTTGAGGTTGAAGATTATATCAAATAGGAAGATAAGATCAAGTGATTTGACGAGGTCACCCAAATCAACTTTCAAATTATGATTTATTTCTTGGATATATATATATTTGTGTAACTGAATAATATCTGATTGTATCTTCACTTTGTGTATAGGGCCCAGCTCGTATGTATTCAATCAGTACTAAAAATTAATGATAGATCATAGTCTATTAGGCTTTGGCCTATGAATGTAAATCTTATGATTTACTGAACCATGTAACTCAATTCTTCTGCATTCATTCTTGATCAATTTCTTTTTATATGTAATTTTATTAGATGGGACGGGAGATACAAAAATTGCTCGAATTTTAACACTTGGACTTTTTAAGTAATTAAATATTATTTATATCACTTGTCAGATTTTTCAGTTTTTATTTTTATTATTCTTCTTAGTTTAAGTACATCCCTTCCTATGGAAAACTAGGTGTCGAGAACAAACTAGAGGCATTGCCATGCAAGAGATATGTACCTTGGCTAGAATAGCTCTAGAAAAGACTTTGCTATCGACTTCATTGGCGCCGGTAAGCCATACATGATGCCGCTTTACATAGGCCTTTCCAGGCAAGCTGCATATCACCAACACATGTATACATATATTCGTTAACAAATCACTGCCTGTCGAATACAAATAAATATATCCACAAACTTGTTTGAATTAGAAACTTTTAATTAATTTCAAATGGTACAATTGAAATTCAAAATTCTGTACTTTCCAAAAAAAAATTTATTTTAAATTCTGACACAACACCTTAACTTAAAAATGAGGTCCACTAGAAATTTTCAACCGTTATAATAACATGTTATTGGGCAGTGTCTGCTACTATATCCAGCAATAAATGTTAGAGGTTGAACTTTAATTTTTTTTTTTTTGAAAGGCAAACTTTTAAATTCAAATAACAATACTTTTGACAATAAAAAACATAAACTTCCTAAATGTGTTGTGTGGCCAATGTACAACCACCTTGGTCAGTGCTGGTGTGTTTGGTTTAGGCATGAGGAAGAATCGAATTAGACAAATTTGTCCATCTCATACCTATCCATCCGAGCTTTGGACCAATTATAGTTATAATCCTTCCTCATCTCATATTTGATTCAAGTATTAAAAAATAGTGGGTCTCACATTTATCTCATTCAATACTCTATTTGGATGAAGTATTCAATAATGATATAAATATTAAATTACTAAAGAATCCTCAAGAAAATTAGGCCATATTTGGTTATCATCTCGGAAACAGTTTTTTGTTCTCAAAATTTCAAAAACACCCAAAACCTGTTTGTTTAGCATTTTTGTTCTCTAAATTTTGATAAAAAAGTGAGATTTGAGTCAAACAAATAGAAAACAAGTGTAACTTGTTTTTAGAGTTTTCTTTGGAAATTTTGAAAACAATGAAAACAATATATATATATACACACACACATACGTATATTTATAAATATAAATATATATACATACACGTATATATATAAATATAGATATATATACATACATTTATTTATACATGTATATATAAAAACGTATATACGTATATATATATTGTGTGTGAGGTGTGTGTATATATATATATATATATATATTTTAAAGTTTGGTTTATTGAATTTTTTTTTTTATGAATTTGTCAATCTAAAAATAATTTTTTTATATTTTTATATTAATGTTTGAATTACTGTTCAAATATATATTTAGGCTGTCCAAACAAGTTTTATTATTTTCTGTATTGTAAAATTATTTTTGAAATCATCTAACCAAACAAGTTTTTTATCTCAACAAATATCAAAACTACTTTCTAAAAACTCTTCTTAAAAAATATTTTGAGATACTATTTTTTGAAACACAAACCAAACAGACCCTTATATTCTAGAAATTCTTGAGGGTAAAAATATCTTTTGTCAAAACATACTTCAATTGGATTATTTAAACCTACCAAATAGGTGAGTATATTTAAGAACGTGTATGTGATTAGAAAATGCAGTATTCATCCGAGACTAAATTATTTCTAGGTGATAATACTGGACTCGAAGTGTGTATCCAAACATGAGAATAAAGGGAATAAGGTGGGCCCCTCACATATTTTTTTCAATCATTCTTTCTTAATACCTAAAGCAAACACACCCATAGAGTATTCAATGAAAAATTGTCATAAAACTAATTTGTGGGATATACGTATTGATTTCTTAAAACATAAATTATAAAAACTTTACAAGTAACAACATTTGATTGGGAATGTCTATTTTATAGGTGATGTGTAAAATATGGTATTCGATGAGTACCAACTATTTTTTCTTGGTTGTGGTTTTGAATATTCAATATAACAGTGATATTATGTCAGTATTGATGGCATAGTATCATCAATCAATAATAAATCTCAAATATTTGGACAGTTATTGACGAAAAAGTGTGGATAATTATTCACTCATGAACGGATAGTTATTTATTTGTATGAATAGGTAGTTATTGGTTTATATGATATTTATTTTTTTATTTTTTTATATATTATTAATCGGTGATACAACGTAACAATACTGATGGATCACCATAAAAATAAATATTTTTTCTTGATCAAGGTGTACGGATCAAAACTCGACAGGCAGCTGTTATTATGCATAAAGAAGGTAAGCTTTTGCAGGTTAAATATAAAAGACAAGAACAGAAGCATATGGTTACAAAAGTGGACCGCAAAGAGAGAGAGAGAGAGATAATGAATATTGCACGCCCCCAGTCGTTCCTGTGCCAGGAACCACTAAACCAATATTCAATCTCTTTCCTATATTTTAATTCTCTTCAAGTCATTTAATAATAAGAGAGTCCGAGAAAATATAATAAACAGTCTCGCAAGTAGTTTTCAATCTTAACCTGTTCTGAAACATTATCTAGAAAATTGATCATTACTTAAACTCTGTACCAGAAACCAAGAAGAACTTAATGGGAAGAAGACGACATGGTGGTGGTGGTGGTGGCGGTGGTGGTTCTCACCTAACTTAAGGGCAGCGTTAATTATTTTATCTACGAGGTCCATGGAAAAAGAAAAAGTAGATCAAAAGCAGGTTTTGTTTCCAAGAACATTGTTGGTCAACAAACTACTCCACTATATATGTACGTCAAAATGCAACTTATACTAACACAGCGTCCTTACACTCTGACTAACTCTTCTAGTGTGTCCTTGCTTTCCTGCATTTCATTTGCACACCCACCTCACTGACTTTAAGAGAGAAAGAGAGAGTACTTCATTTTATCTTCCTCCACATAGGAATCCTTGGGCTATGTGCAGGATTAGTGAATGTCCTACTACCCTTGAATGGGAACTGGAATTTATTGAAAGATCGAAAATTTGAAAGAAATATCTAAGAGACCAGAAAAAGAAGAGAAGAGACAATAGAGAGAGAGAGAGAGAGAGTTTTTGCATACTCGTTGTTAACCACAAAAAGACTAAAAAGGGGAAAAAAAAACGCTTTTCTACTTGTACTTGCTTATTTCTGCATGGAGCTCCATTATTACATGAAATGAAATTTAATCCATCGAGCATATAAGCTATAACTCTGCGGAAAATGAATGTAACAACCAATATTCAATTCAGTAATGAAAGAAAGAGGATTCAGCAAAACTTACCCCACTCCAGGAGGAAAAGAGAAAGAGACACACATCAAATAGAACCATTCCAATTCCGTCAAATCCTCCGGCGACAAGGCAGCAGAAGGACGGCGTGTTGGCTGGTTCGACTCTCCGGCGGACAGTGTATCGTAGAGCTCCCTGAGCTGTTGGCTTCTTTGCAGCGATGCCTCTTCGGCGGTAACTTCCATCGGCTGCACTGTCTTCCTAGTCTTTATTGCTCCATTGTAATACCCAGCAGCCCATACCATGACCCTACACCACCAAAATACATAGATTAAGCCGAAAAACATCCGATTTTTGTTCAAATCTGACGCCAACATAGGATCAAACCAAGCAATTCATCCCAACAAATGGTTTTTATTGCTTTAACCCAATTACCTTTGTTGTGGACATAATTGCCAGAAGAGACTATAAGTCCATTGAACCGTCTGCACCGCCGACTGTAACATAACTTGTAGCCGGCTACTAGGTGGTGGTGCGGCCATCTCGGTGGCGGAGGTGTCACCGGGACCGCCAGATCACGTTCAGTCTTCCACTGTTTTTCTCTCTGATTAATTCTCAGGAATTACCCACCAAAAAAGAAAATATATTCTGGTGTAGATGGAATATATATGGGAATACACAAATCTCAAAGGAGAATATGAGTCTGAGCTAAAAGATCAAATCCTTTAATCAACCAAACCGTAGTGGAGAAAGAAATAGTATATACGACTACAAGTGTATAGATTTGTAAAGCGAGAACAGCTGATGTGCACCCCGCAGACTTTCAGATGGGAAGATCCAAAAAGCATGACGATGACTTCGAGGCTCGGATGTCAGAGACCGATAGATTCTGATTCGGTAATGATACTAGATGATCCCGAAAGCAAGAAGGGTCGTTAACTTGGAAGATGAACAAGTCTTTTACAGAGAGAGAGAGAGAGAGAGAGAGAGAGAGAGGGGCACTAGGGCTTGTGGAAAAGGAAAATATGGGTTGTACGGTGGTATTGTTGGGGTATGAAGTTTTGACTTGACTGGTTGGTATGAGAGTAGACAATTCAGAGGTACAGATAATTTGGGCCATGGACTTGTTAGTTGCATATGGTTCTGTTTATTTTTGTTCATGTGTGTGTTTTTTTTTTTTTTTTTTTTGGTGGAAAGTGCCAACCAGATTTTTGTTTTTCAACTAGATTTGGTGGTGTTTGATCAAATAAAATAAAATAAAATAAAAAACAAGATTAGGTGGGTATGACCGGACGTTGGCTACTCTATCCGCTCATTTCACACCCATCTACTTAATGTTCTTAACTGAACCGCACCAACAAGGACATGGATTGGTGGTGATATTTTCAAACGGCTTTATTATATTGTGGGAGACGGCTGTTCTTAACTCGCAATATTAATTTAAAAAAAAATTAAATTCATAAAAGATGAATATTATATCGTAATGGCACAAAATGAAATGAACATTAAAATATATCACTTTACATCCATATAGTCCAGTCTCTAATCCTCCCTCATAATCAGAAATTGTGGCAAAATCATCGCCTCTGTTAGCAATGAGAACAAAATAACTTTAATAACCACCTAAATAAATAAGATAAAAACTATTCTGCACCTCTCTCTCTCTTTCTCTTCACTTCTTCTCTTCTTCTATAAGAAACTATTTAAAGATTACACTATAGTAATATTATTATGTGGTATAATCGTTCTTATTTTTTTAAATAACTACTCTTATCCATTAGGTTGTGTATTATTAAACGATTAGTCATAACTCGTGTCTGAAAGTACGATAAAATATAAAATTCGAGCTTTTAAAAAATCGATCTCACTATATTAAATTTTTTCAAAATATATTTAATTATAAATTAATTAAATATTAAATAATTAAATGTATGATAGAAATGAGTAGTGTTATATTTTTAGAGAGAAAATATATAAATGATTAAATATGTGATAAAAATGAGTGATATGATTTAACGTTTGAGTCTGACAAAGGGATGATGGGTGAGGTAAGTGATTGATGATTGTTTTAAGGAAAAAAATATGACTGGGATAAAATTCAAATATACTTCTGTTTTATTATATAGATTATACTACGTGACAATAGTAATGTTAATGAGCTTAGATGCGGTTGGGTAAGCCCAAATCAACTAAAAGATAAGTCAAGTCCAACTCATGACCTTAGCTCAATCCAAAATTCAAGAGACCCAGAAGATCAGTGCACGTTAAGAATGAGCATCGGAAAAATTATTCGAAAATCAAGACTATCTTTAATTGTACTTATCTTTAGCTATAGTTATTCTCCCTGAAAGACTAGTCACCTATCATTTCACACCACCGCCTCAACTAAGGCTTTGTACATATAAATTATAAGCTCTCTCCATGAGAAGGGCATACCTCTATATCTCACACAGAGACATCTCACCTCACTCTGAGTGGACTTTTGCTCCCTCTTGCTACGTTGTTAATAAAGTCATCCGCCTCTTGCTACATTATCAATAATGTCATCCGGCTACCGTTATTATCTTCAAAGTGGAGTAGGTCGCTCTGATCAAGTCACTCTATATTTGTGAGTAGATCAATCTGACCGAACCATTCTATATCTATGTGTTATTTGTATTGATCTTATGGTTATATTTATTATATTTATTACTTATATTAATTACTCAACAGATGATATATAAATCTATTTTGTGCATTATCCGAAGTAATAAAACCGGTGCCTGTATATTAACCCTCGCCCCATGTTTCTAAAAGGTTTTGTGGCAGTGCTCATGAAATATCTCACGTTTCAAATGAATCGAAAATTACAGCCATATATATCACCATCATAAAAAGTGTTTGGATTTTTATTTTTTTCAATCAGAACCACATATCTAGTTAGTGGATTAGATTTTCACTTTCAAAAGTCAAGAGGACTTAACCAATGTCACCGACCTTGCCCCACCCCCCCCCCCCCCCAAAAAAAAAAAAAATCAAAATCCTTATGTTGGGTATTCTTGTTTTGCAACAAGGAATCATGTGAATAACACGAGGGTGCTTAGGAAGACGGTTGACCAAGCTCATTTGTATCGATTTAAAAAAAAATGGACCTATGTTCTTTGCAATTGTTCCAATTTGTATTGTTCTTGATTCTCACATCTATAGTTAAAATTAGGCATAAAAAATGTAGATGCACCGTTTGATCCATATATCACGTGAGCTTCATGTGCCTATTTTCTAATAAAAATGGGTCACATTATTTAATTATTATTTTTTTATCTTTTTTTTTTATTAGTGTAAGACTACTCTTGTCTAAGATGAATGGAGAATTATAATTATAACTAATCTAGAAGATAAGGTGTTATTTATCTAAAAGAAATAACCAACGGATTTTGGTCGAATAATACTCTTTATCTTGTGAATGATTTATCTTAAAAAGTTCAAGCTTCTTTCCCACTCTCCCTCCCAAAAAAAAAAAATTTAAAAGAAATTGCTAATATCTTATTGCCAACGTGAAAATCAAGCTCGGAGCATATGTGGCATGAATCCATTGATTAACTAGATTTCCCTGATCACGCTATCTAACAGTCGATTGTTTCATTTTGGTGGGGACCCCGGGGGGTGGGGGGAGTTTTTTATTTTTGTAATTAATAGCGCTATCAATGCATCAAATTTAATATGTTATTGAATTTTTTTTAAGAATTACCATAGTCATAACCTTATCGTATTTGTGTCAATACCCACGAAAAAAATTGTCGATGATGTCAACATTAGAGTCGTGTCATGTTAAGTTCATATGTTTACAAACTATAAGTCAAAAAAAATCCATGAGGCAAGAATATATAGTATTACCAATATTTACGTTATGAGAATCTGATAAATTATTTGGTATTTGCATTCTGACCTAAAAATAAAAGATTATTTGGCAGGAAACTGTTAAGGTTAATACTTCGAACTTGATATCACTTCAGAAATTTGATGTAGAAAACTCTAATTGATTTGAGAATTAGAAATCTTTGTCCAAATATGCAGTATAATGAGGTAGATTCAAGTAAACCAGTTTAAGTTACACTCCGAATCAAAACGTAATTGGTTATTTTTATATAAATAAAAGTTAGAGGGACAAAAGTAATAAAATTAACAATATGACTAAACAACACAAATATGTGTGAGATGGGATAGTAAGAGAAAATCACGAAGAAGACATAGTTTATAAATTATAATATAAAATAAGACAGGCTTCTATAAATCTATCTGACGGTCTCAAATAGACTCATCTAACGGTCACTAATATATCTCTCAAAATTATTCATATTGTATCATTATTTCAAACATAGATTACCCATAGTTAAAATATATAATGAGCAAGAACAAAATGACGAACTTAGTTATTAATGGGTGGTTATAGAAAACGTAGACGTAATTACTAATGAGATAGACATAATATAGATAAGATGAATTTTATACTTTGAGATTAAAGAGTAAAATAAGGCGAGAAATGAAATATAAAAGGTGAGAATAGTCCTCACCCAAAAACTTGATAATGAAAATAGAAATGCGACGTAAATGTAATTAAAATTGGACTTAAAATAACATTCAAGGTGCAAATTTTTATGTGTCTAGATGACCCAAATCTATAATATAAAATTAAATAGATTTTAATAAATTTATCTAACTGTCTTAAATAGACTTATCTAACATCCATCAATATCCCTCTCAAAATCATTCATATTATATCGTACCTTGAGACACAAGTTACCGTTGATAACAGGGGCGGAGCTAAAAACAAAAATTTAGGGTGGGCACATTAGTACGTTTTAATTTTTTTTTAATTGATCATAAAAATTCTTAAATTCAAATTTATTGAAATTATATTTAATACTTAAAAGTTCAATAGACATAGAAGATTAAAAACCTATATACATAATATGAATAAAAAAAAATTAGAACTTCTTATCAAGAATGCAACTAATTATTATCACTTAGAATTGACACTGATATGTTTTTATTATTTAAAAGAGTTGCAATTCAACTTTATCAACAATATTTCTTTTATATATAAACTCATAATAACAATCTTCCATTTATAATTCTATAGTTTACTATATAACGACACACATTTTTATTCAATAAAAAAATAAACTTAAAATTTAAAAAAATTATATAAAATAACTTCAATATGTTCAAAAAATATTCGAACATGTCTAAAGTGTCTAAAAGCTAAAAATAATATTAGTTCCATCTAATTTGAGATTTAGTTGGTGGAGACACAATAGTTTGCAACTATTGAATAGATAGTAGAATTTATTAAATATTAAGACTCACTATTAAACTTAATATCACAAATGTATTAGATCTTAATAGCATTATTCGAAAAGTTAGCAATCATTTATTTATGAATTTATTCAAATTAATATTACCAATACACAATATTAGGGTTGGCATAATTAATTATATCTAAATTTTATTTCAAAAAAATACATGTCCAACAAAAAGGGAAAAAAAAAAATGAGGGGAGGCATGTGCCCACCCTAGCCCAAGGGTGACTCTGCCCTTAGTTGATTGTATTCAAAAATCCGACCTAGACCTACTGCATATGAGTCTACAGTAGTTAGAACCAATTTTGGTAAAAATCTTAAGAAATTTCTTTAAGTTGTTCTAGTTGTGTAGAATAATGTTTTGCAGTTACTATTGTCAACTTTTAAAACGATACGTTAGCACGAACGAATTAAACCCAAAATTAAATGAATTAAAATGGGTCAACAAGCTTAAATACAAAAAAAATCATATCAGATTCATGTCAAAATTAGATCAATCCGATTTTGATCTGATTAACCCGTAAATTTTAAACAGGTTGACATGACTTGGACACGAATCCGACATAATCCATTGTAGACTCGTTTAACCTGTTTATTACGGTATAACTTGTCAATTATATATGATTAATGTGATTTTAACATTATTATTTATTAGTTTTTGCTTTTACTATTGCAATTGACAGTATAGTTTTTAACATTATTATGACAGTATATTAGTATTGTTCTTACTTTAATTTTTTGGTTGAAACTTGAATACATTTTAATTAATTTTATTAATGAGATGTGATATGTTATTTGTGAAAAAATTATTTGAAATTTTGAATGAATAATTGAATGGTGTATTTAATGGTAATAAACAAGTGTAAAAATATGTTATGTGTGTTAAATAGGTATGTGTTATATGTTTTAAACAGGCTAAATCGATCATGTTATGTGTGTAAACACGAAAATGATATGTTTACTAAACGTATCAAATAATTCGGGTTCGAATAACCCATTTAATGGTCAGATGAGGTTAGTATTTATACATCTCAACATGATTATTAAACATGTCAAATTTAAATTTTGAAATTTTCGACATAATTCAAATCAACCCGACATAAATGATCTAACCGTGCACGTATCACAAGTTAATCAGATTACGTCAATTGGGTCGGACATTGTTTGACATTTAAGGGCATCTCCGACATTCACCTAAACTCAAACTCAATTTTAAAGAAAAAAAAATGAATAAAAACTTGGTTCGGCAAGAATCTTTTTTATGGGTAAAAATAAATTTATACTCAAATTTTTTTTTTTTTTTTTAAATTTCTATTGTCTCAAGAGCTCATTTCTTTAAAACAAAATAGCAGCCGACATTATTTCTTTCGATACCAAACAAAAACCCATCTTCTATGGTGGTAACAGACGGACAAAAATTTGTAACTTCTTAAAGCAAACAAAAACCCATCTTTCGTTGCTTCCATGGTGGTCACGGACGGATGGAGAAAATAATTTTATTGTGAGACGAAGGTGGCTGTGGTTTTGACAGGGGAACCATTGTTCATAGACGACAGAGAGAAGAAGATAACTCGAAATTTTTTGAATAAAAGGTTTCGCGTTCTCTCAATTTAGGTCAAGAAAAGGGTGTTTTAAGTCTTTCTTATCCGAATTTAAATTGAAATTTGAGTTTTCAAAAAACAAATTCAATCAAAAATTCTGTATATGTTAAATAAAAGCTTGATAATCTCTGTGCTGTAGTTTACTGTATTATTTATTTGGAAAAAAAAAATTCCTGAGAAATAGAAAAACTGAAGTTTACATTAAAGCATCATTATTTTTTTCTAGATTAAAATAATATTTTTATTAACCTTATACCCAACAGTCAAGGCATCAACTAGTCCTGCCATTGGAACTTCTGAAACCTTTGAAAAAGACCCAAAAAGAGTCAAACCAACAAATTCTCCATCTTATTGGGCCTTACTGATCCGTCCTCTCTAGACTTGGCCCAATTTTTGTAGTGGGCCTTAGTCTCAACATATAAAGCAATTGCTAGACCAGTTTCATATTTATCTCCATTGCAAAAAGTCCCGTCCGGAATGAAAAATAACACTAAATCCCCCCTTTTTTGCTTAACTTTTTAATGGTGAAAGAAAAAAAAACACACTGTTAGACCCTTCAATTAATTTTTTTTCCTTCAAACATCAAAGTCAAACTTATCAAAAAAAAAATTAAAATACGGGATAATATAGCAAAAGTAGATATTTTTTGTAATTTGTACGTAAATTTGAGGACATCCTATGTTATCATACTTCAATTCGACATAAAAACAAAACCCATACGACCAATTTTGACATTTGGTAAATAAAATTTGCTAACATCAATCACGGCTAAATGTGCTTGACAGATTGTAACGACAAGGGGGAATAGAACAAAATCTTTGACAAAGTAGAGATGGAGTGTCAATTATTTGGATAAATATTTAGGGAGCTAAATGTAATTATAGTAATAGAGGAATTCCCAATAGATTTTCCAAATTTCTTGAATGACCTCCAATCCTTTTTGACATAAATATGGGACATTATCGTAGAAGCGACTACATTGTTTAAATGATCAAAAGTTAAACTTTTTTAGAGCAACATAAGGAAGTGACAATGACCAAACCTAACTTAGGTGAACTATTAATAGTAATGTGCATCAGTGACCAGCAATCCATTTTCTTTAGCTGCCAACAACACTAGGCATGCATGAACCAGTGGACTCTCCACTTATTATTTATCTTCTCTTGGGTATTTTAATATTTTTCAATCGATTTGATAGACCTTTGAGCGTGCATTCTCTGACATAGTTCAAATTACGATGGTCAATCATTTAGTTTGAGGGTATAGTCGGCGTAAGTCTTGACACCCTATAACCAAAAAAAGAAATGAGTGGCTAGCCCTTATGGTTAAGGAAATAAATTGAACTTGTGACTTCTGAATTTTCAAAGATCATACTTATTAGATAAATATTTATGTTACACCCCTCTCTAACAGTTTATTAGATAAATATTTATGTTACACTTCTCTCTAACAACTTAACCTTTTGGAGTAGATGGTTATTTAATATGTTATAAAAGTTAGAGGTCATGAGTTTGAATCTCACCAAATTTCCTCCCTAAAAAAAAAATCACGTGGATAGACCACCCAAAGTAGGGTCACACGTGAAGGGGAATATTAGATAAATACTTATCTTACGCCCCAAGTTTTTAAAGTAGATAATTGTTTAATAATACTCAACCATAAGTTTTCAATTTACCTCGGAATTCCCAAAGTAATTCGTACACTTGTCAATTGACTATTTGTCAAGTTGGCGTTTTTGCTATACTACTATGGAAAATGTTATTTTGAATAAAAAATATTAATTTAATTAATCACAATTATTAAATAAGTAATGGATCCCTTAAATGATATTTACGATAATTCAAAGAAAATTAGTAAAATAAAGTCCTCCTAATTTTGAAGACCACTGTGTAAATTGTATGCCAATTAAGAGACAAAGTTCTTTGCCAAATTAAAAGATTTTTTTAGGAATTGATTTTCTTTAATAATCAAACATCGAGTCAAATCGTGTACAAGGACTAGACAACCATAGCACAACTTGTAGTACCAAATGCCCACACTAGATGTGATTTAAACGGCCGGCATTGCATTGTGGTGTTGCGAAAAGACCCTTCTCCATACCATCATTTGGAGGTGTGCTATTAATGCCAGGGAAGACCACTCTCCTTTGTATTTCTTTTTTCCTTTTTTTGGTGCCCAAAGACCAAAATATCTTCCTTTTAACATTCGGTTTTAGAAGTGATCATCTTAATTCATTATTCTTTAATTTGTTTAATTAATTTATAAATAAATAAATTAAATACTTATATGTAAATTTTAAATAAGTTGGATAATTAAACTCATTTTAATTAAACATGTTAAAATAAATTATAAATTGGTACCTATTTGATTGAATATTTATTTTTTTATTCAATAACAAAAATAATAAAATAAAGGAATTTTTACACTTTGTACCTTGAAAAATATCTCGATTTTCACTTTATACCCCGAAAGATTATTTTTTTCACTTTGTACCTTGAATGTTAAAAATTGGTTTCAATGTGACTATTAGACTAACATTCGTTTCAGATTTTGTTAAAAATTAATGCACATGTCACCCAAGAATATGAATAATGACTTTATGCTTTTGTCCAAGAGCAATACACGTAGATGACAAGTGCATTAAATTTTAAAGAAATTCTGAAACTGATGTTAATTCGAGAATCACATTGAAACCAATTTATGACATTTAGGGTGCATTATTAAAAAAATAATCTTTCAGTGTACAAATTGAAAATTAAGATATCTTTTAGGGTGCAAAGTATGAAAAGTGTTAAAATCAAATACACATTGACCCATTAAAAAATAAACGCATATATACTAATACACCAAAATACACACATATACTCAAAACACACACACATTAATACACAAAAACGTACACACCGGAATCCGACCTTGGACCTTAACCCAACCCAGTCGCTGACTAGAACCTGACACCAACTCTGGACTTGGCCTTGGCCCCGGACTTAGACCCAACTGCGTGTTTTTTTGCGTATTTATGTGTGTGTGTGTGTCTTGGTATATTTAGTTTGTGCTTGCGTGTATGTTGGTATATTAATATGCATGTGTTTTGATATATTAGTATGTTTTTATATTTAAAGTTTAATTATTTTACGAGATAATGAGTTTAACTTAATCCATTATAACCCGTTTATTAAATGAGTTAAAAATTAATTGGATTTGTTTTGCACCCAACCCAATTTCAAACAAACCCATAACCAACTCAACTTATCCATTTACAACCTCTACTCGACTTGTTCAACTCTAAATCTCTTGTAATACATTTTTTTTTCTCAATTTTATTTTAAGTGTAGATCACCCCATTATATATGGTTGGGGTTGCTTGTAAGCGATGAGTGGTATACAAATTCTTCGTGTAATTGAGATAAATTGTATTGAAGGAGATTTTACTTTGACAACGAGTAATATTATCCACCCACTTGCCAATTCCTATATCTCATGCTATGGTCGTGTATATAAATAGATTCTCCCCAAACCAACTTCCCAACAAGTCTAAATTCAGTAGAAAGGTCAAAAGAGTTGAATGAAACAGTTAACCATGAGTTCAACCATGATAAATATTCCAAATGGAGATGGAATTGCTCTCAATCCGAAGAAGAAATGTCAATGTTCTTTTCGTTGTACTGGTTCTTCTCTTATAGGTATGAAGTGTAAGAATGACAGGAACAAAGTGGTTCATAGTATCAAGGTCGGAATTGCCTTGGTTTTGGTTTCATTTCTATATCTCCTGGATCCACTGTACGAGCAAGTTGGAGATAATACCATATGGGCTATAATGACTGTTGTGGTTGTCTTCGAGTTCTTCGCAGGTTCGTGCAATAATTTTTGAAATGTTTTGATTGATTTTGTAAACAATTTGTGTACTAAGTATGACTTTTTTATATGATGAGTATGATAAAGATTAGGTTAATGATATATTTATATGTCTGTCAGGTGCAATGCTCAGCAAGGGCCTAAATCGTGGAATTGGAACTATACTAGGTTGTGCATTGGGGTGTTTGGCTGCAATTTTAGCCGATAAAGTTGACGGTACTGGGAATGCCATTGTTGTTGGCATTTCAGTATTTATATTTGGTAAGAATAAAGCATATTTGGCACTGAAAAGAGTCTGTCTTTCTTCCATTCATTTGTCCCCTCAAACTTCCATCTTCACCATACATGTTTCACGTTACACATTTCCGTTAGCATTTTTGAATTGTACTTTTCGATTAGAATCAAATGGAAAATTACTTTAGACGATAAATTAAGCATTTGAAAGAATTTTCTCAAATTGATCATACATCTAATATGTGAGAAGTCCCAATTCGCTTCGTTTGTAGAATCAGTGACTATTTATTAACTAAAGAACATTGTCGTGATCATGAATAGGTGCTGCTGCAACATACTGTCGATTGGTGCCTAGCATTAGAAGGAGATATGACTATGGAGCCATGATCTTCATCCTTACCTTCAACCTAATTGTGGTATCTGGTGTTCGTGCCAATGAATTCGTGAAATTAGCACGCCATCGTCTCTCAACCATCGGAATGGGTTTCTCAGTATGCATATTCACCAGCTTACTCATCTTCCCAATGTGGGCTAGCGATGAACTTCACTACTCCACTGCTGCTAAGTTTGAAAAACTCGCATGCTGTATTGAAGGTATATCCATCCATCTTTATACCAAAAAAAAAGTCCGAAAAGGACATCCACTTTGCGTCAAAATAGATCCTTCTTTTTATATGTTACTGACATCGGGTCTTTTAATGAGTCTGATTATCCATGCCTTTGTTTATATCTCGGATTGGAACAAATTACTATAATTCATCTTGTCTACAGATTAATCGACATTTTTCAAAAAAATTCTGAAGAGAAGCTTTTTCTGAATCACATCTTACCCATAATAAAAATCACAATCTCACTATGTCCACATATAAATAAGTCAATTTCTCACACTTTACGAATCATTCATGCAGGAAGAAAAGAATTTGATGATTTGTTGTGTCATTTTAATGTGTAGAATGCTTGGAGCAGTACTTCGAAACAGTGGGTGAAAAGGAAAAAAGAGTTAATTTCTCCAGCTGCATGTCAGTTTTACACTCAAAGTCCAATGACGAATCACTGGTATTATATTTCTTTTGCTCTACACTTATTTTCCGCAATGTACTCTATATTTACTTTACAT
The DNA here is from genome assembly GCA_963454935.2 of Ilex paraguariensis. Lineage (NCBI taxonomy): Eukaryota > Viridiplantae > Streptophyta > Magnoliopsida > Aquifoliales > Aquifoliaceae > Ilex > Ilex paraguariensis. The sequence continues at coordinate 473,619 of CAUOFW020002092.1, read as the reverse complement.
TAAAGATTGGCAGTAAGTCTTCATAAACTTAAATGACTAGAAAATTTGTCAGAAAGACAACGGGAACTCTAGGAGTTTGGTGCCCAGAAAATGAATTGCTGCATTATTTCATAAAAAAAAAAAAAAAAACGTAAATTAATAGCTTAAACCGTACGATGATCTTGCTACATATCGAGGAGTGTTTGAACATGTCCCGATCCATGATTTATATGTAGATTGTGATTAGAGGAATATCACTTTTACGAGGGCCGGCTTGATATAAATAGGTGCCTATGCAGAGTTTTAAATTGGGCCTTTTAAAATTTATTTTAAATATATTATATGATTAATATTTTACTTAAAAATTATTCTTCTCCTTTTTAGTGATTAAACTTTTACATTCAAGTTTTACTAATATATCATTTCCAATGGATAATTGTAGGTCATTCAATATTTGTTGTGACATAGTTGATTATAAATAAGATTTTATAAGTTTTAATTTTGAAAAATCTTTTTCAATAGAAACATCTGTTGAAGGTATTGTCAATACTATTCAATAAGCAATGTATGCATTTGAAAAAGAATCTAATCCTTTAATATAATTTAATGTTTCTATTTGAGTTTTGTAAAACTTTTCTTAAGACTTTTAATTCTGAAATAAATCTAATCAATCAATATCGAAAAATTGACTATATTTTACGAAGTTCTTAATGTTAAGACAATATTATTTTAAAACTAAATAAGAAGCCAAAAAAAAATTCATGTGCTTTAAATTGTTCATACTCATGGTTTTGTAATGGGTACCTACGATTTAGAGAGAGGGAGACTCTTAGAAGCTAAAACGAGTAAAATTGCATGGGTTAACTTTTGAGGTTATGTTGAAGGGTTTCTAAAAGCTAAAATGAGTAAACTATTGATTAAAAAGAGAAAGATGGTTGGACCTTTTTATTTTGGTTTAGGTTTTTTTTAAATATATATTTAATTGGGCCTGTACAGACTAAATATTTTAGGTTGTATATAACATAAAATTTTCAAAGGTTAATTACAAATTGTATCTCAAAAGATTATTTCAATCTCAATTTGTATCTTCAAAGATTAAAAATATCAATTTGCACACTCAAATATATAAATCTGTATTAATGTGCACCTGAAATTATTGTCACTTTGTCATCTAAAACATAATAGATAAATTACACTTAGATTCACTCATGTTTGTTACTTAATCACCTAGACCCCTAACATTTAAAATATTACACCTAAATTCCCTGAAAATCCAAATATGACTAAAAATGTTCATCCAATTGGGCATTCGAATAATTCTGTTCAAGTGATGTATTGCATAATTTGCTTTAAATATAAATGATATTATATAAATACTTGTATTATATTGGACATACAAATAGTAAGCTTGATTTTAATTTTAGAGTATAACGAACCCACAAAATAAAGAATAGTATGAAAATTATAATTTTTTATTAGGATGACATTATATTTTTTAACGGTTATATTAATAGACAATAACAACAAGAGGTTACGTGATATATGTGCACAAACGTCAAGAGGTGTAGAAGTAATATTATAAATGTGAGGGGTCCAAATGATTAAGTGACAAACTTAAGAGAATTTAAGTATAATTTATCCAATTAATTTTAGACGATAAACTGACAATTGTTAGCTTCAGATGCGCATTAATACATATTTATATCTTTGAGGGTACAAGTAAAAAAAAAAAAAAAATTGAGGGTATAAATTAAATTCAAGAGATTTTTTGATGTTTAATTTGCGATTAATCAAATTCTCAAAGACCATAACATTATTCGAGACCCCTCTTTTTTGGGGGCCCTCTCAAATATTTAAGTTTCCTGCCTATTAAGCCAGCCCTGACTTTAATCAACCCGAAAAGAAGAAAGAATCTGACTATAAGTGGCAGGCAAATTATGCAAGGTGGGAGCCATGGCATGGGAAATTTGGATTCTCTTATCCTTGGGAGAAGTACCTAGAGATTGGAGAGGTTCTTAGAGAGCTTGCTGCAACCATTTTTTCTCTGAAAGCATGTCTCCAATCACCTAAACAGGTTTGAAATACTCGTCTTAATGCTTTACAATGAATCAATTTAATTTGTTTCTTACAAATTCACATAAATTAGATGGTTTATTACTACAATTAAATTTGTGTCATCAGCCCACATCAACACTACGACAGTCGATCAAAGAACCTTGTGAACTGGCTGGGTTGTTAATTGCATGGACTTTGAGAGAGCTTGAAGAGAGCATCTTTACAATGAAGAGGTGCAGGGCCGAGGCCTTGATAGTACCAAAATTGCAGCCCCTGAAACTGGAGTTGAGCCGAGTCCCGTCTCCGTTCAAGCTCGGAGCAACAGAGAATGGCGAAGGGCTTCCCATAGCAAGCTTTGTGTTACAATTGATGGAGACAATGGAGAAAGTTGAAGTGTTATCAAAAAAGGTGGAAGAACTAGGAGAACTTGCTGATTTTGCACTAAAAAGCTAGCCATTAATTTTAACCTATGAGCCATCTGGTGTTGTATGGACCTCTAGCGAGCACATAAAACTGTTTGAAACCACATAAACAATGAAAAATAACCCTACATTGGGACTACAAGGGGTTAACTAAAGTTTACCCGCTTGAAAATTAATAATTTTCGAGAGTTAGAACTTCAAAAGGGATAATCTAATAATAAAATCTTATCGGTCTTTTGGAACCATTTCTAGAGATTTATCCGAGTAAATAGATAATAAACAGGAGATTGGAGAATAAACAAGATCGAAATGATTAGACAATTATTCTAAAAAACAATTAGAATACCTCCTAATTTATTAAGAAAAAAAAAAACAAAGACGACCCCGCCCTTTCTTGTGTCTTGTTCTGTTAAAACTAACTGATTTGCTAAATTATTTACCATCAAAGACGAATTTTAATATTCAAACAAGATATTTAAATCATATATATTTGGCCTGCACGTCCGGCATTAACCACAAGAGAAATAAACTAGGGTTAATTACGTTAGAGGTCCTCAAAATATAAAATTTATCTCATTTTGATCCTCAATATTTTAATTGTATCATTTTAATCCCTGAAGTATTATATATATATATATATATATATATATATAATCCTTCAAACAGACAACATTCAGATTGTTAACAATTTTTTATTATAAACTTGTCGCGTAATAACTAAATTTGGGCAAAAAAAAAATTTGAATAACTCTTGACTAAATTTTTACCCAAATTTTGGTTAAAAAGTTTCCAAAATACACAATTTTGAACATAAAATACCCAAATTTTGATCGAGAGCTATGCAAATTTTAATCAAAAGTTACCCAAATTATTTTTTGTCCATATTTAAGTATCACGTGATAAATTTATGATAAAAAAATGTAAACAATTTAGATGTTTTCTGTTTGAGGGATTAAATAAAAACTTATTCAATAATTCAGTGACCAAAATAATATAATTAAAATATTGAGAACTAAAATGAACTAAATTCAATCTTTGGGATTTCTAGTGTAATTAACCAATAATAGACTAACCAGAAAAGGTCATGACCCTGCAATATTATACAAACAAAAGACAGGAACCTCATAATAGTCATCAAAACCGGTGGAAAACCCGATAGAGCAAAGACCTGTTCAAGGAAATTCTACCAAAGCTTCATATCTCATCAGAGAGGCTAGAGAGAGAGATGGGTCGTCTCCTAACCCAGATGACAGTGATTATAACTGGATTACTAATCGGTGGTTTGGGGCTATGCGGTATTGTAAGATCCGAACCAAACACCAACGTGAAGAATGTTCTGTGCAACTCCGGGGTGTATGCAAAAGCCGATCCTTTCGCCATAAGTCTAGCTTATATCTTATCAGAGTTACAGTCTGTCGCGCCCACCCGCCAAGGTTATGACTATCGCAACATTTCTCCATACCCCAACGCCTTTGCCTATGGCCATGCTGCTTGTAACCAAAATCTCACAAGTTCAGACTGCTCCACCTGCCTTGGTGCAGCCAAGACAACCATGTTTGGTGCTTGTGAGAGCCGGATTGGGGCTCGATCTGTCCTCTACGACTGTACAATTAGGTATGAGCAGTACCCATTTGATGATTAGAATCCTTTTATTTCTCTGTTGGACTGTTTTAATAAGTGAGTGTGTAATCCACCACAACTTTGTCAGCATCCGTATCTACTCTATTTTCTACTCTTTTTTTCTTCTCGAAATACTACAGTTTGACCTTTAAATCCTAATTTAATTTCAGGGTAAATCTTAGTTTGTCCCTAAAAGATACAACAATTCTTAGTTTGTTTCCCAATGATTAATATTTTTTACATTATCCCCTCAAAGAAATAAAAACATTTTAATGTGCTCTATTGTCTTAGTTTTGTTTGATCATCCGTCTGTTTTGTACTTGATGATTAGTTGATTTGACACAAAATAGACGAAAAATCAAACAAAAAATAAGACAAATTACAGTGAACCATATTATAACGTTTTTTATTTCTTTGAAATGATAATGTGAAAAAACTAATCATTCAGGTAACAAATTAAGAATTTTTGTATATTTAGGGGGTAAAATGAGATTTTCCCTTAATTTCATAAATTTTGTATGATTTATGTTGATACTGCCCGAAATTATTAGCTATAACTACAATTAGAAAATTAATAACTCTCTATCGAGGCACCTTGGATTAACTAACTAACTAGTCCACCAATCAGAGATTTGTTGTAGCACAATGTTACTGTATCTTTTATAAAAGTAAATTGATTATACACGTAATTTAGTACTCCTTCCGTTCTTAAATATTTGTCGTTTAAGATTTTTGCGCAAAAATTAAAAAAGTTATTAAATAGTTCTAATTTAAAAAAAAAATAATTACACAAAACTAAAATATATTTATTCAATACGTATTGGGAAGGAAAGGAATATGAAAGACACTTAGCCTCCACCTAATCTGATGTATTGAAAAGTTAAGGATAAATTTAGAAGAAAAATATTAATTATGCTTTAATTTCATTAAACGACAAATATTATGGAACAAAAAAAATTGTGTAAAACAATAGATATTTAGAAACGGATGAAGTAATTATCTACAAAGTGGTAGGTCAAACCAAAATAAAGCCGGGATGTTTAATCACTAGGGATCAAACGGTAAATTATGGCATTAGAACCCTAAAAACTCGTAACTAAATTAAATAAAGTCGAAATAAATAAACATAATTCCATCAATACCTTAATTGTTCTTAGTGTTTCAAGATAATTTGATATATTTTAGCTAACATTTTAGAATATTTTGTAAATAAATTTTAAAATTTTTAATTCTATTTTTAAATTAATTTTAAAACATTTTTTAGTTATTAGGTGTATAAAAACCAAATTTTTATCCTTCCACGTTACTAAGCCGAATTAACAGTTTTCAGAAATTCTATTTTGGAGATATCAAGAAAAATACAATTTCGACGAAACCCAAAAAAATACCGTCGTTACAAAAGAAATAGGACGTGCTCGTGCAGTAAATTTCACGATAAAATTCAAACCAGATTCATATGAATCGTAGTAAATTGATGTAAGAATAAAAATTCGGCATCATTCACTGTCAATGGAAGCAATTTTATACTAATATAAAGATATCATATCAAATAAAAGAGTAAAATCTATCGGTAGCTTCTTAATCCGACACAAAAAAATCATATTTAAAAAGCTTTAATCGAACAGATAGGGTTTTAGAATCTGACAATCAATGGTGGTCATCGGAGGAATCGCTGTCGTACGGGGACTTCTTAGCTGGGTCGATGTTGTTGACTATCTCGGCATCATCAGGGTCGCGAGTAGGGTCAGACTTGTTTATGGCGGCTCGAGCCTTGTCCATCCATGGCTTGAAAGCGAGCTCTATGGCTAGCCACCCACAGGCTAGGGCTCCGAATACAACAGCCACAGATTTCACAGCCCTCGACTTTCCCTCCCCCATGGATCTTCTGCTGCCTCTTCTCCTCCTCTTGCTTCTGATGCAAGATAGGCACTATCCAGCGAGCATTTATCTTTCATAGGCCATGGCTCTATGCGTGGGCTAGACGACGGCTGTGAGTTGCCCGACAAACTCGGGTGGTCCAGCTGGGCCCAGCCCAAAAGGCCCAATCATCTGATCGCATGCTGGATTATGGGGCAAGATTTGGGTTAAGGTCTTACTTAATGAAAAGGATCGTGTGTAGGGAAGGCAGCGGACCAAAGCGGATAAGGGGGTGAATTCTTCATTATCATACCTGCTTAAAAAATTTTCGCTTATCTTCGTTAACGGGTGTAATTTTTATCTTCATTTTCGTCCACAAGTAAATTTGTAATTCCCGTTCCCGCCTTCACCCTGCCCCGTCCCGTACCCTCCCCAGCCCAATTCACTTGTTTACTAGTAGCTTACTGTAAGGAATATGGATAGAAGTTGATTTGTCATATGAAATATGGATAAAGCAAGAAGTATTAGGCGGTTGAGAATTGTTTGGACTTTGAAATTACCACACCAGTATTTGGGGAAGTAAGTAAAGAAGTGTTAATCATGCTGACAACTTCATAAATGATGACTAGCAGTCACTATTTCTATCTACATAACTTGGGACTGGACGGTTGTATATTAAAGCTTTCAGTGTTGAAGTTTCTGTTATAGTAAGAATAACACAATTGATGGTGTTTGTTTTCACGGTCCTAAGAGCCTGCGATCAACGAACAACTAATGGACATGGGGCTCAGACGCTCAATGAAGGTGAAGGCATTGAGAAGTCTGGAGAGTGATTCAGTTAGGACTTCATGTGGGATTTGGGAGCATATATATATATATATATGTAAAATAACGGGTATAACAGGGTGACACCGGGCGGGGGTAAGTTCCAGTTTATCTTCGCTTTTATTCTCACACGGGTTTATACAAGTATTCTCGTATACGTCTATCATCTAATATGTATAGTCTTTTTTTGGTCCAAACAGAGCGAATTTAGACAAATACCTATTTTCTTCTGTTCATTATCATCCCTAAACATGAGAAACAACGAGAATGAACCAGTAATTTGTCTTACAGGTTTAGTAAATATGTAATGAGCCCGTTTGGAGCTGATTTTTTTTTTTGTGTAAAATAGAAGTTTGAAGTGTTTTTGAAAAAATCGATTTTTCCTTATAAGTCCTTAAACAAGTCCCATTTTTCAACTTTTTTGTTGTGATGATAAAAACTAATTTTGCCCAAAAAACTAATGAAAAAACAGTTCAATAAACCCAAATCCAAATAAACTAGACTTTTTTTCCCTTTGAAATTAAAAAAAGTTGAAATTTTAAGCCAGTTCCAAAATTAATAGCATCAGCCTTTTGTGGGGTATTTGCTTCTCTACCCAAATGACATCCAAAGTAGATAAACATCATTTCACGCACAAGCATTGCCTCAATATTTAACGATAATATTATTTGTCATCGATGACTCAATATCACCATTATCTTACTTTTTCTTACAAATGCACCCTCGTTGACGGATCATATGGATAGAGAAGCAAATGCTCTTAAAACTCACACCCTCCTCCTCTAAAAAGATATTTTTCATTTTTTTTAAAAAAAGTAGGATGAATAATCCATATGAACACACACAAATCCATTTGCTCTATTGTACGACTTCCTGGGGTCATCAAACTGAGATGTAGTTCTGGATCAGACAGCATATTAGTTCTGGATGAACTAGAGTTACCAAAGCATAGTATAGGTGAAAAATACTCGGTTTGAAACAGGAATAGATCATGTGATTTCAACGAAACATCCAAGATATGTCATAGCAATACCTAAAATCAAAGAAGCAAATTAACATTGCCAGATATTAATCTATATAATTCCTCCAGGACAGGAACATAATCGGACTAACTCTCCCACAATACAGAAGTTTACATAACCAGATTGCACAAAAATTAGGATGACTGCAACATAACAATTAGCGGCCACGACCACGTCCACGCCCACGACCTCGGCCACGACCCCGACCCAAAGCTCTTCCTGAATTGGGAATGGGGAGAAAAAGTTAAAGCTGCTCAGATGAAGTGATACACATTGGACCAAAATGCAAATATGATTCTGTGTATGGAAAAAACATAAGAGATTTGCGATACCAGCAGTTGGTTTCTTGGGCTTCACCCTAGGCGCCTCTTCCACCAGCAACGTTTCAAGATTTAAGCTGTCAGGAAGGATATAATATCGAATATTGGTACCCCTCACACTCAAGTGATCTAAAGTCACTGGGTTCTTTCCCTTCAGTGTAAGCTTTACAGTCTTCAAATGAGTGTTCATGCTAATATCCACACCTGTAGCATGCCAACAAACTACCCATCAGAAATGTGGTTCACACGGGTACAGATTTCATACAACCAAGTATTTTTGGATCAGCCGTCAATCTAGAAACAGCAAATTTGTGGGTTTCGATTGCATCACAGCCGCTTTGTTCATATGATGTCCAAGGCATGCTTACTTACAGGACCTAACTACAACGTTTTCTGTTGGATTTTCTTAGTGTCACTTTTTAGGATATTTGTCCCACAAATACTTAAAGAGAAAAGTTAAGAAATAAATATTTACAAATTAAATTTCATAATGAGATATGCTAGATTAATATACCAGCTAGAAATATATACCTGAAAAGGTATTCTAGCCAACTCAACGATTGCAGAGATACGTTTAATGGCACCATGACAACATGGGAAATAACACAAGCAATGTCCCAATCAAGATGCAGCTGACATAGCAGCTCCAAAATCTGAATGCATAGAAGAGTACAAAGAAGCAGGAGTGTTGCAAATTTTGTCACGATTGATTTAGTGAACATCTTAATAATATAAAATGGTAATTGATCAATCCTTACAAGTTCTTACTTATTTTATAAACACAACAATTTTGCTTGCAATCCCTACGTCAATTGAACCTTTTAGCAATCACTAATCTACATTTTAAAAATCAAATATCAGCGCAGAAATTATCCTCTTAATGACCAGTGCATCATGAATTTGGCCACTTCTTCCAAGATTTTTGCAATCAACTGACTATTGGGATCTCCTTATGGTTTGGGTTGGAGTGTTTCATGTCTAAAAGGATGAATATGGAGGTTTGGAGCAGTTATGATATGAGTGCCCATAAGCATGCAAGAATCCAGATACTAGGGAATAAAGTCATTTATTAGTCAGTAATCACAGGTAGAGGTAGCCAACCCATTTTGTGACTTCAAAGACTCCTCCACATCATTAAAGAAATGAGATTCATAAACTACCCAGAAATTTTTGTACCTTTTGGAGGCAATCTTTAAGCATTATCTCTCTTGACTTATGGTTTCGTACATTACTTTTGCTTTAGAGTCAACAGAAATCTAAGTCCATTTCCAATTGTGGTTGTCTCATAAATGCATTATAAATGTCCACTAAAACCAAACACCCAGAGATAGTAATAATGTTACAGCAAAACACAGCCAAAGATCCAATGATCCATCAAGAAACATGTTACTCTTTTAGTGTTATGGCACTGCTTACACCCCCTTATCTATATTTTTCAAGATAAATTAGGCATGGTGTAAATTCCCACCAACAATGGATGATAAATATTTCCCAAATGTTACAGCCTACCAGAGGCTATGCACACGACAATAATGTTGTGGTTGGGGTGGGCTGGGGGCAAAAGGACGACATAAACTCACCAACCACTACATAGAAGCACTACGAGTGTTGTGACAGATCAACTCAAACAAATCATAAAGCATGCATGATAATGTCAGGCTCCAATTCACTCTAAGAACCATTAAGAAGAAGTGCAAACTAATTCTCTACTGGTTAACATAAAACTGATGATGGAATTTTATTTAATTCTTAAGCTCAATGAAAAAAAATCATCCCAAAACTATTACTATGTTTTGGTAAACTAGGATAACAAAATAATCTATTACTATGTTTTGGTAAACTATGTTTTGTTACAATTTAAGCATCTTACCACCGAGTGCCTCTATTAATTGGTTTTTCCCTAGAGATATTCCCCTATCCCATAAAATCGTGGCTTTGGAAAGGAACCATAAGATAAAAGTCATTGCAACGTCACAGATTCACTCGAGCATAACAGCATGACAAACGGTATTCTGCTCCCACCCACCCAAAAAACAAAATAAACAAAACCTTGAAAATGGAAATTTAAAGATTTCAAGAATTATTCTCAGATAGAAACAAGCAGAGAGGATCCTAAACCCTTAAGTTTGATGCACTAGTAGCAATAGTAAATGTCCACTTATGTGGGTTGGAGTTCAAACTTTGACTTGAAGTAGGATCTAGTTCTACTCGTAAGTCAAGAATCAATGACTGGGCTAGACAAGTATCATTGAGAAGCCAGTTGAGTTATGGCTCTTGCAATATCCCAAAGCCCCTTTTATGTCTTATGTGCATTAGCATCTTCTCCAAACTTCCATAGAAACCACAACCCAAATAACAAAGAAACAACCATGACCCATAGAACCCAATTTGAAAGCACTAATACAAAGGAATCACTATGATCTAATTAATAGGTCTCACCAAGTAAATTACAAAATGGAAACAAACCCAGATGGACCTACACTTGTTTGAATTCATGGCGAACATGTGTAAGTGCAGAAAACATGGGTCCAATAATGCATATCGTGAAGCACAACAATCATAATTCCATTCCCATATTACACGCACAAGCAACTCTCGAGTTTCCATAAGAACCCAAAACCATTATTCGAGTTTGTGTGTGTGTGTCCATCAATCGACATTTAAAGGTTTGTTAAACCCTAATGCATTGTGTTGCTAAAGTTAGTAGAACTCCAAAAAAAACACAGAACATGTATGAGTCAGAATTCAGCTCTCTTTTTGGCTCAAACGACTCCACTTTCCAGTTTGTTTAACAACATAACATCAGAAAACACATTACTCGAATATTTCTTCTTTTCTTTTCTCGCCAGTCAAACAAATAGATACATGTACCGATGTACATATATAGTCAGACACACATACAGAGAAAAAGAGAGAAACCTGTGATGGTGCCATGAACAACTGTTCCGTTCTTGAGCTCAATCGACACAGTTTCGTTGTTCAACTTCATCAAAAATCTGCTCGCACACAAACGTACATCATACAAAACGTAATCAAGAACTATAAATAATGAATTACAGTTAACATTACCAACAAAACGCCCAACGAATTGAAAAATGGAGATAAAAAAAAACCTAACGAGCTTCATTGTTGCAGAAGGAAGACGATTGTCTTTAGGGCTTTAGTTCAAGCAAAATCGAAACCTCCGCTCCTCGGAGGGTTTAGATCATTGGATGGGCTTGTGGAGAATAGTAACACCACGCTTTACGACGTCGTCCGCGATGGGTCCAACCGTCCAAGTTTCAAAAGATGGGAGTAAATCTATATAATAAAAACGAGACTGTGTTTTGAATTTTATTCTGGTTCCATTTTTCCTCTCAAAATCATCATTAATCACTTATTTCACCCATCATCTATTTGTCAAACTAAAACGTCAAATTACATCACTCATTTTTATCACATATTTAATTATTTATATTTTTCTTCTTTAAAAATATCATATCACTTATTTCTATCATATATTTAATTATTTAATATTTAATTAATTTGTAATTAATGTATTTTGAAAAATTTTAATATAGTGAGATCAATTTTTTAGATACTCAAATTTTATATTTTATCGTATTTTCAGGCACGGGTTATGACTAGTAACTAAATATTGGTTGTAATAATTAGGTTACATCACTATTAACACGTAGTATAATTATCTAATAATAATTCACCAAATAAAAAATTTAGACTCCACTCATTCAAATAATTATCCATTTGTTTGTTGCATGTCTACTTATAAAATATTAGATAAGATTAATAAATTCTATAATTTTAATCTAACTATTATTAAATAAGGTAATTATTAAAAATTATTAAAAATTGAGAATGATAATTAAAATTTTATTTTTGTGTATTGTTTCAATCATCTAAAAAACAGAAACGTTTCAACGTGTTTAAAAAATGTTCCGATTTGGACAAAAAATTAAAAAAAAATAAGAAATAATTTTTCAAAATATTAATCAAAATATATTAAAAAATCTTGAAATATCTTAAAACATTCCGAAACAATTATAAATATATTAAAACATTATATAACATTTAAAAATATTATGAAACATTTTAATTTAATTTCGATTATATTACTATTTCATTTCAATCTTTTTTAAAACGAAAATATTTTAAACGCAACGATTATTTCAAAACAAAATTTTAACCTTTGACTGAGAAACAGACGATGGGGGGAAGTCTGGATCCAAGTTTTCTCCTGGCCCATTCTTTGGGTTTTCTTCCAAGCCTAACTTGTTTGGGCCAAACTCAAATTGTAGAAGAATCTGAAACCTTACTTGGACCCCCTGGGCCATGTCCATTAGTCATCGTATGAAAAAAATAGTTTATATATAGACGTGTTTTTAGAAATACTTTAATCATAGCTGAATATTCAATTAGATCACCATTAATTAAATTACTTGGATGGTTAATTCAATTATTTCATTATCATAAACAAATTCGTGGACTCCATCTGCAACACAAGACACAAGCTCATCCGCTTCTTCTCGACAATTTGAGAGTATTACACATAAAATTTTTATCGTAAACATCAAGTTACACTTGATGACGACAACAAAGGCCTATTTGTTCATCGCCGATAATTTACTAAAATTTACTGTTTCAATTGTATCATCCAAAAGCTACATTTTTCGCTCACGAGAAATCTTAGACACAAGGAGTGAATCTCAAGTAGTATCTTGAGATGATCAATGCATTGATTTATTGAAAAATGATAATCTAGCTAATAAAAGAATATATTGTGCCTTATTTATGAAGAAAACGCGGGAATAGCAGGAGTTGGAGGAATACTAACAAATAGGAAAAGCATATAAATCAAAGGAGCAACGCTACATGAACTTAAAAATTAGACTTGATAATTATAACAATTGATTTCATTGTGGGTCTCAGCATTTATTAAACCTCATTACCTATTCAATGATTGAGATTGTCAAGTCTAATTTTTAACTTCATCTAAAATTACTCAAATGTGAGAATTCTATGAAAAAATCAACCAAACAATTAGTGTAAGAGCAGAACTTTGGGCCGCCCATATGGGACTACTAGTAATGGCTCAATAAACCCTTGGAAGTTGTATTTTGGAGTCGGATTCAACTGAAGTGTTCATCTTCTAACTGGAAGCATCGAGGAGACACGCCCCTTCAAGGCCCACAAATTATAAAAAAAAAAGAAAATAAATACTTTGATTATTTGGATTTGATGATAATAAATTCAATCATTGTGTTCCGACTCTTATAGATTTTTGACCACATTTTTTATAGGGACCATCTTATCTCTCCTTATAGATTTTTGACCACATTTTTTTTATAGGGACCCTCTTATCTCTCCTTCTCCGAGCTCAGAATATGGAAAAAAAGGAATTGATAAATGTGAGAAGAGTAATGCTATATGGACTTAAAAATTAGACTTGATAATTTCAATCATTGATTTTACTATAGGTCCCAACATTTATTGAAACTCACTACCTATTTAATGGTTGAGATTATTAAGTCTAACTTGTAAGTATAGTTTTTAAGTCGATCTAGTATTACTCATCTAAGAATGACAATTCAATCAAATAAAATTGAAGATCTTTACAACATTTATTCCATAGAAATGTTACAAGCAAAGTTTCAAATCACATATGCTTCTAGGCCTAACGGAGGCCATCGCTCATGGCGAGTTATTCAAACTGGTCACTTATATTTCCATGCCTATTTTGTAGGAGAACATGATATATATCATCTAGGAGCTGGATGTGAAGTTGAAGTTGGCACAAGTAGTTCGCCTGCCCAGCAGTGTGGAGCTGAACCCTAATCTTGAAGTTGCCAAATCAAACTGAAGAAGATTGTCTTCCAACTGATACCCACCAATAACAATGGATGTCCTAGGGTTTGATCCGCCATTGATGAATCCAAGGCATAACACGTTGTCTCTAACCTGCACCATCGAGTTCGAACCCGTGATCGTCCAAACCACACTCTCGCTCTGCAAAACTAGTTCGATGTATGGCACTGCTGGTCCAACTCTGGTGCTAAGGACGTTGCTGGAGCTGAAACACACCTCAAATGGAGCCACCGATGCGACTCTAGTGATGTTCATCGCGGCTGCCTCTTTGATATAGGCCTCTGTGAATACTTTGAAGATGGAAGTCTCCATTACAGTGTAAGGATTGACGGTACTGATCTTTGTTCCGCCATTGCCTTCGCTATCAATGGACAGTAACGAAGTGTTGGAAGAAATGACTCTGTCTCTGATCTTGATAGACTTGACTCCAACAAAGTATTCTGCCGAGGGCTCGCCTTGGGTGAAAGACGATGCAGTGCTTACTGGGTTAATGTAGAGTGGGGTGTACGTGAGTGACTGAGAGGCATCGATATTGGGAAGGAGATTATATGGGCCATCGCCGAAGAAGATAACACCGTTGGACGTTGTTGATGATGAGAGGCAAATGGCAAATTTTCTGTGGAAGCTAAAAGCGGCGGCGAACTGTGAAGGAAGTGCCACCCGAGTCCGGCCAAGTCCAGCCATGCCCATTGCACCTGTAGCAAGGCCTTCCAAGAGGAAGGTGGGTGCACAGGAGAAAAGGAACCGAGTGACCGTGACCACCGGACCTGGGTTTGAGCCATTGGTTGATGAGATAGACACAACATCCTCCGCAAGCTCACCACCGGTGGCAGTGTGAGTGATGGAGTTATCAGGTGAAACACCACACGTGTTATTGTTGCAGCCTGGCCTAGGCCCAGAGAAGCAGTCTCCACAGCCATTAGCTCTGGCCAACGAGCACTGAGCTGATCGGCACCGTACCGGCCGATACGTAGAAGATACATAGTTACTCTCGCAATCAACCCATAAGATTTGGCCGCCAAGATCGACCACAAGGGTCACGGGCACTAGAGGTGTTCTTTGATTGATTCTGGTCAAGTACTGGAGAGTGGAAGCGTCTTTGGAGACAGAGAGAACGAGGGCACTGGGCCGAAAAGAGGATTGAGCAGAGGAGAGAGAAACAAAGAAGAGGAGAGAAGAGAGAAGAAGAAATTGAATAGTGGAAGCCATGGTAGAGGAAGTATGAAAGGCCCGTGTATTTTGTGATACAAGAAACAGGCGTGGAGAGTTGCTGCCAGGCCACCTCAATTTATATCTGTATGTAATTTGTACTGGACACAGCGTATTGGTCCTTCAATAGGAGTAGGTTGCGTGGGGATGATAATAAAAGACGACGTGGCTGTCCAAAGTCAATGGAGGCTACTTTCATGTGCCAGCGCACTCATCCAGAAAGATGTATGTTAATTTTGACTTTTTTACTTTGACCCAAATACATTTTCTTTAGAATTTGAATAGTTATTACCAAATAATTAAGTCTTTAAACTTTTTTTTAATGTCAATTGAGCCCTTAAACTCTCCAATTGTGTAAAGTAAATCCATCTATTTAGCTCCGTTAGAGTGTTACTCACGTGATTATATAGCACACAAAAAAATAAGGGTTCAATCGACATAATTAGAAAGTTCAGACGCTTCATTGAAATAAAAAAAATTAAAGGTTTAATTGACAAGAGAGTTATAGTTTAAGAACAATATATATAGTTTACTCCAACTCATTTGTGTCACATGGGTAACACACTTTGCCACTTCCATTAGAAAATCTAAGGGAGGCACAAAAAAAAAAGTTCAAAAGTTTAATTGATACAATGGTCATAGTTTGAAAGCTATATTTGTAGTTATATATATATAATGTGTGTGTCTAATTATCATTGATATCATCAAGTTTATAAGGTTGCTCCTTATATTAGAGTCTATCGAATAATGATATCGGGACTTAATTTAGAACCATAATCAGCGACTTGACATAAACACAACCTTTAAATAGGTTGAGAGTTGTAATGATAAATGAAATTCACTTCCGATCTACTAGCTCTAGTTGAATAGGTTACCAAATTAATTAAGTCTTTAAATTAAAATCCAAATAATATTTTTAGAATCGTAAGTAATTAACATGCATTTTTACCTTCATTTCAAAAAAATTACTTCTCAAACTCCATATCACTTAAGAGCAACGCTACTTAGACTTTAAAAATCGATACTATTTATTGACTCCATTAATCATTAACATTAATTTAACTACGAGTCCTAACATTCTATTATTTATTCAATAGTTATAATAGATAGAATAAACAGATGATATCAAATTTTAGAATCCAAATATCATTTCTCTCATTTAATGGATAAGTGGTTGTTTGTTATATCATCCAGATCCCATGTCTTCTTTGTAAAACCATCCGTCCCATTCGATTTTGGCTGTGACTTTGACATATCCACAGAAATCTTTTAAATTGTGACCGCCTGACAAAGAAGGAATATGATCTGAACACAAACTAAATCCTTCAACACAGCTGTCTAATCTAAACCTATTATGGGATAAGATGGAAAAAAAAATCATTTGACAAAGCTATACGCAAGCTTTTGGAAATATTTGACGATATTTGTCGACGGATTTTTGATTCAAAGATACTCTTTATCTTGTAAACGTTTTAATTTCTTGAGGTCAAGTGTTCAAATTTTATTCCCTTCTCCCCCTCTCCCAAAATAATAAATAAAAAAAAAATGCGTCAATGCTCTCATAACCATGGGTTTTCTAATGTATACATTTATGTATGTGCACTAGTCAAGATCCAAATGGAATCGACATGGGCTGTATTTGTAGTGGAACAAAAGGCAAGACATGAAATCCCCATTACAGCCAAGCAGCTGCTGGCAATACTCGTTCCCACAGGCTTGAACTTACCAGGATTAACTGAAAGGGCAGCTCAAGTAATAAAAAAAATAAAGTGTAAACTCAAATGTTTTGAATTCGAATCTTAATAATTTCTTGGGATCAGGCCATGAGGAGTTTATCTCTCAAAAATTCTATAATTTCGGTATAAATGATCTATCTTTGACTGAGTCGGAAAGAGAATTAGTTGAGATGCACATAAACTGATCCGAACACTCTTAACCATCGAATAAAAAAAAAACTTGCTAGGGATTCCCGGTGCCACCTCTGTATATACCCCCCCCCCCCCCCAACACAAAAGACAACGCCACAGATCACATCTCACTGGAAGTTTTCTCCTTAAATCTTCACCCCTCACCATTAAAAAAGAGTAAGTTTGAAAAAGAGAGAATCAGTGCACCAACTCAAAGAAAACACATTGTTAATAAAACTTCAGAGCTTGTTTTGAAAGAGATCCACAACTGGAACTTGTCAATAGCTAAACAGGTTTTATTCCATCAGTCATTGCTAACAAATGAATGTTCTGTAGGAAAGTACGTAGCATACAAAGTACTAAAAAAGGTTATATTAAAGGGCAAAACTGTCTATGTGAAATTAAGGGGATCCAAATGAAAAAATATATACTATTTATACAGGACAAGGAATTATGTAAGAAAGTTACAGAAGTTCCAATTGAAACTCACGAGCACTCCTGCACATGTGGGTACCCATTTATTCTCTT
Organism: Ilex paraguariensis; assembly: GCA_963454935.2. Classification (NCBI taxonomy): domain Eukaryota; kingdom Viridiplantae; phylum Streptophyta; class Magnoliopsida; order Aquifoliales; family Aquifoliaceae; genus Ilex; species Ilex paraguariensis. Next base: position 456,013 of record CAUOFW020002092.1, on the reverse strand, counting down.
CTCGTCATGCAAGACTAAGTTTAATTGTCAAACCGGCAGAGAACCTTCCATTACAGCAATGGCTTTCCCTCGAAGCAATACTCTCTGATTCTTCTCGTCTAGATTCAAGTTTAGCACACCACCTCTAGGTGATGCCCGGGACAAATAAACAGTACAATCAATATAATGACCCAACGCTGGTATAGTGCATATGTGTGAGATAGAGAGAGGTGTTACAAAAAACTAAGAAATAACAGCTGCAAATGATTGAGTTCAATAATTCTTCATATAAATTTTTTAACCCGCATATGCAAGAATTAACGGGGAGTTAACACGTTTCCTCAACATATAGAACGTGGGAGCTCCCTCGATTAATTGACGCATGTCATTAGTATGAGTAATCTCTCGGATCTCTCTATGTCACTACATGTGACCTCATCGTAAACGCATCTCAGACACTACATGCATTGACACGTGTCTTAGGCATTGGCAACCCCAGAGCATTGTTGTGTTGACATGTGTCTTCGGTGTCTAAAGCCCTCAGATCCCAATCACCAGACACGTGTCCTCATGTATGTTCCATTCCGAGGGACCATCGCCGAACACATCACCTAGCCTTCCATACCGGAGAAGTATGAATAGCAATTTCAATAGTTAGTGTAACTTGGAAGCAAAGTTGGACATCAGTCATAGGCTTCCTTTCTCACAGTAATCAAAATTGCAGAAGAGACAGATCAATAACCAACAATAGTGACACACAAGGTGCAAGACTCAGAGTTGTGATGTAACAGACCAAAGTACTCTTATGCGTGCGTAGCCACCATAAGAAAACATTAAATGACCTTTCAGAAGAATGATACACATTTATTGCTCGACGAATGTCGAAAGGCAAGTTTTAAATGCAGAAATTTCTTTTCACATGACAAGGAAGACACCCTATCCGAGGACTATGCGTTGTAGGTCACCTTCCACATGGGTCAATAAGGAGTCTTCTCATTTGAGGGCCACATATACGCAATGATTAACTCTTTAGAAGTACAATTATCTCTAACAAACTCGAAATGAAGGTACGCACATTCTCACTCAAGCAATAGAACAATGGTTCTTATCCCTTTCTCATGTACTGACTTGATCATTAGAGAGGCCACGCAAAAAAATATTATAATATCCTTTTAACATTTTTTTTTGAGTGACATAATTCATCTCAATAAGTTTGAATTGTCTAAATAGTTGAAAGACTAATTCATTATTACTCTTTAGTCCATTCTTTAACATCTATTTGTTCCGAGTCTTCGATATTTCAAGTAAACTCAAGTTCACTAAAATAAAATTTTATCCCCAGCTTTTTGCACCAAAAAAAAGATATAGTATAGATATATTTCGTACGATACCGAAAAGTTGCGCGACAGAGTTGAGAAGTCCAGGGGTGTTTTGGAAATTTCACCCACCAGCCTCCACCCCATAAGCACGACCTCTGCATTAAGCTGTTGCTATGTCAGGTACACGTACCACTCTCCACAGTGACGACGAGCGAGCACACCTTTTCATTTCATTCCCATTATTTTCTTCGTTCTCCTGCCGCTCTCTCGAAACCCTAATGCAAACTCGTTAGATTCTCTCTCTACTTTGTTTCTCTCACTTGCCATTCACTGTCCTTTTTCATTTTGAAGAAAATCACGCACGCACGCACAGAAACAGACACATATATATATATATGTAGCGATGGCGTTTCGTTTGATTTACAACTTGTTCCGTACAGTCTTTGATGTTCTTTAGAACATTGCTGTTTATCCAGAGGCATTGATTAAGTATATTCTGAATGCGTGAAGTGTGCTTGTGTGAGTTTATATGTTGAGTTAGCTTATTCGTATCTGATTTTATAATTTATTAATGGCTGTTTAGCGTTGTTATATATGAGCATTCACTGTGCCATTGTTTATGTTGTTCTACTGACAAATCTATTTTCAAGTTTTTCCGTATTTTTGAAATTTACATTCACTTATGAATTTTTGTCACTGATTCTGAAGGCTTCGCTTCTTCGTTATTTACTTATTTATTTTGTTCACTGAAACTGTTGGATCATGTGGAATGCGATCAATTTTTTTTTTCTTGGATTTTCTCTTCGTTAAATACTAGCATTAAGCTCCATTTGTTATCAAGAACTTGGACGGGAAGAAAATTTATTAAGTTTTTTTTCTATTTGCTAATCTGATCCTAATTTTGTTCTCAGACCATGAGTTTCAAGTAGATTCCTCTGTTTTATTGACGATTACACATTACTTTCAGTTTTGGAAGTACTCCTAAACCTCAAGAAGAGGCCAGGAATCCAAATCTTGTTAGAGGCAAGATTTATGTGGTCGAAATACGGTATAATCCTTAATTAGAATGAAGATTTGGATGTGATCCTCATATGTCATTTGGCGACTCTCAGGTACATTGTTGTACAAAATAAAAACGAAGTTGCCCATTACGACGAATTATCTTATTCAATGCTTGGTTAAATGTAATTATTTGAATCAGAAATGTTACAATCTTCAGGCTAAAGACCTTACAATTTGATGAAAACTTTCACTCAACCTCATGCAATTGCCTCGACTCAATAACTACAGTACTATCTGAGCTAAAGGTAAATTAGATAGTTTGAATTAATAATTTTGTGTCTATTTCGCTTTAAAAAGAAAGCTCAGTTGCAGCTGCAGTCAGAATGCTTCTCAACATTAAACAAAGTTATACATCATTCTTATTTAACCCCTAACCGTGGGTTTCGTTGAAGGATTCAAAAAATCCCTTCATCCACACTTCTCTAATTCTGTAGCTTGTATTTTTTTTCACCCTCCTCGTGGATAATTGGAGATTAGTTATAACAATGCTATCTTTTAAGGGTGTTGTGTGGTCTTCAGTTCTTATTTCTCCCTTATTCCTGATCCAGTCTAGGCGACATTACCCTCAATTAATCTGTCCTTAGCTTATATTGATGGGATAGTATATCTCTCTCATCTCTGCTGCCTAAACCATCTTTTCATGCATTTATTTTTTCTTTATACTCCACTCTAGACCTCAATCGTAGGTTAACGTGACAGTGTAACAGATGATTCACATTATCTGACCTATTTTATTTGCCATTATCTGACATATTTTATTACCAAACTGTTGTTATTGGTAATGGTATTGTGAGTCTCGATTTCTCTCATTGACAATCTGAGTATAAGAGTACATCCCATTTCATTGTTTGTAACTGTTTTTTTTTTTTTTTTTTTTTTGTCAATTTGCAGCATCTATTTTTCCGGGTAATATGGATGGACAAAGTCATCAGAATGCTTTGAAGTCAACATCATCGGCTCTTGGTAAAAATACCAGTGATGTGTGTCATTTTTCAGAAGAGGATCTGAACCGGCACTCCATAATGGAAGCCGAAATGAGTGGGATCCTACATGTTCCTATGCTCTTACCTGAGTGGATTCATTACCAGCAACCAGCTCGAAATTATGTAGAGTTTCTTGCAGAAAATGGGGTGTCTGGAATCAAAAGGGAAGTATCATACGATAATTCTGGCATGATGTCTGGTTTTAAACCTCCTAATTCTTCCCTTGACATGGATGAGCAAAAGGTAGAGCCTTTTGTCCATATGCTTAATTTCCACAATTATGACACACCATAATCTTGGCAGGTTTTTATACTCTTTGAGATGAGACACATATGGTACGGGAATTAATCCCTGTACAGGAAACTAAAGCCAATATGATCTCTTCAATTATCCCAATTCCCAACTTAAATGTAATACATGACTTGGGAGGTTGACACAAGTTGTGCATTTTCAACAGGTAAGATATTTGAGGCCACATGGTGAAGAATCACCAATGAACAGTTTCACAAGTGCAGAACATCAGATACATGTCCAGGTCAAGTTTCTTACTCTCATTTTGTCTTCTACACAAAGCTAAGTCTAGCTCGTTGCCTCTAAAGATTATTTAAATACCATTACTATTCAATAAAAGTTTTATCCTGATTATGTGATATAAGTAAACTATCTTCCATGTTCTCATGCCCCCACAGGAACAAGAATCAAATGGGGAATGTCATAACGTTTCTCAACCTCAATTGAGCATAGCAGCTGCTGCACCAAGTTTCCAACCTAAATTTCGGAACAGTGCTGCAAGACAGAGAGCCACTTCTGCTGATCGTGTAAGCATGACTCTGCAACTTACTGAAGCTAATCCCTTAGACTTAACAACCAATTTTGCAATTATTAAGAATCCTTTTTGAATGAGGCAGTGGTCATATACATTATGTACAAGATATATAGTACTATCAATTGGAGTCATCAAACTCTTGGTGGATGTATCAATTTGCTAATTGGCTTGTTTCTATTCAGCGTCGCAGATTGAGAATTGCTCAGAGACTAGATGCATTGCAGGAACTGCTTCCACAAAACAAAGAGGTAATATATGTTTAGGGGGGGTGGGGGTGGGGTCATCTCATTTTGCATCTTAACATTTATTTTTGTTATAATCCGGTCAAAAGAAAGAGACACAAAAATGAAATATTCTACCCATGTGATTGGACCTTGAGATGTGGTCATTTTGTTAGGGGAGGCAGAAGGGGGTTGACGAAATACTGATTAAGGGTAAGAATGTTTTAGATTAGTGCTGAATTTTGCAATGAATGTTCAATAACGATAAGTATTGGGGTTCTCAATAATAGTAGAAACACAAATATCGATTGTATATAATGCGGAGGAAAATGTATTACATTTTCAAAGTTGTTTTTGTGTGTAACATTCAGCTGTCTATATTCAGATTGTAGTTGATGTCATGCAAATATGCCCTTATTTCTGTCTGGAATTAGAATCGTGCAATTGTGCTTTTGCAGGGTAGTAAAGCATCTCTACTGGATGATGTCATAGACTACATTAAGTATTTGCAGCTTCAAATTAAGGTAGGGGTTCATCCGATGTTGAATGCTCTCATCTACAATGTCTAGTACATGACATGCATTATGGTATATGGACAAAAAGATATGGTGTTTTGCTCAAACAATTGTAAGTGTTGATTGTTCAATGCTTTCTTTGATGCCATGGAGCATGATAATGTGGCTTCCAGACATCTTGAAACAGGAAACATAACACTATATATTTCTTTGGTGTTCTCTTCTAGAATTTTCCATTCTTGTGACCATTTAAACCTGAGAATTGGTGTTCTGTAAACAGGATCGAGTGATAATCAATCTAGACAGCAAGAGGCAACCTGCAACTGATTGACATGTTTAGACATTCTCATCATACAGAGGGAATGATTATCGGAATGCAAACTATTCTTATAAGCACCAATGTGATTGCGGGCCACACATTTTTTTTCCTAATTTCCATTTCTTTTGTTATCCTTATGGAAAGAATTTCTTCAACATCTGCATCCATTTCCCACTTTACTTAAACCAACATATTCCCATGGAGCCTCTTTCTTCAATATCTACATCTGTTTTCCACTTCTGCATTATCAATATAGGTTTATGGACCATCCTTGGCTCTCCTCCTTCAACATCCACATGTGTCTTCCATTTTTCCTTTGTCAAGGCTAATTCAGTCCCATGTTTACAAGGTCATCAGATGATGGCACTTTCATTTGTTGCCAAACCTGATTAAGGACAGTTGACTCTGCAGGATTTAAGTCGAAGCAGATTGGGAGGTGAATCAACTTTGCACCCTTTCATATTCCTCGAGGTACATTTATCAATTCCCTGCTGGAACAAGTTACTGCAATCATATTATTTGACTGAATCATTTCAACCCTCTCGCATAATTAATAATTTCCTCCCGTGCTTTGGATATTTTATAGTTCCTTTTGAAATCATTCTCAGGGCTATGGCCATTACCTTATCCATGATCAAATGCTGAACGAGCCTCTAGAAGAGATGATGGGAAAGTTGGTGGAGGTGAATCCGTCAGCAGCAGCCCAGCTGTTGGAAAGCAGGGGCATTTTTATGATGCCAATGGCTTTGGCTGAAGGATTAAATCAATCCATATAGATGCTTAACACTATTTCTGTCATTATGTTTTCACATTTGCTTCTCTAATTTTCATATGATTTTTGTAGCAGAGAACTCCACGAACCAAGAATCACTGGTCAGCCTTGTATTAAACAGACTTCAGAGATCTGATGTTTTAGCCGAAGGTACATTGTAGTTTCCATCCCTAAGAAATCAATTTTGGTTGTCAGAAAGAGAAACTGTTTTTAGCTGACGGAGTTTTTGCACGACTGTACTCTTTTCAAACCTTACTTCTTGTGAATGAAATAGCAAATTGGTATATGGGGTACGAGGTAATTGTGTTGCTATTATGCTATTGCTCTCCTTCCTTATCACTTCGTCAGCTCCAGGAGGCTGGAGTAGAGAGACCTCACTTGTGGGTTATACATTTGTGTTCATTTGACACACGATCCCCCCTCCCAACCCAATTACAAAATATATTGGGAATAACCATTACACCACATTAGCTGTCTTACGTGGTGCAACTGTCCAATAAACAAGTCAACAAATAGAACTCACTAAAACTTATAATAACCCAATCATATAATCATAATTACCTTCATGATATAAAATGAATCATATTTTGTCTTTTTGTTATTTTCTTATTGTATTACACCCAGTATTTACTCCCCAAATTGGAGTTTTTATTGTCTAATCCTCTTCCTCTTTGCTACATTAATATTCCAATGGAGTTTTTTTTCCAAAGCCTAGTCAACTGAGGGAGAGAGAACAACAGCACTAATGTTCGGGCAAAGCTAAATGCAGAATCTAATTATTACACTGAAAACTGTCCATTTCCTCATGAAATTACAAAGAAAAAAAGACAAGATCTTACTACTGAAATGTGGAAGCATCGGCTTCTGTATATGAAGTCTGAGTCCACATATTTATCTTTTTTTCCTTCTTTTTCTTTGTATCCTTCATTCCTAACGATTTTTTATCTAAACCAACCAGTTTAGGAAGCAAAGAGTAAAAGAATTTACATCTATTTAAAATGCGCTCCTCCGGATGGGTCTATCTTGATTATGAGGGGCTTCTGCAGATCCAAAGGTGGCTCTGCTACAACAGGTAGCCCTGGCGAGCCTAAAATACCCTCTACCACATCATTTTCTGCTAGTGCTTTCTCCAGGGAGGCCTTTGCGACTTTAGTAATGCAAACCATCAAAATCGCTATGTCAAACCAATTGAAATCAAAAAAAAAATTATCAGTAAATGTCTGAGGACATAAATGAAAAGAAACTAATTCATGCAGTTAATTTCATTAAGGTTTGTTCCATGAACTTGGCCAATAATCTCGACCAAAGAAACCTACGCCGCCTCTCAAATAGATGAGGTCTTGCGGCTCCTGCCTAAGGCACTACGTTCAAGTCATGGTTCTCCACACTCAACTCCCAAGTTTGAAAAGCCAAACATGCAGTTCATTGAAAGCTTAGGACAATAACAAGTGACACTCTGAAAGGCAGCAAGGTGAAAGACAGTTCTCTAAGAAGTTAGGTAAAGCCAACTGATGAAAGCCTTGGAATCCACAGGTCATTCTAAATATGGATTTTAGACTAGATCTCTATGTACATTCAAATTATATGATTGAAACATTGACGGTTGTAAGATATGCAGATAGAAGATGAATTAAGATTTTGTCGATTTTGAATAGCATATAGGTTTTACCATTTTCCTACAAGAAACGACTGTAATTAATAACTCCCCAAAGGGATGTAAGTAGGACGCTGAGCAAAGTATATTAAAGTGTGACAACCATGCGAGTAGGAAGCTTAGGAAACTACATTAAATTGAGACTTACCAGATATCACAAAGCCCAATGCTATATATATCTGCATCCAAAAACAACAGCCAGAATAGATGAAAGGAAGACAAAAGTACATGTTCAAACACTATCTAGTGTGCTGTAAAGTAAGGCAGTGAATTTCTTCTAGATCACACAACTACGACATATCAAACCTTCGTATAACAAAAAAATGTCCCTGATATTGAATTTGAAATGAGATGCAAACTAAGTGTAAAGCCCCCGTATATATAGCCAATAAAAATTACAATAAGGGTAAAAAAAGGTTAAAAAAGAAAACTATAATAAACCCTAATAAACTAAGCTGCAATATCTCCAACACTCCCCCTCAAGTTAGGCGCAAAAAATATCAACTAAGCCAAGCTTGACAACGGAGTCTAGAAAAATGAAGAGTGACAGGTTTGGTGAAAACATCTACAACCTGATCACTAGTCCCCACAAACGATGGAGTGACAATACCATTGCTTACCTTCTCCCGAAGAAAGTGAACATCGATCTCTATAGGCTTCGTCCTCTCATGTAATATAGAGTCAAAAGCGAGCTGAATAGCAGATCGATTATCACAATATAATGTAGATGAAAAAGCCACTGAAAATTCCAACTCGCCAAGAATCAATCGTAGCCAGATAATCTCACATGTGTCAAGTGTCAGTGCCCGATACTCTGCCTCTGCTAACGAGCGGGACACAACTAACTGTTTCTTACTCTTCCAAGAGATAAGATGAGTCCCTCGAAAAGCACAGAATCTCGTAGTAGATCGACCGTCACACGCTCCACCATAATCTGAATTTGAATAACAGGCTAGAGAACCAGTCTGAGATCCTGATGTATAAAACAACCCAAGTCCAGGACAAGACTTGAGATATCGAAGAATATGATAAACTGCATTAAGATGAGGTTGACATGGTCAGTGCATTAACTGATTAACTCGGCTGACAGCGAATGAAATGTCTGACCTAGTGTTGGCTAGGTAGATAAGTCTACCTACCAACCTGTGATAAACAGTCGGATCTCTCAACTCCTCACCTTCAGCAATAAGCTTCAGGTTTGGAATCATAAGTGATGATGTCAGTTTGCACCCTAGCATCCTAGTGTCTGAGAGAAGATCCAGAACATACTTTCTCTGAAAAAGAACAATACCTCTGCTACTACGGGCAACCTCAATCCCAATAAAATATCGCAAAAATTCAAGGTCCTTCACATCAAAGATCTTTTCAAGGTCTACTTTGACCTGCGCAGTCCCAGAAATATCATCTCTAGTAATAATAATATCATCAACATATACCAAAAAGATGGCACACTGTCCATAAGTATTCCGCCGAATGAAGCAGGCATGATCAGAATGACATCTGGTGAACCCTAAACGTACAACTACATCTCTAAAGCGAGAGAACCAGACTCGTGATGACTGTTGCAGTCCATAAAGAGACTTACGCAGTCGACATACCTTTTCAGCATACTCCCCCCCCACCACGAAAGCTCGGTGGTGCATCTATATAAATAATCTCTTCCAGATCACCGTGAAGAAATGCATTCTTCACATCCAACTGATGAAGAGGTCAAGAGTACTCCGTAGCTAGAGATATAATCAATCGAACAGTAGTCAATTTTGCCACGAAGGCAAAGGTAACACCAAAATCACAACTTGGTACCTGAGTAAAGCCTTTCGCCACAAGCCTAGCCTTGTGACGATCAATTGTACCATCTGCAAGAAACTTCAGAGTATAAACCCAGCGACAGCCAATAAGCTTCACCCCTGAAGGTAAAAGGACAAGATCTCACACATGATTATGCTAAAGAGCGTCCATATCCGTCTGCATGGCAAGAACCCACTATGACTCCCTCATAGCCTCTAAAACAGAGCGAGGAATTGGCGTATCTGATAAGGCTATACTATAAGCTCGAAATATAGGAGACAAATCACCATAAGATACATAAGCAGAAATCGGATATAAAGTCCTAGCAATTCAACCACAACGAACAACTGGACGACGATTACTCTGCGAATAACGACGTCCTAAATCATCATCCCCTACTGACAATGTCTCATCAAGGAAAGTAACCGGCTCAGTACCTGCAATTTCATTAGTACCAACAACAGGTGCATCAATATGCTCAACGAACTGAGAAGTATTACCTTGCATCGTTTGAGGTAGAAGGGACAGCAGGGGATGAGAGCGAGGGCGACAAACATAAACCTGTAAAGGAAGAGAGACTGACGACTCTGTACTGACAAGGATTAGTGGCTCTAGAGAAGGAGAGACTAATGACTTTGTACTGATAGTGACCAATGTCTCTGGCTCCTGCGATAACGAAAAATCAAAAGGAGTATCATCAACTAGAGAGGCAGAGACAAAACTGGAAGAAAAATAAGGAATGTGCTCAAGAAAGGTAACATCTAGATTGTGATACATACGGCGCCTGATAGGATCATAACACCGATACCCCTTAGACCGATGACAATAGCCCACAAAGACACAACGAATTGCTTTATCATCAAGTTTATGGCGAGTAGGAGGCCGATCCTGAACAAAACATGTGCAACCAAAAACACGAGGGGGACCGAAAAAAGTGTCCGCTCAGGGAATAAGACCTGTAAGGGAGCCCTATGTTGAAGAACACGACTTGGTGTACGCTTACATAGAAAGGTAGAAGTCAAAACAGCAAAATGTCAATAAGATTTTTGTACCCCCATACCTCTAAGCATACAACGTATCATCCCTACTAGACTCCTGTTTTTTCTTTCACAAACTCCATTTTGCTCAAGAATATATGGACAAGTGAGCTGCTGAAGGATACCCTGAGGAAAGGTGAGACACTAAGGCATCAGACACATATTTTTTGGCATTATCCGAACGAAGAACACGAATAATGACATCGAATTGTGTCTTAATCATCTGAAAAAACTGTGTGATGACAGGGAGTACATCAAACTTCCTATGCAAAAGGTAGATCCAAGTACAACGGGTATAGTCATCTATAAATGTCACATAGTATCGAGCACCTGACAAAACAATAACAGGAGAGGGTCCCCAAATATCATAGTGTATTGAGTCAAATGGCTTGGTTGACTGGTGCATACAAGGAATATAATTGGTCCGAACATGTTTCGATAGGAAACATATAACACAGTCAAGTTTACCACCAACACAAACATTGCTCAAAGCAGGAAATAACATACATAAATATTTAAAATTTATATGTCCAAAACGATCATGCCACAACTGAACAGTTTGTGATGAAAAATCATAATGACAAGTACTAGGCAAGATACTAGCATGCAAGCTAGGAACAGATAAAGACAAAGCAGGTGCAGGTGATAGAGGTGGAGGAACTGGTGAAATTGGAGATGGATTGCCTAGATAATACAATCCATCTCTCTCATGTCCCCTGATAATAATCCTCTTGGTACTCAGGTCCTGCAAATAACACGAATCAAATAAAAACACAACAGCACAGTAAAAATCTCTGGCTAACTGATGTACGGATAATAGATTCATGGCCAATTTTGGTGCATGAAAAACTGAATGTAATGTAAAGCCATCTGGGAGGTGGACTATACCCCTACTAACAATAGGGGCATGTATCTCATCTGCTAGCTAAACCTGTGTATATAACTGCTCGTCAAACCTGGTGAAGTAATGGGCCTCACCTGTCATATGACCATTTACACCCGAGTCCAGCATCCAAAGGGGAGACGAACTGGCGCAAACATGAGAAGCACGATGTATACCTATAGTGGTGGCAGTAATAGTAGTCGGACCCTGAGAAGTCAGGGCAGACATAAGTATATCCAATCGAAAAATGACAACATCCATATCACTCTGCCAAGGAAGAGCAGCAACAGGAGTACAGTTGCGAGGAGGCGGCTTAAGCTCCGGATAGAGCTTCCAACAAGTAGCCCGGAGATGGCCTGGTCAGCCACAATAATCACACCGACGAGAACCAAGAGGTACTTCCAGGAAAAAGTACTAACAGCAGAGGTCTCAAGAGTAGAGGTCTCAAATCCCTCAGTAGTAGTCATAACAATAACAATACGTGGACACCCGTGACAGAAAAAAAGCTCTAAGATAAATAGAGGGACAAAATAAGGGAGAATAATATACCTCCAGTCGAACAATAGCGACAGATAAAGAAGGTCCAGAAAGCTTCCAAATAATCATATCACAGTGCCCAGAAATCCAACAAATATAAATAATTGATCTACTGTATTAAGAGCAGATCAACGGAGAAGAGAATCCACTCCCTCCTAAAAAAGTCCTAGATATTGTAACCTAGCAGCACTGTGACGAAGTGTGCAAAGGACGAAGCTACAACGAAAAAGCAACCCGGCAGTGGCCTGATGAATGGGCTAAACAGTGACCTAGGTTGGGCAGTGGGTCGCTGGGTTGGGCAGTGGCTGTCGGTGCTTGGCTGTATTGGTTTGTGGGTTGGATGTATGTCGATGTGGAGTGGAGGCTGGTTTGTTAGGCAGTTGGGTAGCCCGGTTCAGTTGGGTTCACTGGGGCTGTTGGTTGAAGTTAGGCAGTGTTATGGGTATTATTTCAGTGGAGCTGGTTTTTTTGTTGTTTGTTTTGGCGTCAGTGCTATATGGATGTTGTCAGTCGGTGGTTTTATGGGCAACAGTATTTCGGTTGGTGATGCTAGGAACAGTGTTTTGAAAAGCTCGCCTAGGCGAGAAGCGAGCTTATCTCGCCTGGAGGACCCCAGGCAAAGCGAACGTGAGCGAAACGAGAAAAAAGCGAAAAAAAACGAACGCTTTATTATAAAAGGCGATTCTGCTTCACTTTTTTTTTTTTTTTTTTCTGATTACAGGTTAGTAGTCTCTTTTATTTTTTAATCACTAATGACTTTTTTTTAGACTATTGTTGGTCTATTTTTTTATTTTTTTTTTCTAATAAACAATGTTTCAAACAAAACACATTCTTTTTTTTTTCTTGTATTGCTGAATTCATTTAGAATATTTGTGGGATGTGAGAGTCAGGCGACTGCATGACAATTATGATAAAAAAAAAAGGAAGCAGGAGTATCAGGAATGAGGGTAAATAATAGATTCTTCTACAAAAAAGTGTCTCTGATATGTCTTGGTTATACTTTTTTCTTTTCTTATATATATACAAATGGTACCAAAAAGTGGTCTATGCTTATACCATGTTTAATTATTTTAGTACATGTGAAATGTGCCTCTGTTCTGCTTTTTTTTATTCAGTATATAATTACATATGAAATTGTTTACAATTGATTCTGCTCCTGTCATGATCATTGTGCTTCTGTTTTTTTTTTTTAGCTCATTCTGCTTCTATTTTTTTTTGTTGATTCTATTGCTGCTTCGGTTTTGTTGTCCTGTGTTGCTTTTGTTTTTTTTTATCCTCATTCTGCTTCTTTTTTTTAGTTGCTAATTCTGCTGTTGTCCTGATTCTGCTTCTTTTGTTGTCCTACCCTGTCAATATGAAAATGTATACAATTGTTAGTATTTGTTTGAATTTAAATGTTTAAGTTATGACTGTTATTAAGATTTGAGATATTATTAGTGTTTGTTTTAATTTAAATGTTTATGGTTTTACTTGCATTTAAATATTTAGTATATATAAAATTAGAACTTAGATTATTTAGAAGTAATTAAACTAAAATATATATTTTTTTTAACTGTTCGCTTTGCTTCGGTAAAGTGTGTCGTTTCGCTTCTTGCTTCTCGCCTAGGCGTTAGGAGCCTTAGTCGCTTCGGTTCGCTTTACGCCTTAAATAACACTGGCTGGGAATGTTTGTTGGGCAGTTATGTATGTTGGTCCGTGGGCAGGCTGTGGAGTTACGGGCTGACTTCTAATCAAGCGATTGTGGGCAGTAACGGTGGCTGATGGCTGCAACGTGGTTTCGACAGTGGCTGGTTTTGCTTGAAGGCAGTTTACCGATGAGGTAGTAGTCTCGGTAGAGGCTAGGTTAGGGAGAAGATTAGGGTTTGGGGTAGGGTTAAGGTCTGGCTCTGATACCAACTTGAAATATTTAGAAGAGAGAAAAGGGATACCAACTAAGTGTAGAAACCCCGCATATATAGCCAATGAAAATTACAATAAGAGTAAAAAAGGTAACAAAGAAAAACTATAATAAACCCTAATAAACTAAGCTGCAATATCTCCAACATTATAGTGCAAGCTAAACCTAGGTATGAGACTCTTTAAAGGCCTTTGAGGAGTATTAATGTCATGGAATCAGAAAGTATCAGATATAGAATAATCCATAATTTTCGACCTAGCACATGTTGAGTAGTTTGGTGGCATAAACAAAGAAGGTGCTTGTTAAGAGTTTAAAGTTGCATAATTTATGGGTTAATTTATCCATGTTTTATCATTGTTTGATGTTTAATATATTCGAATTGCGGCAAGTTTGGGTTAATTGTTGTGTTTATGTTTGTAGGTGTAAAGGTGATGAGGAGGAGCATGAAGGAATTGAGTTAGAAAATCATGGAAAGCATAGGAGAGAAGAGGATTGGAATCCGGAAGAGAAAAGCAAAGAATCGAACAAAGGCAGCTAGAACAGGTTCTAGAAGAACCTGTACCACGAAGACCAGGAAGCTTAGAACCGATTCCAACCAAGTGGAATAGGTCCTACAAAGTCTAGAGAGTCTAGAACCAGTTCTACATACTAAGTCAGTTCACAAACTCCTAGGTCTTCGCTCCTTCCCCACGAAGTTACTCCCACCCACTTGCACAACATAGGGGGCGGCTCCAAACCCCTAGGCATGCCCTCTTATTGGTCGATTTCATCTCCTAACAACAAGGCAAACATTTTCATTAGACAACACTGACGGAGGAGATTCTTCGGGGAAGCTTCCACCACCCAAGCCGCTCACCTTAGCCCATGGGAATGAGGGATGAAGATAATATATATATGCACATTCCTACACGCATGAGGGATTTGTTGAGAATTTTTCTGAAGTTTATATTGTATGAAAGTTGTCGGGTTACAGAGAAGACAACGGAGACATTTTTCTTCCATTTTCAAGTGCTTTAGTTGTAAGAGTTATCATTGTATTTGAGCTTAGTTCATAAAAGCTAATCTATTGAAGGTTGTTTCTTTTCATCTTCTTGTTTATTTTCATTGATCTTTCATGTTGTATTCTTTCAAGTTTAATTTGATGTGTTTTGGTTCCGGCCAGAATTTTGGCATAATCCGAAGGATGAATCTCATCCATGATCAAGCTATTTTTAATTCTCTAATGATTTTTAACTCATCGAAAGTCTTGGAGAAGGGAAAAACTTATTTTGAAAACCTGGTTTTATATAACTACCTTGATTTCCTGTCGACGAGTTAAACGGCACGGGTAATACTTGGGAACCATTTTTACATCTGAGTGCGATTTACTCTAACTCCTATTTCCTATCTACAAAATTGTATATTGCATAAATTTGATTTTAGTTGAAAATTTTTCGTCTGAGCTAGTTTGAATACTATGTCGGATGAGTTAAAGTTGAGAGTCAAAATGTTTGATTATGGTGAGTGGTTTCTTGAGTATTAGCCGACTGTTTCCTTAATTGATTTCACTACTTTAAAACTCTTTCCTCCACTTTTCCACAAAACAAAAGATTTCTACTATTTATCACACAAACATCACCAATCAAATTGCTTTTGTTCCTTGAGGAGACGACCTCAGATTATTCGAGTTACTAAACCGCAACCACTTTCTTACGCCTGGGAAATACATTACATATATTTTAAAATAGAGTGTTTGAGGACAAGAGTGCTCATCAGAACTCAAAAAGTTTGAAATAACATATCCTATTTGAGGATAGGCCTAATATCTTGGCTTGGGAGATTCTAATTTTTTCTTCTTTTTTTTTTTTTGTTTGGTGGGGTGGGGGGGGTGGGGGGTGTTGTTCTAGGATCACCACCTTATGGTGGACATGTAGCAATATCATCAGATGTCCAAAACTCGATTGCACATGGAGAGGGAGGGGTAGGGCAAAGTTAACACAATATGCACTAAATAATCTCAGCTATGCCTAGGTAGGCGTTTGTGGGCACATTAACAACCACCAAGAGAGAATAGTAGAAGAGCTTCAGTAAAAAAGGAAAAATGAAAGGAGATTGCAGTAGCAAACACATCAGTTCAAAAGTTGATAACCACAAGTCTAGCCAGGTCCACTGCATCTTTGTCTAAAGCTCCAATTTGTATATATATTCAAAGGGATTATCATTCAACAATGCAAGCATCATGCACCTTTACACTTAGATCAGGGAAATTATCCATAGTTGACATGGTCATAACTGTATAATTCCAACATCATGATCCAAAACACATTCCAACAATAATAATAGGCATGGAGCTTACCCAACGAGTGGTTGAAACCTCATTCCATCCATGTGTGACATCAGAAAGATCCTTCAGGGTTGTTCCAACATATACCAGAGCAAATGTGATGGGCTGAATAAAGCAACAGTAAGAGATATCCGTTAACTAGAATAAAATCTTAAGCAAAACAAGGAAGGGATCAGACAGAATGACTTGACCTGACCAATGAACACAAAAAAAAAAACCAGAGAGATGCCCTTTCTAAAGGCAACAAAAGATATGACATTACATAGTTCCAAGATCAATAGGTCTGTATAGTGAGGGGCTACTCTTGTTTTACCACTCCACCCTATTATCATTTTCTCCTCTGAAAATTTTATCAATCAATTTACACAATTCTCCACCGGGGAAAAAGAAAAAGGGGGGTGAGGGGAAGGCAGCCCTTTGAAATTAATAGATGATATGTTGTGTGTACTTCACCCATTAAATGGCAAATGTAAATTTTTATGCTCCAGTAGTACCAAGTCATTTGAAAAGGAGAAATTGATCAAGGGACAGTAGAATCAGAATGATTGTGTCAGAGAGATTCAATGAAATGATGACAAAATAACAGTGCAAAGCTAAAACTGACGGCAATGGCATGCACTGGGGAAAGGAGCAATCTACGTCTAGGAATGTTCAAAAAGTGAGTCGAGTCACAATTAATGGTAGAAAACTGATAAAATTAGCAGATAGGGTGCGAGCACAACTATCAGCAAGCACATGGAGACTTCTAATTAGCTGTATACATCCCATAGGCTGGAATTCATAGCAACAGCATCTCGTAAAAACTTGAAACCAAACAATGGGATGAAGGCTGCTAGCTACCATTGTGATTTTGCATTAGAATGATACAGGGTTTATTCAGCAAGCTGAAAATTACTAATCAAGTCAATCAATCATCGGTAACAAATACAAGGGCGAAAAAAAAAAAAGGACAATACCATCATTCCAATCCAAGAAGCCAGCATGTACTCTCCTAGGTGAACAGGAGTCACAGACAGCAAATAATTCATCATGTTGAATGGAAGTAAGGGAACAAGCCGAAGCAGCAAGACAATCTGAGATGAATAAAAACAAAGATTTGGAAATCATAACAAGTAGTCTTTATTTTAAAAATTAGGTGGGAAAAAGTAGATAAAATTTCCATAGAATTGTACGTTTAGGAGCACAAAAGTAAGAGTACTTCCAAATTCATATGCTGGGTGCTTAGACAACCATAGTCAAAACCACGAAGGCTTGGAAACATCAACAATGCTACACAGATAACTTTAGTGATCTTTTTACCATGCATGATATTAATGTAATCCATCACATATGGTCAAACCTTAAAGCCAGATCTCTGAATTGCAATAGCAACGGCTTGAAACTTGGGATAGTTCTTCAATTTAGAAATAACATAAGATCTTCCAATCTACACATAACAAACTATATGTCAAAACGTATGCAAACCATACATCATTCACAAAAACTGAATGATGCAAAATGATGATTTGCTTCAGATAACCAATACACAGTGATTGCATGACATGGAACACGTATACTGGTCCAAAGCCCAAAACTTCTCACAGATGTTGTTCAAGTAACATACTGTTCTACCAAGAATAAATGCAGCTGTTGCGCCTATTGTAGCACCAATAGAATCAGCAACAAATCCCACTGGCAACCCAAAGAGATAACCGCCTCCAAGCTGCAACAATAAAAAAGTACAAGAATCATATTGCAAAACATCAATATTGCAACAATGCCACCACATAAACACATCCTTGTTCAACAGTGCTAGGAAGGATAAACTGTGTATGAACATACAAACATGTTCACCTCAACCCTTGATGCTTGATTAAGTTTTCTACTACGGCATTGGTATGTCAAATACAATAGGAGTCCAGACAGATACACTTTTCCATATTTAAGTAACAAAAGGTTTGTCTCCATAAAATAACATAAATTATCAAGCATAAAATTAGATTCTACTGCCTACCGTAAGTACCGAAGCCGGAACTGCCAGTACCGTAAGAGGAATATAAGCAATTGCCCTGCAACATCCCAAAATAATATCTTAAAAGATAACACAGCTGAACCAAATACTAACTGGAAAAAATACATCCATTGTAGAGACACACCACTGGGATATTAATTGCTTTAACATATGCTTTTTGTTAATTTCTGAAAAGAGTGATAAATAAGCACATTTGCAAGAGCAATCCTGTTTACCCAGCTGGAAATTATAGCTGGCCCGTATTATATAATCTTAACACCTCTCATTCTCATTACTTTTTCAATATGAAAAAGAAAAAAAAATCAAAAAACAAAAAGTCATCTTATTCAAAACCCCAATTATGACATCCCTTCTTTGTCACTCCACACTTCAGTACACACCATTCTTATTGGATAGTATTGTTACCATTTTAGCACGCCTCATTTTCCAAAATATAATTATGAGTTGCACAAGACTTGGAGTTGGAATTTGAGCATTGAATGAGAAGATTTTCTGATTGATTTCCAGTGGATTATTTTCTTCGGTGAGTCCTTTGTCATCCTTATGTTATTTACTGGCGGATTGGTTTCAATCTTTATGAAGATAAGGACCATAAGGTCTCTCGTTAAAAAAAATATACTACGGTCGATAAAAAGAATAAAAGCCATGAGGATTACTGACAACTTATACTGGCATTTCCTAAATGCCATACATCAACATCAGCTAATCGCACCTTGATGATCCATAATGTTTAAGGACTATCACATAATTAATGAAAAATCAAATGAGCCACTGGTCATGTCATGAAAGAGTCCATGATTATCAGTTGACTATGAGTAGAAAAACAAATGTGATATTTTCCACATATGCGTCACTATATCATGATTGGGAAGACCTCACTATTTCCATTTCATAAAAAACTCCACTACAATATGCAATATTCTAGTTACAAAGGTGATTTTTCTGAAGAAAAATTATGAATATAACCCAAAATAGCCATGTTTTGGCATTGCAATGCATAAACTTCATTGATAAATATAACGAGCACAATCAAAAGGAGTTAAAGGAAGACAGAATTAAATTAACACAATGAGTTGCAAAGCAATGTAAATAACTGGTATAATTGGGGGTCAAGAATGACGTACAACACAAGTGGACCCCAAGGTCCAAGATCCTGCTTAACCCACAGCAAGAAAGCTTTCAAGATCTGCACAATGCAAAAATCTGCAAAGATATAATTCATGGTTTACAGCAGAAAAAGAAGAAGAACAAATAGCAATAAGGGAAAGGCATAAGACCGACAAATCAAAGAAAACCATCAAGATGCACAAAAGCAACTTCCAATCATTTCATTAAGTTCCTAAATAAAAAATCAAACTCTTGATAAATAATCATTTGTTCCCCCTCCCACTAATCAAGGCCAATGGGTGGTCCATCTTCTGATGGCAAGCACCTGGTGTGTTTGTCAAAACATAACAAGTTTCATGTGGTGTGTAGGAAACTTTTTGATCCTGCTACTGACAATCTAGACCAACACACCATTGTTTACAGATACCTCCCAACTACAAACATTTGAAGAGAAAGAATTAGCATAAGCACCATTAATGGACTTGCGAAGGAAAGGTAAAAACCAAGTTTAACAAGTAGATAGTAAAAAGATATGTTTGTTTATAATTTTAAAAAAATATTTAGCCCTTCATATAGTCAATCACAAATAGTTGGGACAAGGCTGAGTTGATTTGAGTTGTGTATAGCCCAGAACGAAGAAAAGAATTTATGCAAACAATGCCAAAATCAGGTTTTCTCAGCTTAATCAAGCTTCTTATTCTTCATGCCTCCCCTCCTCTGCCCCATCTATACACATGGTTTTCTCAAATGAATGCAGTATGGTTGTTCTCCAGAAAATGTGGTCAAAATGTGATTAGTGGCCATAACAAACACAATCAAGAAACAATGATTCTAGACATCTCTCAACCTCCGAAATCTCTCCAAATCTGGGGTTTCTCTCTGTGGCTTATGACAGCAGAAGTAAACACTAATGGCACATCAGTAAGTGATTCTTGATAATGATATCAAATTGAGTACTAAAAACACAATTATACTGTTTTTTTTATAGGACACAATTATCCTGTTGTGGCCATCAAACTTGCCTAAAGTCCAAATAAAACATGCACTCAGATCTTTCTTATTCTTTGAAAACTTGCGGAAACTATCATAATGCAGCAAAATACAATAATATGTCTTTCGAATTTCTTTCCCATTAATCAACATCAAGATTCAAATCTTTATACCGTGAACAAATATTCCAACCAAAAACAAACAAAAAAACCCCAACTCTATAAAAAAATGCAAAGAACTCAATTCCAAACCCTAAATTTTCAACTAACGATCATATGAAACAGCACTAATGTTCCAAGACACGCATAAAAGGAAAAAAAAAAAAAACATTCCACCAGATCATATACAGACATGATAGCTGAGTGATACAAATTGGACCTTTTCAACCGGGAGGGAAATGCAAGCGACCGCAATCGCGGACAAGAGGAGGAGGAAGAGACAGGCGCGTAAGGCGGAGGACCAAGTGATGGACACCGCCATCGACGACAATATCCTCCGACGCCAAGGCCGACAGTCCTCGTCGTCGTTGGTAGCGATCTCTTGCTTCAACGACGACCTTGCCCTCAATCCCACTGCGTTTGCCAGATTTAGATGCCCCAAATTTTGCGCATAAAGATATATGATAAAATTCCCAAACTCACCTCTCATTCTTTCCTCTAAATATATACATTATTATGTACATACGTGTGCATCGATCGAGATAGTAGAACTGATTTACCGGCAAAAAGAACAGTAGAACTGTAGTATAAGTACTCCGCCCCTGCTAAAACAAGCAGACCACAGCTATTCAGTGGCTCTCAAGATTCAGTTCAACGTGATCGCCGATCGTATTCTTTATCGGCTAGCGATTGTACTGTCGGTCACTCTCTCTCTCTCCCCCTTATTTTTTTTCCTTCCCCTTAGAGAGAGTTTGCTTAGCTTTTATACTTTCTTGGATTGACGGTGTTTAAATAGAACTTTTCGTATTTTGCCCATAAAAAATTTTAATTTTTTTATTTTGCACCCTCAAAAAATAATCTTTTATATTTTATCCTTAATATTTTAAAAATATTAATAAAATTCACCCGTTTAAATAGTGGTAGAATTGTTATAAAAAAAATAGTGGTAGAATTAAAAAAATTAGGTAAATTTCACTTTACATTTCAAAAGATTTAAGAATTTTTATTTTGTACTTTTAAAAGATTAATTTTTCTAAAAATATTGTAATATAACACTTCTTTTAATTTTTGTTACTTATTTCATCAAATGTCAATAAGGTAGTTTTTAATAAAATAAATAACGAAAATTAATAGAAATGTAACATTTTAACACTTTCAATATAGTAAGAGTATAACATGTAAAATTTAAAATCTTTTAAATACAAAGTGTAATTATTCAAAAAAACTAATAGTAGGGCCGATAAATTGCCTATGTTACTTGCTAGCCCAATGGGCGGTGGCTCCTAGGCCATGGGTCGGCCCAGTTTTTGAGTGTCGACTTGTTTGTGATCCGGTAGACCGGCTACCAGAGCTACAGAATGAGATCTTAGATGGGTAGGGTAATAAATCATGGTTTTTGACTATTAGATCTAAAGCGAAAACGGATAACTGGTTTGTAGGTTTTTTTTTTAAAACTTATTTAGTTTTAAATATCACTTTCAAACTTATACTCCATTAAGTTTTTTTTTTTATTATTATATAGTTGTCAATAGGTACGATGATGCACAAAAGTAGATTTATGCACCACCTGTCGAATAATTAATGTAGGTAACAAATGCAGTAAATATAAATGTGAGATCAACACATAAATGTATAGTGGTTCAGTCAGGATGACCTACTCTATTTTGAAAATAACAATCATGACTTGTGGTCATTAATATGTATAGTGATTCGATCATAATGACCTACTCCACTTTACAGACGACAACAGTAATTGGTGCTCCTATGATCTTTATTTATAAAATAATAGATAAGAGAGAGAGAAAAAAAAAAAAAAGAGCAAGGTATGCTTTTGGTGGCTATGAGAGAGATAGGTATGTAAGACGTGTAAAGAGATAACCCTCTCATAAGGAGAGGGCTTATAATTTATAAGCACAGGACCTTGGTTGAGGCAGTAGTGTGAAGGAATAGGTGACTAGCTTTTCGGGAATAATAGTTACAATTATAATAGGTACAAGTAGAAATAGTTTTTATCTTGAAGAGTGGCTATCCCGATCCCCACATGCGCTAATCTTCTTAAACTCCTTGAACTTTGGTGTGAACCAAATCCATGAACCAGGTTTAACCTGCATTGTAGTTGATTTGAGTTTATTTCATTAATCGGGCCTGACATGATTAAATATGGGCTCGACAAAGTACACATTTTAAAACATTTCAAATTATTTTTGAAATATATTCAATAATTACTCTTACTACAAATATTGCATATTTTTGTTACTTTCAATGTTTTCAAATATAACAATTATTAACTTGAAAATTGTGCTAGTATTAAAATTATTTATATATATAGTAACATTAAACAATAACACGCTCAACAAAAAAACAGTAATATGCTCAATAAAAAATTTAATTATTGCAAAAGAGTGACATTATATATTAAGCTTTCTAATTCTTTAAGAGCTTTATCTAAAATATTTGCAATATAACTATGAAAATGTTTCAAATACCACACATGGGTTACTGGGTATGCGAGTTTGATGTAGCCCATTTGATGTATTATAAAAATATAATTTTAATGGTAGCACAATTTATAAGTTAAGAATTATTAATGCTAATACAATTTCCAATTTATGAGTTAATAAGTTTTGATAAAATATAACTATTGAGTGTATTTTAGACAATAAAAATCAAAATAAACTTATTCCTAAATAAATTTTTTGAGTATACTTGACTTACATCTAAATAAGTCTACAAAAAAACACCGCCCCTTCCAAAGGACCCAGAGGAAAACGCGCTTGAGGCCCAACAAGGTGGCTCACATAGTAAATATGTGATCCGATAAATTTCAAAAAAACCAAAACACCTATAAGGGGTCAAATTTGTTGAAAATGCAAAAAGGATCAGCTCAATAGAAACCTAATAAGATTTAGGGCCCGGTCTTTAAGTCTAAATGGATTTTATAAAAATTCACTGGGCAACTTTTTTTTTAAATTAGATCCATGTTAAAAAGTCAAAAGAATCGACATAACTAACTCCATTTACAATTGTAAAATATAATGACAATGACAGTAACTAATTTAAACACTTATTCTAAAAAATTACGTCATTGTAATATATATTTTTATCCATAAATACAAACCATAAGACAGACATTAAAAAAAAATAGGCACACAATTAATATATATATATATATATATATATATATATATATATATATATATATATATATATATATAATTTTAAGCTAAAAATAATAGGTACGCAATAAAAAATAATAAGTACATAATAATCGTCAGATAGATATATTAAAATACAGATAATCAGATAGATACACTAAAACACCGATTATCAGACAAGTACACTAAAATATAGATTATCACACAGATACACTAAAACACAAATTGTCAGACGTTATCATAATGTTCAAATTACTTGATTCACGAGTTTGAATTTCAAAACTGACAGACAACAGTACAAAAACTTTAATAACAAATCGTAAAAAAAAATTAATTATATTATAAGTTGAATTATGTGATGAGGACAAAATGGATAACGAAAACCAATAAGTAAACAATCTTTTAACATTTTGCGTAAATATAGGGATCACATGCAAGTTATTTAAAAAATCGAAAGACTTTTTTTTTATACTAAAAATTTAATAGAACTAAAATTAGTTTACACACTAAAAATAATAACTTTAGCCTAATTTATTATAAGATTTAAGACTGATCAAATGGACAAACCGTGAACGTTGTGTTTTTAGGTGGGACAAGCGTGGCCCCCAGTTGTTGATAAGCTATAAAACATTAATATTTTGTTGAGGTTGACGTATCCGTATTTAATATCGTATTGGATACGATATTCTTCGAATACTCGAATATACATATTGAATACACCTTCTATGTTTCCGATAATAATTAAATATTAGGATACTTCATGGATACTTTTGTGGTCGAACAACATATATAATTTTTGAGTTAAACTTTTAACATCTCTTTTCGAATTCACATACCATACAATACATTAACAAAAAATTCATATTATTTTAAAGGCATATGAGTGGTTTTTAAGTATTATTTACAATTATATGTCAAAAGGACATAAAATAAAACTATTACATTATGTACTTAGCAAAAATTACTTATAAATATTAGGTAAATATTAGTTTTGATTCATTTAATTAGTCACTTCATTTTGTAATTATACTATAGCGATACGATATATATTTTCTTGAAACTAAAAAGAAATTTCTAATTTTTCTTATTGTATATTCAAGAACTACAAAAATATATAAATATTAAGTTAGTTGAAAATAATAAAAATATTAAATATATTTTATTATAGTCATATATTGGTCGTATCCGTATCTTACTTTTTTAAACTTTGTCGTATCACTATATTTATATCGTATCGTATTCGTATTCTGTATCCGAGTCCGTATTTCATAGTTGATGAGTCAATAGAACGACTACCCAAACCAAACCCTTGGGCCATCTTGGTGGCATTGATTGATGCGCCAGGTCGGTTGGTTCGGACAGTCACCAACAACTAAACAATTGATGGGCTTAATAGGTAGGCCAGCGTGGCATGGTTGTTGGCCTGTGTTTCAAAAGTCTAAGTACTAGGCCGGTGAGCCATCCTAGGGGTATTGGGGATTGATTAGCGGGCCAAGTAAGTTGGCCCGGACCGTCACGAACCCCTAAACAATGGAAGCAATATATGGTAGTTGTTATTTCGTGGGCCAATAATCGTGTCACGGTTAACGTACCCAAGTCAAATGGCAGCACATCAAGCAAAAGTCCAGAGAGTGGACACGTGACGCCTTGCTGATAATACGGACTAGTCAAAGGCTAGCAGTATTAATGGAGGATCTTTTGATGGCAACCACAGCATCAAGGATAATTAGAAGTCGTCGAGGAAAAATAAGGTCCTTGACCAAATCTATATCTATATTTATATTTATCTATATTTATTTTATATTATTTTTTACTTATAAATATTAGTATCTGCGAAAAATTATTAATTTTATCTATAATTATTATAATAAAGTTAATTATACTCACCTATGTACTTTCATTTAATTTTTGTTTTTTACTATTATTTAACTTTTAACTTATTTAGAATTATTTTATAAGAATTTTTAAATTATTTTGAACCCATTTATTAGTAGACTTTTGATTTCTTATTTTATCCTTAATTATTATAATAAAGTCAATTATACCCGTATATGTACTTTCTTCTATTTTTTTTTTTTAGTGCTATTAACTTTTAACTTGTTTTGAACTCTTTTATAAAGATTTTTAAATTATTTTGAACTTATTTATTAGTAGACTTTTTGGTATACAATAATATAATAATATTATAAGTGATAAAATCTATCTATTTAACAAAATAAAAAATATTAATTTTATAATATAATTAGACGTGTAAATACCTAAAAAGATCAAAAAAAATATCTAAATAAATGACATATTAAATATTCAAAGACTTATAAAATAAATTAATAATTAATTATTTGACACTTAATTTATTATTTAATTATTTAATTAATTTAATTTATAATTTTTATTAAAATAATATTATTTTAATTTGTTGACACATAACGCATATCATGCGTTACTAATAAATAAAAAAAAAAAAAAAAACAAGAGTACATAAAGGTAAATATGCAACGCGATGAGTCAAAGATGCGGGGTGTGGTCCTAAGTTCTAAGCTCTTAGCAATAAGCCCAGTCCAGTGGCCGGTAATGGCCACGTGTATTTATCTTCAGCTGTGCACCTTCCACTACAACAAAATGAAAAGAAATATAAATAAATCAAAATTTTAATTTGAATTCACAACTATCTAAATTTTGTTAGTATCATCATGTGAATGCAAATCTTGATTTTGATATGTCAATGTTGATCCGTTTTGTTCAATTCATACCCATATATTTAATTTTTGTGTCAAACACATTTATTAAATAGATTTAATTTAATGGGTCGATCCAAGTCCACTAAATTTGAAGAAAATAAACTTAAACTTGTTAACTTTATGAGTAATGTTATATGAAGTTAAAAACTAGACTTAAAAATTAAGTTGATATTCTCAACCATTGATTTCATTGTAGGTCCCAGTATTTATTGGGATTTATTACTTATTTAATGGTTGAGATTATCAAATCTAATTTTTAAGTTCATCTAACATTACTCTTAATTTAATGGGTCGATCCAAGTCCACCAAGTTTGATGAAAATAAACATAAACTTGTTAACTCTATACTAATTTTATGCTGAATTTACGGAATACGTCTAGAATTGTCCGGGCTACAATCAACGTTTCCACTTCCAAGTTGGAAGCAGACAAGCTTCCGCTTTGAATGCGTATTGCGGTAATAACTGTTGCTACACTACTTTTATTTCGTGCCAAATACTGTGGGTGCAATGAACTCCATTATCGATAATATTATAAACGAGGAATGTTATACAACTCAAATAAAATTTAAATGTACATTATCGCTTAAATAAGTGAGTCATATTTATTTATTTTTAGTGAAATTCACTCATCTAATGAATGATATGTATTTAAATTGTAATTTTTTGAGTCTCATTTAAGTTGTATAACATTGCTCTACCATGTTTCGTCCAAACAATGCTAATTTGTTGACTTAATTCAGTATGACATTTGAATTGACCATAAACCTTATCAAACATTTGAACTTGGTGTTAATTCAATGATTTCAATTAAGTTACATCATTAACTTGACAAATTATGTCAGATTTTTAAATTCAAATAACATTCTCTTTCCGTTATAAATATATCTTTTTTTTGACAAATATATATCTTTTTGGGAAAAAAAATAAAAACATAAAATGTTCAAAAATAAAATGACAAAAGATGATGTTTCATAAGGGATAGGATGACAGTGGACCGGATAAAAAATTAGTATTTGTTCAAACCATCCTGTTGGAATTGAGGATGAACCATACATATTGGACGGTAGACGTATACGGAGATCGCCGTATAAACTCGTGCTGGAATGAAGGCGGGGATGAACTGATACTTATCCTCGCCCCTCCTCCGCCCTGCCCTGCTTGATTATGTTATATTACATTATGTTATGTTGCATGATATTGTGTTAGAATTACAAAGGAGACAAATTTTTAATTATATTATGTTGAATTATGTTATAGACAATGTTTTAATTACATTATATTATAAATGACAAACTTTTAATTATGTTATGATATTCTATAATTATGCTAGATTATTTATAATGTTAGATTTATTTAAAATTTTTGTAGATTATATATGTTGGCTTGGGATTGGATTTGGGCGGGTAAGGTGGATGGGAGTGGAGGCGGAGGATGGGATAGGTGCGGGGATTACAAATTTATCCACAAATGGAGATGGAGATAAAAATTATACCCGTTAATAGGAGTGAATCAAAAATCAACGAAATTTTTTTAAACAGATATGGGGATGGGGACTGCACTTCGCACTTGGTTTGGTCCACTGCCATCTTTAGAGATGAGGGATGACCAAATTTTTCTATTGGATGTACTGATATGATAGTGTTCATAGGAAAATCAAAAGGTGTGGGCCTAACTGGAGTAATGGTTAGTGGGGTTGGCTTACCACCCTTCAATTAACCCACAAGATAAATCACATTCGAAACTTAGGGTATGTTTAGTTTACATTACAAAAAATAATATCTAAAAATAATTTTTAAGAAAAGTTTTAAGAAAATATTTTTGAAAATTTAGACTTCAAAACCTGTTTCGTTATATATTTTTGAAAATAATTTTAAAAAACAAATATTATAAAATTTGTTTGGACAATAATCATAATTCTCACCTCTCTCTGTCTCCACACACGTAGACACACAAATTTGGAGTTGTTGCGAGAGAAAGAGAGAGAGACGCTGGGTAGTGAAGACGTTAGAGAACAAAAAAAAAAGAAGACGTTGGGCAGTGAAGAGAAGAAAGGAAAAAAAGAAGAAGAAGAAGAAGAAGAAGACGTTAGGCAGTGAAGATAGTGGAGAAGAAGACGCTGGACAAAGTGAAGAGAGAGAGAGGGAAAAAAGAAAAAGAAGAAGAAGACGTTTTGCTGCTAAGGGGACTCAAGCGACAAACCTCATTTAACTTGTTTAGTTTGTCTCGGTGTTTTCAAAATTTTCAAAAAAAACTATGAAAACAAGTTTTAATTGTTTTTTGTTTTTGTGCTCTAAATCTCATTTTTTTTTGAAAATTTTGAGAAAAAAATGTTAAGCAAATAGGTTTTGAATGTTTTTAAAATTTGAGAACAAAAAACTATTTTGTAGATGATAACCAAACACTCCCCTAGTCTCTTTGCTAAGCTTGGCCTTTTGAAGGTGAAGGGGACTAAAAGATTATCCTTCTTATCCCCTTTTTTAGCATTTAAAAAAGAAAACTACCATTTATTTTATTTAACCAATGGGTTTCACTATGATGTGTCTAAGTCAATTTATCCACTCCTATACTTTGAGTGATATTTCAAGGTTGACACAAACATAAACCTACAATTCAATATTTGTAATGAATTTCCCAATAAGTAAACTACCACTTCAGCTTAAAAATTTATTTTGAACATGAATAGTACATTCTGCAAAAAATAAAGTTAGACGATATGTAGTTAGATAAGACATTGAACAATCAGACACAATTAGTATTTTTGTAATACGAATTTTTTTATCAATACCAAACATAAATGTTCACGTAAACTTTAATATACGATAATTAATACGATCCGATTGAATAGAAGCCTTTAGCTACAAGTCTTACATGGGAGTGTACTCCCACAAAACACACCATTTACACACATATATATATTATACAAAAATACTTGTGTTAGCTCTATCTTGTTAAACAATAATATCATCTCTTTGCCTTTTGAATTCGTTGAATATTTTTTATTTTAATTAATTACTTGGTGTGCACTCATTCGATCAGATTCCCAATCCACTGCTTAAGAAATGATTAGATTTCTTAAGCTAAGTCAAATCATCAACTGCACCTTTAGAACAGATTGGATTAAAAAGATTCATCTGAACTTGTAAATTTATTAATTCTAATTGGTGCCGACTGCCGACCATAGAAAGAAAGAAGATTATTTTCTTCACCACCACTTTGCACCAGGGAATCAGATGTTCCATTGCTGATATTATAAATCATGCCCTACTTGACATTATCGAAATTATTTTTCCATTAATAATATTTGTCAACTTTAAGGTTAAGATGAGCTTCCATTAGCAGAAATTATAGATGATTAATTATCAGCTAGCTTTTTATCTTTTCGTAACCTTTTTCCAAAGAAAATTCCCAGTTTACCAATCAAATTCTGTTTAATTATTTTAAATGTGTTAGGCTAAGATTACTTTGCATACCGTCTTTTATGTAATATAAATAAGTTAACCCTAAAATTTTTTAGGAATTTTATTTATATTATCTACAGAATAATATACGTGGGAAAGATGATAGACATTTTGAACCAATAAATTAAAAACCAAAGAGAAAGATAAGCTTTAAACAAATCATATTCTTCCACTACTTGTTCGTACAATCACTCCCATTAAAGAATCTCAACCCACTAAAATAAAGATCCTTTTGAAAACAACATGAAATTCCCTATTGTTTGTCAAAAAGAGAGATTATCTAAAGGCATAAATCAACATATATGGCGTATTAAAAGACTCTATACAATACACAAATTTCTTATCTATATGGGTTAGAAGAGAGTCCTCACTTTTAATTTTAAAAAACAAACATCCGAATTAAAATTCACAAAATATTACTTAGAGGAATACTTGTAATCACTGATATTAATCCAACCTTTGAATAAACTTTTTACCCGGCAAAAAAGGAAAAATTCGATCAAAAGTGAGCACTCATCCAACTTGTAGTAGACATCAATCGGTCACATAGAGAAAACCAACTTCTCTATTGGTCTTGACGCAAGAATGTTGTCCATAAATACTCCACTCCACCTCTCATTCATGCAAGCTAGTGCAGTTGATTTTCTTCTCATGCATGGCATTATCTTTTCTTTTTTATCATTATTGGATCTGAGTGTGTGCTGTGCACTATCTATAAGGTGTTGATAACACAGGAGGAAGTCTTTTCAGTAGATATCACCCATTTAATCCATCTTCCAGAACCCTCCCCCTCTCTCTCTCTATGTGTGTGTGTGTGTGTGACTGTGTGCGTGTGTTCACAATGTGCTAACCCATTTTCAAGTTGCCGCATCAGAGATGCTAAAAGGCCAAATGTGTATTAGTGATTTTATGTGCATGTCTAGACTGCTTTGTTAAGCAAATTGTTCGGTCATTGGGTTGTGAAGATTTCTTTTATTTTATTTCTTCTCAAAACATATAGTGGATTAGGGTCATTTGATCCATAGATACTTTTTGTTTTTGTATTTGGTTTATCTTTCGAAAAATGAGAATGTCGTCCATGATCGTGTGCAAAAGAACTCAGCCTTTCCTGCACAATATTCCCACCGGAGGGCTGGACATGCAAATCCTCCGACCCCAGCCACCGAAAGAGAAGGTGGTGGTGGTCATGGGAGCCACTGGAACCGGCAAGTCGAGACTCTCCATCGACCTCGCCACCCGTTTTCCGGCGGAGATAGTGAACTCAGACAAAATGCAAGTATATGAAGGACTAAACATAGTCACAAACAAGATCACCGAGGAAGAACGTCGTGGAGTACCTCACCATCTCTTAGGAGTAATAGATCCCACCTCAGATTTCACAGCTTCAAATTTCTGTAACATGGCCTCAGCGGCCATGAAATCTATCGTCAGCCGTGAACAAATTCCAATCATCGCCGGAGGCTCTAATTCTTACATTGAGGCACTGGTTGATGATGATGACTATGAATTCCGATCAAGGTACGAGTGTTGCTTTGTATGGGTGGATGTTTCATTGCCAGTTCTTCACTCATTTGTTTCAGAGAGAGTTGATCGAATGGTCGAGAAGGGAATGTTGGAAGAGGTCAGAAAAATGGTCACCCCTCATGTTGATTATTCAAGGGGTATAATGAAAGCTATTGGTGTTCCAGAATTCGATAAGTACTTCCGTGCTGAATCATTTTCAGATGAAGAAACTCGAGCTATATTGCTTGAAGAAGCTAAGAATGAGATCAAAATCAACACATGCATATTGGCTCGTCGACAACTAGAAAAAATAAAACGGCTACGAAATGTCAAGGGATGGAGAGTGCACCGGCTTGATGCGACGGAGGCATTCCGAAAATGCGGCGAAGAGGGGGAAGAAGCGTGGGAGAAGCTGGTGGTAGGACCGAGCACCATGATCGTGGGTCGATTTTTGTACAATTTTGGACCTAAAGTCTATGGCGATGTGACAGTCACGAGAGCAGCGGCGATGGGGACGGCCATGGCAGCTGCAAGTCACTAGAGGGCAAGTTGTGAGGCCTTTTTGTTTTGGCAGTTTTGGGGATGTTGATTGCAGCTTTGTATTTTTGTCCATCTTGGTCTGGAGAAAAATTAATATCTGAAAGTTTAAGCTTGAAATAATGGAAACTGTTGTGCCGTTGGAGTGTGAAAAGAGTTCTCTTCAATCCACAGCAAATTGATGGTATGAATCCTTACCGCGGTGCGGAATTGACCCCTTAAATAATTGAGCTTCCCCGTCTTTATTCAAATCTAATCTTAGTAGTCATGTTCGGTCTTACAGTTAAATAAAATTTAAATATATTTAAACTTAACGTTAGACTTTTGTAATTAAGTGTAAGAGTTAAATCGAATTAGATTAGTCAAATTCAATTGTAGAGATTAAATTATTGTGATCAAGTTATACGAGTTTGAACAAATTAAAACTGAAATGCTCTCGAGCCGAGAAACAAAAATTGAGCTCAACAATCAGATTGACTGAACCAGTTGCAATCACGATTCTAAACATTGTTGAACCTTGACCAACTTAACGGACACCAATTTTTGTACGGCGGAAATCCTAGTTTGTCTCGGTATTCTTTTCCTTCCGTCTTTCGTTTTTTTTTCTTTCTTAAAGGAGACGTGATAGAATATAAGACGAAGAAGATAAGTTTGGAATAAGCTCACATCAATCAATCACTATCTTCAGATTCTTGAAGACTACTTGTAATGGCGATCATCATAAAACTCCATTATTTTTCATATCCGTCGCCGAACCATTTAAAGATGATAACGAGATCGTCCTCGCCACAAAATAGGATTTGCAGTAATTTATGTGCTCGACTCAATCTAATTTCAATCCACGGCATTCTTCGCTATTATCACCACATTAGACTTGGATGGTATTCTTTTTGGTCTATATAATAAAATATAATATAATTTAAATTTTAAAAATAAACAAAATAATTTTTGTTCTTCGCAGTTGAGATATCTTTAAATTTTACTTTAAGTTAATCCGATGAATAATATTAACACTTCAAATTTAATAGAAAAAATAAACTTTTAAAAGTGTGTTTGAAGTGACTTTTTAAAAATATTTTTAATGTTTATAACTTCTTATAAGTATTTTAAAAAAAAGTAGTGTTTAGAAACAACTCCACCAACATCTCTACAACTACCACCCTACCGCAATCAGCAATACCACCACTGTCATCCTATTATCACCACTGTCATTGTCACCACTACTATCGCCACCCTATCACACCCATCACCCCGCTATGACCGTCACCGCCATCACTACTGTCTCTTCACCATCACCTCTTCCACGACAATCATCACCACCGCTCCACCACCACCACTGCCATTGTCACCACCACTATCGCCACCCTACCACACCTATCGCCTCATTATGACTGTTACCGCCACCATTACTGTCACTCCACCATCATCTCTTCCACAATAATCATCATCACCTCTACCCCACCACTGCCGCCACCCCCACCACCACTGCTGCCACCTTATCACCACTACCACTATCTCACCATCACCCCTACTATTCCACTACTATCATCACCATTGTTACTCACGGCTGCCACCATTACAATCGGTCGTCATTATCCATCCCAACTATCATCGTCTTACACCATAACCATCGTCGCCCACCATCACTATCACCACTCGCCTCTACTACAATCAGTGTTTAAATTTATTTCTCTCTCATCTATCTTTTATAATTTGATTTTGGGTGGGAATACAAATACGTTTATTGTTGATTATTTTTTTTTATTACTCCGTGCCTTTAGATACGAATAATAACTAATTTATTTATATTATATCATGGTGCCATCCTACGAAAATAGTCGTATGACCCTCAATCAGTATTTAAAACTCTCGAGTCTAATAATTCTTTCAATCCGTGTCCCTTAACAGGTGCTACTGCAAGCATATATTTTTCTACCTGGGGTGCTTGTAGAATGGCCCAAAAGCAAAATTGGCACCAAATTAATCTCTTCCAAATTTTAAGTTGAGAATCAATGAAGGTTAATCCAAAAGAAACACATTTCCAACACACCCCAAAGCATGATACGGTGAACCAGGAGATGTCACATGTAAGTAACGATCAAATTTTCGTTTTGAAACCATCGAATCGTCTATAAACGTTTCTGTTTTTAAGGAGACCGAAATTAATTAGCGAATAAATTGAAATTCTAATATTTCAAGGTGTTTTATAATGTGTCGAGGTATTTTGTAATGTTTTCAATGCATTTACACAATTGTGTCGAAATGTGTCAAGATAATTTAAGATATTTTGGTATATTTTATCCAATATTTTGGAAAAATAATTTTATATTTTTTTTAAATAGTTCAAAATATTTTCAAAACACAGTGAAACATTTTCGTTTCTTAAGTGAGGGAAACAATGCACCAAAATAAAATTTTGATCCTTGCCAGTAAGATAATGCTGCAGAAGAAGATAATCAGGTTTTCAACGGGAATAAAATTAAACAAACTGAGACATTACAACTCCCAATTATAGATATTTAGACGTTGTCATGGTCAAAATGCAACACTCACACCTTTAAACTACTTCCACAAGAGAAACTGACATTGCACGAGTCATCAACCATAACAGTGTACTGGTGGATGGGCCGGGAAAGGAAAGGTGGCAAATGAAGCAGTAGATCGCACACACATTCATTGTCTACGTCCTTCAACCACTGGCAACAATTCTGTTCTATGGTTGTCTCTCTGTGCCCATGATGCCTATGCCCGTGTGCATGCCTGTGTCTGTGTTCGTGCTCTGGAGGAGAAAAAGATGAGGGCGGTGGGGATGGACGGGAGGGAGGAGCGCCTGTGTTGAACGGCAGCGCTGCACAGGCGTGGTTCACGAGCGCAAACTGAGAAATACAAAGTGGACGAGGAGCAATAGGTGGCAATTGCACCCTCTGGCACTCTGTTTTGAGGTTGAGTACCAAGAATGCCATGAAGAATGCCAACTTAAAGATGTTAACTCTATCCATGCTTGTTATATCTTCGAGTAGCTATGGAGTAATCTTCCTTCTACTTATATACTAGTCCATTCATGAGCTTTTCATGTTCCTTAAGTAGTAGGTATTCTTGCAGGTTGACAAAAGGTAGTACTGGAATGACCAAAAGAGCAAGTCTAGTGTGTTGGTAGACCTATGGGAGAAAATTAGGTTCTGAATGGTTTATAATGTCTCACACATTTTGTGTGAGAGGTGCTTGTTTTGTGTGATGGAGAAACAAGGAGAGCTTCCCCAGCAAAATACATAAACAAAATTTGATGATACCAGAAGAAATTATTTAGCTTGAACTTGTGTTAAGTTAGATCAACACACTCGCCCTTTTTTTTAGTAGTCAAAAAAGGAGTAGAGATAAAGAGAGGGTCCAAATACCACTCTAATAGGTTTTTACTGGTAGGATCATGAAGCTTCTTATTGCGCTCGTTACTCTTCTCATGAATGAACCTAGTTAGGTTAATATAACGGTTAACCGCTAAGCCTCAATAGGGACTCCAAAACTCGAACCTCTAACTTCAAAGTGAGAAGTTCGGCCGATAATACACTTCACTTATAGCTCATTAGCTCTTCCAGATAGTGCCTTTCAATATTTTGCACCATCAAAAATTAATCACAATGGAATTAACTACATACGAAAAAACACCATAAGACCAGTCCAACCACCAGAACATCAATCCCTATAATTTAAATAGATCTCTTACCTTACGAATAACTGTCAATAATTTGATTTCAAGACTATAAATCAATGGATAACAAGTGAGCGATTCACTGTTTCAGGGTTGGGATCGTTTGATAATGCAACAACGGATGATTATGATTTTACTAACTATTGAGAAACTAAACGGCCCTAATTTATGACTCCGTTGGTTCAAATTGTTATTGGACTAGTTGGGCTTGAGGACGACACAAAATTAGAGGACGGTTATAACTAAAGTTGTTAATCGATCGAGTCTGAGTCGAACTTAAAAAACTTATTTCTTAATTGAGCATAAAAAATTGTTCAAGTTTTTGTTTAGAAAACAAGCCGAATCCGAGTATTTGCACATAAACGAGTCGAGTTTGTAAGACTTGTTTTCTAAATTAAACCAGCCTAAAAACTTGTTCAAATTTGAGTTTGTTTAAAAAATAAACCGAGCTTGAATGAATTGAACTTGAACTGAACTCATGTCAAACTCGAATAACTCAGTTTGATTAACAGCCCTAGTTATAACATAAAACTAACAAACGGGCGGGATGGGTCGTCTTATTATCGGTGAACAACCTTAAAAATAGATTAAAGGAAAAAGAAAAAAACAAATTGATGAAGTATTTGTAGATGACTGATTTGTTTCCTGATTAAGAAGCATAGCACAATGTGGTTAGCTTAAAAGAGAGGTCATTAATGTAAACACATATTTTGACTAGCAATGCACACGTGACGTGAAAAAAAATTAGTTTATTAATTTGTTATTAAATTTATTTGAAATACAAAGTTGATGAATAATAAAATTAAATTATTTTTTGTAAAGGTAAGTAAATAATTAAAATACCTAAGAAAAAAGACACTTAATCTTTTAACCTCAAAATTTGATAAATTTTAGCCAATAAATGATAAAAATACTAAAAAATATGATACATATAAAAATACTCAAAAACATAGTACATAATACATTAACGATTTTTTTTTGGGTGTGGTACCTAAATTTAACTATTTTTTAAAATATTTTTTCTTATAGTTAGAATAACGAATTTTTAGAACATACAATTTTTATTTATAAAGCTATAATAGAATATGAGTAATAAAAAAATAAGTTTAATAAATTTGACTACAGAGTATTAAGATTTGGACAAACTTTCAAAATATTAGTTATATGAGCAATAAAAAATTGGATTCACGAGAGGTCGTAATAAAACAAATAAACACTAACATAGAAAATTTTAACGTAAGCATAGAAATTAATAAACTAAAACAAATGAATTAATAAACTAACCTCAATTATGCTGAATACTCAACCTGTCACGCCAATTTAATAAATTAAAACATAAAAATTAATAAACTAACTTCAATTATTACGTCGAATACTTGATCTGTCACACTAATCTTTTATAAAAACTACTTGACATTAAATTTAAAAAAAAATTAAGTGCCACAGAACATAAGAATTAATAAACTAACCTCAATTATGCTGAATACTCAACCTACCACACCAATTTAATAAACTAAAACATAAGAATTAATAAACTAACCTCAATTATTGTGTCGAATACTTGACGTGTTACACCAATCTCTTAGAAAACTGTTTGACATTAAATCAAAAAAAATTAAGTACCACAAAACATATGAATTAATAAACTAAAATAGAGGAATTGATAACCTAACCTCAATTATGATGAAAATTCCAACTTCGACTTCATTGAATTTGTCACGGAAGAGCATAAGATCATAGGACTTCAAATAAATGATTATGACAGGCCAACTTCTAACTCTAACGTGAATAAAAGAAAAAATATATGTGTATGAATCATCTAAAAATTATCAATATGTGCTACTAAAATTCCAATAGAGTTTGTATAATTGAATGAAAAAAAAAGAATATATTGTCATAGAGATAAAATTTATATATATATATATGAAAGAATTCAAAATATTTTAAAAATCTAATAAGTAGGAAATACAAAAAAATATATGTATATGTATAACTTAAAAATTACCAATACGTGGTATTAGAATTTTAGTAGAGTTTATATAATTGAATGGAGATGAAAGAATGTATTGTCATAGAGATAAAATATATCTAAGTAATATTTTGATAAAGTTTATCTACCAAATAAAAAAGATAAAATTTATCTAGCTAATATTTCGGAAGTCAAGTAAGTACGAGAAATAAGAAAATATGTGGGTATAATTTGGCTTAATGATAATAATTAAGGATGACATAAGAAATCAAAATTTTTTCACACATGTTGACATTTATAAGTAGTATAGATATAGATATAGATTAGACACGGTGAATGAGTGTGATCAAACATAAATATATGAAAAAAGATGAAATCGAATAAAAGTGCAAGTGTTTACAAAAAAAAAAAAATCAAATTGTCGTTATAATCACAAGAAAAATAAAAACATAATTCCCAACGTTTAC
The DNA here is from genome assembly GCA_963454935.2 of Ilex paraguariensis. Classification (NCBI taxonomy): domain Eukaryota; kingdom Viridiplantae; phylum Streptophyta; class Magnoliopsida; order Aquifoliales; family Aquifoliaceae; genus Ilex; species Ilex paraguariensis. Next base: position 418,098 of record CAUOFW020002092.1, on the reverse strand, counting down.
ATCCTAGTTTATTATCAAATGTTTGCCTAAATCATTAATGAGTAATTCATCTTTAGACACGATTTGAGAAATAACCTTTTAACAATAAATTAAATTTAGGGTTATGCAAAAAAAATAAAATATTTCTATAAAAAGACAAAAAAACGATAAATAAACATTAAAAAAGTAATGTTAGCCTCTGCATAAGGGTTTCCACGACGAGAGCTAATACATCATCTTTTCATTCAATAAAATAAATGTATAAAAATTTAAATTTTATTATTTTAATTTATTGTAATTTTGTAAAAAACAAAATTGTGGATAAATTAAAATAAAGTCTAACTACTAATCATTTTGGACATAACAGATCAAAATTTTGTTTTGATATATTATTTTAGTTATTTAGAAAATAAAAACGTTTTGATATATTTTAAAATATTAATTTTATTATTAATTTGTTTTAATTTCTTTAAAATTAAAAGTACGTCCAATGTTTATTATTAATTCGTTCTCATCTCTTTAAAAACAAAAATGCATGTATGATAAGTTAAATGTTATTATATTTCTTTCCGTGAGTACGGCAGAAGAAAAGTGGTACCAGAAATCAGTTGCCCCCCTCTTTCCAACAGGAATCTATTGGTCCCCACATGTTCTAAATCATCCCTGACCGTCGGATCACATAAGGATTCGAAAGTTACTAATACAGTAGGGAAAATCACACAAATCATCCCTAAAATTTATATTTATTACATCACACTCACACATCTTGAGAATGAAAAAAATATAGCCAATCTTCATTTACAAACGGTTAACAAACGAAATTGATAAATAATGAAATGCTGATAAAAGGAGCTCTATGGCTTCACAACGTACACTTTAGAATGTTCTAAAAAATATTACCCAGTGCAAGGGAAGTGTAGCGTTTCCTGGAAAAAAAGTATCCTTACATCAACAAAAAGTAGTAGCTAGTGGATTGATGGTCAAATAATTTGATGGGGTTAATTGAAAGATAAGAATATTAAGGAGCATTCTGTAATTCTCAAAATCATACGACGCCAAGTATAATAAGTTCAAAAATTTGGGGGAATTTGCCCACACAAATAAATGATATTAGGACTGGTGTCCGCTATTCCTCTTTAAGTCATAACTTGCCCTTTTTACTCATTTTGTCTCTTCCTCCGTGCCGCAACAGCTACTACAGCCTCCTCTTTCTCTCCCCAAAGGGCTCAGTGATCGATGAGGCTGATGAATGCCCTAACCCTAGCTGCTGGAATGACGACCACGAGATTTTTCATACTGGACGCGGAAGATATTGAATTCGGAACGACCTGGTGGTTCGTCTATGCCGGAGTTTCGTGCTTTCTTGTTCTCTTCGCCGGTATAATGTCTGGTCTCACCTTGGGTTTGATGTCTCTCGGACTCGTTGAACTCGAGATTCTTCAGAGAAGCGGTACCTCTACTGAGAAGAAACAAGCAGGTTTTCTCTATTGATAATCTGGAGTGATTCATCTCATAAATTACTCATATCACTTGCTTCGATTGCGATTGTGTTTAGCCTAGGCTCGTTGTCGTTATCTCCATTAAGGTGAATTTGATCCCTGTCATGTACTAGTATATGCTAACGATGCCTCTGCCATTAATTTACACCTCGATCGGGCACTCCGTGGACCATTACGGCAAAATTATTGATCTCATGTTGTTGAATGAATGTTATGGGTTATTTTTACACAAATTGTTCCTAAATTGGGACTTCTGACAATTTTTTATTTAGTTATTGAAGATATTGTTCCTTAGCTGCTCAGCATCAGTCTTTAATTACATCATGTTTTGTTTTCTATTTGTTTTTTTATTGTCTTTTCCTACTAGAGAGATGTGGCTTATTTATATGGCACTTTATGGTACTCCTCATCCTCAAGGGGAAAGGATATCATGCTCTAATTTCCATTTCATATTCCGGATTATGCTAGAAAAGTAGAAATATATCTCAAATATTTTGGCTTTAGCTATCTCTGAAAATTTTAGCCCAACGGAATCTTTCATTCTACATATACACAAGCATTAGGTGCTGCGTCTGCAGCACATTTTGATTGCCGTGCTGTTTATCTTCAGCTACTATCCTACCAGTTGTCAAAAAGCAACATCAACTTCTTGTGACACTGCTTCTTTGCAATGCTGCCGCCATGGAGGTGAGGACTCACCTGAATTTCCTGCTATGCATTGGTACTAAGCCACTGCATATAATCTGTTATTTGTCAACACTTTTGTCAGCTTTTTTGCTTGAAAAGTATATCACAGTTAGCTTTTTGTTGCTGAGAGAGCAAGACATAAACAAGGAAAAAATAGAGAGAGAAAATTACATGCATGTAATGCTTTACTTTGGTTGTGAAATTGTAAGTGCTGTTTCCGTTAGGAAAATCCCATCATTGCGTCTAGTTACTAACACAAATAATTTTGACCAATGTGGTAATACAAAAGATGGTAGGCAGGTTGGTAATCCATGCTATCATTGGATGATTCCTACAAGTTCAGTACTGCAATATGTATGACAGTCGGTGTGATGAGTCTTCAGGTTTTTGTTTCCGTCAATGGATGTCTTATTGTTTAATTCTGTCAATAGATGTTTCTGAGTTGGCGAACATTGATTATTAGTGTTAACTTTCTAAATGATAACGTTATAAAGTCCCAGTATGGTTGAGCAAATTAGCATTTTGTTTATCCGTGCTCTGCTTCCTGCAGGCTCTTCCTATATACCTGGATAAAATTTTTCATCCTTTTGTTGCTGTTGTGCTATCTGTTACTTTTGTACTAGCTTTCGGAGAGGTACATTCTATTCATAATGTGTGACTACCTTTTACTATATTATGTTCAATTTGCTATTCTATTCGGGGGCTAACTTGGTTTGTACCTTACTGGTTTTTTGCTGCACTGGGACTAACTTGTCACTTACCAAACTGGATCAGGTAATTCCACAAGCAATATGTAGCAGATACGGACTTGCTGTGGGTGCAAATTTTGTGTGGCTTGTGCGTATTTTGATGATCATATGCTATCCTATTGCTTACCCTATTGGAAAGGTAATTCTCATGTAAGTAGCGTTGTTGCCATTACTTTGTGTACATCTGACAGACGTATTTAAGGATGGTTGCTTATATCTGTGAAAGTTTACTTCAATGTGGTCACTATTCTTGAATAGTTAGCTTGTTGTGGATTCAGATTCTAGACACTGTATTGGGGCATAATGATGCCTTGTTTAGGCGAGCTCAGTTGAAAGCCCTTGTCTCTATCCACGGCCAAGAGGTAAACTTCCTGCATCTGTAGTTTGTACGGCTACTCACTGCCACAATTTCAATAATCTTAAGATATGATAACAAGTTAAACTTACAAGAATTGTATGTAATGTGTAAAGGAATTTGAGGGCAATTGAACATGCATCTACATTCCCTTGGCCCTTTTGGTTTCCTATAATGTATATGTTTTTTTTCATCTTAGGCTGGTAAAGGCGGCGAACTCACACATGATGAGACTACAATCATAAGTGGAGCATTGGATTTAACTGAAAAGGTTTGTATTGCAGTTAAACAATCATTCCAGTTTTTTTTTTTCTCTCTCTCTTTCCTTTGCATCCATTTCTATAATGCTTTCTTTCAGTATTTTGGCCATCAAATTCTGAATGGTTGAAGCTTACACAGGGAGATAGGAATGGCCTCGTATATTAACACCTGCTTCTGACAAGGAAGAAAACTTCTTCAAAGAGGCTTTGAAATTGAAAGTGAACATTACACTTATTTCTGAGAAAAGTAATTCCGAATCTTCAACAATTTCTTCATGAGAGTGGTTTGAATTAAAGCTTTCATGGGTACTGAGTATACTTGAAAAAATGCACATTCATTTGCATTGTCCTGAAATTTAATAACACAGTTCATCCAATTTCATTTCTTCTGAAAATTTACTCTTGTTTCAACTTTAGTCCCATTATTTTATCTTCAAAAGAATTGAAATCTTAGTTCTCTCAGGCGTGTGTTCATGCCATTCTTAATAATAGGATCCCCTGGCACATGGAACTTTATGCACGTGTGCCTGTACCAATATTTTTTGTTTCGTACTATGATCATAAGACTGAAGTGCCTTGCGTAATTGGCAGACTGCAGAGGAGGCTATGACACCTATTGAATCAACATTTTCCCTGGATGTCAATTCGAAGTTGGACTGGTGAGTTTGACTCTATAATGGTTTTCATATTCCCGGAATTGCGTTTGGTTTCCTTTTCCTATTTGTTATGTCGCGAAGATAGTGGTGGAGGAAGCTATAGTCTTTCATCTCTTCCCCATATGAGTGCCAAGTATTACTATCAAGTAGTGTTATGGGAGATATCCTTTTCGGGTTCGATTTTTCTTTGCATGGTTTAGCTGAGCAAAATTTTTCCTGCCTACGTCTTTGTCCAAGCCCAGAATGATGTTATGTACACACATTAAGTAATGCATGTGAGTGCTTCCATTTGTCTTATTAAGTTGTGTATATGTGTGCTTCCATTTTTCTGTGCATGACTTTTCTTGTTAATGGCTCTCATGGAGGAAACATTCTTGCAAATGCATAGCAGCAAATAGGCACAAGCATGTGCATTTGATGCAAATGGGCTTATGCACTGATAAACTAAGTGAATGAATCAACAGAAGCATTATGCACTGGCAACCTACACTGATAAACTAATTGAATGAATCAACAGAAGCATTATTAGACAAAACTACAGAAAGAGTGAATTCCATGAGTAAATTAACAACTCCAAAGTTTCTCATGTTATTTACCATGTTTTTAGTGATAGTGTTCTTTCTCTTTCATGTAATGCTTTACACTAGAGAATCAAATCATGGAGTTCATTTCCTAATTGATGCATTTCGGTTGAGAGTATGATAACAAAATCATCTCGCACCCTGTATCTTAATTTTCATTTTCTTTGGTATATATAAAGCATAGATTGTAATACTAATCTGTTTCTATATTTTTTTCTTTTTTTTCTGATTTTGGTATTTGTGGTGGTTACTGTGTGAGGCTTGGGCTTGGTTTACCTCTTCATGGCTGTTGCATGGACTCGAGATGAGTTTTGGGGGTGGGTGTCAGATGCATCAAATTCCTAATTGAAAGACAAGGGGACACGCCAACGCATTCTTGTTTTTTAACATCATCATCTATTTAGTGGGCCAAAACAGTGTTCAATGTGATATGGAGTGTTCAAAATGGTCAATTCACCCATCTTAAAGCAATTATGCGCCAAATTGAAGCATATAATGAAAATTGCTATTTTTGAGTATGCTTGCCAGTTACATTTGGGCAATATTCCACACTAACCCAGGTATCAAATGTCCAACATGCTTCTAGAAGCATTTTGGAAAGTCCATTTATTATGATGTCATGGATATTGATTAGTTTGTCAGACTCCAACCCATTCCTGTTGGATAGACATGGTTGAATGTTCTTAAATGCAGGTGTGACATAATAGAATCATAATTGTCTAACATGTTTGTTGTATCTAATATTGCAGGGAAGCCATAGGAAAAATTCTTGCACGAGGTCATAGTCGTGTTCCCGTCTATTCTGGGAATCCAAAGAACATTATTGGACTCTTACTGGTCTGTTCGAAATCAAGGATCACCACAATTCTCTTTTATTGAGTATGATGTTCTTTTATTATTATTTAGTAGCCCACTGATTGCAGCGGATTTTTTTCCCTTTTTATTTGGGAAATAGGTGAAAAGTCTTCTCACGGTACGGGCAGAAACGGAGACTCCGGTTAGTGCTGTTTCCATCAGGAAAATTCCCAGGTGTGCTAATCTTTCCCATTTACAATATATGTTATGCTGTTGTTTGGCATTCCATAATATGGATTATAATGCATCAATATTCCAGGGTTCCAGCTGATATGCCTTTGTATGATATCCTCAATGAGTTTCAGAAGGGAAGCAGTCATATGGCAGCTGTAGTGAAAATTAAGGGAAAAGACAAGAACACTCAGCCTGCTTGTGATGGAGAGAAATTTGGAGAATCTAAAGTTACCATGGGAATTCCCAATTGACAACCCCCTTGTTAACCACACATGATGAACATTGGGACAGTGTTGCCATCGATGTCGAAAAGGGTTCAAAACCTGCCAAGCAAACCTCTTTTCAACAAAGCTGTGCTGCAACAAACAGTTCAGTTCATCTGTCTGAAGATATTGAAGATGGGGAAGTCATTGGCATCATCACACTAGAGGATGTGTTTGAAGAACTTCTGCAAGTAATCTCTATTTCTTCACTCAATTTCATTGCGTCTTAAACCTGGAGTGTCCAGGTGATGTGTCTGGCTTTTGGATCAGTTTCAGTTCGATCTCATGGAAAATATTTCAGCTTGGTGCTCCTAAATATGCTGTTCAGTCATCTCATTAAATGAATAAAGAACTGATGTGCTTTACTCATTGATTGGAGTGATACACTCATTGCCTTGAAGGTTGATGATTTGCGAATGGTTATTGATAAATCTATTCACTGATGCAGGAGGAAATTGTAGATGAGACTGATGTATATGTTGATGTACATAAACGGTTCGAAGAATCAGACCCTACTTTGCCTTTTATTTGCAGTCACTCAAATCACTTATGCGACTGTTTGTTGAATTATGGTTGTTGCAGGATACGTGTTGCAGCTGCTGCTGCCGCTTCATCTGTTGCCCGGGCACCTTCAAGTCGGAGACTGACCAGTCAAAAGCATGCAGTAAGTTAAACAGCTATTACTTTATCAATATCTTCTCTTGATTTGTGGCATGTCTGTTGTTTATTATTGAAGAGAGTAAAGCAAAATTATCATGTTGAGGTGGTATTTGGGTGTCATGTTATTAGGAATTTGGATGTTGTGTCTTTAGAATTCAATTTTTTGTAGTACTCTTTGTGGAACTCTTATTAGTCGTGATGCTAATATCGAGAATATGTTCATAGACATGTGCATTCTTCTTTTCCTTTTGGAAAATATTGAAATTTTTCTTTCTATGCATTGCATGTAATATTGGCAATTAAACCATAAGTGCCTTTTTGTTTCCTTTTCTTTGATTAGAGAATGACAAATAATCATGAGGTTGCCTGGGCTGTTTGTTTTGTTGGTATAGAATGCTTATTTGAATACAACACCTTATTTTGGACACCTTGCCCTTGAATGCGGGTGAGTTTCCCGCAAAATCAAAGTTAATTGTGAAATAAGCTCATTGCCATACCAATTTGTAACATCAAATGAACAACCTTCTGATAGACGTGAATTATTTTTATGACATATTCTGATACTAATTTTGTTACCTCGTGTGATTGAGGCATTTGCAATTCTAGCTTTTAGAGGTTTTATGCTAAAACTTCCTGCTACAAGATGACACTGTAAAATTTGCTCTAAATTTGATGTTTCTATGAACGAGGGAGGTTTTGTGCTCAAAACAATTTTTAGTAGAAGATTGAGTATAAACTAGATATAAGAGCTGGGTTGTTTTTGTTTTATTGTACTCTTTCAAGTCTAAACGCCTGATAGATTTTGGTTGATCCTTCAGGGAGGCCAAGGTAAGCAAGGGCAAGCCCCAAAGAAGTCCTCTGAGGATGAATAACATTCAAAAGGGCACTAGAAAATCTTGAGGCGCCTCGCTTCTTAGCAACACAAGATGATTTTGCAGCTCTGATGAAACACGATAGATGTAAAGTTGTATGGTTTTGGGCTTATTCTCCGTCCCCCTTAACCAGCTAATGCAGTTTTTAATTTTGTGTAATTTGCAAAATTGTAGAATCTAGTGCAATAATTTTCTCCTCTAGCTGCTTTTAATTGTTCTCAGTTTTGGGTCATGAAACTCATTCTTTGTTGTGGGGTTTGAACGGGGATGTACTGTTCTTATAATTATTGTGAATTAACAAAGTTAATGTGAACTTGTCACAAGTGAAAAAGAAAAAGAACAGGCTTTTGTTTGGAACTCACTTTTTTGGGTAGTTTCGCGTGGGGTGGGGCTAGCAAAATGCCCCACTTGAAACTATTGACATTGGATCTACAGGTGGCAGCTTATTGGTTAACATCAGTAGATGCCATTGTAGCCATCCTGAAGTGTCATAAATCAACTACATACTGATGAGGAGTCAATGTCATAATTACAAATTGTTAGTAAACAAAAAGAAATATAGATAGGAGTAATTTCTTTTGAAGAAACTATATACTAAATGGTATAACCAACCATTTTTTTTTTTTTTGGCACCTATAATAAGCATGAGCCATTCTAGTCGAGTTCAGATGACTAGAACGTCATCTTTCAATTACAGCGTTTGAGGTTCGAACCTCGTTAGGTGGAAATGTAAAAATTGAATCAGATCACCACAAGCTTCTCAACTGCGAATCTAGAAGGAAACCAAATTCAAACGTGGGCGATCCTTCCTCTAGACCTAAAAACGTTTTAAGTTTAAATCTTGATAATTCTTAAGTTTAAGTTATGAAAAATTTATTTCACATAAATATTTTAGTTCTCCTAAATCCATTCCATCCTCTCTCACCTCACCCGTCACTCCGTTGTCAGAGAAGCCACGTTTTTTTTTTTAATTATATTATACTTTTAGGTACGAATTACCTCTAGTAATTGTATATGACATACAATGATATATTTTATCTCTAATATCTATCAATGGCTGTCCTAATAATAAAAAAGCGACAGGGTTGATATTAATGATAACAAAAGATTTTTTAAAAAAAAATCAAAATTGGCCTGTCCTTAGTTTATAAAGGAAACAAAAACTGATAAAAGGCATTTGAACACAGGTTTCACAAATAGGATTTTTGACAAGGATTCTAATAGAAAATGATTTGTTACTGATATTTATATCAGCACCATTATCTTAACAATAATCCATTTTACAATAAAAAAATATTAATGCACCAAAATCATCATGTTCATAAAATTCTACACGAAAATTCTATCTTCCTAAATGAAATTTTAACCAAAACACCAGTTAAAGTTGAACCATCTTCAACAGAGATTCAAACTCTTACCCAAATTTGAGTATAAATAAAAAATTCGATTTGATATAAATTTCTCCAATAGAGAAACTCAAATTTAAAGGGAAAAAAATTTAAATTTAAATGAGAATAAATCTAAATTTAAAAGAGGATAAATATAACTATTGTATCTTTAAAAGAGGGTGTAATATTATCATTTAGTAAAAAATGTAAGGATTTGAGTCTTTCTTTATTTGAGTTTAAAAGAGATTTTCTTTCATTTGGTATGAATATGAGTCTAACATCAGAAAAGATTTTTAAAAATTTTTTTACTCTTTTTTAAAAAATGATACAAAAAAAGGTAAGGACTAGAAATGTTCTTATAAAAAAAAACCAAAAAATGAAATAAAAGGTCACCGAGTATTTTCTTTTCACGTCATGCACTATTATAAGAAAAGAAACGATATGATTTAAACTTATGACCTTAATGTTTAAAGACGGAATAATGACCCATTAAGCCAATCGATATCATGAACTTGACTGTGTACAAAAATACAAATTTCCTCTATGGGTGATGGAGATTTAATTAACGGTGTCAAAATATGATACGATTTATTAAAACAATATAAATACGATACGAAATTAGAAGATTTAAATTTTTTTTAAGTCACTTGTTTAGTAAACGAATGGACCTGACATGACAAGATTAATAAATAAATCACGTATGAATAAAGTCAATCAAAAGAAATATATTGCACAATTCGTTTATATATCAATTATACACGGTTCATACACAACATTAACTCCATATGACATGATTTGTTATACACGAATTAATAGACGAATTGAGAAAAAGTAAAACATTTTTTGACATGAACTCACTAAAATTCGATATAAACCCACTTCACCGGACATGATTAACATACTTAGATTTAAGGTTTTTTTTTTTTTTTGGGTATATTTTTTAAGCTTATTTAAAAGAAAGTATATGAATAAGTTATTTACTCTGTTAAGTTTAAATTTGACAAAACATCTTGTGATTCGGTACTAAATTTAAATGATATTTTATTTATTTTACTTACTTACTCTGAAATCATGCATAATTCTGTTTCTTTCGCTATCTCTCTTCCCTATTTCTTACATTGCTATTCTCTCTATGTCTCCCATTGATTATTTATTTTATTTTTCAAATATATAAAGATTTAATTTGATTTTTTCATATGTCTCATCTTATTTTTTCTTACTGTTACTTTCTCTTTTTATTCTCTCTCTATATTAATGTTCCATCAATCGGATACAATTGTCATATAATACACTAAACAATTACTCATGTGTTATGATAACCCAAATAGTTACATTAAACAATTATACAAAATTATGACATTAACTCAATTTGTCATTCAGTTGTTTATATAAACCAAATAATTAAATTATTTAGTATCACAACGCGATTACACTAATTATATATACCAAATTTGGTGTAATGGTAAATTTTTTATGTAATGATTAATCCAATTTGATCTATATAATTGGTGTAGTCATGTCGTGATACTAAATAATATAAATTTTTGATTTATATACACAATTGAATGACAAATTGAGTTGATGTTAGAATTTTGTATAATTGTTTGATATAACTGTTTAATTTATTCGAATATATGAATAATTGTTTGGTATATTATAAGACAATTATAATTAATTAGTATAATTGATTGATATAATTGTATTGTTGTAATATTGGTAAGGATAGAGGGAGGGGAGAGAATAAAAAGATAAAAAAACGGTGAGAAAAAATAGGGTGAGAGAGTAAAAAAGAGAGAAAAATATGGGAGAGTGATAAAAAATCAAGTCAAATAATATTTGAAAAAAAAAATTATTAATGAGAGAGTAACCGAGAGAGAGAGATAGGGAGAAAATAGGAAAGAGAGTGAAAGAGTAATAGAGAGGAAGAAAGAGAGTAATAGAGTAATAAATTATTTTTTATTTTTTAAAAAAAAAAAATTTAAGATCAAATAATAAGAATTAAAATAAATTTTTGTATGAATTTCTAAATTTCCATTGATCTATCCGTTGGGCCACAAAAAGTCGAAAGGGTCACCCAGTCCACACTTCCAAAGTCCCCAATCCCAATGGTTGCACGGCTTAACCCTCCACCAAGAAATCCTCTCCCTATAAATCCAGAAAACATTTTCAATTAATTAAATAGGTAATAATACCCAATTTCTTAGCTGCGAAGCCATGTTTCTCTCTCTCTCTCTCTCTCTCTGTTTATATATATACCTCATCTCTATATAACCCTTCCCCTTCTCTCTCATTAGGTCTCTGTGAACAATAACGCATTCGCCAAAGGTCAGTATTTGTCTAAAGCCCATTGATCGTCTCTTGGTTTTTCTGCTACATACAATTGAATTTCATCTTGATAGTTTTTCCTTGTTGACGCTCTGTTTGGTTGCCGAGAAAAACAAGTTGGGGAAAGAAAAAAAGGAGAGAGAAGTAGGGCAGTTCTAAATTGTTGAATAGTATTTTTGTGTTTTTACTCGAAAGTATCTTTCAGTCCGGAGGCCCACTTCCAATTCAATTAATTGGCTTAGTTTATCAGCAATTTGCAATAATTTTTGTTCTTTTCTTCTATATTTCTTTATCTTCTCAGCAACCACACCTAGGGTTAGGGTTTTAGGTCTTAAGAAAAGGTTTTCAAGATTTTGAGTTCATTTACGCATTGATCACTGTGGGCGTGAGCGCGCACTTAACTGAGTATCTCTCTCTCTCTCTCTCTCTCTCTATATATATATATCAAAGTGGCGTTGGTTTGTTCATATTCCGTTTTTTAACTATTAATATTTGTTTTTATATGAAGTGATGTTTCCTACTGTTGGATAACTTGTGTCTGGTTGATTTATGCAGATTTTATAGCTGTTGGAGATGGGTTTCAACACAGTTTATAGGGTGCTGCAGGAAATTTTTCCACAGGTAGCAGAGGTATGTCACCATGGACCCTTTTGTTCTTAATTACCTATTTTAATTTGTATTCCTCATGGGAGATAATTTTAGTGTATATTTTTTTGTGTGCCTCTCTATGAATAAACTTGAAGAATTTTTTTATTTGTGCTTCTTGTACGATTAATTTATAGTATCTCTGCAAAAAGAGTTTTGTTATTATACTGAAGCCACATTTATAGTTACCCAGAAAAGTTAGAGCAACTGCACTCGTATTCTCACTGCTTTTTTGAACAGGTTGATACTCGCTTACTGAGGGCTGTTGCTGTTGAGCATCGAAAGGATGCTGATGCAGCTGTTGAGGCTGTCCTCAATGAGATTATTCCTTTTCTCTCAGAAAGAACTATGGTTACTAGTTCTTCTAATGAGAAAGGGATTGTGCTAAATTCACCTGAAGGTAATGCTTATGTTTTAGTGAATGCTACACTGGGGCGGTGTTTGAATTCGACTCTCTAGATTCAGTCGATTTATTAGGTTTTTATCCCCTTTGTGAGTTCTAGGTGCTAAGTCAGTCGTAGAGTTAACTCCCATCTGGAACCATTCAGTTGTATTGATTTTTCAATTGCCTTTGAGGATTCATCTCTGGTGCAAGTGACATGACTTTTTGATTTCAATAGCTGTTACAGATGCCAATACAACTTCTCAGAGTGATGATACCCTTCTAGTGGACTCAACATGCTTGGATGAGGCAAATGCTTGGACTCAAAATGGTTCTTCATTCTATGATGCAAATGATGGACATGATCAGGTATTTCGAGGTGATGGAAATGACGAATTGGTTTCATCAGAGAAATGTCATGAGAGCAACGACAAAGTTGGGCTTGATATGTCCTCCAATGCCATGTCTGTCGCATTGATGCATGAAGCTGGTGCAAATGATGAGCATCATCATCATAACAAACAGGGAACTGCTCAAAGTGAAGAGATCACGTCGTTGTGGAAATATGAAGAAAGCAGACCCATGGTTGGGTTTGATCAAAGTTCACATTCATTGTCAACCACATTGGAATATGGTGATGTTGGTGCCAATGGACGAATGAATAGTAGTGTACGTGATGTTTTGGGAAACTCTGATAGGCCTGCTGCATGTGACTTAGATATGGCTGATCAGGGAGAAATCCATCAAGAGCTGTTATACATGGATGGCAACATTTTGGAAGCAAAAAATTCTATGGTCCAGCTGACTGCATCACCTGCTAAAGAATTGACACAAAATGCTTCAGAAAGCAGCCTTCAGTTAGTTGCCATGCCTGATATGCTAACTGCTGATGTTGCACAACCAGAACTAACTGATTCTATCAATGCTGCTTCCAAGAATTATATTTCCGCTAATGAAATGCTTCTTCTTGATGGTGACTCTACCTTGAATGATGTGATTACACGATCTGGCCATATATGTAGCATTGCTCTTCTTGAGGACATCATTGAAGATGCAAGAAGTAACAAGGTAAGATTGGTGTGAAAATGTTGCTATGTTATCAAATTCTTAGTCATTGACAGATGTTAGATCATTACTAGGGTAGGCTACTACTACTACTACGAGTTTTAAGGGAGTTATTCCTTTTGAGTAATATCTCACTACCATGGATATCTTGGATTTTTTCCCGCTTATGCTGCTTCATGTTTGAGAAATATTTCACTCTCATAAATCTGCCGAATACCATCCTGATTATGCTTCCTTACTTGGTTACTCTGGCAATTATCTATCTAATATTACAGGTACTAAATTGAATTCTCAAGTCTCAACTTATAAAAACACAATAACTGTCAAGATTGATTCAATTTTTATGTACTTTGATTTGGTATAAAATTCATTCCAATTTTTTTCCCCTAAAAAACATCTGCTCAATCAACACGCTCCCTAATGCTAGACAACTCTACTAATCCACACCCACCTCTCTCTTCTCTCTCCTCTACCTCTCTTATTTTCTCTCTATTCATTTTAAATTTAAATTAACTAATTAAAAAAAACTTTACTATTTAAAATATAAATATTACACAATCAATGTTTCATTTTTGGTATTACAAATAGCTTCAGTTACAAGGTTATTGCAAGTATTTATATATTCTCACAAGCTTTTGACCTCATATGCTGTGTGTCATCCACTTCTCTCGGTATTTTTTTTAAATAAGAACTTTTCTAGGTATTAGTACCATCAGAATGTTTTATTAGTGTTCAAATAATTTTCTTATGCCTTTCTCTTGAAAATGCAGCTTTTCTGTAGTTTACCACCAAAGGTTGTCTTTGATATGCCACAAATTGTGTCTGGCAAATCTATCATGAATGTACTAAGATGAACCCAGATGTAAAATAGCTGTTGTAGAAAAATAGTATTTAGGGACTTGGGATGAGCAAAGCTGCTGAGGTGAAATAATCCTATTATAAGTGGTTAGTTTTGTGATAGGTGGTATATAGTCAACCCATGGTTACTCAACATTGTACTTCGGTTTCAGTTTTTGGGTGTTTAACACTTGAGAGTACATATCCCAGGGACCGTGCAGGAGCACAAACAAGTGTTTTTGGTCAATTGAATTGCTATTGTGGGGCTGTGATGATCCGTGATGGAGATTTGGTGCCCCAATTTAATCCTATTATCAGTGGTTAGTCTTGTGATAGGTGGTGTAAAGTCTACCCATGTTTAATCAATACTGAACTTCAGTTTCGGTTTTGGTGTTTAACACTTGAAAGCACATATCCCGGGGACCGTGCAGGAGCACAAACAAGTGTTTTGGGTCAATTGAATTGCTATTGTGGGGTTGTGATGATCCATGATGGAAGTTTGGTACCCAATCTAGTCCTATTATCGGTGGTTAGTCTTGTGATAGGTGGTATAGAGTCTATCCATGTTTAGTCAACACACAACTTCGGTTTTGGTTTTTAGTGTATAACACTTGAGAGTACAATCACGTCCAGGGAGAAGAAGAGAGAGGGTATGGTGGGATATCTAGTACAAGTTATCCTTTTATAATTGGCCAGATTTGGATCTAATGGTTGAGTGCTGGTGCAGAAAACCTTGTTCTCAGCCATGGAGTCAGTTATTAGCTTGATGAGAGAAGTGGAACTTCAAGAGAAAGCTGCAGAAGAAGCCAAAGAGGAAGCTGCTGGGGCCGGCTTGGACATACTCATAAGGGTGGAAGACCTTAAACAGATGCTGCGTCATGCAAAGGAAGCAAATGACATGGTTGGACATTTATTAATCTAAATATAAAATCTTTAATTTGATACTATCAGAATTAGTCAGTTTCTGAATGAGTAAGGATAAAGCCTCATTTCCTTTTCTTATGTTGCAGCATACTGGAGAAGTATATGGAGAGAAGGCCATCCTAGTTACTGAAGTCAGGGAGCTTCAATCTCGTGTGCATAGCTTGTCAGATGAAAGGGATAAAGCTCTTGCGATTCTTGATGAGGTGCTTATTGGATACCTTATCTCAATCTATAATCAATTGCATAGTATTTTAATGTATGGTTCTGTTTAAGATTAGGAATGGGTTCTAACATTTTGCATCAGTAAATGCCCTACATTGTTGAGACAATTTGTTATTGAGTTTATATTGCATCAGTAATAATGCATGTTTGAAAGGTGTTTGGAATGTGTGTTGTTTTCCTCATTAGATTATGAACAAGGTTTTGTTGAGTTGATTAGAGGTTTAAGTTGCACTAGTAATAATACACGTTTGTTAGATGTTGTGGTAATGTGTGGTGTGTTAACAATTCTTTTTGGGATGAATGTGTCATTTTTACTATTGGTATACCAATTTTTGTATTTTAAATTGGACTCAAATTTTTAACTGTTCCTTTCTTAGCTCTTGGAGACTTTTTTGCACAGATCTCTGTCATGATACAGTTTACAGAAGTTGCTGCATTTTGCAGGGCCTCCTGTTACCTGAAAGAATGTATTTGCCAGGATGTTCCTTGTTTGCAAAAAAAACATGAATAGATATTAGTTTATTAGTCGTTGTCCCTAAAAGTATTATCTTGGTGGTCATGATTATTTATATTTACCACTAGCTTAGCTCTCCTAAAAATGAGCAATTTGTTTTTGTGTTTAATGCTCCTTTCCCTCTGTCCATCAACTCTGGCAGCATGTTTATTTTTATCTCCTTACTTAGATTTTCAGAATCGTGTTTGCTAGCTGTTGAGAATCATAGAGTATCTTTCATCTGCTGGTCTAATCATGCTGAAAGCGAAACCGGAAGTGGTCATTGCTTTTGGATTGTCTAGTCTTAACTAATAATGTGATCCCCATATAATTTTCTTCTGTGCTTTTTTTGCTCAATATAAATATGGAATATATGTGGATATGTAAGGGATTTTTTCTGCAGATGAGTCAAACCCTTGAGGTACGCCTAGCTGAAGCGGAGAAATTGAGGAAGGAAGCAGAGCGGGAAAGGCTAGAAAAGGTAGACACTGCACAGAAAGCAATTTCCGACCAAGAACTGATCATGGAGAAGGTGGTTCAAGAGTCGAATATACTAAAGCAAGAAACAGAGGAGAATTCTAAGGTAGTAAAAATGGGGAAGCATGGTACCATGCCACACACCACCAAGAAGAAATAATTTGTATCCATTTGTCTGATCTTTTCATTGTTGCTTTATTGCAGTTACGTGAGTTCCTCATTGATCGTGGCCGTGTTGTTGATATGTTGCAGTAAGTGGTTTTCTCATCCCACGCATAGTAGTAACACTTGCCAATTGTGATTTGGGGCACTGCGACCTTATTAAAGGGAGGAGGGTTAGCTGAGTGTAAATTGCTATGGAATCCTTCCACTTTTTGAAGTTTCATTATTTTAGTGTGTGATCCTTGTAGCTTATCTTTTCTTGTGGATGTACACCTCTCTCTGTGTCTCCTCTCCCCCTTTTATTCATCGTGTACAACTTGGTTGGACATGTAGAACTTTAACCAAATTAAAATAATGCCAAGCATCATGATATGTTCTCATATGGGTAGTGGGTTCGTTTCATGTTCTGGAAACTCTAGGTTTTCTATCTGCCTTGCACACATTTTCTAATAGTTCTTGTACATCTGAGACCTTTAGGATCTCAATATCGTAGTTCATCTCTGATTGTACTTTTCTGGTTAGGGACTTTGGAACGTTTGGCCAATAGTACATTTTTCAGTTGATGAAAGGTTTTGAATCTGAATGCAAAAATCCCAGGCAAACCAAGTAAATAAAGCATCTTTTTGATCTTGTGCAGGGGAGAAATATCTGTTATATGTCAAGATGTGAAGCTGCTGAAAGAGAAGTTTGATGACCATGTACCACTTAGTAAATCTTTTACATCCAGCCAAACAAGTTGCATCTTGGCCTCTTCAAGCTCATCTTCGAAGAGTATGTCGCCTGATCTAGTGCCCGAGCGAGCTGATCCATCCGAAACCCCAAAGACTAGTCCAATATCCTCTGTTCATGAGCAGCTTTCCTATGGAGAAGAGAGATACAAAGATGATCGCAAGGCACTCGTGGAAGATGGATGGGAATTCTTTGACAACCGTGAATTTGATATGTGAGTTCTGTAAATATTGAGGATATAGCTAAGTAAGAAAACTCCTTCAAAAAGATTATATTTAGCAACTTTGGAGGTTGCCAGATATGAGCCTCTTTTCCTATTTTCTTCTGCTAAGTAAGTTTGTGATAGATCTCTATGAAATTTCACTACTTTATAGTCCGTGATTACAATGGAACAGCATTGGGCCACACATTGGTGCAAATAATATTGCTGGTTTTCTTATGTACAGCATAGCATGGATATGAAAATAAATAGTGCAGGTATTTTGTGAAGTTGTATCTTGTATTTCTTTGCATTATCTAGAAAATGCAACATGTTATGTTCTTCTTATATGGCATTGAAAGGAGCTTGTTGTGGTGATGTCTGCCACATATGATGTGTTCTGTTGCAAATTAGGTACCCAAAGATCTCCATTGCTTGGTGTGATTAGTATTGCATTTTTAGGGTTAATTGCATTGGAAGTCTCCAAAATATGGAGTTTGTCTCATTTTGGTCTCTGAAATATTGAGCTTTAAAAAACGTGTGCTGGTTTGATTTGAAGCAAGCTGCTTCAGTTTGTTTGGGAAACTCTAAAGGTGTTATATTATAAGCTTTGTTTATATTCTACATGTATTTGTTGCTTCATTGTAACTTGGGTGATATGAATTGAGTCACGAAACGTGAACTGCATACATGTGACCATCCTCAGACATGGCATGCACCCTTCTATCTATCTTACAAATGAGCCCAACATTCACGCTATGTTCTATCCCTTTTAAGAGCACTGTGTAACAAACCCATAAGCACACAACACAGACTCCACTCTGTTAAACATCAATCTTTTCTAACCTAACTCCTCTATGCAACCACCACCTCAATGCCTCAAGTGATGAAATTTCAGTCTTGCCAGCACAGAAGCAGCACAGTACATCTCCATACGATATAAAGTCGTGCCCGCCGCTCTTGAATTTGCCGGTTCCATGACCGCAGCTTTGAATTCCTCAGAGAGAATGAATTTGCCGCCATGTTTCTGAATTTCTGATTATGGCTGTAAGTGCTTAGAACTTTGGTGGGAACTGGGAGGGTGTTGAAGTTTGTTATGTGGAATGAACATTCCAGGGAATTTAGACCTTATATATATAGATGTGGAAGATATGTGAGGGGCAGTATGTGGTGAGTGACTAAGGTTGGCCCTTGTTTGGGCCAACGGGTCGGGTCCACTGTACGAGTAAAGATGACACAGCAGACCTAATAGCTTGTCTCCTTGAAAATGACTTGCTATCAACTACTCACTGTAGAGGGCCTTCACTGTCTCACGTTGATACCCTTCCTAGCTAACTGCATGCAGACAGGGATACTTGTTCCATTTAGGATAAATTACACTCAAACTCTTGACATTTGATCAAATGACATGGAGATCCCCTAACATTTCTAAAATTGCACGGCGACCCCTTGAGATTTAAAAATCATGACAAGAGCAACCCTTCGTCTTCCGGCTGTCAGTGTGACTAACATAAAATAGTTATATCAGGAAACAAAATTTACCTAATTCCAAAACTACCCCTCTATAAAATGTCCAACATTTCTAAGATAATCTTGTCCACTAATTATCATAATTTACAATTTTAACAACATTAATTATGTACTTACAAAAATTAATCAAAGATTAACAATAAACTATTACATTGATTAAAATCACCACATAATTTCGTTCCCATCACTGTAGCCTCATCTCCACCATCTCAGAATCGTTCATCATCACCCCAACCTTCACCACCACTCCTTACCCTCACCCCGCTGCCCTAACCATCTCTCTATTTTACAGCAACTCCTTTATGTGGGTTTTGGCTGAGGGTGGCAGTGACTGATCCGAGGGTGATGACTCACCCATTCATCTGCGTTTTGCAGATCTAGAGAGATAGAGAGACAAGTGAGTCTTCACATCTGGGGCTGTTCAACCATAGACTTATAGTATTGGGTGGGGGAGGAGAAGGGGATTGGTATTAGAGGGTTGGGTGCGATGGGGTTTGTTGCAAGGAAGGGGCGGGGGCCTAGGGAAATTGAGAGAGAGACAGAAGGGGATGCGAGAAGTAGTTTTTTTTTTTTTTTTGGGGGGGGGGTTGCGGGGAGGGGGCGTGGGCCTGGGGGTATCTCAGAGAGAGAGGAGGAGTAGGAGTGGTGGCGATGATCGGGTGGGATAAGGGATGAGCGAGATGTGAGAGCTAAGAGAGATTTTTTTTTCTTTTTGATTTAATTTTTGAAAATATATTTTATTTATTATATATTTATTTTAAATTAAATTAAATTAAAGGGTTAAAATAGTTATTTTATCACTTATATTACCCGTCATGGACGTCGACAAGGGGTTATTGTGTAATTTTAAAAATATTATGGGGTTTTTGTGTCATTTAATCAAATATTAGGGGTGTGCATATAATTTATCCTTTAATTTAATATGATTGCCTAACGTAATTGGATATGAAAAAAAAAATAGATAAGATCAAGAAAAAAATATAAGTCCAGGGGCAAAATGTAATAAAAAAAATTGAGCTAGTATATGTAGAGCGATAGACTGTCAATAGTTGAATAAATAATTCAATTACCGTAAAGTTTTTTTTTTGGGTGAGTATATTATTTCATTTATGTAAGATGTGAAAGAATACATGTTGTACATAGAGAAAGTTAGCCAACAACGTTAATAGTATTATCTATGACATGTATTCAAAGAGAAAGTCGTCCAACGGTGTTAATAGTATTATCTATGACACATTCAGAATCAGTTATAATAACTTGGAAACTGAAATTGAGAATGAAAATATGAGAATTATACAATAACTTAAAACCACTTATTCATTTTTTGGGACCGACAACCTATTTTTTCAAGAGGTAATTTCGAAAATTATTTAACCGACAAATCTGTAGCTCAGCTGAATCTCTACTCGCACAAATGAAATGGGATGAATTAAATTAATAAGTTTATTCTCCCCCCCCCCAAAAAAAAAAAAAAAAAAAAATCACTAGTAGATTGAGGTATTTGGCCAGCTTTAGAAATCTTGGAATCTTGAGCGAGTTAGGTTGAACCAAACTGTGGTCCTAGTCAATCCCGACAAGCCGGCCACTTATCATTGCCCGCCGTGACAAACCAGTTCGAAGTCATTGCACCACCATATCTACTATAACTTCGGTCCAAAGTCCTCTCCTTCATGGCATGGCAAGCACTGATAGTGACCCCTCTTCACATGGCCTCAAATGTGACCCGTCTACTGAACACGTTGGGTCGCCTTCTTCGGATTACATGGTGGAAAAGCACAATTTCTCTTTTGGGTCACCGTCTTCAAGGTATAAATATTCATTTCAAGGCCCCATTTCACGTGCTAAACCATGTCTCTGTGCTGTAGTAAAGAATGACATGGGAAAGTTCCTAACCTTATCTAAATGAGGAAGAAGAATCAAAGATAAGGTCTTTGAGAGGATATGATGCGACAATGGAGATGAAGTCTCGAGTCCCTACAGACACAAAAGTCTGCAGTGTACGATATGCATGAAGGTTGATGAGTGAGAGGGACAGTCCATCTTCATTGCTTCCATGTGGATAATCATAACCGACTATGAGAATGTTGTATTTCTCCCAAATTTGACTCTTCTCAGAAACAGTTCTAGTTGTTGGGAAGTCTTGTTATACATATAATTCAGGGTTATAGCAAGTACAATTGAAGTGGTTGGTTCATGAAATGCAGGTATCTACCTACCCTCTTGGTATAGTGACCTTTCGTCGAACCCTTGGTAGGCAATCAAGAGGACCTGGACGTAGGGATTTAACCAGAATATAATCTAGAAACTCCACCAGTGTAACGTTCTTGGGATGAGCTTTTAGTCTCCCTCTGGTCTTCATATCATCTGTTGAATCATCCCTCACCATGAAACTTTTCAAAACTTAACCCAAGATCTTTACCCCGAGCTTGACGTGAGCCAGCAACTACTTTTATCAACTACTGGCAATGGACGCTCTTATTCTTTTCCTGCTTTTCCTAATGCGAAGGGGGAGGGGCAGTAAAAGATCAAATTATCAATGGAACTGGAACAATAGGATATGCATGATCACACATACACCGAGTTATATATATTTGTATGTAGCCAAGCAAACAGGAATAATTAGACTAGTGATATATTTTGAGTATCGCATTGCCAACAATTAGGAGATTTAAAGAAAGATATCAATAAATTTTCATGGCCAAACATATATTCTATGGACTCAAATATGTTTCCAAAACATTACAACTTGCAACATCCCATGAAAAGTCAAAATCTAAGAGGAAGAGAAGAAAAAGGAAAAAAAAAGGAGGGGGGCAAAGGAATAAACATAAATTGATTTACTGCATGGATCACTAGCATCTTTCTTTCCACACATTTATTTTGCCCTTAATTGAATCAATCTATAATATACCCTAAGCTGAAGATCATGTCTTTCACACCTCTCCCAATGCTTTCCGGATGTCTGCCTGCATAAAAACCCCAATGAAAGAAGAATTGTGATCTTCAAACCACAAGCAACAGCAAGA
This sequence comes from Ilex paraguariensis, assembly GCA_963454935.2. Taxonomy (NCBI): domain Eukaryota; kingdom Viridiplantae; phylum Streptophyta; class Magnoliopsida; order Aquifoliales; family Aquifoliaceae; genus Ilex; species Ilex paraguariensis. The sequence goes on along the minus strand of CAUOFW020002092.1, from coordinate 396,104 downwards.
CATGCAAGAGAGAGAGAGAGAGAGAGAGGTTACCTCAATTGCTAATGGTGCTGTGCTTGTGGAATAACGAGAGATGACTTGACCCTCCTTATCAACTAAAAACTTGGTGAAGTTCCATCTGATACTAGGACCAAAAAATCCACCTTTACTCGCTTTGAGGAACTTGTAGACGGGGGCGGCATCTGGTCCGTTGACACGTACCTAACTTACAAGCACTTGATCATATGATAACTTGCAACTAACAACGAGAAAAAAAGAAATATAGGGAAGCAATATCATCCAGACTTAGATTCAAATATTAAAAGCTTGAATACCAAGATCGATATGAGATTAATTATGTGACATGCACAAAACAAGATGGATGTGAGTTTTTCAGCATGCTTCAAGACTAATTTCACTATATCCTTTTTTCAAAAAAGAGGAGGGGAAACCTACTCTTAAACCTTAAACTACATCCCTAGCAGTCTACTGCTGTAGTCTATCATAATGCCGATACTTTCATCTAAAGACAGGTTCCAGAAACTCCAACCCAGGCAATGCCCCTCATAGTCTGCACATCTAAGCACAATATAAACTATGTCTACCATCAATCCATAATCCATGCCAAAGCTATTACGATAACTTGAATCAGAAAAACCCTGACAGAAGGATGCAACTGGAACTTAGAAGTAGTTCTTTATCAGTGCACAAAAGTAATCATCATGCTTCGTTTAAGTGACCCTTGGAGGGAACATGTGCCTTTTACCAAAGACAAAGTTCAGAGATAAATAATCCCCGAGACACAAATATATAAGTCAGTTCATAACTGACAACTGGCCACCATTTATGCAATCCCTTCTGCTGTCAGTACATCGAGAAGGTCTATTGCGATTCTCCGCAAAGTTACTATGCTATATTCAAATATTAGCAACTTTATTGGAAATTCAAATTATAGCTCAAGGATCTTTTCTAGTTTTCTTTGCTAGAACTCTCTCTTATTGACAAAGGTCATCTTCTCATCTTGGCATTTTGTGTGTATGTGGTGGGTTGAGGGCTGTCTCTATCCACAAGCTTTTTTGTGCTTTCATTTTTTTTTCCTGGATCTGAAACTTTTCATATAGCTGGAGAGTGACGACAACATGGCTAGCAAGAAAAACCAAATATCTCCGACTTGCCTTGGCAGCTTTTATTATTTAATCAGTAAACTAGATCCAGTAAATATCAACTCTCTAGTAAAAACTGCTTGCACCTTAATGTGTTCAAATTGAGTATAGCAAAAATCAAGAAAAAGTTAATTCACAGCTAAATGCATCTTAATTCTTAACAGGTGACCTTAGGGCACTTGCTAGCATTGCCTTCTACTTTTGCTTCACTTTTTGTTTCCCAAAACCACTTGCTGAAACTGAAAATGGCAAACCAACCAACTTTAATCTCCATTAAATCAGCATTATAGCTTCTTTTCGATCCTATGTACACATTACGATTTCACAAATCGTAAATTGGACTAAGGATTCATGTTCATCATATAAGAATCACAATATCATGCTATGTTATGGTTAAATATACGCTTCTTATGGTATCCCTGGGAGTTGTTATGAGATGTTTCGTGGCCATAAATGCAGTTTTCTTGCATTGATAATGGGTGCTCATACACTTATCACCAAGCATTCAATAAATAAGATCCAATTTAAAATAATCATATGACACTGCTTACCTTTGAGAAGATGGGATATTCAGCCTTAAATCTTGTACATGCAAATTCCTGTGTCTCCTGGCTTGTACCAGGCTCTTGTTTTAAGAACTGATTGCATGGAAACGCCAAGATCTCAAAACCTGGTAGCATAAAAACAAAACACAGAACACAAGCATTAAAATTTTTCAATGCCACTACAGCCTCAACATTAATGTTTCACTCAGATGCTCAAATGCAGGGATATTTCAAAAACAGCATACTACATGGAGAAAAGTATCATGTGAGCAACCATGTAGATCATGCTGTAATTCACATCAAGCATGAATTTACACCCAGGTATAGACAAGAGCAGAGCCACACAGGGCTTTTGCCCCAACTCAATTTCTTTTTGGAACAAATTTTTTATATAGATTTCAATATATTCTAAACTTGCCCCCACAAAAAAAAATTATTCATTCAAATTTGTTTAATTATTTCTCACGTTGGATTAAATTTTTCACTCTCAATCAAGTGAACTTGAATAATCTTATTTAGTTCAATCACCCAACATGTGTTTGAGATAGCATGCTGAAGCTCTTTGTTCTATCTCACTATACCTTGTCCCCCTCTTCCACTATTGTTAATTTGGATATATGGAATATTGAGATTATAATGCAATATTTTTATAATGTGAAAATTAGTCTAGAACAATTGTACAGATAAGGTTGCTCAATTATAACCTAAGCATTAGCATTTCAAGTAGTGGAAACATCTTCTCACATGCAGATATTTGACCATCTTGAAAACTTACAATAATGGGAGTCCCTGGGTTAGCTTTCATTATTATTATTATTCAAAGTTTTTAATCTTATTATTTTTAAAAGAAAAATACTATTCCAATGGATCTAATTTGAGCACATAGTGTACTGTTATTATTAAGGCTCTATTTGCCCTCAAAGCTAGCTTTGCATTATAGTGTACAGTCCTTTTGCCAATTCAAAGTTAGCTTTGAATTAGGGCTCTATCTTTACCGCTAAAATTTGCCCTCAAATTTCTGGCTCTGCACTCGTTATAGATACAAACATTTCTTAAAACTCGAATACAGAAGAAAGAAATCATGGGTTTTTGAAAAAGTTGATATACCTTTATCCCTGTATTTCTCGTACAGCTCAGTCAACTGGGTAAAGTTGGAATTTGTAAAGCCACTGTATGAGCACCAACCCAAAATCACACCACACACGTCCAGAGAGAGAGAGAGAGAGAATGAGAATAATCATGTAAAGATAACAGAATAGGGTAAAATCAAAATTAGGGGAAAAGCGAGAGGACCATTTGGAAGCAACATTGACAACAAGCAGAACCTTCCCTTTGTAAATGCTGAGGTCTGCGTCCTGACCCTTGCAGTCCTGCACATCCGAAAACAAATCCTATCATTTTTTGAGAAATACACATACCGTAATTTCCCACCCTCATATAAATATATAGAAAAACGAGGCAGACGGAGAAGATGGATGAGAGAATGTGTGTGAGACAGAGAGAGAGAGATTACCTTGACTGTGAATTCATGGATTGATTTTTCAGGAACTGATGCGGAAGCACCCATTTGGATGCAGAAAATGTAGTTTCTTGCCCGCAATTTTTCTCTGAATCAGTGTTTCAAGCTTGTCAATTGAGGACTGCACCACCACCACTCGACGTCCATTGGCAGGGAAGGGAAGGGCAACTCGGGGAAAAAGTCACGTAACTGCCTGCCTTCTCTGCAACTCCATTAATTTATTACACACATCATTTTTAATTTTTATGCACCATCTTATTATCAAACATTAGATCAATAAGTTCTGTTAATTTATTAAATATTTAAAAATTAAAATTAAAATCATACCATATAAGATGACTAGTTATTATTTATGTTTGAAGAAGTCACATAGTAGTAAAAAATAATAAATAATAAATATATTTATATTCATATTCAAAATCAAATCACAAACACAGAGGAGAGATATATGAATTTAAACATCTATTATAATGGGGGTGAGAGGTGGTGGGCGACAACAGGGGTGAAAATAGATAGTGATGATTGTGGTAGGTGGCAACTATAGTAGTGGTGGTGGTGTGGCGGCAGGCAACTGCAATGGTGGTGGGGGTGGCGCCGATAACGACAGTGGCGGTGGCGACGGTGGTGGTAGAGATAGTGGTGGGGTGGTTTCCAACACTATTTTTTTTAAAGTATTTATGAGAAATAAGTTATAAAATTATTTTTAAAAGTCACTCCAAATACACCTTTAGAGGCTTATTTTTTCTATTAAATTAAGGGTATTAATATTAACCGTTAAATTAATTTTAAAGTAAAATTTAAAATGATTTCAACCGCGAATAGCAAAAGTCATTTTGTTTATCTTTTGAAATTTAAATTGTAAACTACTTTATTATGTAGATGTAAATAACATTGACACACAAAGATAGCATACATGTGATTATTGTTAATTTAACGAGGATGGCTAGAGATTGTTGGGGTTTTTCTTTTAATCGAGAAACAACTCATTGTCACGATCTTCTATAAACGCGCTTTCTCTCTCTCCTTGTCCTGAAAAATAATAGAGAGAATTATTTTCAAATTTCTTAAAATTTATCATTTAATCATTTAGATTTCTTGACATTTAAAATATTACACATAAATTCTTAAAGTTTATTATACACGCATAACATTTAGACCTCTATCGTCAATGTCTGTTAATAAATTACACCCAGATTTTCTGAAATTTATAAGCGTATAATATTTAGACCCCTTAATTTTAAAATATTATACTTAGACAAAAAATACTCTAATTAATGATAGAATATCAAATATTTTAAATTTTACAACCAAAATTCATATTTTATTATATTATTTATTGAAATAAAATCAAAAAATAAAAATCTAATTTTTTTCTTAAAAAATCGTAATTAGTATACAATTATACTATCTATTGAAATAAAACTAAAAATCAATCAAAGGATTTAAATCATTCATAATAGAACATGACCTTAAATTTCATGTTCTATTATGTCATTTATTTAAATAAAATTAAAATTTTAATTTTAATTTTTTTATTAAAAATCATAATTAACATACAATTATATTATCTGTAGGAATAAAACTAAAAAATCAAACAAGGGATCTAAGTCATTCATAATTGAACATGAATTTTACAACTAAAATTCATATTCTATTATATTATTTATTGAAATAAAATTAAAATTAAAAATCTAATTTTTCTTCAAAAATTATAATTATTAAATAATTATACTATCTATTAAAATAAAATAAAAAAATCAATCAAAGAGTCTAAGTCATTCATAATAGAACTTGAGGGGTATTTTTTGGTATTTTATCTTTGGTTGAAGTATTTTTAGTATAAGTATAATATTTTAAACTTGAGGGGTCTAAATATTATACGTCTATAAATTTCAAAGGGTCTGAGGGTAATTTACTAATGAATATACTGGTGAACATTGATGATAAACATTTAAGTGTTACGTGTGGACAAACCTTCAGAAGTCTATGTGTAATATTTTAAACGTCAAGGGTTTAAGTGACAAATTTAAAGAGATCTATGTGTAATTCTACCAAAATAATATTAAGTGTTAATTTAAAGATTTAATTTAAAATTTGAATATATTATGATTATTAAAACTTTGTCTTTTGAATTCGTGACCAGAAGATTAAGCTGCCTTGCTCATATTCTACTTCCGGTATGATGTTACTTACTATGGTATTAGTCATCTGGTCAAATTAACAGTATGGTTCAAAATATTAGAAGCGAAGATCATACAAAAATAACGAGTAATTATTTTTTATCTTCATATAATTTTGACTTTAAATTATGTACCAAAATCAAGTAATTGACGCCGTTAATTAAATTATAAAATTATCATAATACCCATTCTATAAAATTAATTTTTTTGTCTAATTTACTCTTACTCGTGTAACGGACAAAAATCACTACCAATTTACCAAGGCTGAGGCAAAATTCTCGAACTCTTCGACATGTCAAATCTCTTCTTCCCTCAAATGAAGCTTTTGATTTGAAATAGAAAATCGCTTGCTCATGTTTCTCTTCCATATTTTTTTTTTATCTAAAACCGACGCCTAACTGTTGGGATATTACATCATATATATTATAAAGGACATTTTAGTTATTAAACAATATTCTTTTGAACAAAAGCACAACGTTAGTCAGATGATAAAAGTAAAAATTTCACTTTAATACATAACTATAAGGGAATAATGTATATAATTTTAAACATCAAGTATGTAAGATATTTCCACACGAAACCACATGGGGCTAAAAAACAATTAACCCAAAAAATAATCCCCAATAAATAACACTCCAGCTGAAAACAGCACAAATCCCAAACAATTTTGCAATTTTTCAGTAATGGCCCAATAATATATATATTGCTTCAGCTTCTTTTTCTTTTTCCACACTTCCAATCATGCTGATCCACAGCTGTGTCCGCCTAAAAAGACTTTCGCAACGAGCACAACAAAGAAACAATTTTGAAATGGAAGATGCATCCTGACCAAAAATAAAATAAAATAGAAGATGCATAAAAATGTAAAAGATTTCCATAGGCAGGTTCTCTCCAATCTTCAAGGACAGTCTCCCCACCCTATGCAACTGCCGGAGAAATTATAGAACATATATATACAGTTGTACAAATGGCGTGTGTTCTTCCCTTTCATAGCTCTCTCCCGTTCGAAAATTGTACACTGATATTCTGAAATATAGACCAGATAATATCTCGAACATTTCAACAATCCGCAAGGCAAGACGCAGATAAAAATTTGCATACACCTAACAATTGGATAGCACCATAAGCAACACAAGAATAAGGGGAATAGAGTTGAAAATAGCGCCAAAAGGGAGAATAAGAGAACAATACCAGCAAGTAATTGTAGCTCCCAGTGATGGCTCATCTTGGTTGCCAAAAGTTAGGAGCTGTAGAAAGAAAAATATACCCAAGAGATTTAGCTGTATGAAAATAGAGCTGCAAACGAGTAAACTACCCGAGTTATACAAGTTTTCAATATGCTCCAACTGAAATGGGAAGACAAATTAACACCAACATGAAACCTTTACAGTTTCTCCATAGTTTAATGCAAGCAAGCAAGCAAGCCAGGTAACAGAAGACAAACCTCTAGTTGCCACTGGAATCGGACATTCAAAGGGCGGTCTATAAGGCATCAGTCCTATGTGGTTCAAACTCTGGGGAGGAACAGCCCACCTATGGTTTACCACTGCTGGTTCACAAGGGGGACCAGTGTATGGATGTGGTGCATATGACACACTGGCACTATCAGCATAGCATGGACCTGGGACAAGTATAAAAAATTAATAACGAAAAAACCAAAGCAAAAGATTAAATGCCTGAGATTCTGGAATCTTCCAGTGAAGCCGCCCATGTAACTTTACCAGAAACAGAGGCTGTTGAAAACCTCCAGCTCTCACCGGTGTCATGTGGGGCCAATTTCATTCTATCATGGTCACTGTGAAAATTCCCGGCGTCTGGGTTCTGCACAAAATGGAATCCGATAGGATAAGATGGGAGAGGGATCTCCCTCCGTGATGGCATTCGCTGATCAGCTTGAATATAAGAGAACTGATTTGACGGAGAAGGATGAGGTGGCCGTAGATGAAAAGCAGCACCATCTGACTGCTGAATACCATTGTCCACTTGATGTGCGGGATGAGAGACAGGTACACAGCCGAAAGAGCCTGGATTAGCAGAGTCAGGTATCTCTCTTTGCATATGCGCGTGAAGATCTCTACCCTCTGGAGCATGATACTGAACTCCATCAGAGATGTTTGAGATAATTCTAGGTGCAAAAGACTGTTGTGCTACAGATTTCTGCAATTCATCTTTGTTGTTCTGCAAATGCATGCCAATAAAAACGAAAATGTTGATCTATGTGTCAGAAACATCAAATATACCATCTACTATAGAAAGAAAAATATACCATCAATTTCCTGAACTAGAAAAAAAAATAGCAAAAAAGGGAGCATAGCACCGCACATGTGGATCCATGCAGAACTTTGAATCTAGACCATTAGAAATGGAATCCGGCCCCACCAATGGAGGATGGATGGAAAGAGGTGGAGGAGGGGATGTTGGCAGGGGAGGACAGGCTGGTGGCACATCCTTCGGTAGAGGGAGGGGCAAAGGGTGGTGGAAGATGCTGTTTGAATTGGTGATGTGCTGCCTGTGCAGGATTCACTCCAATAACATTGTTGGTGGAACTCATTTCAGCTTCGCACGTGGGAGCCACATCTTCCATTTCAAGCTCACCATCGACGTCTTCCAGAATATGTCTATGCTTTTCAACCGCATGTATGGGTGTCCTTTCTCGTTCTGCAATGTTTTCAGAATAATGCTCAGGAGTAACAGCCTCAAACCCCTCTACATCAGAATCACTTCCTTCGTCTTCATCCTTCAGCATAGGAGGCATACGGAAACCAGGAAGCTGAAAACTTGAATTGCTGAAGCAATAAGATAGACTTAAGAATCTTAACCAAATTAAAGTGAAAGAAACAACTAACAGATCCCATATTATGTTTCTTTTGAATACAGAAATTATTTATGAAAGGGCAGCTAGAAATACACACCTTCCATATTCGTCGACCAACATACCCTCCATTTCTCTGATTGGATCATCAAAAGCTCTTTCATTTCTTAAAGGACGACGGGAGAAGGCACCCAAGGAAGACGAACTGAGGGAATCAAGCTCTCGAATATAGCGGCGAATAATGGATTCTGGAAGAATCCTTCTTTCCTGCCAAACCCTCAAAACCTATTAAGCAGAATGGGAAAAGAGTAAATAAATATGTAAATATAAGAGCAAACAAGCAGAAAAACCAAGAAGGAGAAAGGAGAAAATTTTCAGAGGAAAAAAATGGCTTCACTTGCCTTCAAACATTGTCTACGGTTTTCCTGAGTGCTACTTCCAGGAGGTGCAGCAGCTAACAATAAACGAGCCAAAACTGCCTGGATTGCTGAAGGATATATACCACCAACATCACCTGGAAATTCAAATTGTGTTTCACCATCACCAAATCCACATGCATGAGAATGCATAGACTTTAGTTAGTATCAATACTGTGAGAAAAAACCTAAGATGACATCGTAACAATATTCAAGCGAGTAAAACACATCTGTGCATAACATAAGTTACCTTTCAAACCACGAGAGCACTGAGTAATAGAATCTACAAGAAAAAACAAATCCACCCTTCTGTCTAACCTTGACTCATTTTCCAAACTATGCAGAAGAATTTCCACCACCTAAATAGAAAAATTTCATGTGTCAACAAATAAATCCTTGTACATACGCAAAAACATCCAACTGAATTACAAATACCAAAAAAGAGGACAAGACTCCAACAATAGAAGTTCATGCAGTATTTCACAATAATCTAAACAAAAAATTTATTTGAAACATATCCTCATAGTCTTCAGGCAAACAATTCGACCACCAAAAAGTAGAGACTTTCTGAAGGATGATAAAACAGCAATACAATAATTATGAACTAAGGTGGATCCTCAAACCTGAATCTTTACCAAGCTAAGCCTTAAACTCCACGTTAACTTGTGAAGAGTAGGTACTCTTCTCATGCAGAAGCAAAATGGCAGAAACAGAAGTAAATAGTATGATTTCTAAATAAAAAAAATGAGGCCCCCTAACTCACAAAATTGTTGGACAAGACAAAATATAAATTCAAAGGCTTACTTCAACTCATAAAAAATGTTCTCCCCATTTTTTCTTTTCCCAGAGGAAAATTTTTTATTAATCCAAAAAATATAGGTATACAATGAAGTTCAAAACACACGCACACTCAGGAGGCCACACAGACAATACTCAAAGAGCTTGCTCCACCAACACGCCTAGTCTACACTAAAAAAAACCTCTCACAACCTGACAGACTAGGCACATAGCCCAAAAACCGGGTCCCAAACAGATCCAAATATAACCTAGAAACAAACATGACCAAAATGATATATGGGTCTTCATGCTAACAGGCAAAGGAACCAAACCCGGGCACATCCATAAGATTATGATGGTGGATTTTGGGTTCACTTGAACCCAAATGGAAGCCTCCGAAATGAGACACATCCGCTTAGGTGCACATAAATTAAAAAGCTGGTGCAATCATGCAAAGTTTGTTGAGCTCAATGGGTCAGATAAGTTTGAAAACCATGCGTATGGCATTCGATGTGCCTTATTTCTCTACCCCTTTTTGGCTATCAATAGAGGCTCTTGAACGTGGGTTATGGTAGCTCAATCTCCACGTGCATATCATATAGTGAAGCTCATTTTCAATAATTCAATATCACTCCTCACCAGCTAAGTGGCACAGAGGCTTCTAAGAGGGAGAAGTCACTGTCGAACACATATCAAACACCGACAATTTTCGGATAATACCAGAAATGCATCCAACACATGGAAATAACTTCATTTATTTCCAGCAACTAGTCAACACTTCTTGGATACTCACCTAAAAGACTGCCAAATATCAAAGATTGAATGTCATTTTCTTTTGATGAAGAAAAGAATATTAATGCAAGATAAATCAGATTAAATGGTAATTACAACTTGTCTGTATTTTGGAAAAAAAAAAAATAAGACACCACAATAACTTGTGAAAGGACCTGCGTGCAATTTACCCTATCAGTCATCATGCACCCCAACAACAGTTTTGGCCCTTTTAAGGGATCATAATTTTCCAAGGAACTATAAAAACCCTAAGGCAACATATCTGGCTGGGTAATTGATATGGCCTCGAAGTAGATAATCAGCTGCTACAGGATTGCTGGACCCAATGAATACTAGAATCATCGCTAAGACTGGAGTACACATGAGCAGAAATCTGCACCAGCAACTAGTCTCGATTACCATGAGCTATTTAAAATTAAACCCCACCACCTCCTGCCATGGTAACCTGGTCTGTATTTATTTCCCCCAAAAATCTTCACTAATTTTTCTATTACATCACACACATATATAGCTACATGATAGACTTAATGAATCTCCAAACGTAACCATTACACCATAAATCCATTAACTAATATCAATCCATAACTTTTCCATATTGATTTTTTTTTTTGGCTGTGTTTCCAGATTGCTAAAGTACCAGCAACCAGACAAAATATACTATTGCAGCTAAATTGAAACACCATCAGGCCCTTTTTTACATGCCATGGAACAGTTAACTGCCCTACAACTACTAAGTCATTATGATCCTTGATCACATCGCTGATAAAAAAGGAACAGCAAGAAGCAATGAACCAGGTAAACCAGTAGATATTCAGACTAAAAAAGGAAAACTAGCACATATAATCCTATGTACACCCAGAAAAATGCAAACCTACCTTGGCGGAACTACCAAATTTTGCACAGTCAATGGCAATGCGTGTTGCTCGACCAATGCTTTCTTTAGTCCTTGTTAGTGTTCCAAGAATGACCTCGAAGGATGTCAGAGCAGCATTTGCTTCTACCCTATTGCTCCACTTGCTAGCCTGCTTTGGTTTCTCATGCTGCAAATGAACCTCAGGACTACAACAGCCATTATTTTCAAGAGAATTACCATTATCCGACGTAGACATTTTGCAAATCGAAGTATTAGGTGGAGATGCACGAGCAGTAGAGTCTAAGCCATCAGACAGAGATGAAGATGATCGAATATCTGAGACAGCCTTATCATCCAAATGATCTTCAGTAACAGTAATAGGATGAGATAAATCAGGACCCTGGACAGCAGCCATCGTAACCTTTGCTNCGAATATCTGAGACAGCCTTATCATCCAAATGATCTTCAGTAACAGTAATAGGATGACATAAATCAGGACCCTGGACAGCAGCCATCGTAACGTTTGCCCGAGTTGGGGATTGGGTAGTACTTGAATCCTTCGGTGTTGGTTTAGTTTCTTTCAAAGCTTCATACCTAAAACAAAGATGCATTAGAGTTACGAAAGTTTAAAACTCCACCAAAAAAAATTTGCAGCAGCAAAAATAAGCAGTAAGCACCAAAAGAAACATAGATTTCCAGGGGTTGTCAGTTAAGTCCATGGACTTTGGCATAAGAGAAGATATGATATTGTAGAAGCACATGAGCTTACATTTCATTATCTACGCTGTTCTGATCTGACGGAAACTCCAACAACTTGGAAGAACCACAGCTTTTACCCTCTGCAGAGTGCAGAAGCAGAATGGTATNAGAAGATATGATATTGTAGAAGCACATGAGCTTACATTTCATTATCTACGCTGTTCTCATCTGACGGAAACTCCAACAACTTGGAAGAACCACAGCTTTTACCCTCTGCAGAGTGCAGAAGCAGAATGGTATCATTTGACAGTGAACNACCTCCTGCCATGGTAACCTGGTCTGTATTTATTTCCCCCAAAAATCTTCACTAATTTTTCTATTACATCACACACATATATAGCTACATGATAGACTTAATGAACAACTAAACTTGATCTCCAAACGTAACCATTACACCATAAATCCATTAACTAATATCAATCCATAACTTTTCCATATTGATTTTTTTTTTTTGGCTGTGTTTCCAGATTGCTAAATTACCAGCAACCAGACAAAATATACTATTGCAGCTAAATTGAAACACCATCAGGCCCTTTTTTACATGCCATGGAACAGTTAACTGCCCTACAACTACTAAGTCATTATGATCCTTGATCACATCGCTGATAAAAAAGGAACAGCAAGAAGCAATGAACCAGGTAAACCAGTAGATATTCAGACTAAAAAAGGAAAACTAGCACATATAATCCTATGTACACCCAGAAAAATGCAAACCTACCTTGGCGGAACTACCAAATTTTGCACAGTCAATGGCAATGCGTGTTGCTCGACCAATGCTTTCTTTAGTCCTTGTTAGTGTTCCAAGAATGACCTCGAAGGATGTCAGAGCAGCATTTGCTTCTACCCTATTGCTCCACTTGCTAGCCTGCTTTGGTTTCTCATGCTGCAAATGAACCTCAGGACTACAACAGCCATTATTTTCAAGAGAATTACCATTATCCGACGTAGACATTTTGCAAATCGAAGTATTAGGTGGAGATGCACGAGCAGTAGAGTCTAAGCCATCAGACAGAGATGAAGATGATCGAATATCTGAGACAGCCTTATCATCCAAATGATCTTCAGTAACAGTAATAGGATGACATAAATCAGGACCCTGGACAGCAGCCATCGTAACGTTTGCCCGAGTTGGGGATTGGGTAGTACTTGAATCCTTCGGTGTTGGTTTAGTTTCTTTCAAAGCTTCATACCTAAAACAAAGATGCATTAGAGTTACGAAAGTTTAAAACTCCACCGAAAAAAATTTGCAGCAGCAAAAATAAGCAGTAAGCACCAAAAGAAACATAGATTTCCAGGGGTTGTCAGTTAAGTCCATGGACTTTGGCATAAGAGAAGATATGATATTGTAGAAGCACATGAGCTTACATTTCATTATCTACGCTGTTCTGATCTGACGGAAACTCCAACAACTTGGAAGAACCACAGCTTTTACCCTCTGCAGAGTGCAGAAGCAGAATGGTATCATCTGACTGTGAATTAATCCCGGAAAATTCTAAAGGATCATTTTTACAAGGTTTGCTCAACTCAGAAATTTGAGTTTTGCTGTTACCATTAGGAATCATTGAAACCTGATTGCATGTAAGACAAGCCTCTTCTTCACCAAGATTAGGTGATAAAGCTTTTGGATCTTGGACCACAACAATTTCAGCAGTGTGCATACCTAAAGATGACACACAGAGATCTTTACCCTCAGCACAGTCCACAGGTACAAGTATATCAGTGCAGACATCTTTCCGTGGACTATCATTACTACTGATGGGTTTGTCGCAAGCTGCCACTTCTTCAAAAGATTTTGTACTTCCCTGGGCTACTGATGGGTTTAAATTTGTGGAGAACTCACTGGTGCCCTCCTGAGAAGCACTGCTGCCAAACTGTACATTTTGTGCTCCAGATTCATACCCTGTTTTGCCTTCCATGGACTTACTAGTGCAGTACCCCAAGGAAGAAAGACTACTTTCATTAACATATGTCTTCATGATTGATGGTGCTGCGGAAGATGTTTCACCATCTTCGCCAGCATTAGCTGACATTGCTTCTAGGGCACGATGAAGGCGTTTGGTTGGAGGTAAAGCAGCTTCACCATCCACTGAACAACCAAATAGTTGATTTTTTTTCAATTCCCAGGGTTGAGCCTTGTTAACAGGACATTTGTTTGATGGTGATGAACTATCTGCATATATCTCAGAAGCAGTTGATTTTCTAACAGAAGTATCTTCCTCACTATTAAGGGACGTGCATCCCTGGCCCAAAATGCTATTTGAAGCATCTGAAAATTTATCTTCTCTTCTTGCTAAGGAATCTCGTTCCTCCCCTGCAGAGGATGATCTACCCCTACGAACCCTCGCTCGTTTAACTAATGGCAGGTGCTCATCACCGTCCTCCTTCGAATACCTGGCACTCAATTGGTCTTGATAACTTGGCAAAAGTTGCCCAGTTTTCTGCACCTTAATCTCCAAACCTGCTTCCTTATCTAGACTAGCAGTAAGCTCATTGGTATCATTACTCACTCGTTTTCTATTTGCCTTTCTTTTCTTTTTAACCACACCAGCTAAATCAAGCCTTTGGCCCAACTCAACATCTCCCTCACAACATTCAACAACAGGCTCAGGTTGCAGCTGTTTGTAACCAGACTCCACAGTGCTGCCTTCATTAAAACTAAGGGCATCAGAATCAACTGTGACAATATCAGAACCATCCTCTTCGATGCTACAATTTGGAACAAAAGCAGGTGAATCTGAATCATGCCCTTCACACCCATCTGATGGCTTTCTGATATGTTTGTTCATTCTCACATATCCATCCCGCGATATATTTGTGGCTTTATCCCCAGCACCATGGCTAGATGGCACCAAGAAGTTCTGGAATCTAGAGGGCTCCACCCTGGCTGAACTCCTGGAATTCCGAGCAGATGGTGCCCTTTTCCGGGTGACAATCTTCTTTGGTTGCACATATTTAAGTTTTCCTGAGAAAGCAAAAGAGGTTGACAGTGGTATATTTGTAGCCAAGCAATTACCAGTAGGATCCCCAGACAGCATCTCCGCATCAAGTAGAGCATCCTTTCGGGTTGCAGCAGCGGCACCTTCAATTAAGAAACAAGGGTCATTTTTAGCTCTAGTGGCATATGACAGTTTTGGACAAGACCAAACTATAATTGCAGGAGTTTCATCCTTCAATCCAGAAACAGTCAATGATTCTGCTGACTTACTCGCATTCGAGATAGTGACTTCATCGCTGGAGTTATCAGTGACGACTTGTTCCTGTTTTCTCAACTTCTCATAGCTATCAACAATATCCTGTACAGCTCGAACAAAATCAGCACCTTTTCCATGACGTTTCGTCAAAAGGGATTCTTTTTTCTCCTCTGTAAACGCTTCAACATCAGCAGGATTACAGAAGGCTCTGTATGACAAAAATGCCCCCGTAGATGAACTAAAATAAATTCTCATTTGCACACACACAAAAGCAGAGTAAAATATCTTCTCACATGACCAAAAAGACTCATTACCTTGACCAAAAAGACCCTTGACTATAATCGCTAACTTGTGTCTATTAAACTCATTACCTTGACCAAAAAGACCCTGAAGCTTGCTTGCAGTATAACACGCACACACACACAGACAGAGACAAAAAAGAGTCTGGCAACATTGAATTCAAAAATTGTTTTTTGCACAACGNTTGACCAAAAAGACCCTGAAGCTTGCTTGCAGTATAACACGCACACACACACAGACAAAGACAAAAAAGAGTCTGGCAACATTGAATTCAAAAATTGTTTTTTGCACAACGTGATACACATACTACCAGACAATCTACAACTCAACAGACTCTTTTGCTTGCTTTGCTTCCTTAAATAGGCAATTGCAAAAATACATCATTCCTACCACTAGAACTCCGAGCCTATAAAGCCTCAGAAAGCAGTTTCAGTCCCCAGCTCCCAGCCATTACTTAAAGATTGTAGCCCCCGTTAAACATGTCCAATTAGGTATCGGAGGGCCCTTCTTTTTACATACCTATTAAAAAAGGGTCTTATAATGCCAATAATGGATGGTAACTTTAAGTGGATACTCTTTTAAACACAACATGTACATCCATAATGTCCATAACAGTATAAGACTAGAGTGTTAATATAAATATTTTCCAGACTACTTTAAGCCATTATACAACATGTCTATGCACATGTAAAGCCGTTTCACACCTAAAACTTGAATAAGCATCTAATAAGTATGTGAAATAAAATAACCACAAAGTTATAACACAACAGAAAATAATAAAGCATGTGACAGAGGGAGCACAAGGAGACCAAGTTGAGATCTNAAGCATCTAATAAGTATGTGAAATAAAATAACCACAAAGTTATAACACAACAGAAAAGAATAAAGCATGTGACAGAGGGAGCACAAGGAGACCAAGTTGAGATCTATCTGGTTCCAGGAGATCATTGAATGTGCAACACAATTATTAAAGTAGACAAAATCTTAGTCGATAGTTTGTCAGTAGGTTGCAAAACAGTATAATTCAACTGCTGAACTGAAAACAAAAAACCAAATTAATTGTCCTGTGGTGTATAAATTGTACCTTTATGCTTACTTTTTTATCTTGGCAAGCTAGATAACTTCTGCAGAAGTAATCATAAAATCAAAGGATTCAAAGCCCCCGTAAAAAAGGATGTTTTGCCTTCTTGGCTATTCAGATTTTAATCAAACCTTCTCTCCATGAGAAAAGACTTAGATTAAAATCACAAGAACTCTCCACCACCTACCCCCAAAAAAAGGAAATATGTTTTTTTAATAAGAAACATAGATTTTCATTAAATAGAAGAAAAGATAACAAAAGGTCAACAAGAAGTCCACCAATAAAAAAACAAAAATAAAAAAGGAAATAAAAGGCAATACAAACTAAGACAATCAGCGATACTCATAGGACTACATGCCGTGCTTCAATCTATACTTAGAGAAAAGAATGATAATTCTTTAGATACCACCACCCAAAGGGAAGCTAAGAACTTTACTTTATCCCATATAAACAAATTACATATAAACACAATGCAGGGGAAACACGAACATGGGACACAGATATGACACAACAAGGACACGATATTTCTCAAAAAAATAGGGCACAGACACGTTAGGAACACGCCATAAATAATTGTGTTTTCTATATAAAACTATATAATTTATCGTAAATATAGTGATAATGATACATTATTCATAAAAAAAAACTCAGTACTATATGATAGGTAAATATTATGTCTAGTTATCTACCGTGAATTTTTGGACCAGGGAATATTAATAGTCAATAATTATCAAATTTTTTTTTGTAGACAACATGTACTGAACATAAATAATTTAAATGATTGTATTCACTTTCTCAATTCCTTTTTTCTTTAAACTTTTATACATCCTTTATTTTTATTATTATTTTTTTACTACAAATTTCAACATTTTTAGTCTTGGTACGTCTATGTTCTCTCATAGTATAAGATACTTGTTAGTCAAGTTCTTAAACTTTGTTAATCACGTGTCAACACATGTATATTGTTTTTTAGTAGAAATGTCGGATTCGTCATCAAAAGTGTCTGACACATGTCCAAAATTAAAAATTTATCATTTAATTATGAAGACGGATAAAAGAATATCGGACACGTGTCCGAGAGTGTCCAACGTGGATATATCACATTCTTGAGGGTGTCCTTGATCCATAGATTATAACAGTTAAACAAAGGGCAAATTAGAGAACAATCAAGGAAAATCTGATTAAGGTAAGCAAGTAAATGAAAACTAGAATACATAATAATTATGGATCGGTGACAATTGTGAGATCCAAAACCAAATATCTCCGAGGCCCCCCATAACTGAAGTCTAACACCTAGACAATTCCACTAATCAAAATATTTTTGGAGTAATCCACTTAGACCCTTGGTGGATAAATAATTATCACATGGTCTTATAAAAAAGAGATAGATAATTATTCTATTATGAGGCTTTTACAAAAATACCATCACAACAGATATTTTGAGAATTATGTATCAAAAAGTCTGAAAAATGTTAGAACGGAAATTTAAATAGAAATGCAAACAAACATAAAAACAACTCTAGTAATCGTCTCCTATTTGGCCAATGAAAATATCTTCTAACCAATTAAAAGAGGCAGATATCCCTACTCACCAACTTTCACTTGTTGGTTAATTATTCCATAAAATTAACTAGAAATTATTTTGTTGTCTAAGATTTAGGTAGTGTTTGATAAAACTGAAAGCTAAATACTAAAAATTGAATGCTGAATTTTAAGTGTTAAAGTTGAATTTTTTAATTCACAGACTATTTGGTATCTACTAAAATTTAAGTATTAAATTGAAACTATTTGATAAATATAAGGAGCTGAAATATAAAAATTATTATTATTCTAATTTTATCCTTCTTTTTAACCATCTCAACGCAATTATCTTATTTCTACTACCACCATCACAATAATGGTGGTGACAACACAATAGTGGTGGTGGCGGCGACGGCGGCACAATGGTGGTGGTGGCCATAGCATAATGGTGGCAATGGTGGTGATGGTATTACAATATTTGTATAGGTGGCGGTGGTGACGATTGTTGTTGTGGTGGTGGTGGTAGTGCTGGTGATGGCGACGGCGACAACACAAAGGCGACGGNATTGTTGTGGTGGGGGTGGTGGTAGTGCTGGTGATGGCGACGGCGACGGCGACGGCGACGACACAATGGCGACGGTGATGGCGGCGATGGTGGAAAGCAAGTATTGAAAAGTTGTAAAATATATTGAGAATATATTTGTCCATTATGAAGAATTTATAAAATCATTATTGACTAATATTTTTAATATTAAATGATAAGTAGATAGCTTGCTACTTAAAATTTTAATTTATTTTTAAAAAGTGCTTAAAAAATATTAAGTGGTATGTATTTTAGGTTATCAAACGGGCTTAATTCATTAAATGCTTAAAGTATATTACTTGAAAAAAGCTAACATGTTGAAAAATTAGCATTCAGACAATATATAAACTGATTCTTAGCCAATTGACATTAGCTATCTAAATGACTCTTGTTTCAAAAATAAGCATTAAGACAACATAGATGTTGGTCACGGTCCCCACTTCAAGTAAGGATAAGTCAATTCAAAATAGCTGTGACCAGCTGGTAGACAGACCTCACCGGACTACATTTTTCTGTATTCACCTTTTCTTTCGTTCTTTTTTTTCTATTTCCATAATCAAAAAGTAAAACAGTACACATCTAATAGAGCACAGAAATAGGTCAAATAAAGTACCTTTGAGCAAGTATATAGAAAAAGAGCTTCAGTAATGCACGGGCTCAACAATAAATGCAGTTATATGTACTGAAAATTCTAGCATCGGTCCTCAGTCAACTTAATCAATACAATTACTTGGAATAAATCCAGAAAGATATCAGAAATTTCAAGTGTGTAATGACAATCTAGCTTCCATCATGCATCAACTTTGTCAATCCAACAACTCAAGCAATAAATTCCACAGAGCAAGTTCCGAGAGTAGAACAGTTTCAATGACATATGGGTTAAAATAGTGATCTAGCTTTGGCAATGTATCACTTTGTCAACCCATCATCTCAAGCAATTTACTAATGAATCAATGTATGTATCTTTCCTTTACAAGTCAATCTGTGCGATCTTTCTAATAACAAGTCACTGAAAAAACTTCCAGAAGGTCAACACCCTCCCTTTCTCCTCAACCTGAATGCATATCTTTTATGATGACGTTCTTTCGTCTCAGCTTACAAAATCATAATGTCTTTTATGGTGAGGTTCCAAAACATACAAGCATGACGGGATTTATAATAACCTTTAGTCCATCATACACATTATTTTGACATTTTAAATGAACTTGCCATATGTTTTAAGTCGCTAATATAAGGAAACACTCAAATTCTCATTTTCCACTGCTAAATTAGCACAAGTCGAATAAGTGATACATAATCATTGAAGTCTTACTGGACAATTTTGTAGATCTAGAATTTTGAAGATTTATTTGAGTATGGACTAAGAAGATCTGAAGTTTGGAAAGCATTTAGGCCCCCACGGAAGATCTCTTGGCCAAAAACAGACTAAAATCAACAAGGGCCTCAGGTGATTAACAGCCATCAAGATGCTATTATGGTAGTTACCATCTGAAATTTAGTGCCATTAAAAGGTATCATAATGGGATCAGACTCCTCCAATTCCACATAACTTTTTCATAACCAAAGTTTACAACCAGAGTGGAGATTACTGCAACATGACATTGGAGGGGGGGTTGAAAATGGTGTTGACCCCATTACAACCATGCTCGGATTAAACATTTCAATACCACAACTCATCTATAAAGTAAATCAGCTCAACTCATTCTAGTGACAACCCTGATCACGAAAAGGAGATANCAACATGACATTGGAGGGGGGGTTGAAAATGGTGTTGACCCCATTACAACCATGCTCAGATTAAACATTTCAATACCACAACTCATCTATAAAGTCAATCAGCTCAACTCATTCTAGTGACAACCCTGATCACGAAAAGGAGATAATTTAAATTGCCCAAATCACAATTTAACAACATCAGAAAACTGCCAAGTAGAAGACAGACAAAAAATAGCCTTCAGACATAATCTATAGTGTTTTTTTAGCAAAGACATGTCCGATAGAGTACTCACATTTGTTGGGTGCCAAAGAAGTAGACTAATACTTTCTTCCAATCAGTTGAGTAACCCCACTTCTCTGGCTCACTCACCTGCCATCAGCAACAGGAATAAAACCAAGTATTATCTTTCTAGTAAACTAGTTCTTTCTAGATGTGCTTCGAACTTATTATATATTCCAAATCAAAATATATTCTTAAATTCACTAATGCAATGGATATCAGTATATAAGTGTGAGTGCGAAAGCCCCAAACTTGCTTCTCTAACACAATTAGTTCAAGAGACTAACCCTAATAACCACTTGCAAGTATTAAAATTATCCCCTCTATCTCAGATCCATCAGCAACAAACGGGAAAAAAAAAACTAGCAGCATCTCATCCCTCCATCTACTTCCAAAAAAACAAATAGCATGCAACTCAAAACCTCAATAGGGAATATTATTACTCTATGCATCAAATCTCTTGATATAAGAAACCATTTGCTTACCGTTGCGGGCCATGCCGGAAACCCCTTGACCTTGGCGAGGACAAGATCACCTATCTTCCACTTCCGGCATGCAGCGGCGGCGGCGGCTGCTTTGCTGACACCTTTTCTGCGACTCGGCGCCATAGAAAATACAACAATTCTAAAATATTTCAATCAAATTACTTTCATGCGCTCTTTGAACATGAAGAAACAGCACGAATTCAAGGATTCTTTCGAAGAAACGGAAACGAAATCACTTGCCCCTCTATAGAGAAAGCAAGTTGTTCCGAACTGACTAGGGTTTCCACCGAACGATGTGGATAATGGATTTTCAGGCATTGAAAGATCAAAGAAAGAGAAAGATAGAGGGCTTGCAATCACCTACTCTATGACACCCCCGATTTTTCCCTCAATTGTTCAAGAAGGTTTATTACATAGAGAGAGAGAGAGAGAGTAATGTGTGTGTTAAAACTTAAAACCCCAATTTCCTAAGCGCAGATAGAGGGCTTCAACGGAGGGTTGAGAGAGAGGTGTGTAGAAGAAAGCACAATCTTGGAAAAATAAAAAAATAAAAAAACAATTTGTTTATGCAGAGGCGAATGCTTCGGTGCGCTAGGAGGTACAGATTAAAGAGTAGTTGACTAACGTGCGCAGTGTGCGGACTATTCCAGTTTCAGTTCTTAGGCATCGTAGAGTGCAGGTGGTACGTGACCTACCCACTTCTCGCCAAGTACTTACCCATTCATCAGTACGCGGGTCATGCGTAGAACCAGATGGTCTCACGGGTGTCTATCATAGGAAAGAAGATCCGCGAAAGATATGGAAAGAGATATGAGTGAGATGTGATCTGGGCCAAATCATGGGTGACTCAAAAGCAGATTCGGAAAGGATTTGGGCCAGATCATGATTCAGAGAGATTTGGGCCAACAGTAGACACAATATTTTTTGGCGGGGATGGGCATCAAGGCCCCCAAAGCCCTCAACAAGCGCTGGTGCGGCACTACAAATTGATGTATCCATCTACTAATCCAAATCCATAAGTTATAAAACCTAAGAGGATCGTCTCCTTGATTTGGCCCCATCTTAATGTACACTTGTTCGAGGAGTTGTGTATTCGGATAGGCAGGATAAATGCTATTATATGAGAGATCCAAATAGTCCATTAAAAATTCAGTAGTTTAACTTCGTTTCAAATATTGTAAGAGAAGGGAGAGAGAATAAAAGGGTAGGTGTAGATTAGTGAGGTTTTTAGCATTGAAAGTGTGTGCGTTGAATTATCTGACAATGAGAGCCTTGCAGAGAATATGATATTTTTTGGCGAAAATTTTTTTTTTTTGAATAAATTTTATACCGTTAGATGAAATTAGATGAAAATTAAATTACGCTTAACCGTTATTGTGCTTTTTATAAACATGCAATTCGAATTAGTAATTGTAAAATTAGATAGATTGATTATGACCAATTTGGCATACTGTAGTTGATTATTTGTTTTTATTAAGATTCTCACAAACAAGGGTTAATAGATTAATACTGGTCAAAAATTAAAGATTAATTTTTCTTGTTCCATCTTTGGACTTATTTTCATTACTATTGAGTTTTTTTTTTCCTTTTATAGTGTGTTGTTTTATGTTATTTTACTTTATTACTCGTCTTTATTTCAATTAATATGAAAAAATATAATACTGTAACTTATGGATTGAATAGTTATTGCTCGTACATTTACAATAAAAAAAAATATCAATCATAAACATATTTTTATTCACATCAAAAATCAAATTACAAATACAGATGAAAGAAAATAAGACTTAAACACTAGTTGTAATAGGGGTGGTGGGCGACAATGGGGATGGTTGTGATAGACAACGATGACAATGGTGGTGGTAATAGATGTGGGTAACAACGGCGATGATTGTAGTGAAGTTTGGGTAACGATAGTAGTAGTGGTAACCATGAGTAATGGTGGTGGGCGATAGTAATGGTGGTTGGCAATGGCAACGATGGTGGTGGTAAATGTCGTGTGGGGTGGGTGATAATGGGTGACGACTGTGATAAGCAATGACAGGTGGTGGTGATAGGTGTGGTAGGGGTGGGTGACAATGGTGGTGGATTTTAATAGCGGGTGGCGGTGAGTGATTTGTGAGATAATGGTAACAGTGATGATAAATATAAGAATAAGATTATAGCAATGGTGGGTGGTGGTGGTGATGGAGATGGTGATGACAATGATGGTGGTTGTGGCAGAAATATTGGTGAGGTGGCGATGGTCAAGGGCGGAGCTAGACAAGTTTTGTAGTGGGGGTAACTTAAACCATATAAATATTCAAACTCCAAATGTTCACAAAAATATAATTACATTAAAAGAATGGCAATTAAAGACATTAACCATATATACGAGCCATATTAATAAACATGTTGTCATGTTGCAAATCATAGCATGCTAGTTGTGTAAATTGATGTGCTCTTTAGGTGTTTGATTAAATGCCTAGGTGAATACAAGTATGTTAGTAGAGTTCGCCTACAACAACAGTTATCAGGCGAGTATACAGATGGCACCCTATGAAGCACTTTATGGGAAGCCGTGCCGTTCTCCGATTTGCTGGACTGAGGTTGGAGAGAGACCCTCTATGAGTCCGGATTTGATTAGACACACTTCAGAGAAGGTGGACTTGATACGAAAACGTCTTATCATGGCTCAGAGCAGGCAAAAGAGCTACACCGACAGACGACGACGACCTCTGGAGTTCGAGGTCGGAGATCATGTCTTCTTAAAGGTGATGCCTAAGAGGGGAGTGGTCAGGTTCAGAAAGTGGGAAAAGTTGTCGCCGAGGTATATCGAGCTCTTCGAAATACTTGAGAGGGTTGGTACAGTTGTCTATCGGTTGGCATTACCGCCAAATCTATATGGTGTTCACGCGGTGTTCCACGTTTCTATGCTCTGAAAGTACACTCCAGATCCTACACACATGGTGGATTGGGGTGAGCTAGTGGTTGATGCGGATGGAACCTTTGAGGAGGGACCAGTGTGTATCATGGACAGCCGAGAACAGGTTTTGCGGGGCAAGACTGTGAGGCTGGTAAAGGTGTTGTGGCAGCACCGTGGGGTGGAGGAGGAGACATGGGAACGCGATGACACTATTCGAGCTACCTATCCAATTTTTGTTTGAGAATTAAGGTACATCTCTAACAGTCATAGAGTATTTAATGACTTTTTGTATATGCATGTCGTTATATGTGTATGTGGGTATAATTTTGATGACGAAATTCCCTTTAGGGGGAGAGAATGTAAAACCCGAAAAAAAAATTATTATTATTAAAAAATCCTAATAAAAAGGATAAAATAATTATTAATTGTTAAATTATGGGTCAAAAACGTAAATTTCAAAAAATAATAATAATAATAAATTTATACTATATATATATATAAGTGGAAGACTTTGTCTTCCACTTTTTATTTCTTCTCCAGCCGGCGAGACAGAGAGAGTGAGAGAAAAAAAAATGAGTTTTTTTATTTTTTTCTCTTTTCTTCCTTCTCAGATCTACGAAAATTTAACCATTTAATCGCTTCGGCCCAAGAACTAAAGTTGCTCTACTCAGGGAGAGCTACACAACCACACCAAATATCGTATTTTTCTCCGAAGGAATATCAAAGCCGATAATCTAGGCCTAAAACTTAGGAAGCTAAATTTGGGCTTCCTTGACGTTCTAGTAAGTGGTCTCACGCTACGAGAGGTAGGGTTTCTCCTATTTAGATTTAATTTTAACTTAAAATATGACATATGAAATGAGTAGATTATGAGTGTATATCACATGTTAGGTCTTGACTAGTGTGACTAGTGGATCAAATATAGAATATATAATTAATCTTGTGATTAATAAAATTCTATTTTGATTAACTTGGTGTAAATTAATGTTCGTGGTTTAAAGCATATTAATTGTATGTTAGCATTACTTTATATTTTAATGGCAGATCAAGTTTAATAAAATTATTAACTTGTTATGTGATTGTGAAATAATATATACATGTTAAATGATTATTTAACATATGATTATTTTGGTGGACTTGTGCTTATATTTATATAATTAATAAACATGTTGTCATGTTGCAAGTCATAGCATGCTAGTTGTGTAAATTGATGTGCTATTTAGGTGTTTGATTAAATGCCTAGGTGAATAGAAGTATATTAGTTGAGTTGATTATCTTACATAACATACTTGAGATCGTGTTAAAATGTCATTATATTGTATTCATTATGTAATAGACATTGTATTTCATTATGCATGGGTTGCACTACATTCATGGGTATTAACATGGGTGGGAGTGTATGCATGATATGAAATCAATCACCACGTAGGTGGTTGAACGTGGACTCGAAAAAGTCGTACTAAGGTTCGATTAAGTCGCACGGAAAATTAAATAGATAAATGTGTTGGGGACAGCAAGAAGGGCTAGATTCTCCCTCAGGTGCAAGACCCGCTTACTTGGTTTATACACTTTCCGGCGGTGAAATTTCAGAAAAATATAACGGTGGAAACGGAGCCGCAGGTGGGATGTTCTGAAGATCCGTTGATGGTTGGTGTTCCATTGGTGTAATATCGTAAATCACCTCCCCACAAAGACACAAAAAAATGAATTAATTAGTCATTGAGTGTACATAACACCAATGATGGGGGCTTGGAATGTCCGAATACATACGCATAACATTGCATGTGTTATGAGAGCTCAGGATGGGGCTCGGGGTTGGTATTGCTTGCGTGAGTCTCATCTCGTGGCATGACATGTTTTATGACATTCAATCATAATAGACATATTTGAAATGAATGTATCAAATGATTGTTGCATGTGACATTCCATATGCATTTAGGTTGAGAGGTATTATCTATAGGAGTTACCCTATTGAGCGTTGGCTCACCCTTTATGGGAACATTTTTAAGGTATCGCACAGGCGTCCACCGAAGGCGAGGCCATGGGCCCGCTTTGATGACAGTGTCGGTCTGTGACTTTTATTTTGACATTGTAGTCCCTTGTTTATACTAACTTTTGGTCTTGTATAATTTTTATAACAAACATTTGTTTAAATTTACAAAGGCATGTATATGAGACTCTTTTGGGACATTTATTCTTTTACGAATAAATGTATGTACTGATAATAATTATGGTAGTATTCAAGACTATACAATTGTGAATTGATAGATAGACCTGGTGTGATCAATATTGTACAGGTTACGTTTTGAGTAGAGCTCCTCGTACAAAGGAGACTCTGCCCAAATTTTGTTAAGTTATGGATCCCGATAAATGGGGCATAACGGTGTGGTATCAAATTACACGATATCCACCAGTATTCCACGGATCGATGGATAATCAATCGGATAATTACATACACCCGGATTATAGGGTGTCACATATCTAAACATGAAAAAACTCAAATTCTCAAACATCTAATACATGTTCATGATTTTTCACCATGAGTTTTCATATTTTAAAAGCGCTGAATGATCATTTCATTATTAATGGAATTTGAAAAAACAAATAATTTTTCACATGCAAATACAAGCCCCAATCACCAAAGAATTTAAACAGACATTCAATCCAAGCANGTTTTCATATTTTAAAAGCGCTGAATGATCATTTCATTATTAATGGAATTTGAAAAACACAAATAATTTTTCACATGCAAATACAAGCCCCAATCACCAAAGAATTTAAACAGACATTCAATCCAAGCTGATGAAACTCCTTTATGTCCTCCTCAATCTCCAATTTTCAACAAATGTTGCAATTACAAATAATTTTTAAAAAATATCAATAAATTGCATATTGGAATCATATTTTCTTAGCTCAAATTCAAAAAAACTAAATTCAATTGTCTATTATTAGGCAAAAATTTAGATAGGCAAGTTACCTAAAACACCAATTACCACCCAAAAAATCAAAAAAATTACAAAAGCTATCAAAATCGGATATTCTCCTTAGAGTATAGGCTTTAAATCTATTAAAGACCCCACTTATAACAAAAAATATAAAATCTCCCTGTAGTCTTTCCAAAAAATTTAACTGGGGCTACTTTCAAACTATTCTAGGGCTTTTGAAAATTATATCAATACCCCAATCATTTTTAAATTTTCAGTGGGAGCAATTGTCCCCACTGTGGATTCATCCCTGGCGGTGGTGGTGGTGGGACAATAAGGGTGATGGAGGTGGGATGGCGGCAACGATAGTGGTTGTGAAGTATTTTGTAGAGAAGTTATTTTAAAAAATTAGAAGTTAGTTTATTTTTTATTTACTTATTTATTTAAGTGGTCAATTACTTTTAATTTATTTGGAAGTGCTTAAAATAAGTTGTTTCAAATATTATTTTTTTTTAAAGTACTTATGAGAAGTCATAAAATCCTAAAAGTACTTTAGAAAAATCACTTCAAATAAACCCTTAGGAGATTTATTTTCTCTATTAAATTTGAGAAATTAATATTAGTCGTCGAATTAATATTAAAGTAAAATTTAAAATGATTTTAACTGCAAAAAAATAGAAGTTATTTTTTATATTGTACTTTATTATATAAATATAGATAAAAATATTTTATTTAAAGATTATTTGAAATTAATTTAAAGATCTTATTTGAGAATCTAATCAATTGTAACTATTGAATTGAAAGTAAATTTTTATTTAATATTAAAATTCAAAATTAATTTACTAAATTAAATTCCTATTTAAGTTCCTAACTTATATGTACATCATTGGGGTGTCAAATTTGATTTATTGATACGAATTTGACACAAATTTAGCACACGCAATTATAAAATTAACACAATTATTAAATATATATAATAAATAATTTAAATTAATATTTAATACTAAAAATATATTATATATATATTTATAATTTTTAACAATAACACAATATACGAATCATACAACACGAAACAATGGACACCGTATATATCATTGCCCATTTTGGCGGTTTGCTGTAAAAGTAACGGGTAATAAGACAAAAGCCGACAAAAACGAAGGTATCGCTCGGTTTCCCAAGCCGCAAGGAGTGGCACCTGGAAATGTTACTCCGCTCGTCCCCGTTTCAAAAGGTCGTAGAAGGAGATGCTTATATGTGTTTTACATCAGCATCTTGGGTGGTGGTCGATCAATGCTATCAACATGACACGCGTCCAGGTAATATTTCATGGGGTAATCATCAAGCAACACGTGTCCAGTCAATTTTATGGGCAGTCCACTTTAGGACATAATATTAATATTATTGTTATCTGACAATTGTTGCTGAGTGCCACGTGTCTATATTTACTTCTTGAATAATTTGAAAGAGCAAAGCTGTTAGGATATAATTTAACGACTTAATAATTGTGATCATTAAATTATTAGTGATTTTAACATTAAAATATTATTAAATCTCAATATTGTCAATCTAATAGTCATAATATTATAAATTTCTAAATTATATTCATAAATTATGTACTAATAATATTAATAAATTTAAAAAGATAATATCACCTATAAGGAATCGTGCACTACAAAACACGACACACTGATAAGTGCTTATTGGATATTTCAATACCTCACTTTCTTCTAATTGACGAGTAAATATTGGGTGTTTAAGAGTGATACTGTATCATTATTATTACATAATTTTAGTATTTAATAATAAATTTATAGATAGATAAGATAAATTTTACTTTTTTATATCAGGTGATTATTTTTTATATGAATATTACGATAGTTACTAAATGAAATATGATCCACTTATCTACATGATAATTAATTATATTGATTAATCATGTTATGTGATCATAATAAAATGGTGTCACTGTCGTAGTAAATATTTTTTGGGAGAATTACACTCATATCTCATAAAATTTGTCATTTAATCACTCAAACCCCCTAATATTTAAAATATTATACACAGATCCCTGAAATTTGTACACACATAATACTTAGACTCATATTGTAAATATATCCGTTAATAAATTACACTTAGGCTCCCCTAAAATTTGTGGGTATATAATACTTAGACTTTTTAAGTTTAAGATATTATACTTAAACAAAAAAAATCTCCAATCAAATATAAAACATAAAATATTTTAAATTTTACAATTAAAATTTATGTTATATTGTATCATTTATTGAAATAAAATCAAAAATAAAAATTTAATTTTTTTTAAAAAAATTGAAATTAGTATACAAATATATTGTCTATTAGAAATTAATTTAGTCGTTTAAACGACCAAATTAAAATATCAAACTATATCAATTAAATCTAAAACATATTGTGTCAATTACAGTTTGATTTGTTGTTTAATTTTTTAGTTTTGTTCTAATGGATAGTATAAATATATACTAATTATATTTTTAAAAAAATAATTTTTTTATTTTTGATTTTATTTCAATAAATGACATAATAGAACATAAATTTTGGATGTAAAATTTATGTATTATAAATAACTTAGACCCATTGTTTGATTTTTTTAATTTTATTTTAATAAATAATATAATTGTATACTAATTACGATTTTTAAAAAAAAATTAAATTAAAATTTATTTTTAATTTTATTTTAATAAATGATATATTAGAACATTAATTTTGATAGTAAAATTTAAAATATTTTATATTTTATATTTGATTAGAATATTTTTTGTTTAAGTATAATATTTTAAATTTAAATTTAAAAAATTTAAGTATTATATACCCATAAATTTTAAAAAAATTTAAATATAATTTATTAATAGATATATTTATAACAAAAATTTAAGTGTTATACACGTACAATCATCAAAAGATTCGAATATAATTCTCTGGTCCTATTTTTCAACCTAACAAACGGCAATCGCCTACGCCCATTTTTAAACTTGTCCAAGCACGAGTGACAAAAAATAAGTCCAAATATATTTTTTCCACTATCACGCAAGGGCATAAAGGTAAAGTCATATTTTTTTTACAACACATTTGAAAGGTTTTCTTTTTCCTGGAAAGTACATTTTGGATCAGACATGTCTATGTTTCCGACAAAGTGGGCCTCTTTTAATTGTGGAAAAGCACACAGAACTGCCACGACCTTTTCTGGCTCCCTCCGTCGCACATTCCCTTTCTTTATCCTCCATTCCCTGACCATGTGACGGCACATAAAACCAAAACTCAGGTTGATTACTAAATAAGTCAAACTTTATACGTGTCTTCACAACACTTCCCCACGTGCATAATCACTATTAGCATTGAGCAGCAAAAGTAAAATGACAAAGATATTTAGTAGACACGTGTCACTCAACCCTCCCGAATCTGCCAAGTTTTACCATCACATATTTCGTACAATCAGGAAATAGATATTTTGACCGGACACGTGGCCGTGAATATCAACTGACCTCCAACCGCTGACGTTGGATCTCGATTCGGTAACACAATAACCCCACCAATTTGGTGTCACCACGCGTCCCCTCTCCAATCAGAAAGCGATACGTACCTGATTCTGCAAGGCAGTTAATCTCCACTTTTGCTGTACGCGTGTCCAACGGCATGTTTCAAGAGACTACTATATATATAGTCGCGTATACACCGCCTCGGACCGGCATGAGACTTCATTGTCGGAAAATGAATTCGAACCAGAGGCCAAAACTTAACTCACTGAGTGACGTGTCCGGGTCATCCGACTCAGGAATACTCAACGAGCGAATACTCTTTCTCGTCTTTGAGTCGATCAAGTGGGACATTCACGTCGTCTGCCAAACGTCGTCCGTCAGCAGAAAGCTCCGCGCCATTGCCAAGCGAGTTCTATGGAGGCAGGTGTGCGTTTATCGAGCACCGCGGATGATAAGCTCATTGACCGGCGTTGTGCGGAACAGTCGAATGGGAGGTGGATGGCACGCACTCGCCAAGCTATTGTTCTACTGTTGCGGTTGTGAGTCGACTCGGCATTTCAGAGTGAGTCAATCGTCACCAGGTCATTTCGTGAAGGCGTCTCGGTTTTCGAAGACGTCGGGTCGGAGCTTCTTGATGAAGAAGTGTAGGAGCGATCTGCTGTACGTGACTGATCCATGCGAGCATCCAACTGGCGACAAAAAAGAGAACAACTTGTTAGGAATTTACAGGGGGGTGTTTCGGGAATTTAACAAGTCGACGACAAGGGGTTGTTTGATTGGACGACGGGTGGAGCTTGAGGATAGGATGAGATGTCCGTACTGCGGGGCCCGCATGTGGAGTATGACGGCGGCTCGGCTAGTGCCAAAGAGCGCGGCTAGACGGCTTGGCTCACATGATGGGGGCTTGGAGTATTTCGTGTGTGTAAATGGGCACTTGCATGGAACCTGTTGGCTAGTGCCGCTATCGTCTGATGAAGAAGATAATGCGGATGACGATGATCATGATAGTGGTGAGGAGTGAAGATGGGGATGATACAGGAGATGGTGGGGTCCATGATAATGACTTTGATGATGAGAACCTAGCCAATGAATCTGATCCCAACCTGATTGGAATGGACCCGCAGCTTGATACCTGGACTTGAATTTGGCTAATATTCTTTTGGTGAGATATTTTCATTGGGAAATATTTTGTTTGGGATTTTTTTTTGCACATTCCATTTGAATTTGACCTTCAAAATTATTATTTTTTTCTGTGGGGTCGACCTGAGATATAGAGGAGCATGCCAAACTTCTTGGGGATAATGTATTGTATGCTAATCATTTATAAAAATTTATAAATTTTATGCTCTTATTTAACACAATAAGTTGATCTGCATACTAGTCACGTTATATATATTTTTTAATTGTTGATCAAAATTATTTTTTTATATTTTATAGGTCATACTCTACAAAAAATAAAAAATAATTATTTGAAATAATATTATCTCAAAAAAAGGAAACTTATTAAAAAAAGAAAACAAGTATAATACATCAAATGAGCTCTCTTTTGTTGTTTCTGACATGGGTAAGTCATCTCGACATTCCTTATGGCTTATCTTACTAGAGAATTGAATATATCAAAAAAATACGGAGAGTAATTATAATTTATTAGGGTCAAATTATCACTCAAAAAGACTCGTTATGATTTAATAAATTTAAATTATGATTAAAAAAAGTTAAAATTACTAATGTCAATACTAAAAATTAGACTGCAATTTAAATTCACTTTCATGTCAAAATAAGTTCGATTCAATCCTGAAAAAACTCTCCGATTGTTAAAATAAGATAGCTGTTCATTGAATTGGAAGGGTACCAAATTTTCCGGCAGAGACGCCGACAAAATTAGAAATAATAATAGAGGGATAATAAATACGAGCTCGTGACGAATAGGAATTTTTCTTTTCTGAGTTTGAGAGTCTCGGGTGAGATAGATATTGTTGATCTATAAGCTCTGATGCTTGAGATTGAGGGTTGCTTTATTTTCCGATGGTTTTGGGTCTTTATCCTTCGGTAGCCATTCAGTTACTTGATATTAGCCTTTGCTTTAGGGCATATAGTCATTTCGCTGTTCCATTTTTTTTTTTGGGAGAATTACGTTAGATTCTTTGATGTTTGTCAATTAATCATTTAGACTACCTAATATTTAAAATATTATACAAAAACCCTTTGAGGTTTAGACCACTTAAACCATGTTGCCAATGTCTGTTAAAATATTCGTTAGTAAATTACACCAAAATCTCTTGAAATTTGGATGCGCATAATATTTAGACTCTTTAAGATTAAAATGTTATATTTACATAAAAAATATTTCAATCAAATATAAAATATAAAATATTTTCAATTTGAGAGAATTATACTCAAACCCCCTGAGGTTTGTCACTGATCACTCATACTTTTAACATTTAAAATATTACACACAGTTCCCTTGAGATTTGTATCCACGTAACATTTAGACCCTTGTCGTCAATTTCTGTTATATATCCGTTACTAAATTATACTCAAACTCTCTAAAGTTTGTAGAAATATAATATTTAAATCTCTCAAATTTAAAATGTTATATTTAGACAAAAAATACTTCAATTAAAGATAAAATATCAAATATTTTAAATTTTACAACAAAAAATCATATTTTATTTAGTCGTTTAGACGATCAAATTAAACTACCAAATTATCCTGATTAAAGCTAGAAGATGTTATGTTCATTATAGTTTTACCTCTTCTTTGTTTTTTTATTTTTATTTCAATAGATAGTAAAATTGTATATTAATTATAATTTTTTCAGAAAAAATTATATTTTTAATTTTGATTTTATTTCAATAAATGACATAATAGAATGTGAATTTTATTGTAAGATTCATATTCTATTGTGAATGACTTAGACCTCTTATTTTATTCTTTTTAATTTTATTTCAATAGAGAGTATAATTTTATATTATACTATGATTTTTTAAGAAAAAAATTAGGTTTTTATTTTTTATTTTATTTTAATAAATAATACAATATAACATGAATTTTAGTTGTAAAATTTAAAATATTTAATATTTTATCTTTATTAGAGTATTTTTGATTTAAGTATAACATTTTAAATTTGAGGAATCTAAGTATTATATCTTACAAATTTTAGAGGATCTGGGTGTAATTTACTAATGGATATTGACGACAAGGGTCTAAGTGTTACGTGAGTACAAATCTCAAAGAATCTGTATGTAATATTTCCAATATAAGGGGTACAAGTGATTAGATGATAAACTTTTAGGGGATTTAGGTGTAATTATCTCTTTAAATTTTACAACCAAAATTCATGTTGTATTATGTAATTTATTAATATAAAATTAAAAATACAAATTTAATTTTTTAAAGAAAAACTTCAGTCACACCCTTACTAATTTACCATATTTTCAAGAACACCCCCATTATCTTTACACCACCATTTCTAACCAAAAAAATTCATTTAAAATACAAAAATTACTCATATATAAAACTAAAACAAATTTTCTACATAAAATTAAAGGCGATTAAAATTTATTTTTTTACATGTTAATTCGAGTTGGTTAAAATTTATTTTTTTATATATTAAAAATTGAGAAGATTAAAATTCAATTCAAACGAATTAAAATTTTCTTATGTATGAAATATTGAACGTATTATTTTTTTTTTTGTATTAAAATTCGAACTGATTGAGCTCTACTTGAACTATTATCGTCAATTAAAATTCACATCAAGTATATTAAAATTTCATTCAAATTGATTAAAAATGAATTTTAATTAGCATTAATATAAATTTAATTGGATCAAATTTGAACACATTAAAAATATATAATTTTTAATCGACTCGAATTTTAATACGTAAAAAATGAATTTTAATTAGTTCAAAACGAATTTTCATGTGCAATTTAATAAAATTGCATTATAGTTAAAACCTTTAATACGACAAAGGATGTCAGTGAAGATTTAGAAAACAGAGGGATGTCCTTGAAGATAAGGTAAACTAAAAGGGGGTGTGGCTAATTTTTTTTTTTTGATAAAAAAATCATAATTAGTATCTAATTATATTATCTATTGGAACAAAACTAAAAAAATAAATAAGGGGTCAAACTGTAATTGACGCAATATCTCTCATCTTTAATTGGAGTAGTTTTGTCATTTTAATTGTATTTCAATAAATGAATTAATAAAACATTAATTTTTGTTACAAAATTTAAAATATTTGATATTCTATATTTGATTGGATTATATTTTATCTAAGTATAACATTTTAAATTTTGGAGGTTTAAGTATTATATGCCTCTAAATTTCATGGAGTTTGAATATAATTTACTATTAAATATTTTAATAGACATTAACGACAAGGATTACACACATACAATTTTTAGGGGGTCTATGTATAATATTTAAAATATCAAGAAGTTTTAGTGTTTAAGTGACAAACTTCAGAAGATCTGGGTGTATTTCTTATTTCTTTCTTTTCTTTTTTTGTGGGGGCAAAGTTGGAGAAAATATTTATTTTAACCATAATACCACGTTGCAATATGATGTAATATTATCAACTAATAATATTAAGACAAATAAGTAAATGATCCCACAAAAAGATAATAATTAACTTGTTATATAAATAAGCTAGTTATTGTCTGTGCCTAAAGGCACAGTGTAATAAAAAATGGTAAACAATAAACACATTTGTATTTATATCCAAAATTAAATCACAAACATAGAGAAGAGATAAAAGAATTTAAGCATTGGTGAATTGTGAGGGGCGAAAAGTGGTGGGCAACAATAGTGGTGGTAGGAGAAGGTGATTGTTGTGATGGATGACAATGACCTTGGTGACGGCGATGGTGATGTTGGCGGCGACGATGGTGGCGACAACCGTGGCGGTGGGGGTGATGGTGGCGGTTGCGGCGATGGTGGGTGCAATGGTGGTGGTGGCGGTGGCTGCGGCGACGGTGGTAGCAATGACAACGGCAGTGGTGGTGGCGAGTGTAGGGGTGGTGATAGTAAAGGTAGTAGTGGTGGTGACGATAGTGG
Source organism: Ilex paraguariensis (assembly GCA_963454935.2). NCBI lineage: Eukaryota > Viridiplantae > Streptophyta > Magnoliopsida > Aquifoliales > Aquifoliaceae > Ilex > Ilex paraguariensis. The sequence continues at coordinate 360,753 of CAUOFW020002092.1, read as the reverse complement.
TGGTGGTGGTGGCGGTGGTAGAGGTAGGGGTGAGACAGTTTTAAACACTATTATTTTTTTAAAGTACTTATGAGAAATAATTTTTAGAAATATATATTTTTAAAAAATCACTCCAAACATATATTTAGAGGTCTATTTTTTCTATTAAATTTAGGGTATTATATTAGCCGTTAGATTAACTTTAAAGTAAAATTTAGAACGATCTCAACCGCGAATAACAAAAATTNCCAAACATATATTTAGAGGTCTATTTTTTCTATTAAATTTAGGGTATTATATTAGCCATTAGATTAACTTTAAAGTAAAATTTAGAACGATCTCAACCGCGAATAACAAAAATTATTTTATTTATCTTTTGAAATTTGAATTATAAGCTACTTTATAATATAGATAACTCCTCACTCTTTCTTCATGTAAGTATAAGTGAGGTTCAATTTATCTACTTGAGATTTTATTATTGATAGGTAATGCCATATTAGGGGCAACATATTTTTAAATTTTAAAGTATAATTGTAAAATTTTTTTATCAAAATATGTATTCTTGATAAATTGTTTATAAACGTAATTACATAAAAAAAATGTCATTTAGAGGAGCAACTCATGTATACGAGTGATATACAAAAAAAAGCAACAAAAATATTTCACATCAAAAGTATCTTTTAGTGTTCGAGATACTGTACAAAAGGAGCTCCCAACTCGTGAACTTCCAAAAAAGCCTTAATTGTTCTCGACGAGTTTTCATATATTTGGAACCGTTGCATAATCATTTCATTTTCAATGATACTTGAAACATCTTTCTTAATATATGCAACTAAGCAATTATTCATCCATTGATCTCCCATTCAATTGCGCAATCGATTTTTTACTATGTTTATTGCTGAAAATGCTCTTTCGACTGTTGCAGTGGCAACTGGTAAGATAAATGCTAGTTTATCATTCTGTAGATATGCTCTCCGAATTTCATCTTGGTCATTAGCATGATAATTCGAAATTCTAATTCTTAGCCTAGGATCTGTAGGAAGATTTTTTAAATTAACTCTTTCACGACTTTGATTAAAACAATGTCGTATGTCATCACCACATCATTTATTTCTTGACTAGGAGGTAGTTGTTTCAATGTTGATTTTCTTATAAGAAACATATCCATAGCTGATTGAAAAATAAATTTATCTAATTAGATTCAAATTTAAAAGTTTGTCATTAAGTTCGTAACAAATGAGATAATGAATTACATATAATCAAAATATAATCTATAAATTTAAAATATAATCCAAACTAGAATTTCAAAAAATCAATTAAAGAAATTTAATCATAGGGAAGAAATATAACACTAACCAAGAATTTCAGATAGTCAATCTGAACAGGAGCTTCAACAAAAATTCAAAATAGTTGAGTGGTGACCCAAGACGAAACAAATATAACCTACATAAATCTATAAATAATACACCAAACAACTATAAATTCTACATGAATTAAACTAATTTTTTGATTATAAAAATCTGATTTAAGATCAATTTCGAGGCAGAGACGCTGAAACTCACCTTGTCTCATAACGAATACTATTGGATTTCTTCTAGGATTTTTTCAAATTTAATTTGTACAATAATTAAATCCACCAAAAGAACTAACAAAGAAAAGGGGTTGAACTAATTCGTTGGCTGAACCGCTGAAGTCTAAAGATGGCTTACAGAACAGAGGAGAGGAAGACAAAGATGGCTGGACCGCAGGAGACTTTATGGAGTTACTGGAAAAAAAAAAAAAAAAAAAAAAGCAGGCGTTGAATGTGAGAATCAGCCAAAAGTTACCTTTTAAGATTTAAAAATTATATTAGTATAGCCTAAATTTTAAGAAAATTTCAGTGAAGGCAAGTTTAAAATTTTTTTAAAATTATTCCTAAGTCCCAAAATTTTTTAAAATTTCAGTGGGGCAGCTGCCCATGCCAAATCCGCCCCCGTATAGTAACATAATATCACTGATGCTTTGAATATTTATTCCCTTTTTTATGTTTTTTTTGTTGTACTCTCATACTCTTGCCCCCACTTTTCTTTGATTCTCTTTTCATTCCCCCCAACCCCCTCCCCTCCCCCTGCGGGGGCCCCACTTTTGGGGCACTGTTCTTGGTCTCAGCGATGGGCAGGTTGAAACAGTAGCTGCCGTCCACAAATAGATCATGACAGAGAGAGGTGAGACGAGTGTCACTTTTTAGAGTAATGTTATAAACAACTACTATACTTTAGTCATTTAATTTGAAGATCTAATAATATAATTTGAATATAATTATTAATTTAATTATAAATTCTGAATTAAGTTAAATAATACAATTATTCAATTAATTATGAATTATAAATTAAATTAGATTAAATCCTCAAATTAGGCCCTTATAACATTTACTCTACAAAATCATAACATCTCTACAANAGAGAGGTGAGACGAGTGTCACTTTTTAGAGTAATGTTATAAACAACTACTATACTTCGGTCATTTAATTTGAAGATCTAATAATATAATTTGAATATAATTATTAAATTAATTATAAATTCTAAATTAAGTTAAACAATATAAGTATTCAATTAATTATGAATTCTAAATTAAATTAGATTAAATCCTCAAATTAGGCCCTAATAACATTTACTCTAAAAAATCATAACATCTCTACAGCAAGAAGGAAAAAAATTGAGTTTCAGTAGAATTGAATTTCCAATATTAACAGCAGAATGTTTTTCATATTTAACCTAGACCATAAACTACAAAAGTGAAAACAATCCATATTGCAAAACAACAAAAATATAATGCAAAGTAATTTGCATGTGTGCAATAACGAAGTATATATGCATTTCTAATTCTCAAACACTAAATATCTAAAGCCCTAAGAATACAGTAACGATAGATTCACAAAAAATGAGACAAAAAAAAAAGGGGAAACTAAATGGTGGGACGTTGGTAGGAGTTTCAAGGGAACTAAAATTTCATGTCTGTATTGATTGAAGTTTCAAATGGATTGATAAACTTNTAATGCAAAGTAATTTGCATGTGTGCAATAACGAAGTATATATGCATTTCTAATTCTCAAACACTAAATATCTAAAGCCGTAAGAATAAAGTAACGATAGATTCACAAAAAATGAGACAAAAAAAAATGGGGAAACTAAATGGTGGGACGTTGGTAGGAGTTTCAAGGGAACTAAAATTTCATGTCTATATTGATTGAAGTTTCAAATGGATTGATAAACTTGCGTTCACTTCTTTCAAGATTAAACCATTTTAGAAGAAGTGCTTAGACTTGAGCTTGTTGATCTGTTTGTCCTCTTACGATTTCAATATGATACTTGGTAAGAACATAATAAAAAATTGAATATATTTTCTTTTGTGTGTGCATAAAAAAAATAAGGTGACGTTGACATCAACACAAAAGTGAATGATTCGAGTGTCCTATCTCGTGTTAATGTACATTTTTATATTTGTAATATTAAAAAGAGAAGAAATGGAAAAAATATCTATAAAAAATAGCCCATGCTATTTTTACCCAGACCAGGCCGAGCCCATGTTATATCAGTTAATGTTATCTTTACCTCAGCCCAAGACCAGCCCAGAACCTAATCAAAAAGTTTCGGTTCAGTCGTATAGGTCTTAGTGGCCTGATTCTCTTGGGCTGAATGTCTGAACTAGCCCATGGACACCATGGCCCAAACCTAACCCTAACCTTGCAGCCACTCATCGTACATATATACAGCCCTCCCGAACCTTGACGCCGCAAGCCGGTCTGATCTCCCGTACCTCCCTTCTTCCAAGCTTAGGTCTCTCTCTCTATCTCTCTATCTCTCAAGCACGCACGGTGCTGGAGCATTAGATCTTGTTTAATCTGTTGAAATTTTCAGGTTACATCAAGATCCTTCAAAAGGAAGAAGAAATGGCGTACGCAGCGATGAAGCCGACCAAGCCAGGGTTGGAGGAGCCCCAGGAACAGATTCACAAGATTAGGATTACTCTCTCCTCCAAGAACGTCAAGAACCTCGAGAAAGGTCTTGTTCTTTATTTCTACGTTTCTTATTAGATATATGATCGAATCTGTATGCTTAGATCCCGAAATGAGTTTATATTGACTTTTCGTTTGCTTTGCTTTGATATCTGATGAGTTTCTGGTGTGTTGATATTGATTATTGATGCTTCTTAACTATAGGTTAGTTGAGACGAGTATATTATGTTCTTCATGTTATTTTGTTACTGTTCTTATTTCATATGAAGGAATTTTTGTTGGATTACCAAATTAATCTAGTCATGTTCGTCCTCATGTACTGTATATTGGCCTTTTCCTGCATGTGTATATGTAGTACAATTGATTCAGTTAACTGAAAGATGTGAAAGATTATTGGAACGGAATTTCCTGATGGAAATGAGAAAAATTTCACTCATCTCTCCGTAGAAACCTTTGCAGCATATTGAATTTATACACGAAGAACATGCTGAATATGTCAGAACTTAAGGAGCTTCACAACAAATTGGTATTGGACAAAAGGACTTATTTTCTTCACGATGCTTGGCATTTTTTAACTTGTGCAAATCCGATAAAAATTGTGCTCATTTCATTCTTTGCAATTGATTAGTTGCATTGATTTGATGCTGGTGTAATAGTGTGTACTGATTTGGTTCGTGGAGCCAAGGACAAGCGGCTCAGGGTCAAGGGACCAGTGAGAATGCCCACCAAGGTTCTTCACATCACTACTAGGAAGTCACCATGCGGCGAAGGTACTTTTATTCAAAACTTATGACCCGATTATTATAATTGGAAGATCGTGATTAAATTATTCTTCAATAGGCTGATGATTGTTTTACTTCTTACTTTTTTATAGTTTGAATTGTGTTGTATCATTTTATTTTTGTTTGTTCTTTTTAGTACTCTGGTATTGCATGATAATCTGTTCACATTTATTAAAAGAAGTGAACCTTAGTCATGCTGCATTCCTTTGACCTTCAGTTATGTGATTGTGGACAACATTGGGCTCTTTTCCAGTGTGCTTTCCATGCAATGCTCTCATGGACAAAAAATATTATATAATTTTTGGACCAAGTATTTTGTGTTCCACCAAGCCTTTGACATCATTCTACTTGGTGTGCCCCGATGGGCAAACCTAGATCAACATTTCGGAGAACAGGACCCATTTTTAATGTTTATATTTTGCGTAGAACAACTGGGGGTTGTGGTTTATATGCCCCTACACTATGCACTTTTTCTCCCCCAAGGAGTTTGATATCTAGGTGAATGGCATTTGGAGTAAGAAAAAAATGTCTTATGTATTACTCATAGATGTGGTTCTTTTTCTATGATTCGTATTTTTGACTCCTGATTTTTATGCGTTCACATACTAGAACATCATGTTGGATTTTTTTGGACTTGCAACTCATTTTCAGTCTATGTACTCCTATATTGAGATCTGTATTTATCTATGGACCTGTTTTAATGAATAGTGTCCAAATTTTCCACATATGTATAAACATGCTATTTTAGAAAGAATGCTGCAACTACTCCTAAATAAGCTGTATTGATTTAATCTTCATGAAAAAAATGGAGGACTGGCATTAATTTGTTGGAGAATTATTAAGGTTAAGCAACTTATTAAAATATGAAACCACCTGTTCATTTATGAGTGATGTTTTGTACACTTCATCTGTTGACATATATTGAGTCCAACATTCATAAAACCCATTTTTGTATAAGTTTGTATTTTCGAAATGGGCCTGTCATGCTGTTTGTTTAGCCCCAGAACTGGCAATTTTGTGGTCTATTTTGCATTAGGCAACTCTTAATTATCACTTGGTCGTGGTAAGGATTACACCTCTAGAGCTAGCAGCAACCAATTTTAAGAGAATGAAGAAGGAAGATAAGAGGTGCAGACCTTTAAACCCCTCAAGCAGATAATGCTACACATAGGCAAAGCCTTTTGTTTTTTTAGGGAGGTGTTCAGGAATATTAATCCAGGCACGATCACCTTCTTGTAATTTGAAACTTAGTGCAAATCTTGTTAAAATAAATCTTTTTGGATAATCTAACTACAATTTTTTGTTTGTTGTTTGAGTTTGACAATAATATGTTCTCATGGTTCATGTGGTTGTTGAATGATGTGCATCTGGTAACAAATAGTTAAGTTCATTAGACTAGAGTAGAATCTTAATATTGTTGGAGCAATTGTCTTGACTAAACATCAAATTGTTTTCAGATGGATGTATTTTGCTTAATTGACTATAAATTTCCTATCCTGGTGGTAATAGACTTCAATGTGCTCCCCAATCTNTAGAATCTTAATATTGTTGGAGCAATTGTCTTGACTAAACATCAAATTGTTTTCAGACGGATGTATTTTGCTTAATTGACTATAAATTTCCTATCCTGGTGGTAATAGACTTCAATGTGCTCCCCAATCGCTGCTATCAAAGGTTATAGGAAAAGTGCAATCTAATGTGAAAACATGAATTTGTGTATATATGGTGGTCACTTGTTCAAGTTAACTAATACATGTGTAATAGTGACTAGAATATGTTTTAGTGCAGCTGGGCATGCTAGCATGCTTATACCATCATGTAACCTAAGAAGTAAACTGTCTGCTTTACATTAATAACTGTTAATTATTTCTGATTTTTGATCAACAGGAACCAACACATGGGATAGGTTTGAGCTCCGCGTCCACAAGCGGGTGATTGACCTCTTTAGCTCCCCGGATGTGGTTAAGCAGATTACCTCAATCACGATTGAACCCGGTGTTGAGGTTGAGGTGACTATTGCTGATTCTTAAATTTGCTGTACGTTTTCCTATATTTCTATGGTCTATTAGTTTGTTAGGTCCTTTTGCCCTTGCAACCCTGCCAACATCTTCATTTCAAGTGTCCACATCATGTGTTGAAGTTGTAGTATGAATTAACAAGAGTTTTGCTGTTACAGTTCTGTTTTTGAAAGTAGTTTGTTTGAGGAGACAATTATGTGTTTGTTTCTGCGGTTGTATGAATACATGCTATTTTTTAGTGCTCTATGTTAAGAATCCCCATGTGGGTGGTACCATTTTTGTTGCATTTCCAGCATATTTTTAGGAATTCTGTTTATTGAAATTTATGTTCCTTGAACTCAGCACAGCTCTGAGGATAGGTGTTGCGGCATATGATTGCATTGCAAGCCCTCTTACAGTTGGGTAGACTTTATTAGTCTGAATAAAATGTGAACAAATATAAGATAAAATCAGTTATCTGACGCACAGTTCCTTGTGTTGTCCACAAAAAGATAAGCAGCAATGGAAACCCAGAATAACGCTGCATTACATTGTTTTGTACACAATTCATTGCAACCAACCTGGAAATAGGGAAAGGGACTATTGTTCTGAATGAATCCATGCAACAAGAAGTTGCCACTAATTTTTTAGAACTTAGAAAGATGCGCAGGACACTTCAATTCTACAGGGATTTGTCAAACTCTTGGTTACCAGGGGACCAATTTCTAACACATCAGAGTCCCTTAGTTTCATGAAAAATCAGTATTGCACTTGGCCTAAATGAATTATCAACCAGAATGAAGAAAAAATTAAAATATATTATCAACCAGATGTTAAAATTTTGGTTATGATAGTAACGAGTAAGAATTCTGCCATTTCTTTTATTATATATGGGCAGTGAACCATCTCCTTCCTTCTTTAGCTTTATACTCGGGAGAAAACGTTCAATCCTTCCTCCTCCTCCTCCCAGGTAAAACACCCTCGATTCACGAGACACAACTGGAGTCTGTCCTTCAATTGAAATATTGGATGTAAAATAAATCGAGTTTCCTTGGATCCCATTAATGTCTCTGGCCGAAAAGCATGATGAACCAGTCATATCCAAAAATAGAACTGTATCGTTACCAAAGCTGTTTAACATGTCGGTGTGTCCATCGCAAAGATTGACCCTGAATAACTTTAAGTCCAGTTATCTTCCAATACCTCAAACGAAGTGGGCAACCGTCTTCATCCTCATACCAGTCTCCAATGTCAACACCATCTTCATGCTCTTGATTCCCCTCACCAATGTCATCATCATCTTCATGCTCCTGATCCCACTGACCAATGCCATCACCATCTACATATTCCTGATGCCCCTCACCAATGCCATCACCATCTTCATGCTCAACCACATANGTCATCATCATCTTCATGCTCCTGATCCCACTGACCAATGCCATCACCATCTACATACTCCTGATGCCCCTCACCAATGCCATCACCATCTTCATGCTCAACCAAATCATCAAAACTATCATCCGGCAATGCAAATACATCCAGGATTTGTATGATAACCAACAATTCACCATTTGTTGACTCTGCCAAATCATGGTGTATGCCTGTTTCCTTGAAAATCCTAAAATGCTGAAACTCAACGATCTTGTTTTCCACATTTACATAACTACTATAACAGAATGAGATCAATGTCAACATCATCTCGCAGTCTGATAATTTAATACTGAAATTTCTAACATGATTCTCTTCACCGTCAATTAAGACATCAAGTGTACTGTTACGAAATAACATGACTTTATAATAAATTTCATCCTCTTCACCATCTCCTTCGAAGATGTTCCATCTTTCATCACCTGGTCGATAGAATACCAATATTTCCTGATCAAAGATTGCTGCAACTATACATTTGGCAGCGTCAGCAGAAGATATTGTGATTCCGGTAATGAAACTATCGAATTTTGAGTGCCAAATTGCAAAATTTTCAAAAGATGGGATAGTTGTCAGGGAAGGAAGTCGAAGTTGGGCTCCAGTAATTGCATTCAATAAAAAGAGGCTTGGGTTGAATTCAGATCCGGTTATCATTATCAACCAACCTTTGGAACATCCATAGCACCTCCCTCCATGGACTGACTTTGGTAGCTCTAGATTATAAACTCTTTCCTCAGAGAAATTATAAAAACTTATGTCTTTGCCAATGGGATATTGGAAAAGCATCAGCCATGGAATCTCAACAACTGTCTGAATGTCTTTCTTTGTAAGAATCACTCTCNTTTGCCAATGGGATATTGGAAAAGCATCAGCCATGGAATCTCAACAACTGTCTGAATCTCTTTCTTTGTAAGAATNCTCAGAGAAATTATAAAAACTTATGTCTTTGCCAATGGGATATTGGAAAAGCATCAGCCATGGAATCTCAACAACTGTCTGAATGTCTTTCTTTGTAAGAATCACTCTCCACCCCTTGCAAACACTGCTCATCCGGATTCGATCAGTTTGAATTAATTGCTTTACGACCTTCTCAATGATATCGTTGGGTAGATTATGCCAGCAACTAGATGTAATTTGATTCTTGGTGTTTGACGAATTGTTCCGACTCTTACCAAAGATGGATTTGATGAAAGAAGACCTTTTACGTGACAGATACACACCCAAATTCCGGTTGCTGTGGAATATGAGAGCAGCCATCTCTGAAAATTCCGTAACTGGAGAGAGGAGAATGGATTTTGGTGTGAAAATACAAAGGTATGTTTTTTGAGGCTTCTTGGAGCAATCAGGTATGTTATTATATACATAGAGGATGAATGGGCTAAAATTAAAATCCCCGTTGGAGAAGGAAGTAGAAGACCCTATTGGAATAATAATTAATAATTTTAATATAAAATAAAGTCTTTTGTCAATTTAACAATAACAATAAAGTAAACAGTTAAATTAAGTGGTACCAACCATTAGGTCAAAGAAGTGTCGAACCGTCTTGACAACAAAGTTTCCAAAATTGTTAGATTGAGAATAAATTTGAAAGAGTTTGGTAGTTTGGGATTCACTTGAAATCCAATAATTCCGATAAATTAGTTTTGGAGTATGACCCTAACCCTCAATTTTCTAAATTTGGATAGTTTTTTATTTGTTAGTAAAATTCTGTTATTAGGAGTTCTTAGCCAAGTGGGATTGTAACCCACATTAGATAGTTAGCAATTAATGTTAGTATTTTATTAGAAATGCTCGTTTTTTGTAAAACTAAAAAGTGTATTTACCAAATTACAACATTTAAAAAAAAAAAAAGGAATCATTTTGTTAAAAAATAGAGTCAACAATCCCGCTAATTTTAATCATTTGTTGATAAAGGCCCTTCGGTATTTCAGTTAGAAGCAAAAAGAGTATATTAAATCCAATGAATTCACTCTTCTAAAAGCTAGTTAATAACTTCACTTTTTAAAAAATATCGTAATTTGATAAATAAATTTATAATGTCACAATTTAGTAATTTTATTTTAAAACTGTTAATAGTCTATTCTCTTGGCTTTGAACTGCGGAAGAAAATAGTAGCCGTGAGTCTTCTATAAGATCTAATTATAATTAATAAAGTAGAGCTTGAGAACAATAACTATTCCCGCTACATATTTGTTGAAATGCAACGCTATTTGTTTGTTGTTTTATTTTCGTTTAATCATTTGAACTTAATGGTAGGTAGGTTTGAGCAAATGTACAACCAATCACCGGCTCTGAACCTTGTGATAATCCAAGTCATAATGTATTAACCAATAAACACTTGTGGGACAGACAAAATGACAGTTTGCACCCAAAAGACTAAAAAAAATTTAAATTACATCCTAAGGATCAATTATTTTAAATTACACCCTCAATTAAATTAATTGGTAACAACGTGACCTCAATCAAAATGTCCGTTTCAATTTTTATTAAATAATCTAACAAAAGTCATCACATGCATCTAAGGTGGCCGACAATTTGATAAAAATCACAACGAACGTTATTGTTGGGGTCATATTGCTACTAACTAATTTAATTAATGGTGCAAATTAATATTTATTTTAATCTTTCAGGTGCAAACCGCTATTTGCCCTAATAGATTTTATAACTAGACCCCTTCCAATAACATGGCTTCTAGGCGTTGCCGTTGCCGTTGCCGTGGGGTGCTCATGAAAGCTGCAACGCCTTTGCCTTCAGTTTTTAGGTGCAAATGGGAATGTGAGAGTGCTCAGACGGTAGAGACCCAAAGATGTTGGTGAAGTATGCCAAATCAGACTGCCTTAAACTCAAGGTACATGTGCCCATTTTCAGTTCGGAGACCTTCTAGCATTCTACAAATAAGCATAACTTAAAACTTTCTGACCACCAAAGGGACAGGAACATCAAACTATTTTTTTTTTCTTTTTCTAGTGGAATATACATGCCCAATAATTCTACAGAACTTCAACGTTTTTTTACTGTATAGACATGACTCTATTCCCCCATGTTGTACAAAATATGTGTAATTTAGCAACCTTTTTCATGACACAAACTTCCAACAAAATTCATGACAAACTTTCAATAATCATCTCAGCAGCAGCACCCATTGCACCAACCCCACTAATGCCAAGCAGGGCCAAAGCCAATTCCTCTTCATTCCACTGCCTTAATCCCTTGCTCAGTCTCTTCAGAATATCTCCATCCACCTCCAGCATCCATGCTGGGGTGCAAGCCACCATCAAGCTCACAAACCCCGAGACATATGCCCGCCATGTAGCCCTATTGCAACCGAGGGATATTTTTCCATCAAGAGCGCTAGCCAGAAATTCTAAGTGTGTCCCAAGAATACTTGGCCGCCGCTGAGATGCTGGTGATGTGGAATCCACTCCCCAAGCAAATGTCCCAGAGAGCACAGCAAAATATGCAAGAGCATAGCCCCCCAACATCGCAACCATCCCTCCTGATTCACCTCCATCAGGGTCTGATCCATGGACTGATATAAACCAAGATGGTAAGGTTTCTTTAATTAAAGATTGAACCAAACATAATCCACCACTTATCCAAACTAAAGAAGCCCCCAGTGCAGCTGCAAGCTTGACACGCGTCACTGCTGCAGCAAGAGAAACTTGACCATATCTCATCCCATGCTTTGTTTTCTTCAGTTTCTCCAATTTCTCCGTAGGTAACCCACTATTAGCAATATCTTTGACTGAATGCATCAGAAGCGAAACAATTTCTTCTGTCAAGAACATAACATTTCTGACAGCTCGGTGAACTCTTAAGTAGAGAATTCCAGGGGCAACTGGAGAAATTCCACCACAGAAATGAGAACCAAATCCATGGCCAAGGAGGTCACCCACACCACCATTGCTGGATATGGAAGAGGAATTTAGCCCGAGAGTCGTCGTGAAGCAGACTCTGAGCAGTTGAACAACAGCATCGGTATTGTGGTAGAAGACAGCACGAGATGCTGAGAAAACAAGATAGTCACTCCAACGCTTTACCTTCTGAGCCCATAGGGAGACCATGATGGGCATGCATGGCCAGGGGCAACCAACAGCAAGGTTACTCAGGGCTGGGCCAACCAGGTTCAGAAAACGTTCGGAGACTCTGTCAAGTTTATAAGTTATGGTGAGGCTTACAAGGGCAGCCAGGGGTAAAGGAAGAGTAGTTGGAGAGGTCCCTCCTGCAAACCAAAACAAGTTAAGCCCAGGTTTTTAAGTTTTTAGCAAATAAAACACCAGTAAAACATTATTTCCTGATTCCAAACTACTACAAAACTTCCTTTTGCCAATATCAGTTCCTATCCTATTCTCTTTCCATCGATTATTCTTCTACCATTTCAAAACCTTTTTGATGATTGAGACCATTGACGGCTATTTGGCTGAAAAATTCACACAAAGCGACATTGACTTTGCACCAGCACCAGAAACATAAAGTATGGAAAATTTAATTTGTTTGGGAGGAAGTAGCCAAACAACCAATTGCATATTCATGACATTAGATGTGAGGAAGTGACCCAGTGGTAAGGGCTCACTCCTTGCCCATGGCTGGTTGTGGGTTCTAACCCTCCCCCCCCCTCTTTTCTCCCCCTCCCCACAAAAAAAAAAAACATATTCATGACATTAACGAACACAAACCTGCAGCCAGGCTTGGGACATCCACACCAGTGGCAGCTAAGATTTTCTTTATTTGTTGCTCAACCATGGATAAATTTGCAGCAGGGCTTGGCCAATCAGTTCCATTCATAAAAGCAGGTTTCCAAACACCCCTCGTTACTTCAGCTGAAAAGTAGCTCACGATAGCAGCCAAGGATGCGGGAAGGTAATCGGCAAGATCCTTGAGTCCTGAGCAGTTTAACATAAATCCAACATCAGAACATGATTCATAAGTAGGAAATCTCAAAGAAATACTCAGAATAGGTACTACTTACTAGCTCTCCAAGAAAGAAAGGCATAACAGAAGCTTAAGCATAAATTGAGGTTTGATAATGTATAGAGTATCTTGTCTGCAGATTATATGAACAGTTAAAATCTTTGTATTTTTTCATACAAATTTTTTCAAGGGACATTGGAACACCACATATTGTGATCATTCGACCCAAAAAATTCATGTTGGTTTGAGGCATATAGTATTCTAATATTAAATATCAACTGCTCACTCTGACAGTGTTATGTACAACTGACAAGAAGACATTAGTGGCACTTCATTTTCTAAACCGCAACTAGACCTGCCAAATATAATAGATATTAAAGCTAAGCTAACACAGGCTTATTTGCCTCTTTTTTCAATCTGAATAAGCCTAGTTTAATCTGGCCCAAATAGATTATAAATGCAAAAGGGTCTACCTTTGCAACTGTTGGTGTATAGTGCATACGGTATACCTACATATTCCATTGCCACACCAGAATATCCTTGAGAATTGAGATGACTAAATAAAACTCAATGCCTAACCATTCAGATTATCTTAACAAAATGGACTAACCTGTGGCCAGTTCCCGTGGAGAAAGTCTTCCATGGGCACAGGCTGTAAGAGCAGCATCAAGCACAAAGGGAACAGCTTCCAAAATATCCCATGCAGGCAATTTAAGACGGAGTGAGGAATCTTCACTTACAGAGACCGAAGAAGTACTACTTCCAGAAGTTGTAGGAGTCAAGGGCTGACCACCTCTATTTATTTTCCTAAACATCATGTTCAGGAGCCCCTCTACAATCTGATGAACAGGAGTTCCAGGTACAAGACCAGAAAGAGTAGAAGCAATACAAGCTTGATGCTGCCTGTACCAACGTTTTAACTTTGGAAAACAGTCCAAGAATATGGGTTCTGTAGATGAAGGATTAAAAAGCCTTGAAACTCTCTTGCTTTTATTTTCATCCTTGGGTGAATTTCCTGATGATGCTAATAGGGAATTGCGCACCAGTAAGAGGTATTCTGGAGTTAGATGGGATCCCACTGGAGCAACATCTCCCATTACATTTTCAAGAGGTGGTTGATCGAACCTCCACAACTTCAGCAGGAGAGTAAATGCATTAGAAAACACAGCATGGGAGGAGATTTCTTCCCCTGTATTAAGTGTCCATGAGACATTGGGAGCACATGATCCGAAAACTTCACAAATTGGCATTAGCGCAGCAGCAAGTTGTGGAACCTGTGAGAAAGTAGACATTCAATCAGCACATAGCCAAATTTAGAGGAGTCTTACAACTTTTCCATCCTGACCATAGTTGTTCTTTTGCTCTACTTTCACTTGTTCCTTCTTTTAATAAATCGGCCATTGCTAGGCATTAGCACAAAACCTCACACTTATTGACGCTGGCATCATCAGAAGATTATGAAAGAGGAATTACATTTGTTACTCCTCAGAAGAAGATAGGAACATTGGTTGTCTAGCTTGCTTCTATGGTAAAATAGTAACCAAAAATTCCTCTGATGGAAATGCATGAACAAAAAGTGGTCTGATTATCAATTCTCTGCATACTTGCCCCTCATGATTTTCTGTTTGTGTTGTTGGATTTGTGCACAACACTCACATTATCTATACTACTAATAAAAATACCTTAACATGAAAAACTTTTGATTAACTATTTTGCACTTGTAAAAAACTATAAAAGCTAACATGTCCTTTTGTATTTAAATATGTAAATTAATATTATATCTCTTTGTATTTAAATAACAAACTAATCTCTAACATCATGCAAATTTCTCTATCTTTGCAAAACTTTTGAACGGTCATGTTATGTTTAACGTGATATATAAAAATATTATATTTTTTTTTTCAAAACCTCAATATTAATACACGTTGACAACTTCATTGATACAATATCAACTCTAATGCCCAAAAACAAAAAGAATTTGGTACAAAATTAGTAATGCACAAAGTAAAAACAAGAAAGACAAAAAAAATAAATATTTGAGAAAATAAAAATATATAAACCTTACTACTTGAATGAGAGAATTATAGAAAATGACTCCATTTGATGTTTGTAGTTTTGAAAAAAATACAAACAATTTAAGTATGATAAAAATGAGATAATATCTTATGTATTTTATCAAATGTTTCAATAAAAACTTTTACGTGCAACGCACATAATGCATTGCTAATAATTCAAAAGAAAGCATGAGTAGCTGAAGTTTGACCTACCAAGCCATGTAATGAAAAAATCTGAACAGCATCGACGGATGATATTCCGACAAGAAGAACATTCAGAAATGGTGCATAATTTATCAAATCAGTTTTAAACCCCGAACAATCAGCAGGAACTGGAGGTGACAACAACGCTGTGATAAATTGAACAGAATGTTCCTGCAGGCAGAGACAAAACCATATTTGGAATGAAAGAAAGCAGAAAAAACCAGGAAAAGAACTACAGAAACAAACTGGAAGTATAAGAAGACAAGAAAGTACTCTATTATATACCCTTGTAATCCCAAACCATGTGCAATAAGCTACCTGTATATTCCAGCCACGAGTAAAAGAAGCCCCGCAGAGAATGGTAGCAGCAGAAATCTTCTCATCATTTGAACCGTTGACAGCGATCTCATATATTTTCTCTATTTCTGCTAAGCTTGCATCAAATCCATGAGCTTAAATTCAGTTGCTTTACCACTGGGTAAATTTACAAAAAAGAGCATCTGATATACCTGGCTTCAGGAAAGAAAAGGGTTTAACTGAAGACCAGGCCACTTTTGGGATAAATAACGGAACTTTATTTATCATGTTAATCATGGACATAGCACTGTTCAGTTCAGAAACACGTTGAACTCACTCTGATTTTAGGAAATGTGAGCTCGCTGGACATACGGGTTAACAGGATACAGTAATATTATTGTGACATCTCTACTTTCAGACCATTTAATATAGCACACAAACTAGTCAAAAAAAAAACAAAAACTGTGCTTTCATCAGATCATACACATTCCTTGGGAAATTCAATATAATCTATGCTAACTTCTCTTAATTGAGCCACATGAGTACGGCTGTACCACACAAAAACTATTTCATCCAGGTAACACTGGAGAAAGAAAAAGGCATATTTTTTTGGTGGATCGCAGGAAACTTGAAAGTTACAGGTGCCAGCATACCTTGAAGCCGGAGTTGAAACCAAGGCAGTGACCATTGGAGGAGTTAAAGGTGATCCCTTCACTAATGATGACCAACCAGGAATTTGGCCAGAAACGCTACGAGGTATTTGGTTGCTGCGGCTCCTCACGTAGCCGGGCCATAGATATGATGATGTATCCAAAAGATTTCTGGCGATACATGCCTCAACAATCAGATGCCGCATGTTTCCAGCTGCAAGTAATCATAAATAATCACAAAGCCTGAGATCGGCCATTAAAAAAAATGAACAGACAACAGTAATTAACCTTATCAGATGAAAAACAGTAATTAAACCCATCATGCAGTTCCTTCAGAAAACACAGATATGTAATGCACATTCTGAACCAACGGACTTTTGGTCTAATGGTACTTCTTACCTTGTGAAGATTTTGCTTTCTTAAGGTTAAGGGTTCAAGCCCCCTTCTCCCCCTCCCCCTCCCCCTCCCCCTTTCCAAAAAACAAATGTAATGCACATTCTGCACGATGAACTGTCATGACCCTCGTGCAGGGTAAATGCAGTACAATTATGCCATATTTTGCCACGATAATAACACTACTGGAATCAATGCATGCCGTGAAATCCAATTGATTACTCACTACAGTTCACTGGCATGTCGTTCAAGCTAACATCATCAAGGTATCCGTTCCCAACTGCTAGGCCTGAAAGGAACATCATTGCCTTTGCAGCAGCTTGATTGGCTACTGAACTTACAGGTAGTGGCGGAGTCAACAAGCCTTCATAATCATCCAATTGCTGTAGGCTAGATATCAAGTCCTTGCGCCGCTTTCGTGAAACCTGCTTCTCCTTTATTTGACNCAAAAAAAAAACAAAAACTGTGCTTTCATCAGATCATACACATTCCTTGGGAAATTCAATATAATCTATGCTAACTTCTCTTAATTGAGCCACATGAGTACGGCTGTACCACACAAAAACTATTTCATCCAGGTAACACTGGAGAAAGAAAAAGGCATATTTTTTTGGTGGATCGCAGGAAACTTGAAAGTTACAGGTGCCAGCATACCTTGAAGCCGGAGTTGAAACCAAGGCAGTGACCATTGGAGGAGTTAAAGGTGATCCCTTCACTAATGATGACCAACCAGGAATTTGGCCAGAAACGCTACGAGGTATTTGGTTGCTGCGGCTCCTCACGTAGCCGGGCCATAGATATGATGATGTATCCAAAAGATTTCTGGCGATACATGCCTCAACAATCAGATGCCGCATGTTTCCAGCTGCAAGTAATCATAAATAATCACAAAGCCTGAGATCGGCCATTAAAAAAAATGAACAGACAACAGTAATTAACCTTATCAGATGAAAAACAGTAATTAAACCCATCATGCAGTTCCTTCAGAAAACACAGATATGTAATGCACATTCTGAACCAACGGACTTTTGGTCTAATGGTACTTCTTACCTTGTGAAGATTTTGCTTTCTTAAGGTTAAGGGTTCAAGCCCCCTTCTCCCCCTCCCCCTCCCCCTCCCCCTTTCCAAAAAACAAATGTAATGCACATTCTGCACGATGAACTGTCATGACCCTCGTGCAGGGTAAATGCAGTACAATTATGCCATATTTTGCCACGATAATAACACTACTGGAATCAATGCATGCCGTGAAATCCAATTGATTACTCACTACAGTTCACTGGCATGTCGTTCAAGCTAACATCATCAAGGTATCCGTTCCCAACTGCTAGGCCTGAAAGGAACATCATTGCCTTTGCAGCAGCTTGATTGGCTACTGAACTTACAGGTAGTGGCGGAGTCAACAAGCCTTCATAATCATCCAATTGCTGTAGGCTAGATATCAAGTCCTTGCGCCGCTTTCGTGAAACCTGCTTCTCCTTTATTTGACTGGTGGGAGTCATGGGACTGCACTCAGCTTCATCATTCAAGGCATTTTCCTCTTCCTCAATTATATTGACAATTGCAAGTGTCGTTATGGACAATAACAAGCATAAGCAAGTGTCAAGGCGAGGTATTGGACCTTCACTGGTATCCCTTTCCTACAAGAAAGAACAAGAAAAAAGAAACTACAATAAAAGAAATAATAATCAAGGAAGATCAGTGCAAATTCCATAAATAGTAAATATGAAGCTCTTAAGGACCTTCAAAATGATGCATCCTGCACTCAAACTGCATCAAAAACAATCAGTTAATAGAAAACTTTATCAACAGGTCACTAGACTGTACTCCAATCAAGAAAGATTAAAACCAGAACATATCTAGCCAATCATCTTACTTCCAAAAGTAAGCCTCATGTGCGAAGTGTATATGCTCCAGACCAAGGCAAAAATCTTTTTCCATTAAATTTCTCAGTTACCAAGAACTTATAATAACTCATTATAAAACTAGCTCAGTTGCTAAAATTTAAAAACTGAGTGGTATCATGAGCAAAATGGAAAGGAAGCTGGAGAGAGCACAAATTACGCCTGTGTCACAATGAAGCATTTTATCTATCCTATCGTCTAAAGGACAAAAATCCCAGAATTCAGCGTCCAGCCCTGCTAAAATAAGGTGCTAGGAGCGGTGGTGGACTAAACCAAAGCTATTCTTGGGTAAGTTTTTGCAAAATGTGGCTGCATTCTCAGCTTTGTATTTCACCCCTGAACTAAGAACCCATATCATCTTAGGAGTTTGCTCAATGAAAACTAGGGGAAAATGATATTTCAATTCTGATTGCATGAGTCCTTACCCTTTGAACTAGTTGGAGAGCAGCAATCCACAAACCCAGAAATGTATCCTGCCAGGTGGTGTGATTAACAGCCTGAAGAGCCTTTACTAGACCTGCAGCATAAGTCTGGTTCAGCGATATGGTTGGAGTAACAGACGTCTACCTTTTACTAAAACTATAATTCAAGCATTATAATGCAAGGTACAAAGTGTACCCGTAAGAGTTTCAGCAGCACTTGTAGCTGTCACTTGTGATCCATCCATGGTATCTTCCAGAAAGAGATCAATGGGAAGCCAAAGTGCTGAACGACTAGCGCCATGGCATTGACCAGCAGAAGATACAAGGGAGCCAGAAGCCATCATAGCATGAAACTGCTGTTGCGAACTTGTTTTGCATTCCCGGGACAGGACTCTACGGGAATCAGATGCTAACTGCAAAAGAACCTCCGGAGTAATATTTTTTGAACTTCTCAAAGCTGATGAGTTTGCAGCAAGCAGTCTCAACCGCTCGACAAAACATCCCCAATGTACAGGCCTATGTGGGGAAAAGAAAGTAACTAGCTATTAGATCTTATCTGATAAAGCAAACCAAGCATTAGTTTAGATCCACTCCAAAGTACAAATAACCAAGATACTGCACAAGAAGCTACTGAAATAACTTTTCTCCCTTCTCAAAGTTAATATTGGAGTAGATGAAAGTGTAAATGAACAAAAAAACGTATATAAGGTCCTTACATATTTCGACGTGCCAAGAAAAGGATCCTGGATATTACTTTATCTTTAAAAAAATCTCCAATAATCTCAATTGCCATTACAGCATTTATTTTGCGCATTTCCTCGTGGCGTTCTGTTCTCTTTTCTTCAAAGCTATCCTTATTGTCTATCTCCATATCTTGTGTCCTGGTTGGCCACCAAGATTTTTTTTCAGGGGTAAGTTCCAACAATCCTTCTTCATCCAGTGACGCATCAAGTAATTGCCATACAGTGGAAAGGACAAACCCAACTACAAGGAACCCCGCTTCACATACTTGAAGGTCAAACATTGGCGAAAGATGAAGAACGGCGTCTATGGATTCCATGATCCTGCAATTGCATAACTATATGATGTTAAGGGATACACACCAAAATTACTCGTTGCAATTGCAAATATATTCATCTTGCGCACCCAAATTCAAGCTAATAGACTTAGAAGCTGTACTAAACAGATGTGAGGTAGGTTTGTCCGTGTGAGATATAATATTTCATCATTACATAGAGATAACTTATTTTACCCTCAGACTGTTTCTATATCAAGCATAGTTTTGCATAAAGGAGAGAACTCATAATAAAGTCACGCATTCATTAAATTTTGATAAGAACGATGAATTAATTCTTCTACTCATGGTAAGGTAAAAGACGTTGGAGCACACTTTGAATACACCAACCAGTCACCACCCAAGTCTCACCCAAATCCGCCACCAACACCTAAACCGATGCAGCGAAAGACACTACCCGGCATCCAATCTGCCACTACCAACCACCAAAACCAACACCCACCACAACTTACACCCATCTTTTTCCCATTTGCTTTCTCTATCTCTGATACACGCACGCACGCACGCACGCACAACCACTACCTGAGTAGAAAAAGAAAACATCCCCAAGTTTTCTTTCAATACTTCCATCCGTTTGAACTTAGGCTTTCAACCTATGAGTCATATTAGTCATTTGAGGCTTCTCTCATACCACTGGCTAGAAGTTGGTTTTCTGAATATTTCTGCACCACACCATTTAGTGTTTCCTTCTTGACCACATAATGACTGTGTCTGTTTACACATAGCTTGTCAAGTTCTACCAAAAAAAAGAGGCATCTTTTCAAAAGGACATGAAATACTTTATAGCCAACTACCTGGACTACTCTGTGAGCCTAAAGTCAAGTAATTCTCCTTTCAAATCTCTTCTCTCATTAAATAATATGACTTGCTTGATCTGCTTTCTTATTCTGGTTATCTCAGCACAGAAAAACCTATCATAGGCTGGTACCACAGCCACACACACAAAAAAAAAGTTAGCATATCCTGGACAATGAAGTACCAGAGCATGAACCAAGATCAAAGAGTTTCATTTGAGATTTATAGTGAAAACACAAATAAAATTTCTCACAATTCCACATCTGGATTAATCACGATGAATTATGATCTACATACGTAACACAGAAAACTAGCTAAAAGGGAGAGCCGACAATTTTAGTATTTCGTTCTTGCATCGAAGTTAATCTTCAATGAGATCATTTAAATTTATCTCTGAACAACATTAGATGTTCCACTGAATTCCAGTTCTCCTATAGACCTCCTAAAATTGGACCATCATGTCCAAATTATTTGAGCACCTTAGGATTCTCTCAAACTTATGTTTGCTTTTATACGAAAAGGTAACGAGAAACAAGAGACAGAATTACGATTAAAGAATGATTGGGCCAATGCCAAGGCACCGATTTTATTTTGAGCATGGATGACTCAAAATTAAGATTAATACTTGCCGATTCATATTACATAAATCATGGACAAGGACAGACAATCCACGGATATCATATATGTTATGCTAGATATATACCATGCTACTGCAGGTACTTACTCTGTAATACATTACATAAGTAGGTAGTTCTCGCACTATAAATTGATGTAAATCGTATCCAATTCCTATCAATAGATTAAGCTATGATGATTCTCATGTATAGACAGGCTGCAGCTTGTTATGGGCTGCATTTCTCATTGAAAATCAAGATAACTTTCATGATGGTATACATCATACAAAAATCATCCAGTCCATCCCTGGCCTTGGTTTTCTAGCATGGGTGGCTACCAATGGAGATTGATTAATTATGTGAAATGTAATAAAATCAAACACACCCTCAGGAGGGACAAAATCCAAAATCACATAGTACTATACAAAAGCAAATAATAAAAAGAAATAACTCTTAAGCAATTCAATCATCAATGTGCGAGTCTTACTTTTGATAATTAGGACCATTAACTAGAGATGCCAATGAAAATGCATATCTTTTAAGGAGTTCCATATAAAGCCTGTATGCAGCAGGATAGCTTCTTCGTCTTGGAATTACTCTGCAATAAAATAAAATAAAATAAAAACGGCAGATATTTAGGCATTAACTAATATATAAGTAATCCAAGGAATTACATATAGCAATTCCTTTGTTCACTTAAAAGTTCAAATTCGGGGAGAGAGAGAGAGAGAGAGAGAGAGAGAGAGAGCTAATATTTGGCAAATTAAGCGAATAGGACACACAAGGAAAATAAAATAGACTATATAACAGGAAATATTATTAAAGACCCTATCTTGCTTATGAAGTATCAAACGACATCATACTTTAGGACTAAGGTAATTAAATAAAAGATAATTTAATCATGAAGGAAGGAAGAAAATAAAAGAAAAGGATGCATAATACTCGGTTGTTCTTCACCACTAACACAACAGAAACACACATAGACACCCAAATACTTATCGAGATGCAACAAAACCATAAAAGCTACAGAGAAAAAAACCCTCCCACACACATGTTTATGGAGACATATACACGCATATTAATTAAGCACTGGGAAAAAAAAAGGATTAAAGATGTTTTTACATTAATATTTAAAGGGTTGTTGGGGCTATAGAATTTACTATCACATAGTGCCTCTTAGTTTGTATCAATTCAGTACCTGGTGGAAAGAAGAGCGAGGACAAGCATCGGAGGGACGATTCTCACCGTCAGCGCCTTCTCGAGAAACTTCCAGGTGATAGGAACGTTATTGGCCCAACAAATGTGAGAGACGAGCAAGTTGGCGACCTCTATCGACGGCATAGAGACTCCGGCTGCATTCAAATTCGACGAGAGCTGAATCGCCCACATCAACGGATCAGAACCCCTATCCTGAGCCGACTTTGTGAGTTCGATCACTCCGTCCCACGTACTCGGGTGTACGGTCACCGCCATGCTTGTCCGCTACTAATCTCTTTTAGGGCAGATCTATTAAGCCCTCGTAGAGGTGCATGTGATTTTGGAGGAGAGAAAGAGAAGGAAGAAGGTCGGTTCCGTATGCGTGTGTGTGTGGTCCTGTGATTCGGACTGTTTTAAAGGCTAAAGTCAGTTTTGGAGGCGGGTCTTTATTCCGGATTTTATTGGCTTTGTTAATTTTGACTTTTGACCGGTTCTATGTTGAAGTAATTGGGTATTACAAAGCCTCTTATTTAGATTTTGTTCATTTAGTTTTAAATAATTTAAAATTACGTATAATTAAATTTTTATTATATCCAAGCCATATGATATATGAATTATATTTAGTCAAGTTCATATCAATATAACAATTTTTTTCGTTTACTTCTGGAATTTTGTGACAATTTCAGGTTAAATTTGCGATTTATGCCCCACAAGTGACGATAGATTCATGAATTATATACATCAAGAAGTTTTTTTTTTTTTTTTGAGCAGAATACATCCAGAAGTTTAAGAGACGCCTGCAATAACACAACTAATAAGAGAGAAACATTAAAATTAAGGATGCAAATGTGAAACAAGTGAGGGGGATCAAAGTGTACAATGCCCAATTCTTACCATATAAACACCATTTAACTCCCAAAAAAACAAAATAACCATATAAACGCCCACACTCAATGAAATGCATTGATGAACACTGGTTCCCCAGAGGAAGGGAATACATCAAGTCTGCACACCCCTGAATCCAAACACCAGCATCTGTAGTTTGATCTGGATATCTCAAAAAGCTCATCTGGACCCATCTTCTCAAGATCTTTGGATGACCAATAGTCAATGCTATTGGTATGTTGGGCAGCCATGGATGCTCCAATCTCCCCCACCTGGTGATCTTGGGCACACATTCTCTTGTACAACCTCATTACGGAGACACAATCTTCATAGGGATCATGCACCCCTAACTGGATATCATACCTGTAAAGCCAAAGCCCTCATGTCAAAAAAGTTTGGAAAATTTACAAAAGCAGCTACTTCAGCAAACGTTTAATAGCTTTGATGCGTAGCTGCCTACTTGGCTTGGCTCCTTGTATATAGCTCGTCCGTAAAATGGTTGCATCCCTTTCCGTTGGTGCCTTTAAAAAAATTTACATATCACAATAAGGAATTGCTTCCGTGTGTGATGGGTGATAGGGCACCTAGGGACTTGATAGTGGATTAATGATGACAATATAAATAGGGTTATTGAAAAAAAAAATCATGCCCTTCAATTGGAAGTATGATTTTTTTTCTCCTAGAGCTTACAAGGGTATTTGCACCTCCTTGAAAACAGGACAAATCCCCTAGGGTACATGGCCCAAGCCATAAGAACCATGCTCTAGGCAATCCCAGATCAAAGTCCACAGGGATAGGCCCCAAGAGATTGACAAGCTTCAACTATGTAACCTCCCTTTGAGGTGGAACACATGTCATTGGACCAACCTTTTGGGGTTAATCTTAGAATCATATTGGAAGTGTGATTTTGCTCCAGTGGAAGGAGTGAAGCAAATACCCATAATGCTTCAATTCTAAAAAGTTTTAATACAACCTAGCACAAAAATTGACACACACCTAGGTTCAACCCCCTTTTGACGCCTTTGACCAGGTCAATCAGATGATCACTTCCAGTTGTTTCTACTTAGAGTTGGGAGAGGAAGCTTACAAGAAAGTAGACAAGTGGTTTGAAATTTAGCATTCTATTTTGAGTCATAATTAAAATGACATGACCAAAATAACAAAACGAAGAAAAAAAACNTCAAATTCGACGAGAGCTGAATCGCCCACATCAACGGATCAGAACCCCTATCCTGAGCCGACTTTGTGAGTTCGATCACTCCGTCCCACGTACTCGGGTGTACGGTCACCGCCATGCTTGTCCGCTACTAATCTCTTTTAGGGCAGATCTATTAAGCCCTCGTAGAGGTGCATGTGATTTTGGAGGAGAGAAAGAGAAGGAAGAAGGTCGGTTCCGTATGCGTGTGTGTGTGGTCCTGTGATTCGGACTGTTTTAAAGGCTAAAGTCAGTTTTGGAGGCGGGTCTTTATTCCGGATTTTATTGGCTTTGTTAATTTTGACTTTTGACCGGTTCTATGTTGAAGTAATTGGGTATTACAAAGCCTCTTATTTAGATTTTGTTCATTTAGTTTTAAATAATTTAAAATTACGTATAATTAAATTTTTATTATATCCAAGCCATATGATATATGAATTATATTTAGTCAAGTTCATATCAATATAACAATTTTTTTCGTTTACTTCTGGAATTTTGTGACAATTTCAGGTTAAATTTGCGATTTATGCCCCACAAGTGACGATAGATTCATGAATTATATACATCAAGAAGTTTTTTTTTTTTTTTTTGAGCAGAATACATCCAGAAGTTTAAGAGACGCCTGCAATAACACAACTAATAAGAGAGAAACATTAAAATTAAGGATGCAAATGTGAAACAAGTGAGGGGGATCAAAGTGTACAATGCCCAATTCTTACCATATAAACACCATTTAACTCCCAAAAATACAAAATAACCATATAAACGCCCACACTCAATGAAATGCATTGATGAACACTGGTTCCCCAGAGGAAGGGAATACATCAAGTCTGCACACCCCTGAATCCAAACACCAGCATCTGTAGTTTGATCTGGATATCTCAAAAAGCTCATCTGGACCCATCTTCTCAAGATCTTTGGATGACCAATAGTCAATGCTATTGGTATGTTGGGCAGCCATGGATGCTCCAATCTCCCCCACCTGGTGATCTTGGGCACACATTCTCTTGTACAACCTCATTACGGAGACACAATCTTCATAGGGATCATGCACCCCTAACTGGATATCATACCTGTAAAGCCAAAGCCCTCATGTCAAAAAAGTTTGGAAATTTTACAAAAGCAGCTACTTCAGCAAACGTTTAATAGCTTTGATGCGTAGCTGCCTACTTGGCTTGGCTCCTTGTATATAGCTCGTACGTAAAATGGTTGCATCCCTTTCCGTTGGTGCCTTTAAAAAAATTTACATATCACAATAAGGAATTGCTTCCGTGTGTGATGGGTGATAGGGCACCTAGGGACTTGATAGTGGATTAATGATGACAATATAAATAGGGTTATTGAAAAAAAAAATCATGCCCTTCAATTGGAAGTATGATTTTTTTTCTCCTAGAGCTTACAAGGGTATTTGCACCTCCTTGAAAACAGGACAAATCCCCTAGGGTACATGGCCCAAGCCATAAGAACCATGCTCTAGGCAATCCCAGATCAAAGTCCACAGGGATAGGCCCCAAGAGATTGACAAGCTTCAACTATGTAACCTCCCTTTGAGGTGGAACACATGTCATTGGACCAACCTTTTGGGGTTAATCTTAGAATCATATTGGAAGTGTGATTTTGCTCCACTGGAAGGAGTGAAGCAAATACCCATAATGCTTCAATTCTAAAAAGTTTTAATACAACCTAGCACAAAAATTGACACACACCTAGGTTCAACCCCCTTTTGACGCTTTTGACCAGGTCAATCAGATGATCACTTCCAGTTGTTTCTACTTAGAGTTGGAAGAGGAAGCTTACAAGAAAGTAGACAAGTTGTTTGAAATTTAGCATTCTATTTTGAGTCATAATTAAAATGACATGACCAAAATAACAAAACGAAGAAAAAAAATATGAAGAATGAATTGTCTAAAGAACAAGCAATTAACAACCAAAACGTAGGGTAACTTGCCCTAGATATGTGCGGGTCAGGTACTTGAGCGAGTGGCTGACCATATTTGTTTTCATTAACGGACGGTACTTTGCAGTATCCCTACACAGAGAAGTAATTGTAAGGAACACAGAAATATTTCATGCAACAAAAAAACTATTCAAAGATTTAACAAGCTAATTTATTAATTGCCTTCAGCTCTGCCACCATCAAAACCAAAATGCGTTCAACTCGGCTAGCTCTATAATGGTGAAGTAAGAATTGATGTCTCAAAAAAGTGACATTAAAGTCATTCACTGAAAAACAAAATGACAACTTCGGTAAAAATAGCTTTAGCTATAGNTGCCTTCAGCTCTGCCACCATCAAAACCAAAATGCGTTCAACTCGGCTAGCTCTATATTGGTGAAGTAAGAATTGATGTCTCAAAAAAGTGACATTAAAGTCATTCACTGAAAAACAAAATGACAACTTCGGTAAGAATAGCTTTAGCTATAGTTTTTTTTTTTTAACGGGCAAAACTATAGTTCAAATTGCAAGAAGGGGGATGGAGAAAAAGAAATAGAGAACAGAATTTTTCTCGCCAGATATTTATTATTGTTTGAAATCTAGCATGACTCATTTACCTATTGTGGTCTGTCTCGGATGCAAGAACAACTTTGTTTTNGGAGAAAAAGAAATAGAGAACAGAATTTTTCTCGCCAGATATTTATTATTGTTTGAACTCTAGCTTGACTCATTTACCTATTGTGGTCTGTCTCGGATGCAAGAACAACTTTGTTTTCCACACTATGATTCATCTCTACCTTTGTCAACAGAAAGGCACATCCAAGTCCCACAATAAACATACTAAAAAACCGAGAAAACAGATAATCCTTCATATTGTTTCTAATAACGTCTGGATGCACAAAATATCCAAGATGATTGAAGAAGCCATAAATATAATATAACATACATAAGACACACTATTAATGCAATGGAAATAAGATAAGTTAATTTGGAATGCCTTCAAAAACAGAATGAAAATAATTTCATTTCATGGGAATCTAACCAACCTCTGTAGAAGGTACCACCGCTTCATAATTTCTTAAGATGAATTGTGCCTAGAACTGTGCTGAGTTGAACATTTTCAAATGGGTAGGCCTAGTTAATAATAGATACAAAAGCTAATGTTTTATTTAATCTTTCGAATATAACCACCCATCCATTTCATCATAAACCTTTCTGAATGAAATGTAACTTCATGACAATGGGTTTTCAAATTTCCAGCACACACAAGGAGCTTACCTCAGCAAATGATCAGGATAATTCATTCTCAAGCAATCCAAGTCATGCTCCAGGTTATGGCCCACAAGAAGTCTAGCTTTTCCCCCATCCAACCGTAGTCTCCCGATGCATTCTCCATTGTACAAAAATTGCAAAACTTTGTCTCGCACTTCCTTGAGTGGCATAGCATCTCTCAAATGCTCCTCTGTTATCCCAGTGACTTCATACCTGAAACAAAAATCATGAATAAAGGCACATGACTAGTTGACTCATTCCCAGTAGCATTATAGGAAATTCAAGGACAAATGGAGAGTATATGGAACACGGATACCTATAATTGGTGACAGGTATTTGAGGTAGCACATAAGTGTGGAAAATCAGCTTCTCGTCTTCATCAATAAGGCATACCCGTGCGCAGAGATCAAGAGATCCATCACTTCCACCACCAACCATTTCACAATCTATTGCAATTGCCTCAGTACCTGCACCGTGATTTCCATTGTTTACAACCGAAATATCAATTTCCGCCTCTGTACAAGGCATCTTCTCTGTTCCCTGCAACAGTTCAATACAAAAATCTAATTTAGCCTTTCATCAAGAATGGTTATAAGCATATCAATATAAACCTCTCAATTTGAAAAATATGGTGCTTGAAAGATTTCCGTCATCAACTTACTAGGGGAGCAGGGACAGGTAGGCGACAAATCTCCTTGTGTTCCCTAAGAGAAGTAGGGCTGTCAAAAATTTCCAAACAAAGTTTGCAACCTCGTTCAGCTAAGATCCTCGAACAGTTTGCTCTGGACAATGGACCTAAATGTTTCAAAAAGACAAATATGAGAAAGAACCAATATAATTTAGTTTATGTGGACAAACTCATTGTCCGCACGCAATGGCTCACCGGCAATATGCTCTCTTAATGACTCCAATGACTTGCAGTGCTTTTGACACACCCCACATTTAGGCTCATGAACAGAGTGGTAAGAGGTCTTCATGTGTTCAATTAGATGCTCCCTCTTGTTATACTGTTTGAAACATGCTGCGCATTTGTGTCTGAAAACAGACAAAAATATGAAGTATGCCTCAAATATTTCAACCAAAGACCAAAAAAAAAAAAAAGCAAACAATATAGATTGGCATCAAGTACAAACTTGCAGCAATAAACTATAGAAAAAAGATATGGACCATGAAGCCATATATCATTGTGGCAGCTTGATTTGATCACTAATAAAGCAAGCATTCACAAACACGTTTATCTTTAAGCTTCGAGTTGTTCTACTTATCAACGATGTCAATCATAGAGCTACGCAATGACAAACCAAAGGGTGACGAAAAATAATACAAAAAAAGAAAAAGCTAGACATAAGTATCTCAATTTGTGAAGCTTAGCTACAAGAACGAACAGAAGAGATAAAAATACGATGGTTAAACTGAACATAGAACCTCCTATATACTTAAAACCAATAGCAATTACTTTACCCCGGGGGTGTAAAATAAAGACAGGCCTGAGGTCAAAAACTTTCACTCTATCCATATATTTTCTCTGCACGCAAAACACATTCATCGACAACTGATAATCGACTATTTTCGTACATTTTCTCAGCAAATTAAACAGATCACTGAGGTCATATACTTCGAGTCTCTTTGGGCAAAGAAAACCTTGATTTCGTATCATTCCGTACATGTTCTCTGCAAACAAACACATTCATCGAGCGTACATTTTCTCAGCAATTAAACAGATTCCTCAGCAAGAATGTAAATACCATAATATACGTCATGAAATACACGGAGAGAGAGAGAGAGGGGTGACCTTGTCGTTAGGGTTTTAGGAAGTTCTGCTTCGGACTCCATCCTGTAATGGGGCTGAAAATGGCAGGAAAAACAACCAAAGAATAGCGATGGCGATACGTAGATGTGTGTGTGTGCGCGCTAAATTGCTAATCGATGGAATTGATTACGAATGGTGAGTAGCGGGTTTTGGGTTTTGGAGCGAGGCCCTAGACATTCCTCTGCAGATGACACTGGTGAACACTGAAACCCCTTTCCACGGCGCGTGGCATACCCGATTTCCACGGGCTCGAGAAAAATACATACAATGTGTCATCATACTTAAATTTATGATATGGTGCTAAGAAAAAAAATTGCTGCAGCCGATTCCTCCACTGCTCTCCAACTTGGGCTTGACCCCAAAGATTCGAATCGATTTAAAGTATCATGTTGATGCAAGATGGAGTAAGAATCTTTAAAAAGGTATGAAAAATAATGAAGTTAAAATCTCTTAATTGCAAAAAGTCAAATGGTAATTAGAACTAAATTGGATAAGTTATATACATTTCCTTTTACGACTATCCACTAGAAATTAAATTGGGTAGATTCAATGGTATACGTAAAAAATATTCCCTAAAAAATATGATGTAAAATTTCTATGTTCGTGCTATTTATTATATTTATACATATATAGTGGAAGTGAAAATTCGTATTTTAATTTGGGAATGCAAAAAATATAAAAAGATAGAAAGAATCTAAAAGTTAATAATAATGGTGCTCTAGTTTCAACATAAAAGTTTCAAATGCAAGGAAAACTAGGAGAAAAAAAAAAACTACAGTACTTCAAACAATTTAGGAAAAATTAACATAAATCCACATAGAAGCAAGCCAATACTATACTCCTGTAGCTCATATTATAGTGCAACCTCTAGTGCTCTCATCACTGGAAAAATGGCCAAAGTTGTCAAGTCCTGGCACATGCCTTCTCTGATTAAAACCATATCCTGGTGGTGGCATCCTTGGCTGATAATGATCATACTGCTGCAGTTCCTCTCTGTACAATCCCGGGTATCGCGAGCTTCTTGGGTGATACCAACCACCATGCCCGTTCATGTTATTATGTGGATGACGCCAAAACATTCCGGCAGTGTCCCCTGGAGGCTCATGACGGTCGCAGATGATATGCTTTCTGCTGTGTAGTCTGCAATAAGGGTCTCTGCAGATATGATCATCAAACTGTTTCTCTCTCTGAGGAGGTACATAATCTTCAACCTTATGACCAACAAAATCATTCTCATGACAACAACCATCTTCATCTCTACCCTTGTCACCAACGTTAGAATTTTTCCTGTGACAAGATTTATCGTTATCAGAACATTTTCCTCGGCCATTCACAACGTTGTTTGCGTCATTCATGGGGGCTTTGTCATAGGGTACAAGTTGTGCCCTTTTCCCCATTTTCGAAATCTTATTAATGAGCATATTAGGGTCTATTTTGCCTGTAACAGAGACCAACCTCTTCTCTGCATCTACAGAAACCGAATGCACTCCTAGCACATGAATAAATTAGAGTAAAAAATTAAACAATGGAACTTGTAAATAGATGGATGTGAAATTAAAAAATAACAATATAATGAATAATTAATAGCAAATTAAACCGTGCAAAGGGAAAGAGTACCATCAATTTTCAATAACCCTTTCTTCAATTTCCCGCGACATGCCTTGCAGCAATTGATATTCACTTTCAAAACACAAGTCTGCAGGAATTCATTCTAAAAATATGTTAAAACCGTCAATGAAAAATATAGAGATAAATAAGAAAATTAAACCAATATAGAGGCAATAGTTTGAGTGATTTCGTACAAACAATCAGGAGTCTAAAAGATGCGTAATTAAGAAGGTTCTTGATTATCAAAAAAAAAAAAATATGAACAAAATGAATACTTTTACCTGATCTAATCTATGATCATCCATAAAAAATGGCTTCATTACAAGCAAGCTAATAACGATTGATCTTGTACTTCAACCTGCTAAAGAGTTAGCTAAGAATGTGAACTTAGGAGAGAGAGAGAGGTGTAATGAAAGTGTGAAAATTTCGAGAAAGATTGAAATGCGTCGTATTTGTAATCGAGATTCACAATTGTTAAGTATAGNCGAATCGATTTAAAGTATCATGTTGATGCAAGATGGAGTAAGAATCTTTAAAAAGGTCTGAAAAATAATGAAGTTAAAATCTCTTAATCGCAAAAAGTCAAATGGTAATTAGAACTAAATTGGATAAGTTATATACATTTCTTTTTACGACTATCCACTAGAAATTACATTGGATAGAATCAATGGTATACGTAAAAAAAATATTCACTAAAAAATATGATGTAAAATTTCTATGTTCGTGCTACTTATTATATTTATACATATATAGTGGAAGTGAAAATTCGTATTTTAATTTGGGAATGCAGAAAATATNAGGAATGAGTTTAGGATTAATTTAATTAATCGAAAGAGATTTAGATTTGCATTAAAACGGACCATTAAAATTGGAAGCAACCCCGAAACATGGAATGGAACGTCTATTACGAAAATATTTTTGGCAAGTTTCAAATGGTCAACTGGAAAAAATATCAATCAATTAGTAGGATATTCCAACTACTTTAGTTGCATGTAAATCATTTCCTCGCAGGGAGAGATTTGAGAGAGAAATTCTAGGACGGGAAGGAATTAAGGAAGTTTGAGAATATTATTAAATTTGATTACTTTCTCTATTGTAAAAGCAACCAAGCAAATTGATTCACATTTTTTGATGATGTAGTATATCTATCACTGATTTAAGTAAGATTTCTTGTATATTAATCGAGATACGTANAAATTTGATTACTTTCTCTATTGTAAAAGCAACCAAGCAAATTGATTCACATTTTTTTGATGATGTAGTATATCTATCATTGATTTAAGTAAGTTTTCTTGTATATTAGTCGAGATACGTACAATTAGTTCGAACACCGTTAGACCATTGAGCATATTTGTGTGTCTGCCACCAAGAGAAGGTGGATGATTCATGGACAATCGGGTTACATAGTTGGGTCACAACAAGTCTGTGTCATATCATTTGAGATCAGAACTGGCAAACACACAGATTCTACGGTTTGTTAAAACAGTAATGTTACACTGACCAAATTTCTATCTCATCGTCCTGGTGGTGTTGCAATTGTGATTAACCTCTGCAGAAATGAGATGAGACCTAAAATGGAAAAACTATAGCAGCCATCAGACAGCATGACTGTCACGTGCCCTTAATGCTGGTAAACTGAACAATTTACTTGAATTCTATGAAAACAAAGATTAGAAATCATCACTTGCTGCATGCAATACTCTCATGAAACATTTTCCTTTTCTAAGTAACGTAGAGCCTGAAATTTCTAAATGAAAATACCTCCTAGTAGTACACACTTCAATTAATACCTGGTTGAAATTTTGAGCCACAGGCCATTTAGAAAGAAGTGTTACATCCAAAAATTGAGTTGGGATGTTCATAAATTACATTGATTCAAGGCCACAAGATTTTAGCCACCCCGAGCTTCTCTCCTCGTGGCATCATGAAGCAATTCGATGTCAACTCCATCTGGAGGTAGCTGGACGTATCGCACTACAGATCCTCTAATGAAACAATTCCTCACCGAAAGCTGCCACGTACAAGAAATTAATACATACACCCAACATACTTCACAAATCAAGGAAAATGCAGAAAAACGAGAACATCAAAGAGAAAGAGAGGTGACATGCTAATAAACACCCACATCAAGCTCCAAAGAGGAACCACGAGCAAAAATGGCTAGTTGGGTCAAGCAATCAACCGCTGAATCAAATGAATTGCCATGCCAAACATGTACATGCACAAAAGCAGGAAACAAAACCCTCACTCTGATATTCCATGGCCAAATCCACATTCTGTGTGGATGTGCTTGCAGTGTGTGCCAATATGCGTCAGCTTTCATTGAACTCATAGTAGTGTTTCACCTTGTTCTTATTGAAATAAAGTTGTAAGCTTACTGGGAATAGAAATTTAATGACATTTTTTAATCAAGAATCTTTTCACTGATCTCTTTCTGATTCACATGCACATATTTAAGCTCCCCATAAAAGCACTACACAATAAATGGGGAAAATAACAGCAAAAAAATTTCCAAAATAAAAATGAATTTCCGTTTAAAATTTGTGTGAGCAATGACATGACGTGCACAATAAGACACTGTATTGATACTTCCTTAAAGGCTTAAACCAATAAATGGGGATTGATAAGAAAAAATCCCAGCCTATCACATCAGCCAAAAAGGAAGGTTTCTTATGCAGTTGGGGTATGATGGGTGGGGGACGGGTTCTTTTGTTTTTCCTTTTCCCATTTAGTTTTGTTTATTTACTTTTAGTGGGTTGGGGAATGAAGGAACTGCCAAACTCCTAAGCATTTGCATAGAAATTAAATAAAAATGACTTGAGCAACCAATTAATCTTCAATGACGACCAGTCATTCCCCTTATAAGACCACAGATATGGGCTATTCTATGAGATGTGTGTGTGTGTGAGAGAGAGAGAGAGAGAGAAAGACCAAGGGGCAAAAGCTGAACATATCATACTGCAAAACAATTTAATAAATCACCGAAGATATGAAAACCCAGTTTCCCATCAAAGCAACTACCAGCATTCCATAATAATTGTATTCAACAGTTGATATTAGTTTTGACAAGCAAATCATGAATCAATGATGTGCACACCACTTTTGGAACAGCAAATAATTCTAGATCCCCAAAGGAAAGAAAATAGGAAAAATCTAAGCTGTTTTGACAATGCTATCAACACAAACACCTTGTGTTATATTCATTATATGTATTAATCCCTTTTTTTTTTTAATTTTTTTTTTTGGGGGAGGGGGAGGGGGGAAGGGGGACTATGTGCATTAATCCCTCAACCTCATGCTATACGCTTAAAATTTCAGAACTAAAAATGACCTCTGAACCTTGACTCACACCGTATGTACCACACATCTCTTCCCATGGCGCAGAAAAAACCGCACATCTCATCTATCAATTGTAACACAAACACAGACACACCACTAAAGCCTTCAGAAGCCTTGACAAACCTCAATCCTAGAATCTCAAAATCACAATTCTAAGTAACCATGTCATCCTAATTCCTAACAATACTTCTGTCATAAGCAAATCGAACGTTCATCAATATTCAGCTAAAATACAGTTCAAAACCTTTTTTTTAAAAAAAGGCGCCGATAAACCCTAAACCCTACATTTAACATTGCATAACCAATTTCTAAACTTCAATTTATGTCCGTACCTGCAACACTCAACAAATTAACATAAAATTCCCTTTAAAATCAAACATACTCTAATCCTTTAAGTTGCAAGCAAAAGTACTAGTCTAAACCAACCATGTTTGACCATCAAATCAATGAACCAAACAATCTTTATAATTCAATCTCCAAAAGGTAATAGAAACTAGAAAAAATCAGGTAACAAAGCCCTAAAGAAACTTGAGAGAAACATTCAGAAATACCATATGAGGGTAATTATCCTGATCGACAACCCTAGTGTTCTCGAGCTTGATGTTGAGGTACTGATCAACGGAATGCAAGGTGCCCCGAATGGCCAAATCGTTCTTCAGTTCCACGGTTACTTCTCTGCCGACCAAGTCCTTGAAATATGAGAAGAACAACTGCAAATCAAACAAAACATAGATAATTATCAAGGGCAAAGAGAAAGATTTTGGAAAAATCATTACCCAATTTGAAGGAATCGTAGAGAAGTTGGAAGAAAACACAAGCATAAGTTCAAAGTACAATCTGAGGAATCAGACACCAAAAAGTTTGAAAAAAAAATTAAAAAGAAAACACGAGAAAGGATTCAAGATAAGGGTAGACAACATTCACAGAATGGGTAGAGAAAAACAATTACCATTTTATTTTTCTGGAGATATCTACTGTCCTTCTCTTCCTTGGTCTAACAATGACTCGCTTTAGGGCTAATCCGATGTAAAGCAATTGTGTATGTACGTACCGTACGAGGTCGGAATATATATCACTTAGGCACATGTTTTTACCAAACTGTCCCCAGCACTCTCTCAAATTACGCGTGCAACTCGGATGGGTTATAGAGTCAACCTAGGTATATCATTTTCAACGTTAATTCTACCCTAACGTTATTTCGGGTTGATAAAATCAACTCAAGCACTGTCCAAGTTTAATTCGGGCGAGCTCGCGTTAAACTCGAGTTAATAATTTTAGACTAATTTTGGGTTATTTTACGGACTGATTTCAGATTAATATTCTAAACCTAATACATATATTATATAATATTCAAATAATTTAACAACCAATAACTTCAAATATAATACAAATATATTACCACCCTCTGGTGGCGAAAATGCCCAAATCAAAGGATATCACCAGCTCCAACGGTAGCTTAAATTCATAACATGGATGAATTATAAACTTNCCCTAAAGAAACTTGAGAGAAACATTCAGAAATACCATATGAGGGTAATTATCCTGATCGACAACCCTAGTGTTCTCGAGCTTGATGTTGAGGTACTGATCAACGGAATGCAAGGTGCCCCGAATGGCCAAATCGTTCTTCAGTTCCACGGTTACTTCTCTGCCGACCAAGTCCTTGAAATATGAGAAGAACAACTGCAAATCAAACAAAACATAGATAATTATCAAGGGCAAAGAGAAAGATTTTGGAAAAATCATTACCCAATTTGAAGGAATCGTAGAGAAGTTGGAAGAAAACACAAGCATAAGTTCAAAGTACAATCTGAGGAATCAGACACCAAAAAGTTTGAAAAAAAAATTAAAAAGAAAACACGAGAAAGGATTCAAGATAAGGGTAGACAACATTCACAGAATGGGTAGAGAAAAACAATTACCATTTTATTTTTCTGGAGATATCTACTGTCCTTCTCTTCCTTGGTCTAACAATGACTCGCTTTAGGGCTAATCCGATGTAAAGCAATTGTGTATGTACGTACCGTACGAGGTCGGAATATATATCACTTAGGCACATGTTTTTACCAAACTGTCCCCAGCACTCTCTCAAATTAAGCGTGCAACTCGGACGGGTTATAGAGTCATCCTGGGTATATCATTTTCAACGTTAACTCTACCCTATCGTTATTTCGGGTTGATAAAATCAACTCAAGCACTGTCCAAGTTTAATTCGGGCGAGCTCGCATTAAATTCGAGTTAATAATTTCAGACTAATTTTGAGTTATTTTACGGACTATTTTCAGGTTAACGTTCTAAACCTAATATATATATTATATAATATTCAAATAATTTAACAATCAATAACTTCAAATATAATACAAATATATTACCACCCTCCGGTGGCGAAAATGCCCAAATCAAAGGATATCACCAGCTCCAACGGTAGCTTAAATTCATAACATAGATGAATTATAAACTCTTTGAGTTGAATTTTGATAATTTTTTTTAGACTATATCACGAGGAATTTAGTCCTTTTGTGAATAATTTACTTTTGACTGAATCAGATAAAAAAATTGATGTACATATAAACTGACTCAAATACCCTTTCCAATAAACCAAGTAACACTCCTTACAACAAACCGAAAAAAAAATATGTTTGGGAGAGTCAAGTTATATTTTTCGTAAAAAGATCATAATATTTTATTGTTGATTATAAAATATTATAATTAAACATGAATAATTTTAAGTAGATATAATTTCATCTTTAAAAATTAAATTTTTGATTGATCGTAATTTTTTGAATTATAATTTACCATATCATGTAACAAGTTTAGGTCGTGACGAATATCAACCAAATGTAATTAGGCTAAAAAATCAATCCAATTAAAGATTGAAAATTGGAGGAGAAGAGTCTCTCCCACTCAACTTTATGTTAGTTTTTCAAGTATAAGAAGCAATTAAAAAATAATTAAAAACTGGATTGAATTATTTATAGGAAATCTTAAATATATTTTCCAAAGAGTAACCCTTCTAGATCCTTCGAACCTCAAATGCAATATCATTTTTTGGTTCAATGGCCAAAAATGTCTCGTCAACTTACGCAAGCCAACTTATGCGCATTTCAACTAATCTCTTCTCAAATACAATCAAAAACATACCATCTACGCTGAAGTGATGGATAAATACTTTATAACCTAGCCACGTTGTTAAGATTCAAAGTCAAGACGTCCAAGTTTACAACTTATCTTTGTTACTACTTAAACTATCCATTGGAGAGAGAAGTAACACAATATGACAACAAAAACCCTGAGGGCGAGCAGTAATATGTAACAATGTTAAGGTTAGTTGGTTAACAAAAGGTATCAAAGTCCACGAATCAGATTAACAATACATGCATGCATTGCTAATTCAAATCAAAGCAAAGAACACCAAATAGAAGCATTAACACGAGAACAAGCAGAGACACCAATTGAACCACTAAATTTACAACTGTCAGACTAGAAAGCTGAGAAATTGAAAAATGTTCCTACACCTAGAAAAGCTTACAGATAGTTTTCATCTGCTCGGATAGAAAGAGAATGTGTGATGAGCAATGTTTACTATAGTCTTTGCTTCACCCTCCTACCATTAACATCAGTTCCATCCAGAAATATTTCGTTCCCATACTTGGTGACAATGACCGAGTGCTCGTTGATCCTAGCCACATACTCCAAGAGTTCAGTCAAAACAGAAGGGCAACTTTCTTTCAAGTACTCAAAACCATCTGTCTGCATCACAGCTGGGAAAATAAAAGATATGGAACAAGCATCAGCTGATTATTCATACAAAATTTTGAGACATGCGAAAGCAAACAGCAACATCAGCTCATCATCACATTCAATTTTGGCCATAAACCATCAATTTTGAATAGGACCAAGGGTGCTAATTGCAAGCTCCTTGTGTTTACAACTCCTTAAACATTTTCTTCCTGATGAGGAATTGTATTAGCAGAAAAATTGGATGTAGAAAAACTTTTTTAAAAAATATCAAAGGCTCTAAACCCACTGAGAATTTTGAAATCTGCCTGTTCGCCCTTCTTCGGACATGTAAAAGGAAGGGCAGTTGATGAGACTATGATGTGGTGAACCATATCTGAAATACTAAAACCACTCCCCTGAGATAGAGTCTCTATTTTACATGTCCTTTAGAAACTTGGGAGAAGAAGGGGGAACATCTCCAAAAGCAGGTATTAGAAGTAATATAAGTGGTAAGTTAAAGGATTATAAGCACAGAAGAATGCAGATCATGAGTAGACAGCACCAACCACAATACCGTCCGGACAGGTCACTCCAAGATAACAAATTCACAAACCCACTCAAGGACACGGTACAAATTTTGAACCATGCAGTCAGACAAAATTCCAGATGAATACCCCCAAGAAATTGGTCACCAGCCACTCCTATTAATTGAAATGATTCTTGCCATAGATAAACAATTACTTATGTTGCTACTACTACTACTACAACTACTGACATTAAACTAGAAAATTGAGGTAAGGCCGCACCCTGAAAATCCTCTCAGGGGTGGCTCACGGTAATTTGAAGCCTAAAGCGGAAACACGAAATGAGGCTTTTTAAAAAATTAATTGACGTTAAATATGTTGTGTCACAGAGACGGAAGAAAGATGCGGTAGTAGAGATTTTAACCTTTTTTTTTTGTCTTTTATCTGAGAGAGAATTTTGATTTCAACTTTTGTTTCTGTTTTTTAATTTTTTTTACCAGATAGATNACCAAGGGTGCTAATTGCAAGCTCCTTGTGTTTACAACTCCTTAAACATTTTCTTCCTGATGAGGAATTGTATTAGCAGAAAAATTGGATGTAGA
Source organism: Ilex paraguariensis (assembly GCA_963454935.2). Lineage (NCBI taxonomy): Eukaryota > Viridiplantae > Streptophyta > Magnoliopsida > Aquifoliales > Aquifoliaceae > Ilex > Ilex paraguariensis. Next base: position 321,171 of record CAUOFW020002092.1, on the reverse strand, counting down.
AAAACTTTTTTAAAAAATATCAAAGGCTCTAAACCCACTGAGAATTTTGAAATCTGCCTGTTCGCCCTTCTTCGGACATGCAAAAGGAAGGGCAGTTGATGAGACTATGATGTGGTGAACCATATCTGAAATACTAAAACCACTCCCCTGAGATAGAGTCTCTATTTTACATGTCCTTTAGAAACTTGGGAGAAGAAGGGGGAACATCTCCAAAAGCAGGTATTAGAAGTAATATAAGTGGTAAGTTAAAGGATTATAAGCACAGAAGAATGCAGATCATGAGTAGACAGCACCAACCACAACACCGTCCGAACAGGTCACTCCAAGATAACAAATTCACAAACCCACTCAAGGACACAGTACAAATTTTGAACCATGCAGTCAGACAAAATTCCAGATGAATACCCCCAAGAAATTGGTCACCAGCCACTCCTGTTAATTGAAATGATTCTTGCCATAGATAAACAATTACTTATGTTGCTACTACTACTACTACAACTACTGCCATTAAACTAGAAAATTGAGGTAAGGCCGCACCCTGAAAATCCTCTCAGGGGTGGCTCAAGGTAATTTGAAGCCTAAAGCGGAAACACGAAATGAGGCTTTTTAAAAAATTAATTGAATTAAATATGTTGTGTCACAGAGACGGAAGAAAGATGCGGTAGTAGAGATTTTAACCTTTTTTTTGTCTTTTATCTGAGAGAGAATTTTGATTTCAACTTTTGTTTCTGTTTTTTAATTTTTTTTACCAGATAGAGAGAGAGAGAGAGGAGTGGAGTAAATATAAGTTGACTTTTAAGTACCTTTTTATTTTTTAACTTCTGATTTTTAAAATTTTAATGTTATGAATTGAATCATGGACCCAAATATTACAATAAAAATTTCAATTGGATTTAATTTTTTGGAGCTTTTTTATGACTTAAAATTTAATGGATTTAAATTTCTTTGGTGGGCTAATAATGTATCTAAAATTATGGACCTTTTAAAAATTTGGGGCCTAAAGCTTGGGCTTTATTTTTTAAGTTGTTGGGCTGGCCCTGAATCCCCTAAAAGCAGCTTCTTAAGAAAAAAGCAAAATATTCCTTGTCAAATAGCAAAAATCAATAAAATAAGATTCCAATCGGTTGAACAAAAATTACCTCTCAGATTTTCAGGCATTGCAATAAATTCAAGGCATATTGATTTCAGCTGCAAACAGTGGTGCTGCTCAGCAAGGGCTAATGTCGTTGCAACAGTGTTGATGGCAACATCCACACAGAGATTAGCCTCACAGAGCAATCTGAGCCTATCTAAACCATAGCGATCAGCAGCTGCAAGCATATGCTGAGACATCAAAGTAGAGGCCCACTGTGAGTCCAAACCAGTNTTTTTTTTGTCTTTTATCTGAGAGAGAATTTTGATTTCAACTTTTGTTTCTGTTTTTTAATTTTTTTTACCAGATAGATAGAGAGAGAGGAGTGGAGTAAATATAAGTTGACTTTTAAGTACCTTTTTATTTTTTAACTTCTGATTTTTAAAATTTTAATGTTATGAATTGAATCATGGACCCAAATATTACAATAAAAATTTCAATTGGATTTAATTTTTTGGAGCTTTTTTATGACTTAAAATTTAATGGATTTAAATTTCTTTGGTGGGCTAATAATGTATCTAAAATTATGGACCTTTTAAAAATTTGGGGCCTAAAGCTTGGGCTTTATTTTTTAAGTTGTTGGGCTGGCCCTGAATCCCCTAAAAGCAGCTTCTTAAGAAAAAAGCAAAATATTCCTTGTCAAATAGCAAAAATCAATAAAATAAGATTCCAATCGGTTGAACAAAAATTACCTCTCAGATTTTCAGGCATTGCAATAAATTCAAGGCATATTGATTTCAGCTGCAAACAGTGGTGCTGCTCAGCAAGGGCTAATGTCGTTGCAACAGTGTTGATGGCAACATCCACACAGAGATTAGCCTCACAGAGCAATCTGAGCCTATCTAAACCATAGCGATCAGCAGCTGCAAGCATATGCTGAGACATCAAAGTAGAGGCCCACTGTGAGTCCAAACCAGTAAGATCTTCCATGTCAGGCAGTGAATCCCAATATATAAAATGGAGCAAAGCCTGCAAAGCACAACAACAGGATGTAAGTCAATGCAGCACACATGTCAACTTTAAGCCAAATGCAGAGCAAGATCATCCTAATGAATATACAAAGAACAAAATCCTATGACATCTATTAATGAGCATGGGCTTCTAATGGAAGTGGATTTTGTTGAAATACATTTCAAAAAGTACCCTTCAGTACAACAAGTCTTCAAAACTCACAGTGTCTCCCAAAGAGAGATGGATTCCAACACAATGACAATCGCCAGAAAACATTTGCAATATGCTAGTGAGCTTACTATTGAATATCATTAAATTTTGTTGCCACACAGAACTGCCACAAAAGGCACATGAATAAGAAGGATGAATACAAAAACCTCACTGTTGTGTTTCTTGTGTTTACAAATATCTTGCTTCTATCACATTTCTCCAAATTGCACCTACACTATCAAAATCTCCAAAATGGGTAATCGAATAATCGCATAAACCTGAGCAATCACCATGCCAAGTTAAAAAGTCACTGACGCTAAAAAAACCATTAACTTACAATGGTTTGCCTAAGGGAATGTCACAACTAGCCTTTATTGCCTAAATCTTAACTTCAATTCACAACACAATTCATTAGGTAAAAATTTATACTTGTGCCTTTCGCCAAGGATCAAAATGTACGCGTCTTCGTAAATTTTGCATAAAGGTTTCCAGGTTCCAATTAATTTGTTATAGTAGGGAAGCTGACTTACACTGCTTGAATGATTTGAAAAAAATGGCTGATGCACCAGAATAGTTCACAGAAGTAACAACAAACTAATGTTAAAATGCAAATTTGCAACTATTTAAGTCAAATTTGCAGGACTTCTATAGAGTTTCTCTTAACTGGATAATGAAGATTGAACTTGGTGAGTTGTAAACTTGTAATCATCAAATGATTGCAAAAACTGCGAATTATTTCAGTAAATGCTTCATCAAATATAGGGAAATATAATTGCATTACATTTAGTAATGAACCTGCAACTGCAATTTATTAGACAATGGAAATACAATTTGAACAAATTTGCTATTTTCCCAGGGTTTTGAAGTTTTATAATCAAATTCTTTTGCTTACAGCTCTTGTCATTGAAGTTACACTGGTTATCCTTCACCTAACACAACCCTCCTCCTTTAGTTGGGCTCATGACCAACTGTGTAACAAACAACACATTTTGGAAATTGATTGTAATTAGCTAATTTCGTGAAGTCTTGTTATAAATCTCAACCTAAGTCCATGGTTGTGACACTTCAAAGATCAAATTCCAGAAACTTNATTGGAGGAGAAGAGTCTCTCCCACTCAACTTTATGTTAGTTTTTCAAGTATAAGAAACAATTAAAAAATAATTAAAAACTGGATTGAATTATTTATAGGGAATCTTAAATATATTTTCAAAAGAGTAACCCTTCTAGATCCTTCGAACCTCAAATGCAATATCATTTTTTGGTTCAATGGCCAAAGATGTCTCATCAACTTACGCAAGCCAACTTATGCGCATTTCAACTAATCTCTTCTCAAATACAATTAAAAACATACCATCTACGCTGAAGTGATGGATAAATACTTTATGACCTAGCAACGTTGTTAAGATTCAAAGTCAAGACGTTCAAGTTTACAACTTATCTTTGTTACTACTTATTGGAGAGAGCAGTAACATAAGCAATATGACAACAAAAACCCTGAGGGCGAGCAGTAATATGTAACATTGTTAAGGTTAGTTGGTTAACAAAAGGTATCAAAGTCCACGAATCAGATTAACAATACATGCATGCATTGCTAATTCAAATCAAAGCAAAGAACACCAAATAGAAGCATTAACACGAGAACAAGCAGAGACACCAATTGAACCACTAAATTTACAACTGTCAGACTAGAAAGCTGAGAAATTGAAAAATGTTCCTACACCTAGAAAAGCTTACAGATAGTTTTCATCTGCTCGGATAGAAAGAGAATGTGTGATGAGCAATGTTTACTATAGTCTTTGCTTCACCCTCCTACCATTAACATCAGTTCCATCCAGAAATATTTCGTTCCCATACTTGGTGACAATGACCGAGTGCTCGTTGATCCTAGCCACATACTCCAAGAGTTCAGTCAAAACAGAAGGGCAACTTTCTTTCAAGTACTCAAAACCATCTGTCTGCATCACAGCTGGGAAAATAAAAGATATGGAACAAGCATCAGCTGATTATTCATACAAAATTTTGAGACATGCGAAAGCAAACAGCAACATCAGCTCATCATCACATTCAATTTTGGCCATAAACCATCAATTTTGAATAGGACCAAGGGTGCTAATTGCAAGCTCCTTGTGTTTACAACTCCTTAAACATTTTCTTCCTGATGAGGAATTGTATTAGCAGAAAAATTGGATGTAGAAAAACTTTTTTAAAAAATATCAAAGGCTCTAAACCCACTGAGAATTTTGAAATCTGCCTGTTCGCCCTTCTTCGGACATGTAAGAGGAAGGGCAGTTGATGAGACTATGATGTGGTGAACCATATCTGAAATACTAAAACCACTCCCCTGAGATAGAGTCTCTATTTTACATGTCCTTTAGAAACTTGGGAGAAGAAGGGGGAACATCTCCAAAAGCAGGTATTAGAAGTAATATAAGTGGTAAGTTAAAGGATTATAAGCACAGAAGAATGCAGATCATGAGTAGACAGCACCAACCACAATACCGTCCGAACAGGTCACTCCAAGATAACAAATTCACAAACCCACTCAAGGACACGGTACAAATTTTGAACCATGCAGTCAGACAAAATTCCAGATGAATACCCCCAAGAAATTGGTCACCAGCCACTCCTATTAATTGAAATGATTCTTGCCATAGATAAACAATTACTTATGTTGCTACTACTACTACTACAACTACTGACATTAAACTAGAAAATTGAGGTAAGGCCGCACCCTGAAAATCCTCTCAGGGGTGGCTCACGGTAATTTGAAGCCTAAAGCGGAAACACGAAATGAGGCTTTTTAAAAAATTAATTGACGTTAAATATGTTGTGTCACAGAGACGGAAGAAAGATGCGGTAGTAGAGATTTTAACCTTTTTTTTTTGTCTTTTATCTGAGAGAGAATTTTGATTTCAACTTTTGTTTCTGTTTTTTAATTTTTTTTACCAGATAGATAGAGAGAGAGGAGTGGAGTAAATATAAGTTGACTTTTAAGTACCTTTTTATTTTTTAACTTCTGATTTTTAAAATTTTAATGTTATGAATTGAATCATGGACCCAAATATTACAATAAAAATTTCAATTGGATTTAATTTTTTGGAGCTTTTTTATGACTTAAAATTTAATGGATTTAAATTTCTTTGGTGGGCTAATAATGTATCTAAAATTATGGACCTTTTAAAAATTTGGGGCCTAAAGCTTGGGCTTTATTTTTTAAGTTGTTGGGCTGGCCCTGAATCCCCTAAAAGCAGCTTCTTAAGAAAAAAGCAAAATATTCCTTGTCAAATAGCAAAAATCAATAAAATAAGATTCCAATCGGTTGAACAAAAATTACCTCTCAGATTTTCAGGCATTGCAATAAATTCAAGGCATATTGATTTCAGCTGCAAACAGTGGTGCTGCTCAGCAAGGGCTAATGTCGTTGCAACAGTGTTGATGGCAACATCCACACAGAGATTAGCCTCACAGAGCAATCTGAGCCTATCTAAACCATAGCGATCAGCAGCTGCAAGCATATGCTGAGACATCAAAGTAGAGGCCCACTGTGAGTCCAAACCAGTAAGATCTTCCATGTCAGGCAGTGAATCCCAATATATAAAATGGAGCAAAGCCTGCAAAGCACAACAACAGGATGTAAGTCAATGCAGCACACATGTCAACTTTAAGCCAAATGCAGAGCAAGATCATCCTAATGAATATACAAAGAACAAAATCCTATGACATCTATTAATGAGCATGGGCTTCTAATGGAAGTGGATTTTGTTGAAATACATTTCAAAAAGTACCCTTCAGTACAACAAGTCTTCAAAACTCACAGTGTCTCCCAAAGAGAGATGGATTCCAACACAATGACAATCGCCAGAAAACATTTGCAATATGCTAGTGAGCTTACTATTGAATATCATTAAATTTTGTTGCCACACAGAACTGCCACAAAAGGCACATGAATAAGAAGGATGAATACAAAAACCTCACTGTTGTGTTTCTTGTGTTTACAAATATCTTGCTTCTATCACATTTCTCCAAATTGCACCTACACTATCAAAATCTCCAAAATGGGTAATCGAATAATCGCATAAACCTGAGCAATCACCATGCCAAGTTAAAAAGTCACTGACGCTAAAAAAACCATTAACTTACAATGGTTTGCCTAAGGGAATGTCACAACTAGCCTTTATTGCCTAAATCTTAACTTCAATTCACAACACAATTCATTAGGTAAAAATTTATACTTGTGCCTTTCGCCAAGGATCAAAATGTACGCGTCTTCGTAAATTTTGCATAAAGGTTTCCAGGTTCCAATTAATTTGTTATAGTAGGGAAGCTGACTTACACTGCTTGAATGATTTGAAAAAAATGGCTGATGCACCAGAATAGTTCACAGAAGTAACAACAAACTAATGTTAAAATGCAAATTTGCAACTATTTAAGTCAAATTTGCAGGACTTCTATAGAGTTTCTCTTAACTGGATAATGAAGATTGAACTTGGTGAGTTGTAAACTTGTAATCATCAAATGATTGCAAAAACTGCGAATTATTTCAGTAAATGCTTCATCAAATATAGGGAAATATAATTGCATTACATTTAGTAATGAACCTGCAACTGCAATTTATTAGACAATGGAAATACAATTTGAACAAATTTGCTATTTTCCCAGGGTTTTGAAGTTTTATAATCAAATTCTTTTGCTTACAGCTCTTGTCATTGAAGTTACGCTGGTTATCCTTCACCTAACACAACCCTCCTCCTTTAGTTGGGCTCATGACCAACTGTGTAACAAACAACACATTTTGGAAATTGATTGTAATTAGCTAATTTCGTGAAGTCTTGTTATAAATCTCAACCTAAGTCCATGGTTGTGACACTTCAAAGATCAAATTCCAGAAACTTCAGGGAAGGAAGGAGTCAAACTTCATAAAATGAAGTTTGAAAACATAAAATGGAGGAGTTCACACTTCATTGAAAACATAAAATGATTCATGAATGGGATCCTATTTGAGCAACACTTTTTAGCGCTCAATTAGTGAAATTTTTGTTTAGTTTCTAGCTTAAAAACTATTAGGAACCGCCCTCTGCTTGTTTCCCTTCAGTTAGAGTAGAAAACACTTTAGGAAAAATTGGAGAAATGTTAACGATTTGGGTAGTAGAGATTGCCTTCTCGATGCTTGAGTGATCTGCAAATGGCTTGAGCGGTCTGCTCCACTGAACTGGATTGAATCCTTTTCACATTCCATTACCAACTAACATGCCACTGCTCTCTAACGCCTTTAGCAGTCCTTCACAAATTTAGGTTTACTGGGTTTCCAAGTCTACTCAAATTCCAAAGATATATAGAGGGTAAGCTATTCCAAACTAGATATTTCTATTTTAAGCCTCAAAACAACCTGATAAACCTTTAGAGAGCTAAGAACAACCCTAAATCCCTAAGATCCAAAGATCACACTATCTTGATTCTTTTAATTCAACTTTACACATTGAAGAAAAAGTTCTTGCTTAGTGTTCTACGAAACCCACATTGGTTGTGTGCATACCAAGAGTCTTGGGAGAGGATCCTTAAAAATTGCTCGAGGGATAGACGATTCATCTTGGTGAGCGCGTTCAAGTGAAGTTATTCAAGACTTTCGTGGGTGCTATCTGAAAGAGAGATTTGACAAGGAAAAAAACATCTAATCGTTGACAAATTAGTTGAGGTATAAGATTCGAGTACTTGCATATTAAGTTTAGAACAGTAGATTAGGTTAGGTGAATTGAGTGTCGGTTCGACAGTTATTCACGAGAGGGTTTCCATATAAAAATTGTTTGTCTTATGAATGTTCTTATTCTTGTTTTAATTTTACAAACACACACACTTACACACACTATGTTTGATACATTGATACTTTAATTGCTTCATTCCATTTATTCATGAAATTGAGTTTTGTGGAAGTTGGCTTGTTGAAGGGATCAGAGGATTGCTTTATTGGATTGTTGGGTTTATTGATCGTATATACATATCATCCATTTATTTATTAGAGGTTGTTCTTATTGCGGGTAAAAGGGATTCAAACGCTTAATTGATAAATAATCTTTAATATGGTAATTATGGTCGATTAGATAATAAATTGGCGATTGTCCAATCGATAATTTTTAATTAACCTATTCACCCCCTTCTAGATTGTGCATCTGATTCGTCATATATAATTGAGTGGAAAAACCCTTATATTAGGAAATTCTATCTTGATTACATATAACAAATTCATTTCTCTTCTTCAAGCGCAAGTCCCACTTGTGCATATGATAAGTCCTACAGTTGGTCCAAAATAAAATAAATCTTTGAACATCAAGTCCACCCAAATCTATAGGACTAACTTTGCTCCAGTCCGGCACACATAATCCACACTACAGCTGCAATCAACAGCGATTCAAGTCAGTGCCAGTTTATTCAAACCATTCAGCCAGGCTTCTGAAAGTCCTGCCAGTATAGGGCATCTACACAGGTATCATTTTAGATTTCTACAGTTTTGGGTCTCCTCAAAGATCCTCATGGTTGGAGCAGAATATCTGAAGGAGTGGTCAAATATTCCACCTATCCAGTGGCCTCCCTCCTGCACACCCTCAGCCTCTGTTTTTCATCAGTCATGCTAAAGTCTGTATACAAGTACATCTAACACCTTTTTCTCTTTTTTTATAAGTCAAGTAAATGGCACGTCTGAAAATATTTCATAGTAGGAAGTCCCAGTGTTATAGAAATAAAGCAGTATGTGAGCTTTCCTTCATCCAAATATTGCTTCTCATGCATCAATAACATGATTGCATCCAGTATAATAGGAGATTTTGGAATTGTCCAAAACCACCAGCAAAGCAGCAGAACTCCATTTTTTCCCCATCATGTCACTACTATCGTCTGCACCATATTTCTGGTTCTAAAACCTTCCTAACATCTACCTAAAACCTTCCAGCAAGCCGAACACCTAAATGCCTATGACCGTTAAAAATGCAGACCAGCAAGTGACAAGCCCTTAATGTATAACAAAGACCCTTCTAGTCATCTGACTCATCCTTATTCCCCAAGAGTCTTATAAGTTACAACCCCAGTCTGGCAAAGAGGAGCCCGAAATCTCGTAATGTGTTGCAGTAGACATGATCCAAGCCAAAATTTTTACTCATCATTTCAACTTCTCTCAACGAAGTTGGGTTCGGTTAACTTAGTGCAAACCGTAGCAAATATAAGTATAAAATAAAGAAACGAAAACAAGTACAAAACCCATGGAAGTATTTTGTAGACACATTACCTCCATGTGAACCACATTTACCATTTTTGACATCATCTAAACATATTAAGCCACAAAAGAATCATACTGCACCAGTAATAGAGTATGCAAAATTTGTCACTTCTGCCACGAATAATTAATACTCTGATTCTCTGAAGAGGGATATAATTTAGTGTGGGTCATTATCTTGCATGAGTGAAGAAGGCATGCAGACTATAGGACTGGGCATTGGATAGCAACAAAAAAGCCACACAAGAACATACATCAAATAGACAAGCGATAAAATTGTGGACAGCATAAAGATGTGGATGCACTAAACCTTAAAAACAGGAGCCTCCATGTCCTCAACTATTATGCAGTGGGAATTTTGATCCTTCATTGGACCAAAAAATTGGGCCCTGAATACAGGTGAGCGAGCAGCAAGTACCAACTTGTGAGCAGAAAATATTTCTCCATCAATTTCAAAACCTACATCAGTACCCTTCCCACTTTCCAGCAGCTGTCCAAAATGCTGACCAAAGTCGGATGGCGGTACTGGTATACTATAAATCTTAGGGCCCTCAGTGTGGGACCTAACGACCCCAACAGTGCAATTAACAATAAGGCAATCATCTTTCAGGTAGTCTGATGTCTCTAAAGTAGTTCTTTTGAAAAACCGCTTGTAACCCCTGCAGCATCCAATCACATAACCCATTCAATTATGTACCAATAGTTCATCCTTCAACAGTTTATCCTAGACACTAATAGAATGACATATTTAAAAAATTTATACACATTTAAAAATATATCAGGCAGCATTAATGGTTGAAACAAAAGTCTCTCTAGTAGATCCCATGCTTCCACATGAATACCAGGTAATGCTTCTGCATCATNGATCAAATTCCAGAAACTTCAGGGAAGGAAGGAGTCAAACTTCATAAAATGAAGTTTGAAAACATAAAATGGAGAAGTTCACACTTCATTGAAAACATAAAATGATTCATGAATGGGATCCTATTTGAGCAACACTTTTTAGCGCTCAATTAGTGAAATTTTTGTTTAGTTTCTAGCTTAAAAACTATTAGGAACCGCCCTCTGCTTGTNGCAGTCAGACAAAATTCCAGATGAATACCCCCAAGAAATTGGTCACCAGCCACTCCTGTTAATTGAAATGATTCTTGCCATAGATAAACAATTACTTATGTTGCTACTACTACTACTACAACTACTGCCATTAAACTAGAAAATTGAGGTAAGGCCGCACCCTGAAAATCCTCTCAGGGGTGGCTCAAGGTAATTTGAAGCCTAAAGCGGAAACACGAAATGAGGCTTTTTAAAAAATTAATTGAATTAAATATGTTGTGTCACAGAGACGGAAGAAAGATGCGGTAGTAGAGATTTTAACCTTTTTTTTGTCTTTTATCTGAGAGAGAATTTTGATTTCAACTTTTGTTTCTGTTTTTTAATTTTTTTTACCAGATAGATAGAGAGAGAGGAGTGGAGTAAATATAAGTTGACTTTTAAGTACCTTTTTATTTTTTAACTTCTGATTTTTAAAATTTTAATGTTATGAATTGAATCATGGACCCAAATATTACAATAAAAATTTCAATTGGATTTAATTTTTTGGAGCTTTTTTATGACTTAAAATTTAATGGATTTAAATTTCTTTGGTGGGCTAATAATGTATCTAAAATTATGGACCTTTTAAAAATTTGGGGCCTAAAGCTTGGGCTTTATTTTTTAAGTTGTTGGGCTGGCCCTGAATCCCCTAAAAGCAGCTTCTTAAGAAAAAAGCAAAATATTCCTTGTCAAATAGCAAAAATCAATAAAATAAGATTCCAATCGGTTGAACAAAAATTACCTCTCAGATTTTCAGGCATTGCAATAAATTCAAGGCATATTGATTTCAGCTGCAAACAGTGGTGCTGCTCAGCAAGGGCTAATGTCGTTGCAACAGTGTTGATGGCAACATCCACACAGAGATTAGCCTCACAGAGCAATCTGAGCCTATCTAAACCATAGCGATCAGCAGCTGCAAGCATATGCTGAGACATCAAAGTAGAGGCCCACTGTGAGTCCAAACCAGTAAGATCTTCCATGTCAGGCAGTGAATCCCAATATATAAAATGGAGCAAAGCCTGCAAAGCACAACAACAGGATGTAAGTCAATGCAGCACACATGTCAACTTTAAGCCAAATGCAGAGCAAGATCATCCTAATGAATATACAAAGAACAAAATCCTATGACATCTATTAATGAGCATGGGCTTCTAATGGAAGTGGATTTTGTTGAAATACATTTCAAAAAGTACCCTTCAGTACAACAAGTCTTCAAAACTCACAGTGTCTCCCAAAGAGAGATGGATTCCAACACAATGACAATCGCCAGAAAACATTTGCAATATGCTAGTGAGCTTACTATTGAATATCATTAAATTTTGTTGCCACACAGAACTGCCACAAAAGGCACATGAATAAGAAGGATGAATACAAAAACCTCACTGTTGTGTTTCTTGTGTTTACAAATATCTTGCTTCTATCACATTTCTCCAAATTGCACCTACACTATCAAAATCTCCAAAATGGGTAATCGAATAATCGCATAAACCTGAGCAATCACCATGCCAAGTTAAAAAGTCACTGACGCTAAAAAAACCATTAACTTACAATGGTTTGCCTAAGGGAATGTCACAACTAGCCTTTATTGCCTAAATCTTAACTTCAATTCACAACACAATTCATTAGGTAAAAATTTATACTTGTGCCTTTCGCCAAGGATCAAAATGTACGCGTCTTCGTAAATTTTGCATAAAGGTTTCCAGGTTCCAATTAATTTGTTATAGTAGGGAAGCTGACTTACACTGCTTGAATGATTTGAAAAAAATGGCTGATGCACCAGAATAGTTCACAGAAGTAACAACAAACTAATGTTAAAATGCAAATTTGCAACTATTTAAGTCAAATTTGCAGGACTTCTATAGAGTTTCTCTTAACTGGATAATGAAGATTGAACTTGGTGAGTTGTAAACTTGTAATCATCAAATGATTGCAAAAACTGCGAATTATTTCAGTAAATGCTTCATCAAATATAGGGAAATATAATTGCATTACATTTAGTAATGAACCTGCAACTGCAATTTATTAGACAATGGAAATACAATTTGAACAAATTTGCTATTTTCCCAGGGTTTTGAAGTTTTATAATCAAATTCTTTTGCTTACAGCTCTTGTCATTGAAGTTACGCTGGTTATCCTTCACCTAACACAACCCTCCTCCTTTAGTTGGGCTCATGACCAACTGTGTAACAAACAACACATTTTGGAAATTGATTGTAATTAGCTAATTTCGTGAAGTCTTGTTATAAATCTCAACCTAAGTCCATGGTTGTGACACTTCAAAGATCAAATTCCAGAAACTTCAGGGAAGGAAGGAGTCAAACTTCATAAAATGAAGTTTGAAAACATAAAATGGAGGAGTTCACACTTCATTGAAAACATAAAATGATTCATGAATGGGATCCTATTTGAGCAACACTTTTTAGTGCTCAATTAGTGAAATTTTTGTTTAGTTTCTAGCTTAAAAACTATTAGGAACCGCCCTCTGCTTGATTCCCTTCAGTTAGAGTAGAAAACACTTTAGGAAAAATTGGAGAAATGTTAACGATTTGGGTAGTAGAGATTGCCTTCTCGATGCTTGAGTGATCTGCAAATGGCTTGAGCGGTCTGCTCCACTGAACTGGATTGAATCCTTTTCACATTCCATTACCAACTAACATGCCACTGCTCTCTAACGCCTTTAGCAGTCCTTCACAAATTTAGGTTTACTGGGTTTCCAAGTCTACTCAAATTCCAAAGATATATAGAGGGTAAGCTATTCCAAACTAGATATTTCTATTTTAAGCCTCAAAACAACCTGATAAACCTTTAGAGAGCTAAGAACAACCCTAAATCCCTAAGATCCAAAGATCACACTATCTTGATTCTTTTAATTCAACTTTACACATTGAAGAAAAAGTTCTTGCTTAGTGTTCTACGAAACCCACATTGGTTGTGTGCATACCAAGAGTCTTGGGAGAGGATCCTTAAAAATTGCTCGAGGGATAGACGATTCATCTTGGTGAGCGCGTTCAAGTGAAGTTATTCAAGACTTTCGTGGGTGCTATCTGAAAGAGAGATTTGACAAGGAAAAAAACATCTAATCGTTGACAAATTAGTTGAGGTATAAGATTCGAGTACTTGCATATTAAGTTTAGAACAGTAGATTAGGTTAGGTGAATTGAGTGTCGGTTCTACAGTTATTCACGAGAGGGTTTCCATATAAAAATTGTTTGTCTTATGAATGTTCTTATTCTTGTTTTAATTTTACAAACACACACACTTACACACACTATGTTTGATACATTGATACTTTAATTGCTTCATTCCATTTATTCATGAAATTGAGTTTTGTGGAAGTTGGCTTGTTGAAGGGATCAGAGGATTGCTTTATTGGATTGTTGGGTTTATTGATCGTATATACATATCATCCATTTATTTATTAGAGGTTGTTCTTATTGCGGGTAAAAGGGATTCAAACGCTTAATTGATAAATAATCTTTAATATGGTAATTATGGTCGATTAGATAATAAATTGGCGATTGTCCAATCGATAATTTTTAATTAACCTATTCACCCCCTTCTAGATTGTGCATCTGATTCGTCATATATAATTGAGTGGAAAAACCCTTACATTAGGAAATTCTATCTTGATTACATATAACAAATTCATTTCTCTTCTTCAAGCGCAAGTCCCACTTGTGCATATGATAAGTCCTACAGTTGGTCCAAAATAAAATAAATCTTTGAACATCAAGTCCACCCAAATCTATAGGACTAACTTTGCTCCAGTCCGGCACACATAATCCACACTACAGCTGCAATCAACAGCAATTCAAGTCAGTGCCAGTTTATTCAAACCATTCAGCCAGGCTTCTGAAAGTCCTGCCAGTATAGGGCATCTACACAGGTATCATTTTAGATTTCTACAGTTTTGGGTCTCCTCAAAGATCCTCATGGTTGGAGCAGAATATCTGAAGGAGTGGTCAAATATTCCACCTATCCAGTGGCCTCCCTCCTGCACACCCTCAGCCTCTGTTTTTCATCAGTCATGCTAAAGTCTGTATACAAGTACATCTAACACCTTTTTCTCTTTTTTTATAAGTCAAGTAAATGGCACGTCTGAAAATATTTCATAGTAGGAAGTCCCAGTGTTATAGAAATAAAGCAGTATGTGAGCTTTCCTTCATCCAAATATTGCTTCTCATGCATCAATAACATGATTGCATCCAGNTAAATGGCACGTCTGAAAATATTTCATAGTAGGAAGTCCCAGTGTTATAGAAATAAAAGCAGTATGTGAGCTTTCCTTCATCCAAATATTGCTTCTCATGCATCAATAACATGATTGCATCCAGTATAATAGGAGATTTTGGAATTGTCCAAAACCACCAGCAAAGCAGCAGAACTCCATTTTTTCCCCATCATGTCACTACTATCGTCTGCACCATATTTCTGGTTCTAAAACCTTCCTAACATCTACCTAAAACCTTCCAGCAAGCCGAACACCTAAATGCCTATGACCGTTAAAAATGCAGACCAGCAAGTGACAAGCCCTTAATGTATAACAAAGACCCTTCTAGTCATCTGACTCATCCTTATTCCCCAAGAGTCTTATAAGTTACAACCCCAGTCTGGCAAAGAGGAGCCAGAAATCTCGTAATGTGTTGCAGTAGACATGATCCAAGCCAAAATTTTTACTCATCATTTCAACTTCTCTCAACGAAGTTGGGTTCGGTTAACTTAGTGCAAACCGTAGCAAATATAAGTATAAAATAAAGAAACGAAAACAAGTACAAAACCCATGGAAGTATTTTGTAGACACGTTACCTCCATGTGAACCACATTTACCATTTTTGACATCATCTAAACATATTAAGCCACAAAAGAATCATACTGCACCAGTAATAGAGTATGCAAAATTTGTCACTTCTGCCACGAATAATTAATACTCTGATTCTCTGAAGAGGGATATAATTTAGTGTGGGTCATTATCTTGCATGAGTGAAGAAGGCATGCAGGCTATAGGACTGGGCATTGGATAGCAACAAAAAAGCCACACAAGAACATACATCAAATAGACAAGCGATAAAATTGTGGACAGCATAAAGATGTGGATGCACTAAACCTTAAAAACAGGAGCCTCCATGTCCTCAACTATTATGCAGTGGGAATTTTGATCCTTCATTGGACCAAAAAATTGGGCCCTGAATACAGGTGAGCGAGCAGCAAGTACCAACTTGTGAGCAGAAAATATTTCTCCATCAATTTCAAAACCTACATCAGTACCCTTCCCACTTTCCAGCAGCTGTCCAAAATGCTGACCAAAGTCGGATGGCGGTACTGGTATACTATAAATCTTAGGGCCCTCAGTGTGGGACCTAACGACCCCAACAGTGCAATTAACAATAAGGCAATCATCTTTCAGGTAGTCTGATGTCTCTAAAGTAGTTCTTTTGAAAAACCGCTTGTAACCCCTGCAGCATCCAATCACATAACCCATTCAATTATGTACCAATAGTTCATCCTTCAACAGTTTATCCTAGACACTAATAGAATGATATATTTAAAAAATTTATACACATTTAAAAATATATCAGGCAGCATTAATGGTTGAAACAAAAGTCTCTTTAGTAGATCCCATGCTTCCACATGAATACCAGGTAATGCTTCTGCATCATAGAACTCTATACCATAAATTCAATCAACTAGCAATATACTAAAGCAGTTATACAGTTGTCATACAACTGGTAAAGTCAGAAACACTTACAGGTTTCATATATTTCAGATGACTCGGGCAAAACAATTGAGGTTAATTTAAAGATAATCTTCACAAAAAAGACGGACAAAAACCCAAAAATGTACCTCTAATACTATCCTAGTCGTCTATACCAGAACCAGACATATTCTTGCGACTAGAAATGTTACAGAATTCTTTGATAGCTACATTGATAAAACACTAATTACCTCCAAACTCCAGACAAGGCTATCTTGGAACAAATAAGGAATGACCAGGATTGGGATTGCAAGCAAGACTATTAAAGAATGGGTCACCAAATTAATAGAAAATAAAAAACAATCATGAAACCATCAGAACAGGACAATCTCATAATTAGAAACATCTCGGCAAAACAAAATTACTCCAAGGGGCCTCTAAGTCATAATAACCCACAAATAAAGCACCAAACAGCAATCCAACGTGAAATATGAAGAGTCAGTGCAATATTCAGAAAAATCAACTGAATAAAAATTACCACATGCTTCCTCGGTATTTTAGAGTGTATGGCCCGCTCTCCAACGGCCTCCCAAAATGGGTATGAACCTTATGCCTCCCTTTCCCACTCTGGTCCATAAGCGTCAATTCAAAAAGAGCCCTCACATCCGTACCCTCACTCGCAAGCGCAATGAAGAGGGAAACATACGTCGCATTGTCCTCTACGCTCTTCCCATCCGGATAGAAGTAGACCGCCCACGCATACCCACCGACCACGAACATCTCGGACGCTGTGTACTTCCCAATCCCGATTCCCTTCGAAAGCGAGTATCCATTGATCCTGAACTCATGCGAACCATTTACTGTATCCGTCGTAGACGTCGATGTCGACACCGGAAGCGATGGCGATGATTCGGACAACGACTTTGAGGTTTCCTTGTAGACCCTTCCCATAGCCACCATACGCAGAGTTTTTTTAATGCTGTTTCTCTATAATATTCCAAGATTTTACAGAAACCAATTCAATCTTGGAATTGGGAGGGGTTTGCTCTGATCGATATGAAAAGTGACTTACAGTCAGATCTAGGGTTTATAGGCAAATTCGGAAGAATTGGATTTGGTTTACTTCAAATGGGGATTGTGGCAAACAACTCTTGGGTTTCTGCACGAGAAAATTCAGAGATTTTCGAAGATGAATTTCTAGGGTTTCAGCGGAGAGGGAGAGAGAGAGGGGGTGAGAAACTATGGCGGTGTAGTTTAGATGGGGATTTAAATACTTACCCGAAAATAAATGGGGCTTTAAACAGTCCCCGGTACCGACAGAATGTTACATTGGGTCCTAAAATTACATTTAGATTCCGTTTAATAGGATTGTCGAAAAATTAGAATAATTAAAAAGTATGAGAAATAAATTTTTTTATTTTTTGAGAAATTTTTTTTGTCTTTTTATTTGATATTTTTAATTATTTAGTATTAATATATATATGTGTGTGTATAATATATTTTCAAAAANCATTGGGTCCTAAAATTACATTTAGATTCCGTTTAATAGGATTGTCGAAAAATTAGAATAATTAAAAAGTATGAGAAATAAATTTTTTTATTTTTTGAGAATTTTTTTTTGTCTTTTTATTTGATATTTTCAATTATTTAGTATTAATATATATATGTGTGTGTGTGTATAATATATTTTCAAAACACACAGTTTTTGTATACAAAAATGTGTTGTACACGTGAACAAAAAATCAACCTGTAAGCAACGGAAATATTCGTTATAATGGTGATACCGTGTGATAATGTTGATATGATATCACCAATTAATAATATCAAAATAAATAAATAAATTAGATCCTACTAAAACTAATAACTAATCATCTATTGAAGGAAATAAGTATTCACTCTTACTTAATATAAATAAATTAGTTATTGTCTGTCTCTGAAAGNCGTGTGATAATGTTGATATGATATCACCAATTAATAATATCAAAATAAATAAATAAATTAGATCCCACTAAAACTAATAACTAATCATCTATTTAAGGAAATAAGTATTCACTCTTACTCAATATAAATAAATTAGTTATTGTCTGTCTCTGAAAGCACAAAATAATAAATAATAAACATATTTGTATTCATATTCAAAATCAAATCACACATATAGAGAGGAGACAAATAAATTTAAGCATCGGTTATAGTGGTGGTAGGAGACGGTGATAGTTCTGGTGGGTGACAATAATCGTGACGGCATTGGTGATGGTGATGGCGCCGACAATGGTGGTGGTGGCGGTGGTGGCTGCAGTAATGGTAGTAGTAGAAGTAGTGATGAGATGGTTTCAAACACTATTTTTTTTTAAAGTATTTATGAGAAATAATTTTTTAAATTATTTTTAAAAAATCACTTCAAAAACACCCTTAGCCCCCCTATTTTTCTATTAAATTTAAAGTGTTAATATTAGTCGCTAAATTAATTTTAAAATAAAATTTAAAATGATCTCAACCATGAAAAGCAAAAGTTATTTTGTTTATCTTTTGAAATTTGAATTGTAAACTACTTTATTATATAGATAATTATTAAAATATAATTTATTTTATCGATTTTATAATTTATTATTGATTGATGATACTATTTCAGTTTCGTCGCATTCAACATTTACTCTTTCGCTAAACTGGAGGCAAAATATGGCAAAAGATGACAAATATAATTTTAGAAACTATTCAAGTATCTCTAATAATTGTTGAACAAATATAGGGGTCTTAATATATTTTATCTCAACAATCAAGAGGGGGATAAATAGCTAAACTCACACATTACAAAAATAATGATATAATTTGATTCTTTTTTACACCTTAATATATCATTATCATTAAATTGGTGACGAGTACCAATAAATATTAAAATTCACTATCAATTAAAAATTCTTAAATTGTATTGAAAAAATTATTTAATATTATAATTAGGAATTTGATTTTTGAACTTAAAAAAAAAAACAAAAATTAAGATTGATTCAATCATCATTTATTTTGATTAAATAATATAAAATTTATCCTATTTTTTTTCTTACCAAAAAACATATACTTTTCCATACGGCCATCGATACTAATTAACTCAATCAATACACTCTTCAATATCAAACAATCACATTATTCTACACCTACATTTCTCTTTATTTTAATTTTTAATTGTGTAATTAAAATTTTTTAAATTATTATTTAAAATATAAAATATTATAAGATCAATATTTATTTTTTAATATTATATAATGTATTCAGATACAATATTATTACAACTAGTGGACACGAATTGCACATTAACCTTCTCCCATCCATAAGAGTGTCTCCAACAATAAAACATATTTTAACTACTCAAAAAATAATATTTTTTATTTAAGCTACTCACTTTTTCAATACATACTCTAACAGATTTTCTATATTTTTAACTATTTATTTTAAATATTATTTCTCATTTATTTTGTATTATTTTTTTTGGGAATAGTGAAAGAGAAAAAGATAAATAATAGAGAAAATGAGAGGAAGAGAGATAAAATATTATAAAAAAATGTTTATATATCGCTATAGTGATATTCTAAATATAGAGTATTACTGTAGTAAAATATTATTTTAGATATTTTGAAGATAATCTGTTGAAATTAAATTTTTGGGTTAAATAACTAAAAGTTGAAGTTTTGTGTCTTTTAAATAATATGTTTGATCATGACTCAAATTTGAATAAAAATTTTGATTTGGTATAATGTACTGCAATGGACAAACTTTAATATCTACTAAAATATTTTAAAAAATTTGCTTATTATCCAAAAACTTATTTTTTTTGTATCATTCAAATCATGATATTTAATAAAATAAATGAAACTTTCGCATCTCTCTACAAATGGGTAATTTTGAAAAATTGAACATGTATACAACACTACACGAGAATAAATAAATTATTTCAGAATTCTAAGATTATTCTAATCCCTTATCATTTTTTATAAATGCAGATAAAGAGAAAAAATATATATAACTATTTTGACATGAGCTTGGTCTGAAGAAAAAAAAAAGATATGTTTTTAACAAAAATGAAGGATCGAAGAAAAGAACGACAATTCTAAAGGTAGCAAATGTTTAAAATTTCAAGAAGAATTGGTAGTCTGAAATTGTAATACTGATAGTGTTTAACTTGAAAAAATGAAAGAAAAAATTGATGGGTAGGTTTATGATGTGCTTGGCAATTCATTAATGGACTGGATTGGCTTGGATTTAAATCCCAAACTAATCCGGTGAAATCCTAATAGCCAGGATTTGTAAAAAGATAACAAGAAATTGTGTTATTCAATTTCTCATTTGGATAATGCATTATAATGGGGTTGGAATATAGACAAACTACAATTTTTTATTAAACATCTAATATATTTGACATTAATTGACCATTTTACCCTTGAATCTTATTCAATCCTATATCTTTTTTGGCTCGACAATTGTTAGTTACCACTTTTTATTTTTATTTTTTTTACTTTTTTGATCATCNTTAATTATTTTTAAAAAATCACTTCAAAAACACCCTTAGCCCCCCTATTTTTCTATTAAATTTAAAGTGTTAATATTAGTCGCTAAATTAATTTTAAAATAAAATTTAAAATGATCTCAACCATGAAAAGCAAAAGTTATTTTGTTTATCTTTTGAAATTTGAATTGTAAACTACTTTATTATATAGATAATTATTAAAATATAATTTATTTTATCAATTTTATAATTTATTATTGATTGATGATACTATTTCAGTTTCGTCGCATTCAATNTTGAATTGTAAACTACTTTATTATATAGATAATTATTAAAATATAATTTATTTTATCGATTTTATAATTTATTATTGATTGATGATACTATTTCAGTTTCGTCGCATTCAACATTTACTCTTTCGCTAAACTGGAGGCAAAATATGGCAAAAGATGACAAATATAATTTTAGAAACTATTCAAGTATCTCTAATAATTGTTGAACAAATATAGGGGTCTTAATATATTTTATCTCAACAATCAAGAGGGGGATAAATAGCTAAACTCACACATTACAAAAATAATGATATAATTTGATTCTTTTTTACACCTTAATATATCATTATCATTAAATTGGTGACGAGTACCAATAAATATTAAAATTCACTATCAATTAAAATTTCTTAAATTGTATTGNTATCATTATCATTAAATTGGTGACGAGTACCAATAAATATTAAAATTCACTATCAATTAAAAATTCTTAAATTGTATTGAAAAAATTATTTAATATTATAATTAGGAATTTGATTTTTGAACTTAAAAAAAAAAACAAAAATTAAGATTGATTCAATCATCATTTATTTTGATTAAATAATATAAAATTTATCCTATTTTTTTTCTTACCAAAAAACATATACTTTTCCATACGGCCATCGATACTAATTAACTCAATCAATACACTCTTCAATATCAAACAATCACATTATTCTACACCTACATTTCTCTTTATTTTAATTTTTAATTGTGTAATTAAAATTTTTTAAATTATTATTTAAAATATAAAATATTATAAGATCAATATTTATTTTTTAANGGCCATCGATACTAATTAACTCAATCAATACACTCTTCAATATCAAACAATCACATTATTCTACACCTACATTTCTCTTTATTTTAATTTTTAATTGTGTAATTAAAAAATTTTAAATTATTATTTAAAATATAAAATATTATAAGATCAATATTTATTTTTTAATATTATATAATGTATTCAGATACAATATTATTACAACTAGTGGACACGAATTGCACATTAACCTTCTCCCATCCATAAGAGTGTCTCCAACAATAAAACATATTTTAACTACTCAAAAAATAATATTTTTTATTTAAGCTACTCACTTTTTCAATACATACTCTAACAGATTTTCTATATTTTTAACTATTTATTTTAAATATTATTTCTCATTTATTTTGTATTATTTTTTTTGGGAATAGTGAAAGAGAAAAAGATAAATAATAGAGAAAATGAGAGGAAGAGAGATAAAATATTATAAAAAAATGTTTATATATCGCTATAGTGATATTCTAAATATAGAGTATTACTGTAGTAAAATATTATTTTAGATATTTTGAAGATAATCTGTTGAAATAAAATTTTTGGGTTAAATAACTAAAAGTTGAAGATTTTGTGTCTTTTAAATAATATGTTTGATCATGACTCAAATTTGAATAAAAAGTTTGATTTGGTATAATGTACTGCAATGGACAAACTTTAATATCTGCTCAAATATTTTAAAAAATTTGTTTATTATCCAAAAACTTATTTTTTTGTATCATTCAAATCATGATATTTAATAAAATAAATGAAACTTTCGCATCTCTCTACAAATGGGTAATTTTGAAAAATTGAACATGTATACAACACTACACGAGAATAAATAAATTATTTCAGAATTCTAAGATTATTCTAATCCCTTATCATTTTTTATAAATGCAGATAAAGAGAAAAAATATATATAACTATTTTGACATGAGCTTGGTCTGAAGAAAAAAAAAAGATATGTTTTTAACAAAAATGAAGGATCGAAGAAAAGAATGACAATTCTAAAGGTAGCAAATGTTTAAAATTTCAAGAAGAATTGGTAGTCTGAAATTGTAATACTGATAGTGTTTAACTTGAAAAAATGAAAGAAAAAATTGATGGGTAGGTTTATGATGTGCTTGGCAATTCATTAATGGACTGGATTGACTTGGATTTAAATCCCAAACTAATCCGGTGAAATCCTAATAGCCAGGATTTGTAAAAAGATAACAAGAAATTGTGTTATTCAATTCCTCATTTGGATAATGCATTATAATGGGGTTGGAATATAGACAAACTACAATTTTTTATTAAACATCTAATATATTTGACATTAATTGACCATTTTACCCTTGAATCTTATTCAATTCTATATCTTTTTTGGCTCGACAATTGTTAGTTACCACTTTTTATTTTTATTTTTTTTACTTTTTTGATCATTGTTGGTTAGCAATTTAATAATATGAAAAATATAAGAATATTTATGTATTCACCAAATACATGTTATTACACGTTGATTTTATAATACAAATTTATAAGTCGCTCACAAATTTATTTTATCCGCCAAAAATATTAAAAAATTTAGGACAAAAAATGCGTCACAACCCAAATTCACATGAACTATATTAGTAATTAACCTTTTTTTATTTTTAAAAATTAAAAGAAGAAAAAATTAATTACAATCACCAGAAAAAATACAAGATGCCATTATGGGGAAACTATATACAAATCTCATTCAAAACATAATGTGGGAAATGACCTCATGGATGGCGGCAATAAGCTTCAAGAAGATGGTAATTTGGTCCATGACAATGTTTTGGGACACTCTGAAACATGGGATAAGAAAATTAGACAAAAGGAGAAGCATAGGAAAGATGATAATCTTAAGACCCTTTCTGAGCAGTTGAATGAGGTCCCAGTGGATAGTTATGGTGTAAATAATGTGTAAAAAAAATCCACAGGCGGTACAGAGATAGAGAGAGGAGGGAGTTAGAAGAGAGAGATACATACCTTGGCTAAAGGGGACGCAGGCGCCGTTGTCAAACTCGAGGGACCAACACCAGCAGCTAGGTGAAAAGGAAGGGAATGGGGGCAGGTAAAACCCCTACTTTGTGCTTTACTGTTTAAAGGGTAACAACGTAATTTCGTTAGTTATCCAGCCGGTGGGCTTTGAAATCCCAAAGTTCAGCTGGTTTCATGTATCCGGATCAAATGGGATTTGAGGCCTAATCCCATTTGACATCCCAACCCAAAGTTGGGATACGTGAGCCCCGGATATTTTTATCCAATCTTACATGTCTTGTCTGCCTTTATCCGTCCAAACAAACACACCCTTAAGGTTTATACGGCATGAAAGATGAGTGAGATTAAAGTTTTAAAAAAATATAAAAAATAAAGAAAATAGAAGATGAAAAGAAAAAAAATTACCAAATGATTTGTGAAAATTTTAGTGGTAATCAATGATGGAAGTAACGTAGTAGAGAAAGGCAATAAGAGGCAGATAATAAGTTATCGAATAAATTTTTCAGTTTTGAATAAGTTAAAAAGTTATTTTTAAAAATTTAGTATATAATTTGAGTCTACTTCAATTTGAGTCAAAAATAAATTTTGTCTTAATTTAATATAAATTTGAGTCAAAAGTTATTGAAAATATTTGAATCATTTTAACTCAAATTTAAAATTAAGTATATATTTGAATCAAGGGGGAAACTACTCTAACAACAGTCCTGACGCAACCTTTGCAGTTTGCTGTCAGCCATTTTTATTTTTATCTATGGAACCCACAAATCACTCGCATTGGGCAATTGATGATCAGGCGAGGCCCGTGGAATTGATTAAATACTTACTCTCACTCGCGCGCACACGCATACACACACACACACACAAAAAGTTATCCGACGTGGGATTACTCCAGCCCCTGCTGTCAGCCAGTTGAACAGCATAACATCTCTACTGAACTATTGAGTGTCAATTGTCGGATTAAATAGGTGGCGGATGAAAAATATATAAACTCGTACACAATAAATTTAATAAACGGGTGAAAAAAAATCTCAACACAAATATGGCCAATTTAATAAACAATCTCAACACAAATACGACCAATTTAATAAACAAATAACACGACACGACTCATTTAACCCGTTTAATTTTAAAAAATTATTTTAATAAATTTTAATACTCGAATTTTTTTATTGTCAATTGCACTTACCTCAGAAAAGATGAATTTTTAGTCAAATCTTATATCTCATAAAAATAAAACTTGAAGGGTTAAAAAGAAAAATAAGAGGTCATTGTTTTTTATAGGCAACTCAACCCTCTTCATCTCTCATAATTTTCCAATGTGGGACAAAAACAATAGGCATTTGTTTGCCTTTGTTTTTGAAGTGCTCCACATCTCATATCTTTTGTCTTTGAACTACTACTTTATTTCTTTTTTCTTATTAATTTTTTTACTTCTTTTTTTCTTACTAATTTTTTAAAATAATTATTAATTTATTATTATATTAATAATATTTAAACGAGTAAACGTGTAATAAACAATTTGACATGTCTTACCCAAACACAACTCGTTTATTAAACGTGTTTGGCGTGTCAACCCGTTTATCATCCAAACCCGTTAAGATCTCAGTCAAAACCGTTTAATTCGTGTCGGTTAATCGCGTCGTGTCAAATTTTGACAATCCTAATATGAACGTGGGGCCCCAATTGAGAACTTTATGTGGATCTACCCAAATCCTCCAAATGGTCCTACCCAATTGCCCAAAAGAGTCCAACAAGAACAAGAGGAAGATGACACTTTTTTGTACTGATTCGGAAAACCTGGAATCCGAAGACCAATTGGAGGACATAAATCCCTAATTTTGATTCCCCAATTTTATTAAGTGCTTTTTTTGGGTGCCACAGGACACTAGGATTGGAATAAAATCTTTGGGAATTTCAGCTGTTGAGGAGGATAAGTCCAAGATGGAGTGAGTGATGCTTAACACATGATAAGAGATTTGCCATCAGAGGCTTGGGTTTCTGAACTGGGTTTTCTCTGAGATGGTCGAGCTTTGCTTGATGGCTTCGCGTGGCTACCCTCCTGGGCTAGTTTTCCATCCAGAGCAGGGTATGTCCAAGGTATCAAAGGTACGTGTGTGATTGATTTACATGTTTGTTATATGAGTTTTGTTGGGTTTCTTGATCTGGGTAGCTGAAGCTAGTAATAATTTCAATTTGGGTTTATTCTTGTGCTACTATTGTGCTGGACTGCTTGTGTTTGGATCTGATTTGTTCTGTGATTGATTTCATTGTACATGTTTAAACTTTTTGAGCTTGACGGCATCGGTTGGTGTTTCTGAGTGTCAAGACTTGCGTGGTTGAAATTTTTTATTTTTTTTTAATCTCACCTCACTGCTGAAGAGCTAGTGAGTGGGTAAGATAAGGTGTAGCGCAGTCTGGTCAGGGCATCTGTTTAGGTTCGAATTCTTTCACCTTGGTGTGGCTAATGGTAAGAAAAATTTGGAGTAGTTCCCTATGGAAGAGTTATTTAAAGTTGTGGAACCTGTTGTTCAGTCAAGTTTGGATTTAAATAGTTCATGTCAAAGCTTCACGCAACCGATTTCTATGCATCTCAGTATTTTGTGTTTGTTCTAAAAAATTACAATTTGGGAAGTTATTTACACTTTTGTGCGTTGACACATTTTACTCTTATGAATATGAAATTTTGATTCTTCTATATTTCCTATTTCTGATGTTGTGTATTTAGGGGTATAAGCTTTTGATCAGTCAGATTCTTTTCCTGTAACAAAACAGAAAAAGTGGAAGTTGGTCTCTTCTCAATATTCTTTCTCAGCGTTGTACTTCTTTGCCATCAGTCCTATTTTAATTTTGATTTTCGTTCTGTTGAATAATTTGTCACCATCTTCAGTAACTTTCAAATATATCTGTTAATCATTTATAATGGTCGTTCCACTGCGAAATTTTATAACGTTAACTAGTTATATCTCTTTCAATTAACATAATGTTAAAGTTTTGTTGATTTCTTGCTTCCATGGTCACAACCACTTAGGATTGTAAGTCTCTTGCAAATGGGAAATAGTATNTAATGGTCGTTCCACTGCGAAATTTTATAACGTTAACTAGTTATATCTCTTTCAATTGACATAACGTTAAAGTTTTGTTGATTTCTTGCTTCCATGGTCACAACCACTTAGGATTGTAAGTCTCTTGCAAATGGGAAATAGTAGNGGGGAGAAAGACAAGAACAGCCGTTTCAATTAATCAAAGAGAAGCTGACCAACCCCCACTTATTTTCTTTACCTAACTTTTTGAAAACGTTTGACATTGAAAGTGATGCTTCAAGTTTTGGCATAGGAGCAGTGCTTATGCAGGAAGGAANATGAGTGTTGCTTGCTATAAATATTTTTTTTTTGAATAAAGCGGACGGCATATTTTGAATGAATTATGCAAATTCTTTGATTGATGGATACTACCTGTTGCCTATCTCATCCCCTCTCTTATTATTAGTAAGATATGTTGCTCCTCTTCCCTTTTAATAATTAAGCTTCCAAATCTTCTTCGTTCGGCTGGGAACAGAGTGTTCTTTAACATTGTGGTATTGATCTATCATAGAATGAACTGATGAAGTTGGTTAATCTTTGTTTGGTGCAGGATAGTCAACCTTTTTTGCCTAGTCTTGGATCAAGACAAGATATAAATAGATTAAGCTCCCTTAACCTGAGGACGTATCAGAGTGAAGAGCCAGGGAAAACCATAAGCGGGCTTTCAGGGGCAAGCCAGTTTGTCAGGGTTGACTCAACTATGAGAAGCCCTGTACTTATTGATGTGCAAGGTTTGAGAGATCACTAGTTATTGTGTTTGTGCATCACTTTCTGTAGATCTAAGCTCCTTTCATACTATATTAACGTAAGATGAAGTTCACATAATTTGGTTTGCGTCATGTTTCTATTTGGGTGTCTCATTGTGTGAAATCACCATACAGATCAATTAAGCATGCCATTGGAATTGTTACTCTCATTTTTGCACGCTTTCCTATGTGCACTTTTTTTGATAGTTGGATGTTACTAAAATTATCTCATTTGTTCCCTTATTTTGCCAGACACTCGTCCAAATTCAGTACTCTTCAGCTTTGGGATTGCAGAAAAATGTACAAGGCATGAGAAAATCTTAAAGTTCCTCATGTCTGGATCAAGCGAAGCAGAACTAGGTGGACTGGATCTATCTGTACTCTCTGAATTGATGGGCCTTCAAGCATTGACAGTTGATATGCCACAACAGCCACTTGCTCCAGATTGTAGAGTTTGTTTTCATAATGCTGCGTCTCAGCCCTCCCTTATCCATCCTACTAGTGACTTTTATCCCCAGAAGCCTCTTTTCTACTCAATAGGGGATGTGGCATATAATTCAGATATTACAGTTCACCCAGATGGCCGAGTCACAATCACGGGTGTTGCGACTGAGATGAAGGATATTCTTTCCATTATTGCTGAGTTTTACTTGTCAAATAATTCGACAAAGTGGAAAAAGCAGTCAGTGCTGGTTCCACACTTCAATTGGTGTGGATCCTTTCCTAGTCTTTTATTCTAATCAAAATTTTATGCCTGGAGAATGAACATACATCTATATGTTTGCTTGCTGAACTATATATATGTTTGATGCCAACTCATTAGTTAATTTGCTCTCTCTACTGATGCTCATTGAATGGGCTGTTCAATCGATAATAAATTCGAGACCTCTATGAGAAGGTCTAATCATGGTGTATTTTGTATGTTTGAATTTCCTGATTGTTAACCACCATTAACCCCCTTCTTGGCCGCTAAGTTCACCCGATTCAGAGCTTCGGAGATAGAATGTTCCGATGCAAGTTATCGGCTATAATAATGAATAAAAACAAAAGCCTTTTTCAGGGCCATTCACTTCTTCTGTATAGAAGGGCCGATGAGTTTGTGAATTGTATCTATGGTGAATAACCCGACCTTTGGACTTTCCACTTTTTCGTAATAATTACTGCCTGCATATCTTCTATGTATTTGGACTTTCCACTTTTTCATATTTTTTTTTCTTTTAATGGTCATCCTTTGATTGTGAAATGCATGAGCTTTCTTATTATCTTTTCCTTCCTGTTGCAGTTTAATCTAGTAGTCCTGACGATCAATGTCGTGGGCTCCATCTGGATGACAGTATCTATTTCTTTTCCCCTCCATTTCAGCCTACNTTATTATCTTTTCCTTCCTGTTGCAGTTTAATCTAGTAGTCCTGACGATCAATGTCGAGGGCTCCATCTGGATGACAGTATCTATTTCTTTTCCCCTCCATTTCAGCCTATCCTTGACTGTTTCTAGTGAAAGTTATATTGAAGCAATGCCCATCCTCAAGTCAAGGATTAAGTCCTGCTCTGTAGCCCACAAGTAATAAAATATCATTGAGATGCTTCAGGCAAGAAGACCCAATAAGCCCCTAGCCTAGGCTAGTAGCATTTTGGCATTTGGCATTATCAGCATCACTTGGGTCACCTTAATAGATACTCTTGCTAGCAGCCCGGAGTGTTCCTTCTTTTATCTTCAACACTTAGAAGTTTGATAAATAATAAAAAGTCATTGGTTGATAATTGAAATTTTTCTTGAATAAGTTCAAATGAAAGGTGGTTAGTTAGTGGGAGTAGATGGGTGGTTATAAGGAATACATGGTAGATTGTGATCAGAGGATTTCTAATTTATAATTTAAATATCTAAGAAATTAGAAAAGTAGGATGGACGGCTGCTCAAAGGTTTTCTCTAAAAATTTTTTTGCTATATATATATATATATATATATAGAAAGATAGATAGATAGATAGATTAGATATTTGTTTTGGGGGCTTTGTTGGGGGAGCACCTAAAACTTCATGGCACTGACCCTTTATGACTAGTATTAGAATCTTTTGTAGATTAACTTCTTTTGATGAAATTTGGAATAGATCCATGTCCTTGTTTCTCTTTGAGTGTTAGTTTCAAGTTCTTTAGCTATGATTTTTTATGAATGTAGCCCGAACCCAAAGTTTCCACATGAAGTTGTTTTCATTATAGCACATAATTTGGTTTCTTTTTTAGAAGGAAAAACTTTCTGGCTTGCGAACCTCACCCTGCAATCATTCCTTCAACAGGCTGGATAGCAATGAAGTAAGGGCTAATATCCATGGGTCTTCGTTGAAGCTTGAAGCTGTTAAAGTTGCTCCTTTAAAGAGGTACTCTTCTTTTATTCTATTTATTTAGTATATTTTAAGTTTCACTTTCCATTCTCCTGTCTCATGGAAGGGCTTGCTAAGATATCTTTGGAGGAAGTAATATAAATGAAACAGTTGGATGTCACTGACTTTAATTTTATGAAACTATGCGGCTATTATTTCTTCCAACCTAGGACCAGAGTTTCCAGTGCTTTGAGTGTTATCTTCTGCTAAAAGAAAATTTAGAAATAGCTTGTCCCACATTCAGAAGAAGAAGAAAGACTATAGTGTATGTGCCTATGTGGTGATAATTATGTTCCAGTAAAGCAATATACTTCATTTATACTGGCTCCCAATGGGGGGTTTTGCTGCAGTGTCTACACATGAACTTCATGGGTCATGTTGCATCCAATGCCTTGAGCGTAGGTATTGATTCTATGCAGGCATCCTGCAAATTTGTATGCTTTTCTAACGGGAATGTAAGGATGCACAAGCATGTTACTGCATTTGCTCACAGGATATGAATGCTTCTTAGTCTTTACATCTTACTCTTTTTTGCAGTCCTGAGAAAATCAAACTCAGGCCATCACCTAAAAAGAAGTGCGGGAGGAAAGCAGCTAAAGAGAGGGGTCTCTACCAAAAAAACTACTTCCACGCGTGTGAAAGCCTTTTATCCATAATGGTTGACAAGAAGAGGCACAGGAAAACTGCCATCCTTTCTCTGAAGAAATCCGGTCCTGAACTACCCCAGCTCCTGACTCAGTTCTCTGCCAGCATTGCGGGGACTGGCCTTGCCGTTCTTTTCTCAGTTGTCTGTAAATTAGCTTGCAGCAGGGTGCCCTTCTGTGCATCCAAACTCTTGAGCACTGGATTGGGAATTGGATTGGTTTGGCTCTCGTGGGCTGTTAATAGACTGAGGGACACTGTAATTCATATANGTGCCCTTCTGTGCATCCAAACTCTTGAGCACTGGATTGGGAATTGGATTGGTTTGGTTCTCATGGGCTGTTAATAGACTGAGGGACACTGTAATTCATATAGGCAAGAACTCAGGCAAGTTGGATTTTAAAGAAGATGACATGATGAAAAACCTAGACAAAAGTGTGGAGGAAATTTACTTCAGAGCTGTAACATTGATGGCAGTTGCAGTGCTAAGGTTTGCATGAGCTCAACCCGCGACCATTGAATTTATTTGAACACGGAGGATGTGGAAAACTCGCAAGGAGGTCGTAAGTTTAATTGGAAATGTCCTACCTAGTTTAGTGATGCTTTGAAGGGCTTAAGCTCAGCTGGAGGTCTAAAGTGGATAATCTGAGCCAATACAAGTGACCTGTCATGAGCTTGAACTTCTTCTTGTCATCAGCTTACTAAGTTTTGTAGAGCTAATGTTTTATGGTTTGGATGTATGTAAATTGACCGGAAGTTCACAGCTATCGTGTGCATGCTTGTGTCAGTGGGGAGTCCAACTTATGTATACCGACTCATTTAGATTTATCGACGGATTGGAGGGGCTACTGGAACTTCTATGAATGGATCTTTATCCNGCTAATGTTTTATGGTTTGGATGTATGTAAATTGACCGGAAGTTCACAGCTATCGTGTGCATGCTTGTGTCAGTGGGGAATCCAACTTATATATACTGACTCATTTAGATTTATCGACGGATTGGAGGGGCTACTGGAACTTCTATGAATGGATCTTTATCTATGCCTCATTGTCCATCTAAATGGTTGCAAATCATTTGTCATCTCCTACAACTTTGATTAAATACTTACTTTGATGGATGTTGTTTGGTAGCTGTGGATGAAAAATTGCCCTAAATGTTTATCTCGGTGCTGTAGACTCGTACTTCAGTCATCTTTCATCAGTTTTAAACATGTTGGCTCCCTAGGTCTATATGTAGTTTTGCCGCCGCTGGAAAATAATAAGCTAACAAGAAATGAAAGTAACTGTACTTCTGAATGAAGCCGGTTATTTGAAGTAGTTGCAAGGCATGACCATAATGCAGATCGCAATTTGAATAAGCATTGCTCACGAGAGAATGCATCACTTATTAGAAAACACTAACTACAAATCCAAACATTACACAAATGACAAACACTTAACGAAGCAAGCAAAAATTACCGCAGGTAATGTGTGCCGGTAGCATGTAGTANCATTGCTCACGAGAGAATGCATCACTTATTAGAAAACACTAACTACAAATCCAAACACTACACAAATGACAAACACTTAACGAAGCAAGCAAAAATTACCGCAGGTAATGTGTGCCGGTAGCATGTAGTGACTAGTTAAAAACCAGGACTCTGCCTGGAAAATTATTTATCAATGATACAAAAAAAACTTTCAAAAACAATTACACTATTTTGACCAATCATGCACTACAAAAGAGAAGTGAAGAATTCTCTTTTCAGAAAATTTGATTTCAATACCACTTGCTATCAGCTTAACAATACCAAGAACAAATGTAGCATCCAACGGCACCCATGACATGACAATTACACATGGCATGTACTTCCAAGATANACCACTTGCTATCAGCTTAACAATACCAAGAACAAATGTAGCATCCAACGGCACCCACGACATGACAATTACACATGGCATGTACTTCCAAGATACAACGATCAGGTCTTTTGATTCTCAACCTCGTTTTGCAAAAATGCATATGGCTCAAAGATCCCCTGCCAGTATAACTCAGCTAAGTACTTTTGAAACTACCCCTGCACCAACTGTTCTACCTCCCTCTCTCAGGGCAAATCTTTGTCCTGCAGATAACAAACAATAACTTAAGTTCTTCCCACNAGCCAATACAAGTGACCTGTCATGAGCTTGAACTTCTTCTTGTCATCAGCTTACTAAGTTTTGTAGAGCTAATGTTTTATGGTTTGGATGTATGTAAATTGACCGGAAGTTCACAGCTATCGTGTGCATGCTTGTGTCAGTGGGGAATCCAACTTATATATACTGACTCATTTAGATTTATCGACGGATTGGAGGGGCTACTGGAACTTCTATGAATGGATCTTTATCTATGCCTCATTGTCCATCTAAATGGTTGCAAATCATTTGTCATCTCCTACAACTTTGATTAAATACTTACTTTGATGGATGTTGTTTGGTAGCTGTGGATGAAAAATTGCCCTAAATGTTTATCTCGGTGCTGTAGACTCGTACTTCAGTCATCTTTCATCAGTTTTAAACATGTTGGCTCCCTAGGTCTATATGTAGTTTTGCCGCCGCTGGAAAATAATAAGCTAACAAGAAATGAAAGTAACTGTACTTCTGAATGAAGCCGGTTATTTGAAGTAGTTGCAAGGCATGACCATAATGCAGATCGCAATTTGAATAAGCATTGCTCACGAGAGAATGCATCACTTATTAGAAAACACTAACTACAAATCCAAACACTACACAAATGACAAACACTTAACGAAGCAAGCAAAAATTACCGCAGGTAATGTGTGCCGGTAGCATGTAGTGACTAGTTAAAAACCAGGACTCTGCCTGGAAAATTATTTATCAATGATACAAAAAAAACTTTCAAAAACAATTACACTATTTTGACCAATCATGCACTACAAAAGAGAAGTGAAGAATTCTCTTTTCAGAAAATTTGATTTCAATACCACTTGCTATCAGCTTAACAATACCAAGAACAAATGTAGCATCCAACGGCACCCATGACATGACAATTACACATGGCATGTACTTCCAATATCCAACGATCAGGTCTTTTGATTCTCAACCTCGTTTTGCAAAAATGCATATGGCTCAAAGATCCCCTGCCAGTATAACTCAGCTAAGTACTTTTGAAACTACCCCTGCACCAACTGTTCTACCTCCCTCTCTCAGGGCAAATCTTTGTCCTGCAGATAACAAACAATAACTTAAGTTCTTCCCACTTTCTGAGATCCATGACCCAGAAATCTATCGAAAATATGATAAAAGGAAAAAAAAAGAAAAAGAAAGCAGATTATGTGGCATATTTGACAATTATTTAAGTGACAAGTCAAGACAACAACAGAGGTCTATGTATAATCAGTTGTGAACCTCTGTGCATTGGTGTTGAAGCTTTCAAGTCAATCAGATGAAATAAATCATCGAAGAAAAAATTGGTGGTCTTTAATGTCCAAAAATGGGTGCTGGGATTCCAATAAAATATGTCAAATAAAAAAATACAAGCAATAAAATGAGAGTAGGAATGGGATCAAATTAAGGGTTGAATACCATTTCCCCCTTCTACCCCCCCTCCCCCAAGGCAAGTTTTTCTCGGGAGTCATAGGAAGAGAGAGAAGTAGGGGGTTGGGGAAGGTTTTCCCCTAATCCAAAAATGAAAACCAAAAAGGTAATGTAAGGAGAATCTAATGAAATAATACAGGGGCCCTTTATTCCAAAGTAACCAAGGGTCACCAAAGGCACTTCTTCAAGCACCCAAAAAAAAGAAGATTATTTCACAGCAGCAGCAGCTAGTACCTAAAAGATCTGAAAATACTTGTACTCCAGCACAAGTATCAAAATCAATGGTTGTTCTTTAGAAACATTGTATTTTCATACAAACATTATATTTGTTGTCATAATTCAAAAAAAATATATAAAGTTGTCATGATGAGGGGCAGGAAGGCATGCAACATTTCTTTTTCTTTTCTGATTATGAATGAAAATTTCAAAATTTGACCGAACAGGGTATGACTGTTCTTGCCCTTTTCTTTTGGAAGATGATGTCTATACACACCTGATTCAAGTGGAACTGGGGAAATCAGCTCAAAAACAGCAGTCACATTGTCTCCAGGCATAACCATCTTAACATTTTCAGGCAACTCCACTTTACCAGTAATATCTGCAGTTCGCAAGTAGAACTGAGGCCTGTAGTTTGAGAAGAAGGCAGTGTGGCGTCCACCTTCATCTTTCGTAAGGACATATATCTCCGCCTCAAACCTCTTGTATGTTTTCACAGAACCAGGCTTCGCAATCACCTATTCGATTATAAGACACCAGAAGATAATGAAATTACATCCTCCCAGTTTTATTTTCACCATTAAATTCCAAAATCAGATTTCAGTTTCATCATATATTTCAAAAAAGTGTTCTGGAGAACCACTACAGTGTTCAGATCTTTACATGGGTTGTTTGAACACATCATGCATCAAAAGAAATGAGTCTCTGTATTTTGCAACAGGTGACTAGAAACTCCTATGCATCACTAATGATAAATAAGTGATCCTTAATAAAGTCAATGAGAAGAAAATAATTAATCCAACAAAGAACAGAAAAGAAGATTGAACAGACAAATAATTTGCTTCACACTTTCAAGTATATGGAAAGTTGCTCAAGTTCTCCCATTTGGAATTTTGATAAATTGAGAAAAGCATTTAAACGATGAGTTATACTCTACATCCTGCTATGGTTTCCAGAATACCGTACTGAGCAGATTCAATTATCAACTTACCTGTCCCCGCTGTATATCGTCCCGCTTTAAACCACGTAGAAGAAGACCGACATTATCCCCAGCCTAGTAAAATGCAAAAACTTGCAATCAGTTCCAGACAGATGCATTAGTATCTTAAAAGGTTTAGAACCAGTCACTTGCCTGTCCAAAATCCAAGATTTTCTTGAACATCTCAACACCAGTCACTGTAGATTTTAGATTACCCTAGAGTGGACAGAGCTATAGACGTTAGAAGCAGCATTCCTTATCAAGTTAGACTACAAAGATTAAAGCACTTCAGAGAAAGATCAATAGAAAGAAAATGCATCACATTTCACCATTAATGACTCAGTATATTGCTCGTAGAACAAAATCAACAGCTCAAAGAAATTATGAGAGAGAAGTTNACCATTAATGACTCAGTATATTGCTCGTAGAACAAAATCAACAGCTCAAAGAAATTACGAGAGAGAAGTTGANTCACATCAGTTCAAATACGATCCGTTGACGGACCAAACATATATAGTAATGCCCCCCACCCCGGGCCCACATCCTCCAATTTGTGTTATTTTTGATGTAACACCGTTAGATAGAGAGATAAGGATTGTTTCGTAACATCGCTTAAGATTTAAAACTTAATACTTTAAGCACTTAGTAAACTAGCAATGCACCACATGTATTGCACGTAAATAATTTTTTTTNGAGAGAGAGTTGCAACAGCGTGTTCCATAAGAAGTAAATTTGCCAAAACTAATTTTACACATTCACCTGCATCAGCCCCAAAATCTCAACATCCTCCCCAACTTTAATTGTCCCTTGTTCAACACGGCCAGTAGCAACAGTTCCACGTCCCTACAAACCACAAATGAATAAATCAGAGCTATAAGAGCGCTAAGGGTTGTTCAAAAAACAAACATCTACAAAAGAAGAAAATTTATTTGCTAGTTTCCCGAGGAGGGATAACACAGCAGCTTAGTACAAAAACAAATAACTTTAACGAAATCGATTAACACATTTGTAGCACAAACAAAAACATTATTGCAGCAATACCAGATCCATTATAAAATATATAGCAGAGAAGAAAGAAATTTTCCACCATTAGGCGATGGGGTTAGTTCCTCAACAGGCATAATGCAAATAGACATCTTATTACCTGAATCGAAAAAACATCTTCAATTGGCATTAAGAAAGGCTTGTCAAGCTGGCGTACAGGATCTGGAATGTATTCGTCAACAGCATCCATGAGTTTCAAAATAGCTTTTTTCCCTATTTCTTCATTTGTACCTTGTAAAGCAGACAAAGCTGAACCCCGGATGATGGGGATTTCATCCCCAGGAAACTTGTAGAAGTTAAGAAGCTCTGCGATATTATAAGTTCATGTGAAACAATATTAAGTGCAGTTACAATATTGTTTAACCCAGCCACTGATGTGCATGAACATACTCAAAAGCTATCTTACCTCGGAGCTCCATTTCCACAAGTTCCAGCAACTCTGGATCATCAACAGCATCAACCTTATTCAAAAAGCACACAAGTGATGGCACACCAACCTGTATAATGCCAAAGAGGAAGAACCTTATATACATAGCTGCACCAACCAGTGTTATCGATAGTCAAATGCACAAGCTAAAATTGCTCAAATTCAGCTAGCAATAGACACACCTGGCGTGCAAGTAGAATATGTTCCTTTGTCTGCGGCATAGGCCCGTCAGGGGCAGATACAACCAAAATCCCTCCATCCATCTGGGCAGCTCCCGTAATCATGTTCTGTAATCAAAGTAAATTATTAAAACGTGTAGAGCATAGTCGCTAAAATCTTCAAAATCTCAATTCCAGTCTTGTAATTCAATCTGATTCAACACCGTCATGATGTGAATTGGTAGTTCGAATCTCTTTAGAGGATCTATGCGATTCATATGGAAACACACGAGACACTATGATTGAACTAAAAAAGATTCATTCTATGCAGTAATCTATTAATTGACATATAAAATAGTTCTGNTGTGAATTGGTAGTTCGAATCTCTTTAGAGGATCTATGCGATTCATATGGAAACACATGAGACACTATGATTGAACTAAAAAAGATTCATTCTATGCAGTAATCTATTAATTGACATATAAAATAGTTCTATTACAAATTATGGCTACTAACAAAATTAAACCAGGAACCAAATTTATGTTGTATTGAGTTGGCAACACTTTCTTTTTCCTAAACAAATCAAAAAATTTAATACAAAAGTTTTGGGCAAGCATAAAACAAGACTCCACAACCCTAACTCAATTTGAAAAACAAAGAATTTGATTCAAGAGACAAATCTTGATTCGACAACAATGGTGTAGAGAACATAAGACTGTACAACCGAAGAGATCCACACAGTTAATCAATTCACAAGTAGGAATCATAGTCAAAAATTTGCTAGTCACTTCAAAATTCAAATGAAACAAATCTAGGAAAATGTAGGGATACCACTTTCATAACAAGCAGAATACATACTAATAAAGAATACCAATTTGGACATGCAAAAGTATCTTAACTATCTCTTATCAGGAACCTAAATATCTGATTTCAAAGTTCAGCAACACTGAGTTCCCTCCCTTTTCCTTTGTCTAGAGCTCTTAACCACACAATTGCATAAGTTAAGGAAAGTAAGTGGAATGTCTACATCTTATTTATTTATTTACTCATTCAGCTATGTGTGGGAAACAATTAGTCCACAGCAGGTGCTGAAAAACTTAAGACACTCAAACAAGGAAGACAGCAATGAAGATTTAGCAAGTAAGAACAATGGTAAGGAATGAAATAATTGAACAAGTTACATTATTTTGTTTCCAATAGGACTACTAAAAAGGTCTTACTTTAACATAATCTGCATGACCAGGGCAATCTACATGAGCATAGTGCCTCTTAGTAGTCTCATACTCCACATGTGCCTGCAACAAGTTGAACACTGGAATCAAGAACGAAATATAGAAGATCATTTTCTTGAAAGAAGTAAGATGGAGACAACAATAAAGGATCAAAGAGCATGCAATATTCTAACCGTTGCAATAGTAATTCCCCTCTTTTTCTCTTCAGGGGCCTTATCGATCTCATCAAACGCAACAGCCTTGGCCTTCCCTTCTTCTGCCAACACCTGAAAAAGGCACATGTGCATTTTAGAGGCTGGAAAACTGAAAAAAAAAAAAGAATCTAACGCAAAGCATCCCACATTGCAATTCCTAATATCTTAGTTACTCAAAGAAAGAAGAAGATAGTAGTAGTTTAAAAACTGCAAGAAAGAGACGATCAAATGCCTCGACTACCAAACCTTTGTGATTGCAGCAGTCAGTGTTGTCTTTCCATGATCAACATGTCCAATTGTTCCTACATTAACGTGGGGTTTTCTGCCAAAACATCAATTAGATTAGAAACACAACTTGAAACTCACTGAAACACAAATTGCCCATTTTCCCTTTACTTTCTTGCCTTCATTTTTTCTATTGAGATTAAAATGACATATTCCTGAACAAATATGGCGAGCAATCAAAATAAGAACCCATTCCTTCTGTCAGTTTACAGAATCAGAAAAATAAAGAAAAACAGTGCTTTTGGACAGATTTGTCAGGCACCCTTTTTGTAGGAATTTTGCCAGTGACATCTTTCTTTAGATAGACAAACAAGATGACAAAAGAACATGCAATTTTACTCTGAAATAAAGAAAAAGGCAATGTCAAAATGGGCAGTCACTTTTAGCAAATCACAGACAGTCACTTTTAGCAGTAATGAAACGAACACTATTAGATGCATATATATTGGTGGGGAGTTTGGACTCACGTTCTAGTAAAGGTGGCCATGGATCTCCACCATGGGTTGGGGAGTGTTGCACTCTCATTTGGAGAGAGAAATTCAGAGACTGAGAAATGGGAGGAGACCGATCCGCGACAACATGAGTACAATTGAGGATATAGGGTCAGCAATCGCTTGGAATTAGGGTTTCTAAATGCAACCGTAGCCATGGCTAAAGAAGAAGACAGAGAGGATAGCGAGAGAGAGACTGTAGAAATAGAATGAGGTGATATGGCGGTTTTGGGGTTTTACGGCTTCTCCCTCACCTCCCTCTACCTCCAGGGTTTTAGAAACTTTAGGGCTCCCTCATTCTGGGTGAAAAAATACGACGTCGTATATTGCCAATTCGGATACTGGCCTTGGGTATGTTCTGATTAAGCCCATCAATGCATCGGATTTTGACGTGAATCCGATCCAAATTTAAATTCGATTGATTGGATATAAATTAATATTTTTTATCGATAATTTAAATTTAAATTCAAATCAGATCAATTTTTTGGATCGAATTTTAGAATTTTCGCAAATTCAAATATGAATCACAAAAAAATAAAATCCATGGTATTACCGGATCGAATTTTTAAACTTGAATTTAGATCACATCAGTTCAAATACGATCCGTTGACGGACCAAACATATATAGTAATGCCCCCCACCCCGGGCCCACATCCTCCAATTTGTGTTATTTTTGATGTAACACCGTTAGATAGAGAGATAAGGATTGTTTCGTAACATCGCTTAAGATTTAAAACTTAATACTTTAAGCACTTAGTAAACTAGCAATGCACCACATGTATTGCACGTAAATAATTTTTTTAAAAAAAAATTAATAAAAATATATTTGGTATATGGGTACTTGAATTAAATATTATCTCAAATTTACCAAATTTATTTTTTCAGCTCTCATGCTCCACTATAAAATTTTTAAAAACTTTGTTTATTTTCGAGAGTTATTGTTTTAACTTTAAGAAAAATAATAAAAAAAAGAAAATAAATAATTAAAGTTCTATTTTGTTTCTATAGTTTTGTAATTGAAAGTGATTTTTTAGTGATATTTGAAAATTAAATTTTTCAAAATTAATTTGATTAAGATTCCACTTATAAATCATTGAATAAAATAAAAATAATTTATCAGTATACCAATCGTATTAGAACTTACTGTATTTAAGATTAGTTAGGTCAATTGAGATAAAATATAATATACAACGTCATAATATATATTATAAACCATATTAAAATTTTTTAAAAATTCAAGTTTTCACATAAAATGTTAACACAGTTTAATAAATTTATTGCAACTAAAAAATTACGTAAAACTATATATACATTATTTTTTATTTTAAAAATAAAATGGTTAAACATTTGATGAAAAATAACATATATATATGTAGTCATAATATTATCTTTATAAATGAGATGAGTATTATTATATTGATGGAGTTTTTGAAAATTTTGTTAAAATTTAAAATAATGCATATATTTTTTAAAAATAGCATAATCAATAAAAAGGTTTCATAAAAATTGATATTTATAAATAGAGAATAGATAATTAGAAAATTAATTTGATTAAAAATCTACTTATAAATCATTGAATAAAATAAAAATAATTATCAATATACCAATCATATTAGAATCTTACTGTGTTTAGGATTATCTAGATTAATTGGAATCAAA
Organism: Ilex paraguariensis; assembly: GCA_963454935.2. Lineage (NCBI taxonomy): Eukaryota > Viridiplantae > Streptophyta > Magnoliopsida > Aquifoliales > Aquifoliaceae > Ilex > Ilex paraguariensis. The sequence continues at coordinate 280,122 of CAUOFW020002092.1, read as the reverse complement.
TTTAATATACAATTCTATAATATATATTATAAAGCATATTAATTTTTTTTAAAAAAAATAAAGTTTTCACATAAAATCTTAACAAAGTCTGCAAAATTTACTGTGACTAAAAAATCATGTAAAAATATATATATATATATTTTTTTTATCTTAAAAATGAAAGGGTTAAACATTTTGAATAAAAATAAAAATAAAAATATGTAGTCATATTATTATATTTGTAAATAAGGTGAGTAATATTATATGATGGAATTTTTGAAGGCTTTTTTGAATATTTGTTAAAACTTATAATGACGCATATATTTTTTAAGAGTAATATAATCAATCAAAAAGTTTCATAAAAATTGACATTTATATATAGAGAATATATAACTAAAAGTGATCTTAGATGTAATTTAGACATCAATCAAAAAGTTTCATAGAAATTGACATTTATATATAGGGAATATATAATTAAAAGTGATCTTAGATGTTATTTAGAGATTTAAATGCATAAGGATATGATGATAATTTAGATATTAAGTGTGAAATGATAGAATGACCGTTTTAATTATTTATGAGGGTAAAATAGTGAATTAAATTTTTTTAATGTTAAGCTACTTTTTTTAGTAATATAAATATAGATATAGATATAAATTAATACTACTTAATATCTTAACTACTTCTTAAGAATAAGTTAAAATTTTAAATAGTAAATTACCTATTTATTACGTAATGCTCAAAATATTAGTCAGTAAGAATTTTATTAATTCCTCATAATGGACAAATATACCTTCAATCCATCTTACACTCTTGACTTTTCAATATCCACTATCCGCCACAACCACCACCATTGTATTGTCGCCGCTACCACCTCTACTGTCACCATTGTGCCATCGTCATCACCACCACCATCATTGTGCGACCACTATCACTACTATCATTGTGTCATCACCACTACCACTATCATTATGTTATCGCAACCACCATCATTGTATTGTCATCGCCACCACCACTGTCATTGTCACCCACCACCACCATTGTGTCACTATCACCACCACCACCATCATTATCACCGTTATCACCACCATTGCCGTTATCACCGGTACCATTATGTTATCACTAACCCCACCACCATTATGCCTCCACTGTGACCACCATTGTATTGTCACTACCACTACCACCACCACCACTGTCGGCACCACCCTCATTATTGTGACGGTGGGGGTAGGTAGAGGTGTTAATTGATNCCATCAATGCATCGGATTTTGACGTGAATCCGATCCAAATTTAAATTCGATTGATTGGATATAAATTAATATTTTTTATCGATAATTTAAATTTAAATTCAAATCAGATCAATTTTTTGGATCGAATTTTAGAATTTTCGCAAATTCAAATATGAATCACAAAAAAATAAAATCCATGGTATTACCGGATCGAATTTTTAAACTTGAATTTAGATCACATCAGTTCAAATACGATCCGTTGACGGACCAAACATATATAGTAATGCCCCCCCCCGGGCCCACATCCTCCAATTTGTGTTATTTGATGTAACACCGTTAGATAGAGAGATAAGGATTGTTTCGTAACATCGCTTAAGATTTAAAGCTTAATACTTTAAGCACTTAATAAACTAGCAATGCACCACATGTATTGCCCGTAAATAATTTTTTTANATTAAAATTTGAGCCAATTAAAATTTATTTTTCAACATATTAAAATTTGAGCCAATTAAAATTCGATCCAGACTGATTAAATTTTATTTTTTTAAGTATTAAATTTGACCTTATTGAATTTGTTTTTATCTATTAAAATTTAAGTTGATTTGAACTTAACCTGAGCTGCTAACGCAATTTAAAATTTGATTTGATTCGAGTCGATCAAAATTTATATTTTTTATTTATTAAAATTAGTGCTAATTAAAATTTAATTAAAATTTATTTTACGTATAAAAATTTAAGTCAATTAAAATTTATATTTTTTTATGTATCAAAATTCAGGTCAATTAAAATTTAATGCAAGTTAATTAAAATTTGATTCGAACCGATTAAAAACGACTCAAATTTTAATACATAAAAAATAGAATTTTTAATCGACTCGAATTTTAGTACGTAAAAAATATAATTTTTAATCAATTCAAATTTTAATACATAAAATATAAATTTTAATTGGCTTGAATTTTAATTAAAGATATGTAAAAAAAAAATCAAAAATACGTAAAAAAAAATCAAAAAATAGAGAGGATCTCGTTAAAGATATATCTATTTAGAGGAAATGTGGATGAAATTTTTCTTAAAATATATTATGACTAATTTAGTAAAATTATATTTTAATTAACGCCATTAATTTAGGTGTAAGTTAAGATTCAAAATATGGAGAGAGTATTTCTGAAAATATAATAAACTAAAAATGACGTGACTGAAATTTTTCCCATCAAAATTGTCCATCTTACTTCTCATTTGCATAGCCGCTTGGCCCTCTCTAGCCTAGGCTAGCCCAAGTAGGGGTTGGTTTGGAACGTAAAAATAACGCAGGCCCGGTGTAATATTGTTGAAAAGTGGGGGGACAAATTAGACAATACATGTTATTTCATCTCCACCTACCAACCGAGACCTTCCTTTGCGTTCCGTCCANGTGTGAAATGATAGAATGACCGTTTTAATTATTTATGAGGGTAAAATAGTGAATTAAAATTTTTTAATGTTAAGCTACTTTTTTTAGTAATATAAATATAGATATAGATATAAATTAATACTACTTAATATCTTAACTACTTCTTAAGAATAAGTTAAAATTTTAAATAGTAAATTACCTATTTATTACGTAATGCTCAAAATATTAGTCAGTAAGAATTTTATTAATTCCTCATAATGGACAAATATACCTTCAATCCATCTTACACTCTTAACTTTTCCATATCCACTATCCGCCACAACCACCACCATTGTATTGTCGCCGCTACCACCTCTACTGTCACCATTGTGTCATCGTCATCGCCACCACCACCACCACCATCATTGTGCGACCACTATCACCACTATCATTGTGTCATCACCACTACCACTATCATTATGTTATCGCCACCACCATCATTGTATTGTCATCGCCACCACCACTGTCATTGTCACCCACCACCACCATTGTGCTACTGCCATCACCGCTACTATTATCACCATCACCCACCACCATTGTGCCACTATCACCACCACCACCATCATTACCACCGTTACCACCACCATTGCCGTTATCACCAGTACCATTATGTTATCACTAACCCCACCACCATTATGCCTCCACTATGACCACCATTGTATTGTCACTACCACTACTACTACCACCACCACCACCACTGTCGGCACCACCCTCATTATTGTGACGGTGGGGGTAGGTAGAGGTGTTAATTGATCTGAATTCGAACTTAATAGTTCGACTATTTACACATAAACGAGCATGCTTGTTTGACTATTTACACATTAACGAGCTTAAAAAAATGTTAAAGTTTGGCTTGATTAACAGTCCTAGGGGTAGGGATGAGGTAGTTACAATGGATGGCTAAAGAGAAAGACAAAATTAAAATAATAATAATTTTTAAGTTTCAGTTTCTTATATTTGTCAAACAGTTTGATTTAATTAAATATTTAATTTTCAATTGATACCAAATAATTTGTAAATTAAAAAATTTAATATTCAGTATTCAATTTTTAATATTTAGCTTTCAATTTTATTAAACATCACCTAAAAAAATAATAAAATTTAACAACAAATGATGGCTATTAAATCAACCGTTCACCTCACCAAACCCTCCAAGATGATTTGTTCATTCTTAGATATGCCACGAAATTAACGATGCAAAAAGGAATGGATCGGAATTGAGTTGAGTTGGTATATGTTTATCGTCAGATTTATATCAATTTTACTCAATAAACGAATTTGGTTTGTCCATTCAATTATAATTTAAATTCATACCTTATAGATTTAAATTAATTTCATATCAAATTAATAAAAATAATATTTAAAAGAAAAAAATTCAGTCATCTAATTTAATTTGAATCCAAAATATTATTGTCATCCCCTACTAGTTTATGTTTAAATATCACTGACACTCTCTACCGCTAAATCACCATTTCTAACAAAAATAAATTCTTCTAAAATACTAAAATTATCCTTTACATAAATTTCAAATAATTTTTCTACACAAAATTTGATTAAAATTCGAGTCGATTAAAATTTATTTTTTTATATATTAAAATTTGAGCCAATTAAAATTTATTTTTCAACATATTAAAATTTGAGCCAATTAAAATTCGATCCAAACTGATTAAATTTTATTTTTTTAAGTATTAAATTTGACCTTATTGAATTTGTTTTTATCTATTAAAATTTAAGTCGATTTGAACTTAACCTGAGCTGCTAGCGCAATTTAAAATTTGATTTGATTCGAGTCGATTAAAATTTATATTTTTTATTTATTAAAATTAGTGCTAATTAAAATTTAATTTAAATTGATTAAAATTTATTTTACGTATAAAAATTTAAGTCAATTAAAATTTATATTTTTTTATGTATCAAAATTCAGGTCAATTAAAATTTAATGCAAGTTGATTAAAATTTGATTCGAACCGATTAAAAACGACTCAAATTTTAATACATAAAAAATAGAATTTTTAATCGACTCGAATTTTAGTACGTAAAAAATATAATTTTTAATCAATTCAAATTTTAATACATAAAATATAAATTTTAATTAGTTCAAATCAAATTTTAATCGGCTTGAATTTTAATTAAAGATATGTAAAAAAAATCAAAAATAAGTAAAAAAAAATCAAAAAATAGAGAGGATCTCGTTAAAGATATATCTATTTAGAGAAAATGTGGATGAAATTTTTCTTAAAATATATTATGACTAATTTAGTAAAATTATATTTTAATTAACGCCATTAATTAAGATTCAAAATATGGAGAGAGTATTTCTGAAAATATAATAAACTAAAAATGACGTGACTGAAATTTTTCCCATCAAAATTGTCCATCTTACTTCTCATTTGCATAGCCGCTTGGCCCTCTCTAGCCTAGGCTAGCCCAAGTAGGGGTTGGTTTGGAACGTAAAAATAACGCAGGGCCGGTGTAATATTGTTGAAAAGTGGGGGGATAAATTAGACAATACATGTTATTTCATCTCCACCTACCAACCGAGTTGCGTTCCCTTAACGATATTGGTGTAGTTTAATTTATTCCATTGCCTTTGCCGCAGCTATCTTCTTCCACTCGCCATGGCTCTCATCTTCTTCTCTCTCCTGACAATAGCATTAGAATTCTTGTATTTGCGTGGGGTTACACCATTCAACTTCAGTTATCCGGCAGTCTTCAACTTCGGTGATTCAAATTCAGACACCGGTGGCCTCGCCGCCGGGATTGCTTTCCCTGTGGGGCCGCCGAATGGACAAACCTATTTCCTGAAGCCATCAGGACGATTCTGTGATGGCCGTTTGATCATCGATTTTTTGAGTAATGTATCTTCACCTTGTAACTAGCTATTACGAGAATAAATTACAAGAGCTTTTGAATGCAATTAATTTAGCAAATGTCTCAAATATGAGGTACCAAACTTACTCTGTAGCGATTAGAATACGCAGTGAGATTTTAACTTTGATCCAACATTGGTTTGATAGATTGATGAATATAATTGCTTGAATAGTATAGGTAGACGAAGTGGTAACGAGGATGAACTGTAAATTCGAATTTTTTGAATTCGAATCTTGATTATCTCTTGGAGTTAGACCATAAAGATTCCTCGTAAATACCCTAGATCCGGTGTAAATTGTCTGCCTTATACCAAATCAAAAAAAAAATTAGTTAAAGTATACGTAAACTAACTTAAACAATACTGACCCTCGAATAAATATATAAAAAAAAATGATTATAGATAGATGCAAAACAATAAACTAGCTGGGCCAACTCTCCTACCANAAAAAATATAATTTTTAATCAATTCAAATTTTAATACATAAAATATAAATTTTAATTAGTTCAAATCAAATTTTAATCGGCTTGAATTTTAATTAAAGATATGTAAAAAAAATCAAAAATAAGTAAAAAAAAATCAAAAAATAGAGAGGATCTCGTTAAAGATATATCTATTTAGAGAAAATGTGGATGAAATTTTTCTTAAAATATATTATGACTAATTTAGTAAAATTATATTTTAATTAACGCCATTAATTAAGATTCAAAATATGGAGAGAGTATTTCTGAAAATATAATAAACTAAAAATGACGTGACTGAAATTTTTCCCATCAAAATTGTCCATCTTACTTCTCATTTGCATAGCCGCTTGGCCCTCTCTAGCCTAGGCTAGCCCAAGTAGGGGTTGGTTTGGAACGTAAAAATAACGCAGGGCCGGTGTAATATTGTTGAAAAGTGGGGGGATAAATTAGACAATACATGTTATTTCATCTCCACCTACCAACCGAGTTGCGTTCCCTTAACGATATTGGTGTAGTTTAATTTATTCCATTGCCTTTGCCGCAGCTATCTTCTTCCACTCGCCATGGCTCTCATCTTCTTCTCTCTCCTGACAATAGCATTAGAATTCTTGTATTTGCGTGGGGTTACACCATTCAACTTCAGTTATCCGGCAGTCTTCAACTTCGGTGATTCAAATTCAGACACCGGTGGCCTCGCCGCCGGGATTGCTTTCCCTGTGGGGCCGCCGAATGGACAAACCTATTTCCTGAAGCCATCAGGACGATTCTGTGATGGCCGTTTGATCATCGATTTTTTGAGTAATGTATCTTCACCTTGTAACTAGCTATTACGAGAATAAATTACAAGAGCTTTTGAATGCAATTAATTTAGCAAATGTCTCAAATATGAGGTACCAAACTTACTCTGTAGCGATTAGAATACGCAGTGAGATTTTAACTTTGATCCAACATTGGTTTGATAGATTGATGAATATAATTGCTTGAATAGTATAGGTAGACGAAGTGGTAACGAGGATGAACTGTAAATTCGAATTTTTTGAATTCGAATCTTGATTATCTCTTGGAGTTAGACCATAAAGATTCCTCGTAAATACCCTAGATCCGGTGTAAATTGTCTGCCTTATACCAAATCAAAAAAAAAATTAGTTAAAGTATACGTAAACTAACTTAAACAATACTGACCCTCGAATAAATATATAAAAAAAAATGATTATAGATAGATGCAAAACAATAAACTAGCTGGGCCAACTCTCCTACCAACCCTCCTAGACTTCCTGCGTTCTCGCCTACAATTCAATTTTTCTCATAATTATGAATTGATAGATGTCCATGTAAGTGGTTAAGGATGGGTGATCCTCGAGAAGTCCTCGTGTTGTACCCAATTAAAAAAATAAAAAAAAAAAAAACNTCTCTAGCCTAGGCTAGCCCAAGTAGGGGTTGGTTTGGAACGTAAAAATAACGCAGGGCCGGTGTAATATTGTTGAAAAGTGGGGGGATAAATTAGACAATACATGTTATTTCATCTCCACCTACCAACCGAGTTGCGTTCCCTTAACGATATTGGTGTAGTTTAATTTATTCCATTGCCTTTGCCGCAGCTATCTTCTTCCACTCGCCATGGCTCTCATCTTCTTCTCTCTCCTGACAATAGCATTAGAATTCTTGTATTTGCGTGGGGTTACACCATTCAACTTCAGTTATCCGGCAGTCTTCAACTTCGGTGATTCAAATTCAGACACCGGTGGCCTCGCCGCCGGGATTGCTTTCCCTGTGGGGCCGCCGAATGGACAAACCTATTTCCTGAAGCCATCAGGACGATTCTGTGATGGCCGTTTGATCATCGATTTTTTGAGTAATGTATCTTCACCTTGTAACTAGCTATTACGAGAATAAATTACAAGAGCTTTTGAATGCAATTAATTTAGCAAATGTCTCAAATATGAGGTACCAAACTTACTCTGTAGTGATTAGAATACGCAGTGAGATTTTAACTTTGATCCACCATTGGTTTGATAGATTGATGAATATAATTGCTTGAATAGTATAGGTAGACGAACGCTATAGTTGTTCAAGCGGTAACGAGGATGAACTGTAAATTCGAATTTTTTGAATTCGAATCTTGATTAACTCTTGGAGTTAGACCATAAAGATTTCTCGTAAATACCCTAGATCCGGTGTAAATTGTCTGCCTTAGACCAAATCAAAAAAAAATTAGTTAAAGTATACGTAAACTGACTTAAACAATACTGACCCTTGAATAAATATATGAAAAAAAATGATTATAGATAGATGCAAAACAATAAACTAGCTGGGTCAACTCTCCTACCCACCCTCCTAGACTTCCTGCGTTCTCGCCTACAATTCAATTTTTCTCATAATTATGAATTGATAGATGTCCATGTAAGTGGTTAAGGATGGGTGATCCTCGAGAAGTCCTCGTGTTGTACCCAATTAAAAAAATAAAAAAAAAAAAAACAAAAGTGGTTAAGAAAGTTATCTTTCTATGTTGCAGTGGATACAATGGGTGTGTCACCCCTTAATTCATACTTGGATTCTGTTGGTGCACCGAGTTTCGAGAGGGGGTGTAATTTTGCTACCGGAGGATCGACCATACTTCCAGCCAATGCAAACTCCATAAGCCCATTTTCGTTTCGAATCCAGGTGGCTCAGTTTGTCAGATTTAAGGCCCGAGTTCTTGAATTACTAGCAAAAGGTATCAATAACTAATCTCTTAGATGACCGTTAAACCAAAAAAAGTTAGTTTCTTAAACATGGTTATACTTTATTTACGTTCATATAAAATATGACTAATTTTTCAGTTTGAATTATTGGTTTCAGACAAAAAGTTACGAAAATTCCTACCTTCAGAAGACTCTTTCAGGCAGGGTCTTTACATGTTTGACATTGGCCAGAATGATCTCGACGCTGCATTGTATTCAAAATCTGAGGATCAAGTCACTGCTTTAATTCCAACTATCTTGGCAGAATTAGAGATAGGAATAAAGGTCCTCTTGGCAAAAGACTGTATCATCAATCATATATATGTTTGGTCTTTCATTGTTTATTCAATTTCCAAGTTTCGTGCCTTGCAGACACTTTATAATGAAGGCGCGAGGAATTTTTGGATTCATAACACGGGTCCTCTTGGATGTTTACCTAGAATAATTGCCATATTTGGGAAAGACCCTTCCACGTTGGATGAAGTTGGATGTGTCAAAGTTCACAACCATGCTGCTATGCTTTTCAACACACAACTCCATTCTCTATCCATGAAGTTCCAAGAACAACTTCCTGAATCCAACGTCACTTATACCGACATCTTTTCCATAAAATTTAACCTCATTTCGAATTTCTCTCAACTTGGTAAATTGGTTTATGAATTTACCAATCTTCTATGTACTCTGTACCATTATCGGGATTGTTAATTGTCTATTGTTTTTCAGGTTTCAAGCAGCCTTTATCAGCTTGTTGTGGGTATGGTGGTCCTCCGTTGAATTTTGATACTCGGATAGCCTGTGGAGAAACCAAGAACCTGAATGGTACATTGGTGACTGCAAAACCATGCAATAACACTGATGAATATGTAAATTGGGATGGGAATCATTACACAGAAGCTGCAAATCTATTCATTTCATCACAAATCCTTTCAGGAAAGTACTCTGGACCCGCCTCTATTGATGAATATCCCATTTTTAGCTGGCTTCAAGTTGAATGAGTACAGATTATAGTACTAACTTGTATTGGCTTTGTTTGGATTATTGTACTTAATTTGTTGTATTAACTTGCTTGGGTCACAATTTTTAACCCATTATCCATTACTCCGTTCAATTTGTCCATAAATAAATAGATTGGGTATATATATTAATCAATGCAGATTTTAAATGGATTAGATATTATGATTCATTTTAATTAAATGAGTTAATATGAATTATAAATAAGTACTCATTGATTTAAATATTTATCTTTCTATTAAATAACACAAGTATTAAAATTAAATAAATATATTAATATATCNCATTACTCCGTTCAATTTGTCCATAAATAAATAGATTGGGTATATATATTAATCAATGCAGATTTTAAATGGATTAGATATTATGATTCATTTTAATTAAATGAGTTAATATGAATTATAAATGAGTACTCATTGATTTAAATATTTATCTTTCTATTAAATAACACAAATATTAAAATTAAATAAATATACTAATATATCAAAAAATATACACACTCATGCACTAAAAAATACATATATATATATATTAATACACCAAAATACACTCGNACCCTCCTAGACTTCCTGCGTTCTCGCCTACAATTCAATTTTTCTCATAATTATGAATTGATAGATGTCCATGTAAGTGGTTAAGGATGGGTGATCCTTGAGAAGAAAAAAAGTGGTTAAGAAAGTTATCTTTCTATGTTGCAGTGGATACAATGGGTGTGTCACCCCTTAATTCATACTTGGATTCTGTTGGTGCACCGAGTTTCGAGAGGGGGTGTAATTTTGCTACCGGAGGATCGACCATACTTCCAGCCAATGCAAACTCCATAAGCCCATTTTCGTTTCGAATCCAGGTGGCTCAGTTTGTCAGATTTAAGGCCCGAGTTCTTGAATTACTAGCAAAAGGTATCAATAACTAATCTCTTAGATGACCGTTAAACCAAAAAAAGTTAGTTTCTTAAACATGGTTATACTTTATTTACGTTCATATAAAATATGACTAATTTTTCAGTTTGAATTATTGGTTTCAGACAAAAAGTTACGAAAATTCCTACCTTCAGAAGACTCTTTCAGGCAGGGTCTTTACATGTTTGACATTGGCCAGAATGATCTCGACGCTGCATTGTATTCAAAATCTGAGGATCAAGTCACTGCTTTAATTCCAACTATCTTGGCAGAATTAGAGATAGGAATAAAGGTCCTCTTGGCAAAAGACTGTATCATCAATTATATATATGTTTGGTCTTTCATTGTTTATTCAATTTCCAAGTTTCGTGCCTTGCAGACACTTTATAATGAAGGCGCGAGGAATTTTTGGATTCATAACACGGGTCCTCTTGGATGTTTACCTAGAATAATTGCCATATTTGGGAAAGACCCTTCCACGTTGGATGAAGTTGGATGTGTCAAAGTTCACAACCATGCTGCTATGCTTTTCAACACACAACTCCATTCTCTATCCATGAAGTTCCAAGAACAACTTCCTGAATCCNCCTACCAACCCTCCTAGACTTCCTGCGTTCTCGCCTACAATTCAATTTTTCTCATAATTATGAATTGATAGATGTCCATGTAAGTGGTTAAGGATGGGTGATCCTCGAGAAGTCCTCGTGTTGTACCCAATTAAAAAAATAAAAAAAAAAAAAACAAAAGTGGTTAAGAAAGTTATCTTTCTATGTTGCAGTGGATACAATGGGTGTGTCACCCCTTAATTCATACTTGGATTCTGTTGGTGCACCGAGTTTCGAGAGGGGGTGTAATTTTGCTACCGGAGGATCGACCATACTTCCAGCCAATGCAAACTCCATAAGCCCATTTTCGTTTCGAATCCAGGTGGCTCAGTTTGTCAGATTTAAGGCCCGAGTTCTTGAATTACTAGCAAAAGGTATCAATAACTAATCTCTTAGATGACCGTTAAACCAAAAAAAGTTAGTTTCTTAAACATGGTTATACTTTATTTACGTTCATATAAAATATGACTAATTTTTCAGTTTGAATTATTGGTTTCAGACAAAAAGTTACGAAAATTCCTACCTTCAGAAGACTCTTTCAGGCAGGGTCTTTACATGTTTGACATTGGCCAGAATGATCTCGACGCTGCATTGTATTCAAAATCTGAGGATCAAGTCACTGCTTTAATTCCAACTATCTTGGCAGAATTAGAGATAGGAATAAAGGTCCTCTTGGCAAAAGACTGTATCATCAATCATATATATGTTTGGTCTTTCATTGTTTATTCAATTTCCAAGTTTCGTGCCTTGCAGACACTTTATAATGAAGGCGCGAGGAATTTTTGGATTCATAACACGGGTCCTCTTGGATGTTTACCTAGAATAATTGCCATATTTGGGAAAGACCCTTCCACGTTGGATGAAGTTGGATGTGTCAAAGTTCACAACCATGCTGCTATGCTTTTCAACACACAACTCCATTCTCTATCCATGAAGTTCCAAGAACAACTTCCTGAATCCAACGTCACTTATACCGACATCTTTTCCATAAAATTTAACCTCATTTCGAATTTCTCTCAACTTGGTAAATTGGTTTATGAATTTACCAATCTTCTATGTACTCTGTACCATTATCGGGATTGTTAATTGTCTATTGTTTTTCAGGTTTCAAGCAGCCTTTATCAGCTTGTTGTGGGTATGGTGGTCCTCCGTTGAATTTTGATACTCGGATAGCCTGTGGAGAAACCAAGAACCTGAATGGTACATTGGTGACTGCAAAACCATGCAATAACACTGATGAATATGTAAATTGGGATGGGAATCATTACACAGAAGCTGCAAATCTATTCATTTCATCACAAATCCTTTCAGGAAAGTACTCTGGACCCGCCTCTATTGATGAATATCCCATTTTTAGCTGGCTTCAAGTTGAATGAGTACAGATTATAGTACTAACTTGTATTGGCTTTGTTTGGATTATTGTACTTAATTTGTTGTATTAACTTGCTTGGGTCACAATTTTTAACCCATTATCCATTACTCCGTTCAATTTGTCCATAAATAAATAGATTGGGTATATATATTAATCAATGCAGATTTTAAATGGATTAGATATTATGATTCATTTTAATTAAATGAGTTAATATGAATTATAAATGAGTACTCATTGATTTAAATATTTATCTTTCTATTAAATAACACAAATATTAAAATTAAATAAATATACTAATATATCAAAAAATATACACACTCATGCACTAAAAAATACATATATATATATATTAATACACCAAAATACACTCGCATATTAGCATACCAAAAGCACACACACTAATACACTACTCATGACTTGCGGGTTGACCCATGACCCGACTCATGACCATTGGGTTACCTATGGCCTATGACCCATGTGTTAACCCATAACCCGTTGATCGCCCCATGACCCACAATTAACCCAGACCCATTATTAGTGCATGTTTTAGTGTACTAGTATGTGTATTTTTAATAGGAGTATCAATCATGTCGTGTTCGTGTGACCCGCGTATCGTGTTATTCGTGTCATGTCATTGNACACACTAATACACTACTCATGACTTGCGGGTTGACCCATGACCCGACTCATGACCAGTGGGTTACCTATGGCCTATGACCCATGTGTTAACTCATAACCCGTTGATCGCCCCATGACCCACAATTAACCTAGACCCATTATTAGTGTATGTTTTAGTGTACTAGTATGTGTATTTTTAATAAGAGTATCAATCATGTCGTGTTCGTGTGACCCGCGTATCGTGTCATTATTATTTGTGTCATACTCATGTCAAAACCCACCAAAAAAAAATCTATTTATTGTTTTCTTAGTATTAAATATTAATTTATAGTATTTAATACGTGTACTTAATAATTGTATCAATTTTATAATCGTTCATATCGAGTTTGTATCAACAAGTCACAATTGAAACTCTTGATTTTTAATGTGTTAGTTGTGTGTATGTTGGTGTATTAGTGTGTGTATATTTGTATTTTGATGTACTAATGTGTGTATTGGGGTACTTATGTGTGTCTATTAAGAATTTTAATTATTTTGTGAGTTAATGGAACTTAACCCATTATAACTCATTTAATATGTGAGTGAAAAATTGATTGAATTTATTTTAACGTAATCCAATTTAACCTAATTNTTGAAACTCTTGATTTTTAATGTGTTAGTTGTGTGTATGTTGGTGTATTAGTGTGTGCATGTTTGTATTTTGATGTACTAATGTGTGTATTGGTGTACTTATGTGTGTCTATTAAGAATTTTAATTATTTTGTGAGTTAATGGAATTTAACCCATTATAACTCATTTAATATGTGAGTGAAAAATTGATTGAATTTATTTTAACGTAATCCAATTTAACCTAATCCATAACCAATTCAACCCACTCATTTGCCACCTTTAGTTACCATGATGGGGTGAATCTTGGTCCCATAAATGGTGAAGCCCTGATGTTCTGAGTTTTAATCTTGACAATTCTTTAAGGTCAGATTATGAGATATTTATCCCTCATAGATACTCCAATCTCAGCATAGATAACTTGTATTTGACCAGACATCTAAAGAAATTAATCGAGATGCGTATAAACTAATCCGAACATCTCTTACCATTGAAAAAAACNAATCTTGGTCCCATAAATGGTGAAGCCCTGATGTTCTGAGTTTTAATCTTGACAATTTTTTAAGGTCAGACTATGAGATATTTATCCCTCATGGATACTCCAATCTCAGCGTAGATAACTTGTATTTGACCAGACATCTAAAGAAATTAATCGAGATGCGTATAAATTAATCCGAACATCTCTTACCATTGAAAAAAAACAGAGTTACCATGGTTATTGTGATCCAACAAACTCCCTTCCTTTTACCTTAAAAAGCTACCAAAGGTATAATCGTGTCAATTATGTCTTCATTTCTAGGCTCACATTGTTCTGATCGGTGTTTTTAAGGGATAATTTTGTAAGGAAAGTCTAAACTACAACATATTCTAGGAGACTTCACCCATTAGTGTCTATTACAGTTATTTCTTTCGAAAAAATGCTATGCATAACAAAAAATTTATTAAAAAGGGTTTTTATCAAATAAATGAATAGTACTATGTCTTATGAAAATCATTTTGATCAATATTTTGTGAGACCAAGGGTAATATAAAACTATTAATTCATTTTGTAAGGATGATTTTTGATAATTTTTTTGTATGTAATATGTATAATATTACTCTTTCTTTCGAAGAACGCCTAATCTCTACCTAATCTACCGTAAAATATATATATATATATATATATTGAAGAGAATCAAAATTTTCGTTATGCTCCATTGACTCTATTCTAACATAATTTATTTAAATGAAAAATCATAGAAACTATAAAAAGATCAACAAAATCTAGATAAATTGTTTTCGCTTCTTTTTAACAAAAAATCATTGAACGCTACCAAATTTTTGTTATGACAATTAAGTCATATTTTTTATAATTTATTAAAAATTAGTTCACAATCCTTTCAATCAGTTTCTCGTTTCATTTGAGGAGGTATTTTAGACAAATTAAAAAAAAATTATTTATCCAAACCTAAATCCAATAAGCCGACCCACCCACACGATCAACATCCGCAATCTGTTCTTCAAACTAGCTCAAAACCCTAGTTCTTCCTCACCAAATTAGAGAGATTCTCGGACACATAAATCCAATTACGCAAAGGGCTCAACGGCTTTTAGCGTTATATTTATCACTTCCATGCCGGAACAGGGCCCTTCTTGCGGTTCTTTGTTTTCAATTCCTTCTCACTTCGATTTGCAATGCAGAGCTCGAAATAGAGAGACCACGCAGAAATTGATGATTTTGTTTTCACTCATGGGCTTGAGGGCATCGAGACTGGTGATTTTTTAGGGGTTTATTGGTTTCAGGGGTGGTTGCTTGATGTCATCGCTGGTTGTGGCTGGCTAGTCGGGAAGGAGGAGAGAAGTGGGGTTTGATTGCATGGGCGGGTCGGGTTATTTAATGCAATCTTTCGATTGACTAAAATTAAATAGTTTGACTTTTGACAATCATTGGGTCAGAGATTTATTCCTCGTGATTATACTTGGGTCTCTACATAAATAATTTGATTTTGATCAGATCAAAAAAAAAGATTAGTCGAAATATGTATAAGCTAAACCAGAGGAATAGAATTACTTGACAGTTATATCGAACATTCCTCACGGTTGAACTAAATAAAAAATAAAATTTTTGGAGTAAAATATTGTTTAAGGGTCAAATTGAAATTGGTGATTTTTTCAATTTACTCTAATTTTATTTTTTTAAAAAAAATATTTAAAACTAGGGGCTTTTTACATTTTATATCCTAAAAAATTTTAAAATTTTCACTTTAATGTATAAAAAATATTATAATATGACATTTCTATTAACTTATATTATTTTTTTATCAAAAGACAATTCATTAACATTGATGAAAAAATTAATTGAAAGTTAATAAAGTGGTCACATTACAACACTTTTAATATATTGAAGGTGTAATGTGAAAAAATTATTTTTTAAAACTACAAAATAAAAAATTTGAAATCTTTTAGGTATAAAATATAATTCGCCCAAACATTGGACTTAAAAGTTAAAAAAGTTCTAACACGAAGCCCAAACCACGAGAAATTATTCATTACTGCGGCTCCTAACGACCTAATGCTAGTCTCTTTCTCTCTCACGTTGCCACTTCTTTCAGTTCCTTAACCTTTTCTTCCTACTCCTAGGATCCGATTCTCTCTCTTCCCACAATTCATCCCTTTCTTCTCTAGAAAATCACTCTCAAACCCTAATTCTTTAACCTGGTTTCTCTCTCTCTCTCTCTCTCTTCATATTTGATTTCTCAGTTTCAAATCGAATTGGTTGTCCGCATGCTGTTTCGTAAAAGATGGTTCCATGGGGCGGAATCACATGCTGTTTGAGTTCAGCCGCTCTCTATCTTCTTGGAAGGAGCAGTGGGAGGTTTGTTTGTTGTATTTTCTTCCTTCTTTTCTTTTCTTTCATTGCTTTTTGCCTGAAATCGTACAAGCCATCAATATGTAATCTTGCATTACATCTGATGATTGATTATTTATTTTCCATTCTTTCATTGGTTTTTTCCTGACATATTCCAGACAATTAATATTTAAGCTTGCATTGCAACTGATTGATTAATTATTGTGTTCTTTATCTGTTTTTCTTTTCGAAAAAGGGATGCAGACGTTCTCAAATCCGTTAGCCGAGTCGATCAGTTGAAGGATTTGGGTAAGCAAAAAATTCTTCTTGAAAGTTTACCTTGTTGCAATGTTCTTTTCCAGACAGAGAGAACCAACAATTGATGCGTTGATGTTTCGAGTTTTTGTGTTAATAAGTTGATTACCATAATTGTTTGAAGTTGCTAGTGTTTGCCGCTCTTTGCTGCGCTTTTACTTTCCTCTCTCTCTCTCTCTTTCTCACCTCCATCTTCCCTTTGGGTGTATCTCCTCGAATTTTTGTGCTAATAAGAGGATTCCTGTTTTTTCTTTTCTTTTTCATATTGGTTATTGTTGTTGGCTGTGTAAGAGGATCTGAGGCACTTCAACCCGGCTTCCACCTGTACAGAAAACTCACGATGCTGACTTTCTTGGTCACTCGGATACAAAAGCTGTATACCGGTGGATGCAACATTCTTAATGGGCCACATCCCACAGGTGATGTTCGACAAAGCTTACAAGGAAAAAGATCATCGAAGATTGTGGAATTTACTCCAATCCGAATTCTATGTTCAGAATATTTAAGAAAGAGATCGTGAAATTTTGATCTAGTCTTACACTGCCCTTTGGGGGATGGGAGGTTGCGTTACTTGGGTATAGTGTCTGTCTTATTCTCACTTTTCCAATGGCTCATATTATTTGATTGATGAAACACTGTCTATTACAACTAGTGGATATTAAAGAATTCTTTGATACTTTGTGTCTATGGCAATGAATTTGTATCAGTAAAAACAATTCCGGAGAATTTTTCAGTGACTGATTAGTCTGCTTAATGGCATTGAATGACATCGATAACACTCACTTAAACTTTATGTTTCTCTCTTTGACCTTTCAGCGCAGTTACTCGATACAACATGCAAAGTTGTGCCTTTGGTTGTCACAGTTTCTGGAAGAGTTGGTTCAGAGACACCAATCAATTGCGAGTATAGTGGTCTACGGGGTGTAATTGTGGAGGAAACGGTACATGAACACATATTTGAGGAGCTTAAATTGCAATATTTGATTTTCCTCATTCTCTGGTTAATGTTTGTAAACATTCATTTTGACATCCTTTCAGGCAGAGCAACACTTTTTGAAACACAATGATGCCGGTTCCTGGATACAGGATTCTGCTATGATGCTTTCCATGTGTAAAGAGGTTCCCTGGTACCTGGTGGGAAAACATTACTACACCCCTTACTTCCTCTCTGGACTGTATTATTTATTTTTTGGTTTTAAGATATTAACTAGAGGGTATATATGGTTGCTTCCTTTGTATCAGGATGATGGAACTGGACGTTTATTTGTTGTTGGAGCCCGAAATGCCACAGGTTTGGTATTAACAGTTGGAAGTGAAGTATTTGAGGAGTCTGGGCGATCCCTTGTACGTGGAACATTAGACTATCTCCAAGGTCTTAAGGTTTGTCATGTTCCTGGTATGTTCTCATGATCATACATTATTCTCCCAACCACCTGCATATTTAATGCGGATCCTTTTTTGCAGATGCTTGGAGTCAAGAGGGTTGAACGGGTTCTTCCAACTGGTACAGCGTTGACTGTTGTTGGTGAGGTATGGGGTGTTCTTTGAGGGGAAATACATATTTTTCTTCTTTCTGTCTTTGTGGCTGAAACCCAACATTTTCAACTCCTCACATGCTGGTTACAGGAAAAATGTACAAAACCATCTACGGCATAATAGGAGTGGTAACAAATAATGAATTGCTAATACATGACGAACATTCAATTCTATTCTATTATCCTCCAGATAGGATGCAACTCACTAGCCATTTAGTAGTTCTTCTTAAGAGTTTGCAAATGGCATTGTGGTTTCTAGGAAGACATGTAGCATTTGATGTCACATGGACACATGTTTTGGATCTTCCCACGATGCTATAATCAAGCAATTTGTTCCAACTTATTACCTTGTTCAAGTAATTCTGATTGCAAATTTTTCAAACCTCAATCACGGAGAGCATAAGAGAAGTAAATTATATTATAAAATGCTGAGGTCCAAAATGAGTACTGTTATAAGGGTGGAATTCGTTTCTGTGGAGCAGAGTTGAGGCATCTATATGTGCTAGCCAGAACCTGTTTCCTTGCTCCAATTGGCAGGAGTCCAGGAGCATGTCTGTCGCATAGTTGTTTTTCTTTTTCCACAAACGTAATATTATCTTTTTGCTGCTTCCCATCTAAGGATATTAAAATTCTTGAATAATGATTTGTTGGAGTACCTTTATAGGTTCCTAGATGGTGAACTTGACAATCTATCAGATAGGTTAGCTGGTGTTTCCCCCCCCCAAAAATTTTGCCATATGATTTGATCTTTTTATGTATGTTATTTATTATTTTGCTGAATCATTTTCTTCAATATGTTGTCAGGTTATTAAAGATGACGTTGGAACTATTCGGATTCAGCAACCCTACAAAGGCCCATTTTATGTCTCCCATAAAACTATTGACCAGCTCATTGCAAATCTTGGGAAATGGGCTAGGTTGTTATGCGTACATTTGTGCTTGTTTACAACTGCACAGTCTTGCATGAACATTGGATCTTTTGATGTTTTCTCCATTGTTTTTTACATGTACTCATTAGAGTTATGCCCTCCAGGTGGTATAAGTATGCGTCTCTGGGGTTGACTGTGTTTGGTTTTTATCTGATTGCAAAACATGCTTTTCAATATTTCATGGAGAGAAAGCGCCATTCGGAGTTGCGAAAGAGGTATGGTTCACTTATTAATGTACACAACTTTATGTTTGTATGTTTCGCTCTAGGCAAGTGGTGACTCTAGGATTATGCCATGACTCATGCCATGACAACTTCTCAATGCAGGGTTCTTGATGCTGCTGCTAAAAGACCAGGGCGAGATAATGAAGGTAGCTAGCTTTGTGTATTTCTTCTATGACCCTTCTTTGAAATAAATATTTTGGTGCTGTATTGAGAAGTTGCATAAATTTCATTCCTTTTATGTTCTTGTTCAGATGGCAATGCTGAGAATGCATCAGACAGTACTAGAAAAGATTGCCTAATGCCAGATTTATGTGTGATATGCCTAGAGCAGGAGTACAATTCAGTTTTTGTTCCGTAAGTTCTCCAACAATCTCTCATTTTGTTTCAGATAGAAAATTATAAAATGCTCGATCCTTTTGTGATACATTTTCTTCTTCTTATGTCTACTTTAATCCCATAGATCTCTCTTCAGATACGTGAATTGTCTGGATAAAAGATTTGACCAACTCTGTTATGTGCATGCACCTGCATCATTGCCAAAACTAATTCCTAGGTTGAAANAATTCTTGAATAATGATTTGTTGGAGTACCTTTATAGGTTCCTAGATGGTGAACTTGACAATCTATCAGATAGGTTAGCTGGTGTTTCCCCCCCCAAAAATTTTGCCATATGATTTGATCTTTTTATGTATGTTATTTATTATTTTGCTGAATCATTTTCTTCAATATGTTGTCAGGTTATTAAAGATGACGTTGGAACTATTCGGATTCAGCAACCCTACAAAGGCCCATTTTATGTCTCCCATAAAACTATTGACCAGCTCATTGCAAATCTTGGGAAATGGGCTAGGTTGTTATGCGTACATTTGTGCTTGTTTACAACTGCACAGTCTTGCATGAACATTGGATCTTTTGATGTTTTCTCCATTGTTTTTTACATGTACTCATTAGAGTTATGCCCTCCAGGTGGTATAAGTATGCGTCTCTGGGGTTGACTGTGTTTGGTGTTTATCTGATTGCAAAACATGCTTTTCAATATTTCATGGAGAGAAAGCGCCATTCGGAGTTGCGAAAGAGGTATGGTTCACTTATTAATGTACACAACTTTATGTTTGTATGTTTCGCTCTAGGCAAGTGGTGACTCTAGGATTATGCCATGACTCATGCCATGACAACTTCTCAATGCAGGGTTCTTGATGCTGCTGCTAAAAGACCAGGGCGAGATAATGAAGGTAGCTAGCTTTGTGTATTTCTTCTATGACCCTTCTTTGAAATAAATATTTTGGTGCTGTATTGAGAAGTTGCATAAATTTCATTCCTTTTATGTTCTTGTTCAGATGGCAATGCTGAGAATGCATCAGACAGTACTAGAAAAGATCGCCTAATGCCAGATTTATGTGTGATATGCCTAGAGCAGGAGTACAATTCAGTTTTTGTTCCGTAAGTTCTCCAACAATCTCTCATTTTGTTTCAGATAGAAAATTATAAAATGCTCGATCCTTTTGTGATACATTTTCTTCTTCTTATGTCTACTTTAATCCCATAGATCTCTCTTCAGATACGTGAATTGTCTGGGTAAAAGATTTGACCAACTCTGTTATGTGCATGCACCTGCATCATTGCCAAAACTAATTCCTAGGTTGAAGGTTGTATGGTTCATAGAGATGAGGTTGACCGGATAATCCCATCTTTAAGATCTAGAGTCTGATGGATCATTATTTGGTGTACAAGATGGGTGGAAGTTTTGTTATGTTGGGTTGGTCTCTCTCCACTTGAGGTGTACGAAGAAAATAAGTTCTGCTTCTTTTCATTATTCATTTAGAATACAACCCAATCAAAAATTTAGTGGGAACCCATGACCCTGGCCTCATTTTTTCGCTGATCTTTGATGTGATTGGAGTAGCTTTCTCATGCATGCATTACTCCCCTAGCCTAATATAAATAATTTCATTCCCAAAGGAATATGTCAATATCGTAGAAGTACATCTCTTATTTCATTTTCTTTGGCACACCATGAAAGTGGTTGCTTTTGCAACTTCAGACACAGCCCTGCCATACTGAAGTGTATAGGTGTCTATTTTGAGTCTCAGATTGAACAGTAGTTCAATATTTTGATGTTTAGTGCTTTTGAGCTTAATTTAAACTGTAAAAAAGTCGATTACTGGATGTCATATTCAGGTGTGGTCATATGTGCTGTTGTACATTGTGCTCATTGCACTTAACAAACTGTCCACTCTGCCGGCGACGGATAGACCAGGTAGTGAAGACATTTCGCCATTGAACTAGGTTTTGAGGTTGGATAGCCACCATCGACTAGGACACCTGAAAGCTGAAGCTTGGGGTGGATTTGAATGTCTGAATCCCGCTTTATGATGGCAATGGAACTTGGTTACATAGTTCAAGATTCTTATTGGATACACAGTATGGCCATTGCATGTTGAAGTTTTCGAAGTTCTTTTTCTTTGAGAAATTTTACGAGTACAGTTGACTTATATGCAGATTATCGACAGGCTCTTCTGGAATTTTCTCTTACCTTTGTGAACTATGTACAGTGGATGTCTTTCTAAAGTTGATGTGATTTATGTCTATAAGCCTTCTTTGTCGCTCCTTTTCTGTTTGCTCATGTTTCTGTGCTCTCATTTGGTGTTGAATAGCCTGTGGCAGAGTCTAGTTTGTTTTTTTAGAAGCATTAAGTTGGGGATCAGCTTAATAGAGTGATAGTTTGAGAATTTCTATTAGCAAAGACATTTTTTAGGCTTAAAACACGTTTCTAGTCCACAGATAAATTTAATTCTTTTAAAGAACCATTAAACTGCTAGGCTTACATGCGCAGAGGTGCAAATGAACCAAACCGAGTTGGGCACACTGTTCGGGCTCAATTTGTTCGCTTGCACGGAGAACTCAAGAAAATTAGTACCGTGACGAGATTTAAATATCTTGTTGAATCTAGGTTTGTTAGTTTTTTTCTCGGAACTTGTATTTGGCTCGTTGGATTAATCAGACCAAGCTCAAGATTGTGTTCAAGGACATGTCATTACTGAGGCTCTGTTCATTTATTGGATGAGCTTCAAAACTGAAATAGAGTTTAGTTTGTTTTACAAATGAATGAACTTGAACAAGCTTTAATCTGAAGCACATGGATCGGTTCATTTAGAACCAACCTTACAAACATCCATGGAATTCTAGTTCCAGATCAGGAGCATACCCAATGTAATTATGAGATTCCCGCAACCATGCTTTGATTGGAAATTAGACTTTGAGGGCAATGAATCTGATACCACCTAGAATCTTACTAGTCACCCATGTGTACTTTCCATTTCTTTTCTAAAACATCAGAGGCCGTGCTGTGTGAAACAGCTCAGAAGCATTTAATCCAATCATCTTTGATACTTCTTTGAGAGAAAATGAGCTATCTGGAAAGTTGGAATATGATCCCTAACCATTATATTACTCAGACAAAGTGGAAAACTCTCTCTCTCTCTCTCTCTCTAGAGAATCTTAGCATAATTCCCCCTTTGAATTGTTTGCATCTTTGTCTAGCTTTCACATCATAACTGGCTTTCATATGAGAAAAAAATGACTCAGCTTCCTGGTCATCACTATCTTCTTCTCTTTAAATTGTGTCAAGTCTCTTAGTTCCTATATCTGAAAGCCACTTGGATTCCTTGCAACCCAACAATGGCAGACAACCAGACCTACGATTCCAAGGGGGTGTGTGAAAAAATTTACAATGCATTGACTGTATGTCCTGCTCTTAGAAAAATTCGTAGCATTTCACAGTCCCAGCAGAGCTCTGTACCTGCCGCTGGCAATGCTCCAACTTGGTCACTACCAACCTCTGATCACACTGCTAGAGCCCCTATGTCCCAGACCAAACCAGTTGTCCTGCAAACACCACCAAGTTTTTCAGGTGAAGTGATTATTCCCATTGAGTTTGATCCATCTGTTAGGTCATCTCTATCAAGTAAACAGCAAAAGAAGGCAAATCTACATGCTCCCATTGAAAAAAATGGGCAAGAGGCTAACGTTTATTTGAAGATTGTACCAGCAAGCCAGACCAAGCCTACTCTAGAGACGACCGGGCAAGGTCATGGCCAGCTGCCTAAAGTTGCATCAAGGTATGAACTTCCACCATCCCCAGTTTCAGCCTTGGAGAAACGAAAGTCTAAAGCCGATCTGGCTCAACCAGAGAAGGAAGTTGTTGGACCAGGTCATGGCCAAGTGGTTGCAATCAGTTCAAAGAGCCATGCTAAGCCTCCTGTTGTCGGCTCGGAGAAACCCGGGCACAAGGTTGAGATTGCTCCTTCTTCCAACATAGTTGTAGCTAAAGCTCATGACCAAGGAACCAAGGCAACATCAAAGCTTGAACCTGCAAAACCTCATATGCAAGACGAGAGGCTCAAGCCAAAGGTAGAGACAGCTTCACCAGGTATGGGGGTTGTTGTTCCTAAAGATGGGCCACCCCAAGATAAAGGAGAAGAAGGGAAGAAACTGAGACATGACAATGTGAATGACAAGTTCTCTGATTATATCGATCGAGTGAAGCATAAAATGGGAACTGCATCAAATGCTGGAGGTGGTGGAAGGAGTGCCTCAAGGCTAGACAGTCTGGATGACAAGGTTTCTAATTATATTAATCGCGTGAAAATTAAGATTGGGAGTACATCAACTGTAGATGGTGGGAAGAGTGTGTCTTTTAAATGAAAACAGAGAGAATATGAACAAGATGAGTAGCATCAAGAACTGGTATAAGGATTTATGAATTTGGTGGTGGTTATGGTGAGTATTAACTAAGGTGAAGCCGTTTGTGTTATTGGTTTTTTATATCATAGTCAAGAAAAACCAATATAATGCTTATATGAAATAAGATGTGTAAGAGAGTATATTTATCAATTAAAATAAGATTGATATTCTTGCACCCCATTTTGTCATGAATAGTAGGAGAGTCCTGATCAAGCAATGTAGCTACAAGCTTGGAAATTATTTGATGCAGGAAAACGGGTAGAAATAAAGATATAATGAATGAAAGGAGTTAATGAAATTAAACTGTTAATTTGTGCACAAATACTGGTTTAGAATCTTACTCTAGATTTGTTGATTTACAAAGAATATCAATCCTAAAGTCCTCAGTAACTTCAATAAATTTGTTGATTTATACGAATACTAGAATAATTAGAAAGAAAAGAGATCATTCAAAGTTGTTTTGCCCTAACGCTTATAAGACTTTAAATAGTAGTAGAAGTCCTAAAACNCGAATACTAGAATAATTAGAAAGAAAAGAGATCATTCAAAGTTGTTTTGCCCTAACGTTTATAAGACTTTAAATAGTAGTAGAAGTCCTAAAACAAAATAAATTAGGAAATAAAATAAAATTCTAATTAAACCAAAAAATAAAAATAAAATAATTTTCTAATTAAATTAGAAAATAAAATAAAATCTTATAAAATTCTCAACCTAAACGGGATTCACCACATTCAAATAAAACATTAAAATTTTTGCCACTCTTTATGCATCCACCTTTATCTCCTCTTGCTTTGTATGCTCAATGCGGATTTAGATCCTTTCTATTTTTTTTTATAATTTCTTTCTTGGCGGATCATTTATCATTAATGAATAAGAAATTCAATTGTATATAATGAGTCTCATTTGAATACGTAATATTTGATTAGCCAAAAAAAAAATTGAGGGAAAATATATTGGAGGAGAGTTTATTTCAATCAAGACTATGCTACTGCCGCATAGATCGATGTTGAAAAGTAGAGAGTGAAAATTACATTTAAATCATTCAATGATATTAAAAAATTTTAGTAACTAAGAACTAGCAATCAGGTAAAACCTCATAAAATTTTTAAAAATAAATAAAAAAAACCTCAAAAGTTTAGGAAAAGATGATTTTTTTTTTTTTGGGGGGGGGGGGGTTGTTGGAGCTCAAAGAGAGGTTGTAAATTGATGTCAATACATTGATAGATATGTATGTATATATTCCTTTCAATAATGTCTCATGCTCTCTGTATATTACCGCGTTGAATTGACATGAAATTTTGTAAATTTTCACTTCATTTTTAAGTTAGAGGGCAATGCCCTTTCGATGTCATTGATCAAGCAGCATGTTAACCCATGTCATTCATTGACCAACTCACCCAATATGTTGTCACCCACAACCTTAGTGGTTCTGAGTGATTGAAAGCTGCTCTCAGCTTTGTGCATAATTTATTTGCAAGTCAAATTGGACATTGTAACTCAAACTCTAGCAAAGTGCAGCTAGCTAGCTAGCTAGATCACCCATATTTGAGTTCTCCTCTGTTGTCATCGTACATAAAAAAGAAGAAAAAAAACTTCGTTTGTGATCATATAACTAACATTCTCGATCTAAATCTTCGTATCCATATGACATACTATAGTTTTGGACACAACAACTGATTTAGGTGTTGTGATCATAAAGCCCAACTCACACTCAATGGGGATAGTAAAGTTGTTTTGTCAGTTTGGAAATTTGGTTGAGGCATTACCCATGTTNCTTAGTGGTTCTGAGTGATTGAAAGCTGCTCTCAGCTTTGTGCATAATTTATTTGCAAGTCAAATTGGACATTGTAACTCAAACTCTAGCAAAGTGCAGCTAGCTAGCTAGCTAGATCACCCATATTTGAGTTCTCCTCTGTTGTCATCGTACATAAAAAGGAAGAAAAAAAACTTCGTTTGTGATCATATAACTAACATTCTCGATCTAAATCTTCGTATCCGTATGACATACAGGCACAAAGATAGCAGTTCTGGTAACTCCCTGTAAGTTCAGTTTCCTAGTTCATCTCTACAAATAAAGTTATTAATCATTCCATACGGATTAAAGAAACCATGAGATTTACCATCATTTCCTACTAGTTGATGGACTAGAATATTAATTCCGTCGGTAACTTTGTGTCGGTTTTTTGTCGATCATATTAAGAATTGTCAATCATAATTCTTTAGTGTTGTTGCTGCAAAATGTGTTGAAATTGAAAAATAGTTTTATTTCAAGACTTCCTTGGATGAAATTAGTGAATAAACGTGAAGTGTAGGGGACTAATAAAAGAACAAATCCTTTATTAATTCAATCAAAGGGACTTTGGTTGTAAAAAAGATTGATTAGCAACTTTGAATGCAGTAGTAATTGCTTTCTAAAATTAACTTAAAACTACTTCTAAAAATGTCCAAATCGTGGGTCTTGTAGGGGGTTTGATTGTATCTTTCATATTCTCCATTATATGCTCTTTATAACTATTATATTCGACGATTTTGCTTCTATTGAATAGTAACCTCTAGTTAGTTATTTTTTTTTCAAACATGATTGTGACTGATCTTTTCCCGCATTTTTTCAGTTTCTACTACAGTATTTTCTTAGTGCATTCAGATTGTCAAATGTCATACGATTTATTTATTATATGTCCAAACAAGGGCAGATAATGGAACATGGAGGTATATACAAACACACACCTGATTATGATTTGGAGGCCATTAGGGAAAGCCAACTGTGACGTGTTTGTTTTTTGTCAACATATTCATGGCATTTCTGAAATTTCCAAAGCTGTTCCTATCAAAACATGAGATTTTGATGACGATGATCCTCACTCCCTTGCTTTACATAGTTGTCTATTTTTAAAGTGGTTCAAAAGTAACCTTATTTTAAAGCTTAAAACCCATGACTTAGCTTTTAGATCCATACAACCTAACTTGTCCCTTCCAGGTGTTTGAATAAAAGACAAAGACAAAGACAGAGGCAATTTTAATGAAATAACTACCAAACTTAAGTTCAAATATGTGTCTACATCACTCCATAAATGTATAGTGACCAATTCCAACTAAAACATTGACATTTAATGAACTCGTACAATGGTCAGTTATGCATCTCGTAGTTTACCAGAAATTTGAGCTTTGCCGATTCATTCTAGTGGCAACTCTTGCTACTTCTAGTTTGGTGCATGATCGAGTCACACCCATATTGCCTTTTTCTTTTTAATTTGGCTAAGCCTTGTTATTGAAGGACATGAAGTGTCCCTCCAAAGACATTTTGATACAATAAGAATGATACCAAAATAGATTAGCACGTATATAGCCCCTCGAATGGACGACACGAGAAATGGTAAATTAAAAGACAGTAATCTTTCTTTTAAACCTTCCCCAATTATAAGATTTCACAAATTTTTGCTGTGAATGTTGTGATGGAACCAGTTGGTGCCCGGAGAATATATAAATGCTTTAGCAAAGGCCAGGAGGAGGATAATCCATCTCCCAATTTTGGATGGTCCATATGATGAGTTGTCCAAAATATTCTATACCGTCCTCAGACTCCCAACCTACCAAAAAGTTAAGGACCCCCATCAAAATGCCCATTAAAGTTATTTAAATGCGCGTGCGCATACACACATAGTGGAGAGAGAGAGAGAGAGAAAAGTATATGACTTTTTTTAGTTTGCATCTCCAAAATTCGTTTTTCTGTTTTCGAAAATAGTTTTTGAGAGAAAAGTTATTTAGTTAGTTATTTTTTGTTTTTGTTTTTGTTTTTTGAACACTGAAAACAAAAAGTAAGTAAATTTAAAGAGCAAATTAGNTGGTTGTAAAAAAGATTGATTAGCAACTTTGAATGCAGTAGTAATTGCTTTCTAAAATTAACTTAAAACTACTTCTAAAAATGTCCAAATCGTGGGTCTTGTAGGGAGTTTGATTGTATCTTTCATATTCTCCATTATATGCTCTTTATAATCCGGTTTTGCTTCTATTGAATAGTAACCTTTAGTTAGTTATTTTTTTTTCAAACATGATTGTGGCTGATCTTTTCCCGCATTTTTTCAGTTTCTACCACAGTATTTTCTTAGTGCATTCAGATTGTCAAATGTCATACGATTTATTTATTATATGTCCAAACAAGGGCAGATGATGGAACATGGAGGCATATACAAACACACACCTGATTATGATTTGGAGGCCATTAGGGAAAGCCAACTGTGACGTGTTTGTTTTTTGTCAACATATTCATGGCATTTCTGAAATTTCCAAAGCTGTTCCTATCAAAACATGAGATTTTGATGACGATAATCCTCACTCCCTTGCTTTACATAGTTGTCTATTTTTAAAGTGGTTCAAAAGTAACCTTATTTTAAAGCTTAAAACCCATGACTTAGCTTTTAGATCCATACAACCTAACTTGTCCCTTCCAGGTGTTTGAATAAAAGACAAAGACAAAGACAAAGACAATTTTAATGAAATAACTACCAAACTTAAGTTCAAATATGTGTCTACATCACTCCATAAATGTATAGTGACCAATTCCAACTAAAACATTGACATTNTTGTTTTAAATTGATTACGTACTCTAATAATTTTTTGTACTAATAATAAAAAAACAATTATTGAGAGATTTATGAAATGTTCTACTCGTATTTGTGGTTTAAAT
Source organism: Ilex paraguariensis (assembly GCA_963454935.2). Taxonomy (NCBI): domain Eukaryota; kingdom Viridiplantae; phylum Streptophyta; class Magnoliopsida; order Aquifoliales; family Aquifoliaceae; genus Ilex; species Ilex paraguariensis. The sequence continues at coordinate 251,064 of CAUOFW020002092.1, read as the reverse complement.
TGATTATGTACTAATAGATTTTATATCAAAAAAAATTATCGGCATATAGTGAAATGTTTGTAGAAAGAGGTTGCAATTTGACTATCTTTGTACCAGGCGTTTGTTTTAAGCTTAGTGGTCGTGTTGTGGTCTCCATCCAATTTTGTGCACTTTTTAGAAACTTTGAAAAATGATGGGCCTCTTTCTCATGTGCACCGCTTGGCTTTTCTGCTTGAAGTGGTAAATAGAATAAGGCCTTTGCATGTCGGGTCCCACTTTTTGGGTCATTTTGGTTTGTTTAGAATCTTATCTTTATATTTTATTTGAATTTTTCATTCTCTTTTATTTAGTACAATAATAAATAATTTTTCAATAATACTCAAGTTGAGCTAGGGGTGAGGGGGTTGCAATAAGGGGTGGAAGGGAGGGTAACAATAGAGAAGGTAAGATTGTGATAGAAGAGATTGAAAATATCATACATATAGAACATTTAACATATATGATTCGACTTGATTTAAATTTTTTATACGACTTTAAAGAATAAAATTATATAATGATATTTTTATGGATAAAAACTTGAATATCCTGTCAAACACGATATTTAAACCCGCAACGTTAAAGTTTAGTTGTTAGGGTCCACTTGATTCATTTAATTTTTCAAAATTCATTAAGAAATAATATTCAACCTCTAAGAGAACGAGAAATAATATCAATGNAACCCGCAACGTTAAAGTTTAGTTGTTAGGGTCCACTTGATTCATTTAATTTTTAAAAATTCATTAAGAAATAATATTCCACCTCTAAGAGAACGAGAAATAAAATAAATGGTTTCACTTTCATCTAGCTGTTAAAAAAAAAAAAACTTCTTTGGTGAATTAAATTATAATAAGATTATTCCCTTAGAAAAAGGGAAAGGGGCGAACTCCTCTACACGAGTCAAGAATGCCAGCTTTGTGCAACTCATTATTCTCTTGTGACAAATATATTATTATATTATCAAAAAATTATGTTACTCATGCATGATTCTTATAGGTTTCAAGCAAAAATAAATAATAATTAAAAAAAATTCCATTTGCATGAAATTATTGTTGTTTGACTGTTTGGTAGAGGATAAATTTTGAATTAAAGATAATCATCAAATGAATAGGACTCGTCTCATTATCGTACTTTGAAACACAATCGTTGCTAATTTTGTGAGATGTATCACTGGACAATAGGATCGATATCTTTTATGTTTCGTTAGGATCGATATCTTTTATGTTTCGTTTGGTACGATAAAATAATAGAAGAATAAAAAGTTAAAAAGATACAAAGTTAGAGGGGTAGATAAAATATCATGTTTGATAAAGAATGAAAGTAAGAATGATAAAAAAATTGATAAATTAACTTTCCTTTCAACTCACCAAAATCAATCCCTTTAAAAACGAAAGGAAAATAGATGGAGAGTTAATTATTTGTGTTGAGATGTATCTTATTTGTCTATATATATTATGTATACATTAATTTCATATAAAAATATAATAATAAAATATGTATGTATATATATATATATTAAAAATAATTAAATTAAAAAAAAAATTCATTTTAATTAGGGGCAAAAATTTTCGACTCAACATGATGACACGACTTGAACTCGACACAAATTTTATAACACGAACTTGATTATAACTCGACAAGAACTTGAAAATAACCTGACACGCAAACAAGAAATATAAAAGACTCATAATTTTATGACTTAACACGAATCTGACACGATGCAATTCGATTGTTAACTTTAATCTTAACCATTACAAAAAGAAATTAGTCATTTTTATTTTTTATCCATTTAATTAAACACAAAAGAAGAAAAGTGTATCATTCCTATTTTTCATCATTGAAGGATAAAAAATTTATTCTCCTACTTTCCATCCTTCATACCAAACGGAACATTAATGAAAACTTGACATAATAAGAAATGATTGGATGCACACATGATTAGGCTTGTCAAAATGTGGTACAACACGATTAACTAACACGAATCGATACAGAGTTAAATGAATTTAGGTCTTAACGGGTATAAGTGATAAACAAGTAGACTTGCAAGACCCGTTTATTAAACAGGTCGTGTTCGAGTGAGATGCATCAACATGTTTATCACAGGTTTATTCGTTTAATTTAAATTAATATAATAATAAATTAATAATTATTCCAAAAAAAATAATCAAAATTATATATGCAGTTTAATAATTTTATTAAACAGGTTAAATGAGTTGTGTCGGATATTAACTCGTTTAATAAATAAATTATGTTCGATTTGAAGATTTTCATCCGTTTAATAAATGAAACGGGTCGTGTATGGGTCAAATAATTTTTCAAACGAAACCGATTAAATCGGACACTAATCCACTTAATTCGATACAGTTGACACTCATAGGTAATTCATTCTTACTAAATTGAATCATTTATGAATATCGTAACATTAATAAAACATAAACAACGACATAAAGTGATGTTGTTGGCAGAATATGGAATAAAGGGAATATGCTTTTTTCTTGTTTTTAGGAAGCAAGGACATAAATAGTAGTTTAACTCTGATTCGCCAGATCTTTCGCTCAATTATTTATTTTAGGAAAAATAAAGTTTTCTCAATTATTGATACCGAATGTCACTATAAAACTGTAGTATTTGGACAAACATATTGTTGGATAAATTACACTTTGATCCTCTTAATTCTGACTTTTTTTTTTATTTTATCCCTCCAACTATCATATTTTTTTCATATTACATATTTAAACTATACAATTTTATATGAATTAAATATATATATATATATATATATTAATTAAATTTTGACAGAATTCAAGGCTCGTCAGTGGGATTGTCTTTTCCACCGGTGGTAAGGGGGAATCGGCTGCATGTGCGTAATATGCTTCTTCGATGGCCACAAAACGCAGCTAACTAACGTACGCACTCCCTGTCCCTTGGACCCACACCGCTTTCCTTCCTTGTGTATGAGCCAACAATAGCGCTCCATTGTGGACCCCTTCTCAAACCCAAACAATCAACAGTGATGGTTGTAAAACATGTCTGTCAGCCATGTCATTCATCTCTTGTGCCAACCTAGTGCAACCAGATTACAGTAATCCAACCTCCGGGGTTAGCTGGAATGATAAAGTCTTTGGGGTTAGTACCTCCATGTTTTGACTTGTTTATTAGCCTACTGTGTGATTTGAGATATCCCAAAGAACAAAGATGGTTAGATCAATTAATCTTATTATTTTTTTACAAAAAAAGTCAATTATTTCAATAATCCTTTTGGATTTGAAATGCAAGGTATTACTGTCACTAAAACTATAAAAAATAATATAACAAAATTAGATAAGATTGAAATGGGTATGCAAACATATATTGATGTACCATATTAACTATTGTGGTCAAATCGAATAGACTATTTACGTTGGTATTAAAAAATTTATGAAATATAAATATTTGCTATAGTTTTCTTTATATATAGAGTAATACTAGATAGATTTAAAAATTAAATTTGATAATATTAACTATTGAATAAGTAATGAATCCCAATAAATACTAAGACCCACAATAAAATCAATAATTAAAATTATCAAGTTTAATTTTTAAATTTATATAACATTATACAACTATTGTCCATGTTCGCAACCTACAGGCTACGGCCTGCTTGGCACAGTTTAATTTCAGATCGTACATATAAACGTTTTAAATACAATGATCGCCGGTTATAACAAAGTTTTTGGTTGACCCGACCCACATATTAACTTACCATTTAATGCATGTGAATGTACTACATGAAAGAAAGAACAACACAAATCACTGACAAACATTTATTAATTAATAGAATCTAATACCGATTAATAAACATCTACTTAAAGTAAAATAAATCTTATTTTGATTAATGGCAAACATTTATTAATAGAATTTAATACCGATTAGGGGTTTATGATGGGAGATAATGATGATTGTATTCACACATTTGGATATAAGTTTAATGTAAGAGCTCGTGTAGTACGCACTCCTATATCTAAAAAAAACTTATTTACTCCACTCGCTATCTACTAAATGAGTATTAAAACGAGCGAGCGAAGCCTTCCATTTTGTGGCTTCTCTCTTTTTCCCTCATTCTATTATTTTACTTTCGCTTAAGCTTTTCCGATTTGATAGATTAATTGATTGGATACTTGGGAACTATAATCTTTTTTATGAACAACTTCTACGACAAGAAATATGGGCTACGTTAGTTTGACATTTATGCCTCTTACCCTCCAAATTGCAATAGCAATTCGGTTTTAAACGAATACCAAGTCTACAAACATTAAAATTAGGCAAAATATAGTTATAGTTAGGGAAACTTCAATTTTCTTTTGTTGGAATAAAACTATTAATCTTATGTTCCATTTGGTAGGAAGGATATAAAGTAGGAAAGATAGAAAGTGGGGAGAATATATTTTCTATCCTTCAAGGATGGAAAGTAGGAAGGATACACTTTCCTTCTTTTGTGTTTGGTTGAATGGATGAAAAATAAAAATGACTATTTTTTTTTTAATTTTTTGTGCTAGCTAAGATTAGAGGTGACAATCGAGTCGTGTCGTGTCAAATTTGTATTGATTAATTATTGTTTTATGTCAAATATTAGTCAAACCTAACTTAATTCATTTAACTAATTGTTTCGTGTCGAGTTACGAGTTAACCTGTTTATTTTCATATTGAGTTCGAGTTGTGTTATCGTGTTTAGTCAAAAATTTTCATCCTTAGTTAAGATGAAAAAATATATTTTTTTTTAATTTAAAATTTTTAGTTTTTAATTTTATATTTAAATTTATTTTTAAAAATTATATATATATATATATGTATATATGTATATATATATATGTATATATACATAAAATATGTATATATATAAAAAAGATATATAAACAAATAAGATACATCTCAATACAAATAATTAACTTTTCATCCACTTTCTTTCTGATTTTGGAGTGATTGATTTTGATGAGTTGGAAGGAAAATTAATCCATCAACTTTTTCATCCTTACAAAACACGATATTTTATTTATCCCTCCTACTTTTTCATCGTACCAAACGGAGAATTAAAGTCTTCAGCATCATTTATTAGATGCCTTCTTCTTTGTGCATACTGTAAACTCCTTCTGATAATTCAACTTTTGGAATATTTATTTTTTCGACTCATGGTATAAAATAAAATTATATTGTAAAGTTTATATAATGCCATGTATAAAAAGGAAATTTAACAGCACATGATTTAATGAACTTGCCATAGCAGCAAGATTAAGTGGATCTCACAGTTAAACACATGAGCTGTCCTCTTAGTCATTTGGACATATTTCTGCCATTCAACCATGAATGATTAGAAGTGGCTTATTAGACTATGTCTTGATTGATTGTATTATAAAGATAAATAAAACTTCTCACACTTAAATTAAGATTGTTAACTGTGTGGACTTAAAATATAAAATTTTAAGAATTTGCAAGGTATTGGCATATGGAAAGTTGGATGCAACACGTGACAGAATTTAAAGAAATGTGAGAGATAATGAGCCAAAGTCATATTTAAAAAAGGAATAATTATTTGGAGGTTATTATTTAGTAACTGTTAATGATAGTAAAATCGTTGATAACAGTGGTTATAAAAAGCACGCGTAGAGAAGATGAATGATACATTCAAATCCTCACAAGATCCACGATCTGGATAGCTTTAGAAGTAGTGTTAGATTAGTTTTAAGAAATAGTTACTATTATAATCAAGTTTGTTAATTCAATTTTTTCTGTAACCGAAGTTCTTTCTACTGAATTAATAGTTCTCTGTACTTTATATTTTTGTCCATTAAAATTTATCGAAAGAAGTCTTAAAAGAAAGTATTAAAATATTTTACAAACAGTCGCTTGAGAACTATTTATCGATTGAATTTAATTAGTTACTAACAACAAATTTTAGAACAATGCCAACGTGAATATTTTATTTTTCTTTGAGTTTGTCTACGGTGTTTTCACCAAGCAAATGTTTCAACTTCAGTATTTCTTCTAAAAAATTCTAATTGTTTTCACAAATGCAAGGTTATTCAGGTAAATTAAATATTATCTCTTTTACCTCACACAACTTTCACCCCGGTATTATAATTGTTCAACTATTTTATCGTTATATCTGTCGATTTTGTTAAAATATTCTATTAATCATTAATTTTATAAAATTTCTTAAGCATGCCCTAATTTAACTATCGAAAATGTGAAACTTTTTACTTTGCCACGTCACCAGTTTTTATTTCTAACTAATTGGAGAAATTGACATGTCACCACCGGTTCCCACACGTACGGGAAATACCACCAACCCGAATCAAAAGGCTCTATAAATCCACCGAAAGCCTTCCACGCCCAAACCCTCGCTTTCATCCCAACCTCGCTCTCTCTCTCTCTCTCTCTCCCCAGAAAAGCCCAGAGAATCACCGATATATCGGCCGACTCGTAACGAACACCCCGATACTGACATACCATTTCAGAGTATTCAACGGAAGTAGAAGAATTGATACGTACCGATTGTGGAAGGGGAAAATGTCGCCGGCAGCCGGCGCAACGTCACCGTCCGATCGAGTTCCGATGATGATGCCGACGGCGGTACAACCTGCTCCGACGGGAATGTTGATGCCGGAGACGTTCGCTAAGGACGCGATCCTGGCGTGGTTCAGAGGCGAGTTCGCCGCTGCGAACGCAATCATCGATGCCCTCTGCAGTCACCTGACTCAGTTAGGAGGAGGTGGAGGGCCGGAGTATGAATCTGTGTTCGCGGCAATTCACCGAAGGAGGTTGAATTGGATCCCGATTCTTCAAATGCAGAAGTACTATTCTATTGCCGATGTTTCGCTAGAGCTTCGAAAAGTTGCTGCGAAGAAAGTGATGGAGAGAGAAGATGGTTTGAATTCGAAGAATATTGAGGAAGTGGATGTTTCGTTCAACGAGAAAGAGAAGAGTCCTGAGATGGAACCAACGGAGAGTATTGAAAGTGGCGGAGGTGAAGTGGTGGATGAAGATTCGTCGAGAGACGACTCGCCGGAGAGTGAGATTACTGACACAGGTAAATATATATTCAGGTGAAATGATAGGTTTTTTTGAAAAAAAAAATAATTTTCAGAGTAAAGCAGATATTTTTTTCTTACTAGTCGATTTTTAAATTTTTTAGGCCATATTTATGTACATATTTTGTATTCACTTGACTGTGAGGTTGGGACATGGGCGGATGGTAACTAGGGTTTTACTGAATGTCGTGAATATCTTGGAAGTTTCATCCGCTAGTTGACTATGTCAATAAAATATGATCGGAGATCCGCAAGGTTGCAAAGCTCTGCAACTTAATCAGATCTGTGTCTCTGTTTTTCTCTCTCTATGTAGGTCGATGTAAATATTATATAATTTATTATTCATATTTTTTTATTCTTAAAATATGAAAGATGAACATTTGAAAATGAAATTATAATCCACGTTTCCCATCTCCGATCGGAGTTTGAAATCGGGTTTTTGAGGAAAAAAAAACTCTGTCTCTCCCCATCTTTCTTCCCTTGATCGATTTCCAAGTTTTAAACAGTAGTCAAATATGGCGTGAGGGTTCAATACGTCAACAATCTGAAGTTGCTTTGATTTTGAATACAATGTTTGAGTATGATGTTCATGGTTTATTCCAAGAATCCAGAATTCCAGCACTCCCATATTCCGCTGTTTTTCTATTACTTCCTTTTTTTTTTTTTTTCCTTCTTTTCAATGGAAATTGATCAAAATATATTATTTTTTTAATAAAGGCCGCTGATATTTTCCCGAGGTGTTGTTGGGGTTTTGAGAATTTCGAGGTCTATAAAAAGGTTGTTTGGCTTTTAAGAGTGAATTCTGTTGGGATGGATTTTTGTAATGTTTAATTTATGTTATTTAAAATTTTATTAATTTATATTTAATTCTTATATAATTGAGTATAGTTTGGTTTGTCAAATGCATATTGTTTATTATTGATTTAACTGCGAATTCTAATATTTATTAAANATTTATATTTAATTCTTATATAATTGAGTATAGTTTGGTTTGTCAAATGCATATTGTATATTATTGATTTAACTGTGAATTCTAATATTTATTATTAATTTAATAATTATTATTAATTAAATCAACAAAAAATTCAATTTAAATTTGTGTAATGCTGGAACTATGACAAAAATTGGCATTTCAATTGACATTAACATTGTACTAGCTTTGGGAGTAGCAAATACCGTTGCTGTTACCTCGAGTAGCGTGTGAGATCATTAAATTTTGACTTATTGATGGGCGGCGTGTGGTCACAACCGTCTGATCTTTAACCGACGTCATGGCTGCAACTACTTGGACGCTCGCTAATCCCCAGGTTCTTTTTCCAACTCGGCACGCTTCTCGTTTTAGTCGTTTAACCAGAACGGGTCAACCCGCGGGTCATTATTAACTGCTCACTTTTTTAGGTGCGTGTGTTGGGGTCTGGCTCCTCTGCGGTAAGGAGGTAATCGCATGAGCCAGACCCNTGATCTTTAACCGACGTCATGGCTGCAACTACTTGGACGCTCGCTAATCCCCAGGTTCTTTTTCCAACTCGGCCCGCTTCTCGTTTTAGTCGTTTAACCAGAACGGGTCAACCCGCGGGTCATTATTAACTGCTCACTTTTTTAGGTGCGTGTGTTGTTAGTGCGAGATCCAATAAAGGAGGACCCGAACCAGGATAAGGAGAAGGTGCTGTTTGGGTAACAGGACATGCTATCCTCTGTGAAACAGAAATAATAATAATAATAAAATTACTAAGAGAAACCAGAATGGCAGTCCAGTGTATAGTGGAAAAGCATTATTATNGTGAAACAGAAATAATAATAATAATAATAAAATTACTAAGAGAAACCAGAATGGCAGTCCAGTGTGTAGTGGAAAAGCATTATTAGTCCTCCATTGCTTTAGTGCTCCTTCTTTGTTGGGTTGTTGCAGTGCTCTGCTTTCCTTTTTCTGCCACTGCACGTTAGTGGAAAGTGAGTTTGTGCACGTCTCTGTTTTGTTAGCGTTGGGAACCATTCCATTCCGAAGGTAAGCAAAAAGAAAGCACTGAGCACTGTGTTTAGTTTCTTGAAATATTATTTTATTTTCTTCTATTTATTTTTTCAGAAGAAGTTGTGATTTGTTGCAATTGATGGAGAGAGAGAGTGTTCGCGAAGCTTTTGATCCTAATTACTTTTGTTTCATCTTTATCTCCTTTTTGTCTCTTTCATTTCATCCCTCCCATTTAAGTCATTGTGATCTCCCTGGCAGTTCTGGCCAAATCTTCTGATTTGAAAAGACGTTTTTCTACTTTTATCTTTTAACTCTTTGCATCTATTCAGATCTTTAGTTTTGCTTTTACTTTATGAGGATGAGACAACCACATGTTGAACACACTTTATCTAACATCGCATTGTAATCGTAAAATTCTAAGAAGACCATCAAAGCACTAGTCTAAACACCACATCCAAAAGGGCCCTTTGGAGAAGTGGCAACCTGATGTAGGATTTGAGTTCATCTTTTTTTGATGAACACGCATATAAGGGATATACTCCTCTTGTGTGTTCATAATCACATGCTAATTCAGTATTTTATCTTTGTTGCACAAATAAAGACAAATTATTTCTAAATCTTTGCGAATTTTAATGTAGGATTATCAGCCTGCGAGTGTAGGAAGAGTTGAATAGTGTAAAATGGCTTCCAGACACTAGCGTGCTCTTGCTTTTTGCTCCACCTTTCTGTTGTCCGTTTTTGGAGTAGATTTTTTTTGGTGTTCCTGCGCATTTATTAAATCTTAGACCACAGCCTGTCATTTGTCTTTTGTTCTCATATTAGAGAAGACTCTTATTGGGCCATAATATAGATTTAAAAAACATGTTTTCATTATATTCCGTGGTCGTATTTCTTTCTGATTTATTGTGACTTTCAATAACTTTTGTTTATTCGATCAACTTATTAATATGTGCTTGTTTAAGAATAAATCTAATTGGAACAGGTAAATTCAAGCTGTTTTATTAATACGATTTTTGTTTAAGAATAAATCTAATTGCAATAGTTGAGTTCTTTTTTTTTTTTTTTTTTTTCCAGAAGGGTTAGTAAGTTCAACCTGTCTACATTACAAATTTACTTCTAACTCCCAGTTTGTTTTCAAGATAAATGGAAATTTTGGAGAACAATCAAAGTAGTTTCATGGTCTGTTTCACATGCCAAGAATAATATCAATCATTTATTGTGACCCAAACTGATTTTTTGGGTCACTATTGAAATAGAAATATCTTCAAAACCTGCACAATATTTTATGATATTCATGTGAATGGCCACTTTTGCCTTGGAATTGATTTGAATATACCTTTATTGTATGTCATATGGTGGTGGAGAGACCAAGTTTCCTTTCTTTGAAACATGAAGAAATGATATACTAAATACTCCATTTTTTTTTCCGCTGGTTAAATACTCCATTTACTAGTTACTACATGTCCTCATTGCTCTTCATATGATAGAGATACCTATTGCATCTCTTTCTTCCTGCATGGAATGCAGGTTCTCAAGAAGTGCAGCCTATTCTGGAAAACATTGAGATATGTTCTAACCATGAAAACTGTGAGGCACGTCGTGCCCAGATCAAGATGACAAAAGGGTTCATAGCCAAACAGCCAGTGAAAGGGCATATTGTGAGTTCTTTCTTTCATAGTTTTGGGCATAATTCAGAGGATGTAAAAGGAAATTAAACTTTGCTAGGATCTTACTAATTGACCACTAATTGCTACTGGCAGGTCAATGTTGTGAAAGGTCTGAAGATGTATGAAAACATATTCACAGATTTTGAGCTCTGTAAATTGACTGACTACGTGAATGAACTTCGGGTTGCTGGCCAGAATGGAAAACTCTCAGGTGGATCCTGTGATTCGTGATGCTTTTATAGTTAAACTTGTTGTTTGCTTTTGGGGCCGAGGTTTTGAGATAGTAAAGGACATCTCTGTAGTTTTGCTTGAACAGGTTTGGCCGTTCATTTTTCTTTATTGTTAATTACAGTTCCATTGAATCGTTGTAATAAAACCCATTTTACTATTACTTTAATATTCATCTCAATGCAAATTTTAAACAAGAAACTCAAAAATGTGGTTAAGCAGGGGAATGAGGTGCAGACGGCTGACTCCATTCCTTGAGATTGCCAGTGTGTTAGTTCATATCTATTATATTATCAAGATTTTTATTTATGGAATATAACAAAAAGGGATGACAGTTTTTGTCATTCAAATTTAGGAGACGAATACTTTTTTCTGTTTTTAACACTTCAAACTTGTTAAACATATTCTTGGAGTCAATTCAATGCATTTGTATTTTTCTTGACTACTTTCCAATTTGTCACTGTAATATTTTCTTTTTAATTACCTGCGCTTTCTCAGCTTCGCAACTTACCTTTTGAGAATGGAATAGTTTGTGTTGCGGAAGAAATTGATTACCNATACTTTTTTCTGTTTTTAACACTTCAAACTTGTTAAACATATTCTTGGAGTCAATTGCATGCATTTGTATTTTTCTTGACTACTTTCCAATTTGTCACTGTAATATTTTCTTTTTAATTAGCTGCGCTTTCTCAGCTTCGCAACTTACCTTTTGAGAATGGAATAGTTTGTGTTGCAGAAGAAATTGATTACTGTATAATATCTAATTGCATTTTGTGTATATTAATATAGGGGAGACCTTTATTCTGTACAACCAGCATTTGAAGGGAAGCAAGAGAGAGCTGATTCAGCTTGGGGCTCCAATTTTTGGACAGATAACAGAGGAAGAAATAAGTAAATGTCAAAAGAGCGAGGAAGAATAATATTATAGAACAAATTTGTTTATCCATCTTCATGCTTAATGACTCTCAGTCCATGCATATTCTGCAGAAACTGAGTAATTGGGATTTATGTGTTTTCAGGTCGTATCGAGCCAATTCCAGCTCTTCTACAAGGTGTTATCGACCACCTGGTTCAGTGGCATTTGATTTCAGAAAATAAAAAACCAAATAGCTGCATCATCAACTTCTTTGATGAGGTACTTTGTACTCTCTGATCCATTTTAAGAGCATTGATTTTGTTTTCAGGGAGTTTGAACTAAACTCAAGTGTTACGTTTGTAGGGGGAGTATTCACAGCCTTTTTTGAAACCACCTCATTTGGACCAACCTGTCTCCACCCTTCTTCTCTCTGACTCAACAATGGCATTTGGGCGTACTCTCGTGAGCGATAGTGATGGGAACTATAAAGGGCCACTTATTCTTCCGCTGAAGGAAGGGTATGCACTATACCTATTGAACTATAATCTTACTTCTAGAACTAATTGAATTACAGTTTAGATGCAACTCATACCGCTGGCTGGGGGAACCGTACATCTTAGATATATGGGAGGATGAAATCTATAACATTATTGTGATGGTAATAAGAGCTATTGGTTTATGTGGCATCTTCTTTCTGTTGCTGGAAATGTGGGCAACAATATCTCTAACCAGTGTGTTTGGTAGTTTTACCCCCAAATCTTTCCTACTGCGAGCCCTAAAGCTCCCAATTTCAAGGTATTCTTTTTGTCATTGCTGAAAATTGTCAAGCTGCATATTGCATCTCATGTTATCTAAGTTAGGCTTATGAAGTCCAGTCTCAAAGTTTTAGCATTTTGGATCAAATGTTTGTAGGATTTCCTTGTCATGTCCAATTGCATTTGCAAAAGTGTTGTAACAGAACAACATTCTAGCGTGGAATAAAGGTTGGATCCTTTTTTGCCCCAAATCTTAAAACAACATAAAAAAGAAACTCCACAACTAGTAATTAGTGCAGATAAAAATCTCGGTTTACTTTCAGTTTACCTTGTTCATAACCGGCATTACATAGTTTTGATAACTTTGCAGGTCTCTTCTAGTCATGAGGGGAAGCAGTGCTGATACAGCAAGACATGTCATGTGTGCTTCTCCAAACACAAGGGTGAGCATCACATTTTTCAAAGTCCGTTCAGATACTAAAAACAACTCGTCAGCGTTATCTCCTCCGACTAGAGCCATGGCGCTATGGCAACCCGGCATCCCTACTCCATTGACCATGCCAAATGGAACACCCAATGGCTATGAAGCAATGGATGTTATCCCCAAATGGGGTGTCCTTCGGACCCCAGTGGTCATGTTATCCCCCGTTCCCCCCATGGTTCTGAGCCCCAAGAGGATCCCCCGGGAAGGTACTGGGGTTTTCTTACCCTGGAATAGTGGATCAAGAAAACCTACAAAGCATCTTCCTCCACGTGCCCAAAAAGGACGGCTTCTTGCACTACCTTCCCCAGTGGAAACACACAAAGCAGAGACTCCTACTGATCCAGGCATCTGTGCTGAGGGGACAATGGCATAATGTTTTCTGACGCAGCAGCGAGGCAAAAACAACTACAGCTCCAAAAGGCGTGGTGTATGCTCTACAGGAGCTTCTCAGATAGTACAATGTACAACGAGGCCCAGGTGCTGAGAGATGAGTCTGCCTTTTCTTCCCTACTTTTTAGCAGGATTTAGGTTTCGGTGTTGGTTGTTAAAACTTTCCTCGGATGCCAATCACAGTTCGGGTCTAGAGATAGAAGAGCTTTTAAGTTAAATGAGTGTAAATTAGCGCCCTTAGATGTTGGAATTTTGTTAATCGTTCCTTTTTAGGTTAATCTGGTCAACGGACAGATGGATTTTCCATTGTTGTGCAAATGTTCAACCAGTTTGTTAAATCTCTTTGGAGAGTAGAATCAATCTAATGAATGCTTTATAGAGTTCTTTATATGCCTCTCTACTCTCAATTGTTGTTGATCCTTTAACTACAGTTCTACATGGTTAAGATAGAAATGCAATGAAATAGGTCAGTTAAGGAGAGCAATTACGGTACAACTCCAAGGGGCTATCTAAAAGGGTGTTTTTAGCTATTTTAGATGGCCAGTTCAGAAATGTTGGCTCCAACGGGCTAGATATCCGGCTAATTATTTTCCATAGCCCGCTATTTGCTCGCTGCTTCCAGCAACCTCCCCTTGCTAGCTACTTCAACAAGAAGAGCCATTTTTTGTGCCAAAATCCTCACTCCACAGAAGCTTCATCATCGCAGATCAGTCCTCTCTCTTGCAGCTAGTCCAGATCAGTCCTCTCTCTTTCAGGCTAAACAATCCGTATCGAATCCTTTTGATCCCAATTTCTGGAGCTCAAATCAAAGGTGGGTTTCTGTTTTTTTGATTCATCAGAAGTTTTTTTTTTTGGGTTGGATGATTCATCAGAAGTTTGTATCACCATGTGTTGCATGATTGTATGATACATTCTGCATTGACCTCTTTATGTTCTTGTGTGTCAACCCAAAGCCCTTTTCGCTTTTAACCAAATCGAACAACCCATGTTGCTCATGGACAGAAGGTTCATGCTCATGCTATGAAACTAGGGTTTGAATCGTATCTTTATGTCTGTAATGCTTTGATTTATACATGTGCCTCATGTGGTGATTTGGGTTTTGCTAGGAAACTGTTTGATGAAATGTCTGTAAAAGACTTGGTGTCTTGGAACTCGTTGATTTGTGGGTATAGTCGGTGTTTTAGGTATAAGGAAATTCTGGGTGTTTTTGATGCAATGGAAACTGCGAATGTGAAGGCTGATGCCATGTAGGTGACCAGAAAATTACAAATTTGGAGGTTAAGTACATAGAGGATAATAATGTAGAAATTGATGTTTACTTGGAGAACACATTGATAGATATGTATGGACGGTGTGGTTCAGTGCAGTTGGCGCTGGAAGTTTTTGATCAGATGGTGGAAAAAAACATAGTTTCTTGGAATGCCATGATCATTGGTACTCTTACTGCTTGTGCACACTTGGACAGAAGGTTCATACTCTTGCTGCGGCTAGTGTGCTTTCTGCTTGTGCACACTTGGGCAGACTTGATGTAGGCAAGGCAGTACATGATATATTTGAGGTGTATGGAAGAGTGTAATGTCAATAATTAGATTTGAGGTATATGACAATGAGAAATGGAAGATCCTATTTATAGATATCCAAAAATATGATTGTTGCACATATGACAGTTAAAAAATTAAAATTTTAAAATTTTAAATTTCGCAACTGTTGTAAATATGACCTTTATTAATACNTATGATTGTTGCACATATGACAGTTAAAAAATTAAAATTTTAAAATTTTAAATTTCGTAACTGTTGTAAATATGACCGTTATTAATAAAAACTAAAATTTTAAAATTTTGATGACGTAACGTAACACGTCAACATGTGTTGTCATCAATATGGTGATGACATGACATATTACATAGTATTTTATATTATAATAATTAATAGTTAGTTAAAGTTAGTTGAAGTAGTTAACTAAAATAAATAGTGTGATTGAAGTGAATTTGAAAAAGTGGGTAGTTAAAATAGATAATGTAATAAAAAATATATACTTTTGCTAGCTAGTTTACAAAGCATCCTTGGAGTTGCTCTATGCTGTTCTCCTGATGGTGAAGCCAGATGCTTTAAAACCCCCTAGAACATCTAGATATGTGCTCAAGACCCTTCTTCATGTGAATTAGCTTGCATCTGTATGCATGGAGAAATTTCTGAACATCAATATCCAACTACAAGTTTAAGCAAGATCATATCTAACCAGGTTAATTAGAAGGTCGCCTTGATTTTCAAGGAAATCACCAGGTTGGGTTGGTAGTATGGCTTAAAAAATTGAAAGGATATCATAATCCATAACCATGTAGCCAAAACCCAGTTACCAAATAACTTCCTAATCAAGTGAAGCAGACACTGGGAATATTCTTTCTTGATTAGAAGTACTTTGGAAATTCTAAATGGTATACTTGGGATATCCTTAGTCACCATGTATTCTGAAAACTACTAGTGTCGCTATCAATCCTTTTCTTTCTATCACAAATAATACTTCCTCTGGTTCTCTGAAGACAAAAAAATAAAAATAAAAATAAAGAAAATCCATCCATATAAAACTTCAATGATTTGTAACTGTGTAAGCAGAACAATTATTTCGGCGGACCTTTCAGACTCTGATGCATCAGATATTCAAACAAATATTCTAGATTCCAAAACGCCTATTTCTATATGAATTATACATTACATTAACAATAGTGCAACACTAGAATTTTGAAGTCCTCTTTACAGTTCTTATGTAGATTAAGTACATCAATTACTCAGTCGCAAAATTTTGTCTTGACTACTAGATTAGCCGGGCAAAATGCTTCCCAACACCAAATTACTAATTCGTATCGGCCAACTACATCTATAGACTCCTCTCAAAAACTAGATCTACTGACCAAATAGGGCATCGAGATGAGAGAATGTTTCAAGGTAAAGCTGCTGTCATAGACAATAGGCCCAACTTAAGAGAAGTCCTATAGCCATAGGGAAAATAGATTTGGCCATTAAGAAATTAGGGATGAGTTAACTGCACCTTTCCTGCTCTAGGAAAATGCAGCCTTGGCGCCATAAGCAGCCTGAAGCAAGTCAAAAACTTAAGCAACGATATTTACAAGAAGATTCAGACATAAAGACTTTACAACCATAACAATCATATTATATGTAGTTTGCTTAGGTGAATAGAAGACAAGATTTTAGACAAAAAAACTTCTACAAAAAGGAAGCTAATAAATTGCAAGCATGAACTTATCGTTAGTGTCTTCAAGCAGAAAATGACGTATCACTTTGCTTGACAAGCACAACAATTAGACTTAACTATTTGTAGTAGGCATTTTAAGGTCAATGACAATATCCCAAAGGATGAGGAAAAAGGAAAGGAAAAACAATTAAACGAGGAGTTGAAAATCAGAGAAACAAGGTCGATGTTATTTCAACCATACAACATAAAAACCTAAATAATCTAAGATATGGCAGGTTCCAAACAGGACGAAAGAAACTGTCACTCGTCCATCTAAAAAAATTCTACTTAATACCTAAAGGCCTAATATTCATTGAAACCAAATAACACCACAGCAGCTATTCCCATTTTAAATGTATTATTCTTCTAACCTCATCCAAGTCTATTGACAAGCAAGCAGACTATCGACATCCACATATTTATCAAACACAAGTAATAATTACAGAAAACTCAGTCTAAGATACCAATGAACGAAATTTATTATGAACACAATTACTTCAACATACAAAACCACATTGTCACATGTACATTTGTTTAGTAAAATCAAGGACAAGAAAGTAATGCTTCCCATTCTATAAAACACAAATTTAAACCAAATAAACATTATTTGACGACAAGAATAGAATTAATGGCAAATATACTTTAAACACTTATATTCTTGACATGTACTTGGTATCAAGCTTTCACAGGCTCATCATCATCTTCAATATCCCAACTCAAATCCTCATCTTCTTCTGCAGCACTCAGCCGCTTACGTACCTCGGCTCTGTTTGGGCTCCCATCGTGAGTGACCTTCTCATCACTGCTCCCAACATCATCGATCTCATCCCACTCAAGGTCTTGCTCATCTGGAATAGACTGCTGACTCGATACAAATGAAACATCACTATCTTTACAAGACTCACCACTATCAGCCTTCCCATCCAATACAACCTTGTCATCAGACTTCGACACTACCTCATCACTTCTCACTTTTAAAGTTTGTATAGACAACTCTTTCTTATCAGCCACATTATCTACATTTGATCTACCTGCATTGCTGTTAACACTACCCACACTCAACATATTGTCTTCCTTCCCATCATCANAGTTTGTATAGACAACTCTTTCTTATCAGCCACATTATCTACATTTGATCTACCTGCCTTGCTGTTAACACTACCCACACTCAACATATTGTCTTCCTTCCCATCATCAACCCTGGAACTTCCACTTTGTGATTCCTTATAAGCCTCCTCCTTCACAATTTGGGTCAAATCTTTGCCTCCCAATTCCTTATTTTCCAATTTGTAGCCTTTTGACGACCCATCACTCTCTTCCTTCAAAATTTGGGGCAAATCTTTATTTCCGAATTCCTTATCTTCAAATTTATCACCTTTTGGCNCCTTATAAGCCTCCTCCTTCACAATTTGGGTCAAATCTTTGCCTCCCAATTCCTTATTTTCCAATTTGTAGCCTTTTGACGACCCATCACTCTCTTCCTTCAAAATTTTGGGCAAATCTTTATTTCCGAATTCCTTATCTTCAAATTTATCACCTTTTGGCGATCCATTATTCTCTTGTGCATCATCATCCTCATCATCAACATCCCAAGTCAATTCTTCCTCATCATCAATAGAAATTGCTCGCTTTACAAGATTAGCTCTCACACTTTCTTGTTGGTCAAGCTTATGGACTCTATAGAAGTACCGAGACCAAAATGTCTCACGATCAACCTCGTTCGGCACAACCCTTGTGTAGATACCCTCCAAGGCCCCACTTTCTGCAACCAAATTCTCAACTTCCTCATTCTTCTCCTCCAACACAAACCCTAATTTCCATTTATTGTAATCCTCCAAATCCTCAGGTTCTTCAGAATAAGTCTTCACGTCACTCTGAATAGCTCTTAATTGTGTATCGAATCTACTATACCGCCTCGAACTCAAATTCAAATTCGTATCAGGGGTATCGGATTCGATATCGGAGGGGGCGAGAAGGGTTTCTTTACCGTGAGCGATAATCTCCGCCGTCGATTTCAGAACTCCATCGATTGCTCCGTGAGCCACAGACGCGCCGACCTCGATTGAAGCTGGTAGGTCCTTCACGGCTCGGTTTGCGACTTCGCGAAACAAAGAAGTTTCTTTCTTTAAGCCCGACCCAAATTCTTTGAGATCGCGACGGTATGTCTCGAGCATTGACTCTGACCGAGTCGCGAAGGTCTGGATTAGACCTCCAAAGCTCCACCCACCATAGCCGGCGGACGAATTAGGGTTGGAATTTGGTTGATCATGTGATTCAGAACTCCGATCTGGTCCGACAACGTCGTCCTCGCCGTCGTGTTTATCGGATAGGTTTGCGGGAGAGTTAGGTTCAGATTCTTGGGGATTCTCGGATTCTAGAGGGTCCGGATCGTCGGATAATATGGATTTGAAGAAATTCATTTGTGACCAAATGAATCGAGAATTAGGGTTAGGGTTTTCTGAAATTGTTCAGGTGCTGCCATTGAAATTCAGAGGAGATCCGAAATTATTATCTGATGCGACGAGACGAAGGAAGGCTTCGATACGCTGGATGCGTAATGCGCACTTTCTTCTTGGGCTCGAAATATAGTTGGTACCCATCCTATGCTGCATTTTCGGGCCACTATCTACTGGACTTTACACTGCCAAAGCCCAAACAATAACAGAAATTAGGCCTTGCAATTCTGTCAGAGCCCAAAAAAAATAACAAAAATTTGGCCGTCGCAATTCTAGAACACGATACGAAATTGACACGAAATTAAAAGGATTGAGTGGTAAATTAGTTGACCATTAGACCCCCTAGGTATATTGGTTGGTACACACTCACTTAAACATAACATGAATTCACTAAACACNTGGTACCCATCCTATGCTGCATTTTCGGGCCACTATCTACTGGACTTTACACTGCCAAAGCCCAAACAATAACAGAAATTAGGCCTTGCAATTCTGTCAGAGCCCAAAAAAAATAACAAAAATTTGGCCATCGTAATTCTAGAACACGATACGAAATTGACACGAAATTAAAAGGATTGAGTGGTAAATTAGTTGACCATTAGACCCCCCCAGGTATATTGGTTGGTACAAACTCACTTAAACATAACATGAATTCACTAAACACGACTTATAAATGATATGAATCCAATAAACACCAATCTAGAATATCCACGAATATTTATGAGTTGGGTAAAAAATGGAAATTTTTGACAAAACATAAACCCAAATGCGAGATACGACATGACACGACCTGGCTATTATCCATTTATCCACTCTAAGAAAAATACAATTGATTGAATTTGCATGAAGAAATTGTACAAGTGAGATTCGGTAACAGTACTGGTGTGGATCTTTTAATAGGCGGTTCAGTTCAAAGATGCTGGTCTACATGAATGGGTCATGATATTCAAGTTTTTGTTTCAGCTCCAAGGAAGGTAAGATTCCAGTTTCTCTCTGAATTGCATTGCATGGAATCAATTGGATTTTTCCATATATTCTTGCAAGCTGCTTTTGCTTTTGACTAAACCATGTAGGCTGGTTAAGCAATGAGACTAAGCACCCTTTGGGGTTAAAAGAGAGCAGATTGATGCACACTAAGTTTGATATTGTAATTAAAATTACTATAAAATAAAGATTCGCTTACGATTCAAGTTAGATCAAGTGAGTTATCACCGAAGAAAGTGAGGCCAACACTAAACTGTTATTCTTTTTTTGATTTANAATTACTATAAAATAAAGATTCGCTTACGATTCAAGTTAGATCAAGTGAGTTATCACTAAAGAAAGTGAGGCCAACACTAAACTGTTATTCTTTTTTTGATTTAATAGTCAAAATTGTCTGAATCAACTTACGCTTATTTCGATTAATTTTTTTTTTTTGATCTGATTAAAGATAGGTTATATACGTCAATAATAAGGTATTCATGAAAGATAAATCTCTCATAACTTACTCTCAAATAATTATTAAAATTCAAATTCAAAATTTCTAAATTTATAACTTACCACTTTAACTAAATTGGTCAAACGACCCACTTTGCCCTAACTACAAATTCACTTTGTAGTTANCAATTGATTGAATTTGCATGAAGAAATTGTACAAGTGAGATTCGGTAACAGTACTGGTGTGGATCATTTAATAGGCGGTTCAGTTCAAAGGTGCTGGTCTACATGAATGGGTCATGATATTCAAGTTTTTGTTTCAGCTCCAAGGAAGGTAAGATTCCAGTTTCTCTCTGAATTGCATTGCATGGAATCAATTGGATTTTTCCATATATTCTTGCAAGCTGCTTTTGCTTTTGACTAAACCATGTAGGCTGGTTAAGCAATGAGACTAAGCACCCTTTGGGGTTAAAAGAGAGCAGATTGATGCACACTAAGTTTGATATTGTAATTAAAATTACTATAAAATAAAGATTCGCTTACGATTCAAGTTAGATCAAGTGAGTTATCACCGAAGAAAGTGAGGCCAACACTAAACTGTTATTCTTTTTTTGATTTAATAGTCAAAATTGTCTGAATCAACTTACGCTTATCTCGATTAAATTTTTTTTTTTTGATCTGATTAAAGATAGGTTATACACGTCAATAATAAAGTATTCATGAAAGATAAATCTCTCATAACTTACTCTCAAATAATTATTAAAATTCAAATTCAAAATTTCTAAATTTATAACTTACCACTTTAACTAAATTGGTCAAACGACCCACTTGGCCCCAACTTCAAATTCACTTTGTAGTTGTTGTAACAGAGCACAAAACAACCCTTAAATACCTAATCTTTCACATCAAGCAACATCCCATTCTTACTTTTTGTTACCCCATCTTCCACGAATGGAATCATACTGTTCAAGGGGACTTGTTCATATACAACTATCCAAAACTTGCTCCATCAAACCTTTCACAGTTTTGTTCATTGTCTTGGCTGTTTGTGGCACAAGCAATGAAGAAAAAAGACAGTGATTCCCAGCCTCTTGGCTTCTGCCACAGGCTCCTCAACTTCATCATGAACAGCCTTCTTGTTCAAGGCCTAAAACGCATAACAGCAGGTCCTCCGGCGTCTCACGACGGCTCAATGGAAGTGCTTCTTGAAGGTTCATCCAGCAATGGAGACCAAACCCTCAAGCCCACCAATTCCACTGGGAAAGAAACAGTGATCCGACCGGCTCGGGCGAGGCCGGAGGACCATTTAAGCTCTGAAATCACTGTTGAGTTTCGGCATACCAATGGGTCCGAGACTTGGGCTCCAGCTGATCACAACCTCGATTCTTCCGGTAAGACTCCAAACAAAGATGGCTCAACTGTGATCAGTGATCAGACCCCATTGCAGAAGAGTGTGGAAGAAAGGAAGAGAGAGAAAGGAAAAGATCCTCTAGTACTCCAAGGCATGGAGCCTCCTGCAAATACAATTGGTTTTGGAGGGAGAGACCCAAAGAAGACGGTAATTACCATCAAAGATGGTGAAGATGAGAGGAAAGAGAATAACATAGCAACAGAAAAAGGCACAAACACGAAGCCTAGAAGGCCCATTCAGAGTCTAATTTCCAATATAAACGAGAAGTCTGACGCATTCATACGCCGGAAGAGGGAAGATATGAAGAAAAGTTACAGCTTTGATCCCAGAGAATCTTAACATTGTATGTATTTGTAATGTTTCTTGGTGAAAATCCTGTGATTCTATGCTTAGGTTTGAAAGGGTTTGGAATAAAATAGGTTATAATATGGTAGGTTTGTAATGAATTCACTCCTTGGAGCTTTTTGGAAATGGCAATATTACGAATAACACAACTTCTTAGTTTGAATACATTTGATTGTAAGGTCTTCTCTGCCAACATATTTTTGTTTTGATAGATGAAGTAGAGGATTTTAAATTGAATTGCCTTAATCATTTTAGAAGCAAATTGCTTCTATGGTTCACACACATCATCTGTTATGCTCAAGGAATTTTGTTTTAATTCTTTATATTATTTCGGTGACTTGGGGAACAAAAATATTTAAGAAATGTTTGAGTAACATTTCATAATAATACAATGTAAATGTAGGAAAAATTTAGAAATTTATTACAAAAACATTTGTCAAAACACCTTAAAACATAAGAATTTCAATATTCAACCACCCATTTTTTTTTTTGGAATTTTATAGAAACAAAAACATTCTGGCCATTTCAGCCTTTCAAAACAAAATTTGATCCATGATTATGTTGGAAAACCATGATATTATTTCCAGAGCAAAACAAAAATTCCCTCAAGTTATTTGAACATATAATCCATGAGATAAGTAGGAAATACATTCTGTTGTATTCTAAGCTTCTAAATTTGTTGCTCCATTACGGTTTGCATAACCTCAATCGATGTAAACCGAAATGGAGCAATAAATTTAGAAAGGAGGGTCCTCAAAAAGCACATTAAAAAACTAAAATTAAGACAAAAAAGTGTTAAAGGTAAAGGTAAAAGCATGATTTTACTAGATATACATGTAGCACACTGATTGGAACTTTTTTAATTAATAGGTAGATAACTTGATCAGAGGGGCATGGATAATCTGATGGATGTAGAGGAACATCAAACGAATCAGATGTTACCATTTTCATAACTCTACACAATAACGCCATCATCATACAATGTCGATTAAACAAAAACAGCAAAACTCAATATATATCAGATTTCTTCATGCTTTCGTCCCATTAAATTGCTCTCAGTTAGTTAATACTTCTCTCTCTTTAGCAGCTTCAAGTCAAATATAACTTCATTTTTTCTTCAAGATTTAATTTTTATCTCTCTCTCTCTCCGCATACCCGTTCACGTCTTTGCTTTCCAATGAATCATCCTCTTCTTTAAGTTTCCAAACCCCCCAATCTACTGACATTTCCTTCTTCAGTCTTCAAAAGAATGTTTTGATGAGCGAAAGAGATCATAAGGAGCCCATAGATTATCAACAGTGCAAGGTTTTCTTGAGTCCAACCTCAACCATGGCTTACCCTTGCCACTCCAATGGAGTAGGCTAATTGGCCCAGTATTTAAACTCCTACATTTTCCTTCAATATTATCACCACCCAAACCATGTTGGTTCCATCTATGATCAACAGCTTTTATATTCCCAGCCAAAACAAGCAAAAATGGTGGCAAAGAACCCAAATGGTATATCCTCTTGTGCTTTTGCACCATCATCCATTTTTCAACCTTCTTTGTATATTCTCCTTGTCTCCATTTATCCACATCCACCACCATTACTCCTGTGTTGAAGTAACAAGGTTTTCTACCTTCAAACGTTCTCGAGAGCGATCGGTCGGACCAGAAAACTTCGGTGAAGTACTGAGTGAAATTTGCGTGACAATATTCTGGTGCACCCAATACTTTATCACCCAAATCCATAGCCCATAGCTTTGCAATATCGTCAACCATGACAAGATCAGAATCGAGGTAGATTATGCGTTTGACATAGGTTGGTATTATATCTGCAAGATAGATTCGAGCATAGTTTAGAGGTTGGTCCAAAGCTTGGCGAATGGACCTCGAGATTAATCCACGAACACGGCGGGGATTGAAGCGATACACCTTGAATTTGAGGTAAGGGAAGGTGGACTTGATGCTCGAAAAGGTCTTGGGTTCAAATCTCGTCCACAGAAAGTGAAACATGACGTTTTCGGAGCATGTTGAGTGTTGTAGAATTGATAACACAGCGGCCATGGTACCTCTAAGGTAGTTGGCATCAAGGGTCATGGCAACATGAATCTGGTTTGTGGAAGGAGACCCACATGTCTCTCCATTGCGGAAAGCTGGGGCCTCGCGGAAGACGGGCACATCTGGAGAAGGCTTTTGGATGAGGCCAAGCCGGATACTGGTGGTGGTGACGGGGGCGGCGGCGAAGGTGGTGGTCAAGAAATGGAAGGTGAGGAAGAGAGACAGGAGGCCAAGGAGTGGATGAGAAGAGGAGCTCCAGAAGGCCATCCTGCTCTATCTATGCATTTGGAATGGAAAAGTTACGGAAAAAGAGCAATGGCAGCCATTGAAATCTGGCCAAGAGAAGCTTTAGGACAGGAAGAGAGAGGTTGGTTGAATTGTGAGGAAGAGAAGAAACCTCGGAGGATCTTCTTACGGACACATGGTTATATATTTTACACCAAATAAAAAATTAAAAAAAAAAGGTTCTTAAAAGTTTTATTTTAGCTATTTTCATTAAAAAAAAAAAAAAAAAAGCTAATTTCATTATTTAACTTCTCTATTATTTTGAAGTTTTTATCTTTTAAAGCTTTTATCCCTTNTTAAAAAAAAAAGGTTCTTAAAAGTTTTATTTTAGCTATTTTCATTAAAAAAAAAAAGAAGCTAATTTCATTATTTAACTTCTCTATTATTTTGAAGTTTTTATCTTTTAAAGCTTTTATCCCTTATTTAATTTCACACTATTTGCGTAAATCAGAGCAGTCTTGTAGCATATTCCTAGCAGATTGGGTGGATCACGTTATGGCTCACTTAGTCTTTAGGGAGCGCTTGTAGTTCTCATTGTCTAGGCCTTCTAGAACATGGCCTTCGCAGGTCTAGCTGCTACAATTATACCCACAGAGGATTTTAATGTTGGTCGCCTCCTTGCAACTTTTTTTGTGTCTAAATCCCCACATTTTTCAAGTTAAATTGCATTGGATCTCGTTAAGTAGGATGGGAGTTGGGTGATGTGAGGGTGGTGATTGTAGTATGGATGGGGGCCAAAAAAGAGGGATGGACTATTGGATGGGGGCCAATTAGAAGAATATAGGTGTGATTAATTGTCATGTGAGAAGCACAAAAATGTACCTTTTTTCTTAAGCAAAACTGGTGGAATTTGGGCAAGAGGTATGCATTGGATCGGATTAAGTAGTTTAAGGGATGAATGAAAATATCATTTTCAAATGATCAAGAAGACGCTTTCATTTTTAAAGAGATTGAAACGAATCATTAATTGAATCGAATTCTAATATTTTACAGTGTTTTGAGTTGTTTCCGTATATTTATATGAATATTTTAAAATATTTCGAGGTGTCTTAAGATTTTTAAATATATTTAGACTAATACTTTAAAATATTTTTAAAATAAATTCTTAAATTTTTTATTCATTTTTATTATGTTTTCAAAATATTTTCATCGGTAATCGAAACAATGTGCCGAAATGGTAATTTGATCCTTGGTTGAAGGGGTTAAAGTCAGACAACTAAAACCGTAAGGGCTGAAATAAAGTTGGGTGAAAGTTAAAGGGTCAAATATGATTTTAGTCTAGTATTAGTTTTAACTTATTACAGGAATATATTTGTTCGAAACTTTTACAAAATAATTCTTCCAAAATCTCTTCCTCGGAAACAAAAGTTTTATTTTTAATATAAAATATAATAGACTTCAATAAATTTATCTGACGGTTTTAAACAGATTAATTCAACGGCCACCACCATTCATATTGAATTTTTCCTCTTCTCAAAATTCATTAATTCTTTCTTATGTTGCTTTCGGGCACCGTTTACCCGTAGTTATATAATGAAAATTTTTGTTTTGGATCTAAAAGTTGCTCAAGTAGTAATAAGGTCGAATTGTAAATTCAGATATTTGAGTTTTAATTTTTGTAATTTTTTGAGGTTAGGACACGAGACATTTATCTTTTACTAGCAATGCAACACGTGTTTTGCACGTGAATAATTTTCGTATACACAATATTAATAAAAAATATTAGATATATGTGTACTTACATTAAATATCATATCAAGTTTATCATAAATTATATTTTTATCTTTCGTAACATATTATAAAATTAAAAAAATATTTTATATTCCCAGCGATTTGTTGTTCTAATTATAAGAAAAAAGATTAAAAAAAATTCATTTGAAATTCGTTTGATTAGGTTCCAACTTAAATAAAATAACAATAATTGTCGATATTCTTAGGTCAATAGGGATATAATATAAGGTTATTAACACTTTGGGTCGTTAAAATATGCATTTTGTTTGTCAATTTCATCTTTAATATATGAATTTTATCAATTTAGTCCATAAAATATTCAAATATTCAATTAATCAGATGATCCATTAAATTTTTTTTTATGAAAATGAACACACGTCATTACATCATTTAATATCACGTGATCACTTATGTCAAAAATTTAACAAATTGTTCGGGTGAATATCATTTAAACCATTAACTTTATAGAAAAAATTGATAAAATGAAAACAAAACTGNCATTGGATCTCGTTAAGTAGGATGGGAGTTGGGTGATGTGAGGGTGGTGATTGTAGTATGGATGGGGGTGGTAAAGAGGGATGGACTATTGGATGGGGGCCAATAAGAAGAATATAGGTGTGACTAAAACCGTAAGGGCTGAAATAAAGTTGGGTGAAAGTTAAAGGGTCAAATATGATTTTAGTCTAGTATTAGTTTTAACTTATTACAGGAATATATTTGTTCGAAACTTTTACAAAATAATTCTTCCAAAATCTCTTCCTTGGAAACAAAAGTTTTTTTTTTAATATAAAATATAATAGACTTCAATAAATTTATCTGACGGTCTTAAACAGATTAATTCAACGGCCACCAACATCCCATTTAAGACCATTCATATTGAATTTTTCCTCTTCTCAAAATTCATTAATTCTTTCTTATGTTGCTTTCAGGCACCGTTTATCCGTCGTTATATAATGAAAATTTTTGTTTTGGATCTAAAGGTTGCTCAAGTAGTAATAAAGTCGAATTGTAAATTCAGATATTTGAGTTTTAATTTTTGTAATTTTTTGAGGTTAGGACACGAGACATTTATCTTTTACTAGCAATGCAACACGTGTTTTGCACGTGAATAATTTTCGTATACACAATATTAATAAAAAATATTAGATATATGTGTACTTACATTAAATATCATATCAAGTTTATCATAAATTATATTTTTATCGTTCGTAATATATTATAAAATTAAAAAAATATTTTATATTCCCAGCGATTTGTTGTTCTAATTATAAGAAAAAAGATTAAAAAAAATTCATTTGAAATTCGTTTGATTAGGTTCCAACTTAAATAAAATAACAATAATTGTCGATATTCTTAGGTCAATAGGGATATAATATAAGGTTATTAACACTTTGGGTCGTTAAAATATGCATTTTGTTTGTCAATTTCATCTTTAATATATGAATTTTATCAATTTAGTCCATAAAATATTCAAATATTCAATTAATCAGATGATCCATTAAATTTTTTTTTATGAAAATGAACACACGTCATTCCATCATTTAGTATCACGTGATCACTTATGTCAAAAATTTAACAAATTGTTCGGGTGAATATCATTTAAACCATTAACTTTATAGAAAAAATTGATAAAATGAAAACAAAACTGATAAACATGTATATTTCATAGACTAAAAGTGCTATTAACCTTAAAATATAATACACTACTCTATAATATATATTTTAAAAGAATATTAAAATTCTAAAATTCAAGTTTTACTTAAAAATAAATTATAATTTTTTTATATAAATTCTTAATAAAACATTAAATTTTTACTGTGATTGGAGAATTATGTTGATTTAATATAAATTGATTTTTATAAAGATAAAATAGTAGATTAAAAANTTTAACTTATTACAGGAATATATTTGTTCGAAACTTTTACAAAATAATTCTTCCAAAATCTCTTCCTCGGAAACAAAAGTTTTATTTTTAATATAAAATATAATAGACTTCAATAAATTTATCTGACGGTTTTAAACAGATTAATTCAACGGCCACCACCATTCATATTGAATTTTTCCTCTTCTCAAAATTCATTAATTCTTTCTTATGTTGCTTTCGGGCACCGTTTACCCGTAGTTATATAATGAAAATTTTTGTTTTGGATCTAAAAGTTGCTCAAGTAGTAATAAGGTCGAATTGTAAATTCAGATATTTGAGTTTTAATTTTTGTAATTTTTTGAGGTTAGGACACGAGACATTTATCTTTTACTAGCAATGCAACACGTGTTTTGCACGTGAATAATTTTCGTATACACAATATTAATAAAAAATATTAGATATATGTGTACTTACATTAAATATCATATCAAGTTTATCATAAATTATATTTTTATCTTTCGTAACATATTATAAAATTAAAAAAATATTTTATATTCCCAGCGATTTGTTGTTCTAATTATAAGAAAAAAGATTAAAAAAAATTCATTTGAAATTCGTTTGATTAGGTTCCAACTTAAATAAAATAACAATAATTGTCAATATTCTTAGGTCAATAGGGATATAATATAAGGTTATTAACACTTTGGGTCGTTAAAATATGCATTTTGTTTGTCAATTTCATCTTTAATATATGAATTTTATCAATTTAGTCCATAAAATATTCAAATATTCAATTAATCAGATGATCCATTAAATTTTTTTTTATGAAAATGAACACACGTCATTACATCATTTAATATCACGTGATCACTTATGTCAAAAATTTAACAAATTGTTCGGGTGAATATCATTTAAACCATTAACTTTATAGAAAAAATTGATAAAATGAAAACAAAACTGATAAACATGTATATTTCATAGACTAAAAGTGCTATTAACCTTAAAATATAATACACTACTCTATAATATATATTTTAAAAGAATATTAAAATTCTAAAATTCAAGTTTTACTTAAAAATAAATTATAATTTTTTTATATAAATTCTTAATAAAACATTAAATTTTTACTGTGATTGGAGAATTATGTTGATTTAATATAAATTAATTTTTATAAAGATAAAATAGTAGATTAAAAAATTTTCAGCACATAGATAGGTGGATAAATATCTAAGTTTCGATGGTAGATGACATTTGACCAAATTAGTCGGCATATGATTGTGATTTTGAACAGACTGTAAATTCTGNATTCATTTGAAATTCGTTTGATTAGGTTCCAACTTAAATAAAATAACAATAATTGTCAATATTCTTATGTCAATAGGGATATAATATAAGGTTATTAACACTTTGGGTCGTTAAAATATGCATTTTGTTTGTCAATTTCATCTTTAATATATGAATTTTATCAATTTAGTCCATAAAATATTCAAATATTCAATTAATCAGATGATCCATTAAATTTTTTTTTATGAAAATGAACACACGTCATTCCATCATTTAGTATCACGTGATCACTTATGTCAAAAATTTAACAAATTGTTCGGGTGAATATCATTTAAACCATTAACTTTATAGAAAAAATTGATAAAATGAAAACAAAACTGATAAACATGTATATTTCATAGACTAAAAGTGCTATTAACCTTAAAATATAATACACTACTCTATAATATATATTTTAAAAGAATATTAAAATTCTAAAATTCAAGTTTTACTTAAAAATAAATTATAATTTTTTTATATAAATTCTTAATAAAACATTAAATTTTTACTGTGATTGGAGAATTATGTTGATTTAATATAAATTGATTTTTATAAAGATAAAATAGTAGATTAAAAAATTTTCAGCACATAGATAGGTGGATAAATATCTAAGTTTCGATGGTAGATGACATATTTTTGACCAAATTAGTCGGCATGTGATTGTGATTTTGAACAGACTGTAAATTCTAATGAATGCTGCCGACAAAAACTCGCTTGAACGATGTCGTATTAATTACTTAGTGTAGTGTTAGTTGCAAGAATATCCTTGGTCTAAAAGAACAGTTCTTTGACGTTTGTTAACAAGTTATCTCGCTCTCTCCCCTAAATTTTTATTTATCCCAATTTATCCATTGACCTATATAATTGATTTTAATTGATACATTCTGTTTATTTTAAAAATTAAATAAAACAGATTTAACACACGTGAGATGCACATGAGTGTTGGTTGGAGATTTTAATTTATGTAATTTAACTTATAAAATTAACAAAAGGTGTCCTTTAAAACTAACTATACAGTTCAAGGGATAAATTGAGATAAATAAAAGTTTAAGGGGCATTAAAGTAAATATCATAGTTTAAGGGGTATTGATAAAATTTATCCAAGAATTTCCATATGTAAAAAGANGGGTCGTTAAAATATGCATTTTGTTTGTCAATTTCATCTTTAATATATGAATTTTATCAATTTAGTCCATAAAATATTCAAATATTCAATTAATCAGATGATCCATTAAATTTTTTTTTATGAAAATGAACACACGTCATTCCATCATTTAGTATCACGTGATCACTTATGTCAAAAATTTAACAAATTGTTCGGGTGAATATCATTTAAACCATTAACTTTATAGAAAAAATTGATAAAATTGATACAATGAAAACAAAACTAATAAACATGTATATTTCATAGACTAAAAGTGCTATTAACCTTAAAATATAATACACTACTCTATAATATATATTTTAAAAGAATATTAAAATTCTAAAATTCAAGTTTTACTTAAAAATAAATTATAATTTTTTTATATAAATTCTTAATAAAACATTAAATTTTTACTGTGATTGGAGAATTATGTTGATTTAATATAAATTAATTTTTATAAAGATAAAATAGTAGATTAAAAAATTTTCAGCACATAGATAGGTGGATAAATATCTAAGTTTCGATGGTAGATGACATTTGACCAAATTAGTCGGCATATGATTGTGATTTTGAACAGACTGTAAATTCTGATGAATGCTGCCGACAAAAACTCGCTTGAACGATGTCGTATTAATTACTTAGTGTAGTGTTAGTTGCAAGAATATCCTTGGTCTAAAAGAACAGTTCTTTGACGTTTGTTAACAAGTTATCTCGCTCTCTCCCCTAAATTTTTATTTATCCCAATTTATCCATTGACCTATATAATTGATTTTAATTGATACATTCTGTTTATTTTAAACGTTAAATAACACAGATTTAACACACGTGAGATGCACATGAGTGTTGGTTGGAGATTTGAATTTATGTAATTTAACTTATAAAATTAACAAAAGGTGTCCTTTAAAACTAATTATACAGTTCAAGGGATAAATTGAGATAAATAAAAGTTTAAGGGGCATTAAAATAAATATCATAGTTTAAGGGGTATTTATAAAATTTATCCAAGAATTTCCATATGTAAAAAGAAAAAAAAAAAACCTCATTGGTCCAAATAGCTGCTTTACAGCATATCAAATTTATTCTTGGCTCTGGCTCCAATACGAATATACTTTCCTAAAACCTTCGGATCACACAGATCGTTCATTCATACATAAACCAACGCAAATCGTCCTAAATATTCGATGCTTCGCCGACCATTACTAGCACAGACCCAAACACACTTCAGTGATTTTGAGTTCTGACTGGCTGTTGCACATATTTCTGTTTTCGTTTCTATTCAAACACACTAATTTTAGATAACCCCTTTTTGAAGAAGAATTGAATGAGAAGAACCCGCTGTGGTGTTCTTGACTTTTCTTTTGCTAATATTATGGTATAATCAGCATTGGATTGTTGGAATTTTCTTCGAAATCGAAAACCCATTACTAGACTTTGAAGAATGGAAAGAAAAGAACCCGCTAAGGGTATGAATTAAAATCCCACATGTCATACTGCTTTCTTTCTTTCTTTCGTTTCTTTATTTCTTTAATTTGAACTGCTCTTGCAAGATCACCTTGAATTGAAGAAATTGTCTTAAAGAAGTGTGAATTATGGGCGGATTAGCATGTTTTTATCCTAAATCTTCTATACTTCCGTCCAAATCTGGCACACACCAACACCCAGGATCGTGACTTTGAGTTCTGACTGGCAGTTACACATATCTCTGTTTCTTCTTTATTCACACACTAATTTTAGAAAAACCCTTTTTAAGAATAAGTGAAAGAAAAGAACCCACTGGGGGGTTTTTGAATTTCTTTAATATTATTTTCTGATCATGATTTTAGTTCTTGAAGGATATCTTGCATATTTTTGGTAATGGNCCCTTTTTGAAGAAGAATTGAATGAGAAGAACCCGCTGTGGTGTTCTTGACTTTTCTTTTGCTAATATTATGGTATGATCAGCATTGGATTGTTGGAATTTTCTTCGAAATCGAAAACCCATTACTAGACTTTGAAGAATGGAAAGAAAAGAACCCGCTAAGGGTATGAATTAAAATCCCACATGTCATACTGCTTTCTTTCTTTCTTTCGTTTCTTTATTTCTTTAATTTGAACTGCTCTTGCAAGATCACCTTCAATTGAAGAAATTGTCTTAAAGAAGTGTGAATTATGGGCGGATTAGCATGTTTTTATCCTAAATCTTCTATACTTCCGTCCAAATCTGGCACACACCAACACACAGGATCGTGACTTTGAGTTCTGACTGGCAGTTACACATATCTCTGTTTCTTCTTTATTCTCACACTAATTTTAGAAAAACCCTTTTTAAGAATAAGTGAAAGAAAAGAACCCACTGGGGGGGTTTTGAATTTCTTTAATATTATTTTCTGATCATGATTTTAGTTCTTGAAGGATATCTTGCATATTTTTGGTAATGCNCACATATTTCTGTTTTCGTTTCTATTCAAACACACTAATTTTAGATAACCCCTTTTTGAAGAAGAATTGAATGAGAAGAACCCGCTGTGGTGTTCTTGACTTTTCTTTTGCTAATATTATGGTATGATCAGCATTGGATTGTTGGAATTTTCTTCGAAATCGAAAACCCATTACTAGACTTTGAAGAATGGAAAGAAAAGAACCCGCTAAGGGTATGAATTAAAATCCCACATGTCATACTGCTTTCTTTCTTTCTTTCGTTTCTTTATTTCTTTAATTTGAACTGCTCTTGCAAGATCACCTTCAATTGAAGAAATTGTCTTAAAGAAGTGTGAATTATGGGCGGATTAGCATGTTTTTATCCTAAATCTTCTATACTTCCGTCCAAATCTGGCACACACCAACACCCAGGATCGTGACTTTGAGTTCTGACTGGCAGTTACACATATCTCTGTTTCTTCTTTATTCTCACACTAATTTTAGAAAAACCCTTTTTAAGAATAAGTGAAAGAAAAGAACCCACTGGGGGGGTTTTGAATTTCTTTAATATTATTTTCTGATCATGATTTTAGTTCTTGAAGGATATCTTGCATATTTTTGGTAATGCGTTATCGTCATTGTCTTGGAAATCGAAAACCCAATACTGGATTTTTGGCATTAGTGTCAGAAGTAATGAAATCGAATTGAATTCATCTTCTTGACAAGAAAGAGCTGAATTATGGGGAGTTTTCTTGGTGGCTTTATATTGCCTTTGCTGCTTTTGACAGGTACGAATTCTAATCCTCCCATCTGTCATACTGGATTTTTTCTTTTTCCTTTTTGCCCCCTGTTCGATTTATTTCATTGTAATGTTCTCACAAGATCATCTTGAATTGATGAAATGGTCATAAAGAAGTGTGATTTATGGGCAGATTAGCATGTTCTCACATACAGTAGTATGTGTTGTGAACATCTTGGGAGTTGTTTGACACCATCTCTGATTTTGCTGTAAGACGGGGAAGTTGCATTTGTGTGATGCCATTGTTAGTATTTTTCTATTTGTTTTTTTTTCTGAGATGTCCACTTTGTAAGCAGGAAGAAATTGGGTGTAAATGAGCACACGTATTGTTTAATTAATCTACAAACTTAATGAGAAATTCATTTTTATGTCTCTTTACTGTATTTGAAAATCTTGGAGTTTGTCCTTGAAATAGTTTAAACTTAGTTTTGGTGTTATTATCAAAAGCCTTTCATTTCCTTCTGCAAGTTGTGCCCCATTAGCTGGCCTGAGACTTTACATTAGGTATTCTTCTATAATATAAGTTTGACCCTTTGGACCAAATGATATTATTATATCTGGAGACTGATAGCAGCTTGTGTAATGGAATACCTTGAATTATGGGCTTCAAATCTGAAAGTTTGATGTTCAGAAGTCAAAACTTGCAAGTTCTGGTGGAAGGGTTGAATTTGATGTTTTTGTTAAGTGACCTATAGATGCTCTAAATGCAGTGGAAAATGTAAGCATTGATGTTATTCGAGGTGGATGTTCTATTACAACTACTACGGCCCTAATATCATAAGTCATAACTGTATGCTCTACTTAGGTGCTAATATGTTACCATTTGGATTTATTCCGATTACCTTCATGCATATCGTAGTGGGCATGGAATGAATACGAGATACAAGTACACTACGGTATGGTACAAAACAAACACTACAATAAGATAAAATAGACCAAAAAAAACATTTTTCTTGTTTGATTTTTGAACTATGAAACCATATTTAATTTCTATAAGTAAACTCAACTCAACTCAACTCAACTCAACTCATCTGTCCCAACTATTTGGCGTCAAAGACATGAATCTTATTTCTTCGTTTGTACTCTGTCGAGGGTTATATTTTCAGTTAAGCCATGAGCTATCATTTATTTTTTTTCCTCTAGATATTTATTAAGTCACTCTTTCCAACTGGTGCATTACTAAGTTTTTTACAAACATGTCCAACTACCATAGTCTATATATAGTAATTCATCTCCTTATATATCTCCTATTGGTGCTACTCCTATGGTTTCACAAACATACTTATTCTGAATTATGTCATTTCGTATTTTACTATACATTCATCTTAACATCCACATTTCTGCACCACTTAGGTTTTGACCATGTTGTTTATTAATTGTCTAACCTTATGTTCCATGAAGTATTACTAGTCTAATAGTTGTCTTAAAAAATTTACCTTTCAACCTATGAGAATGGTCCATCTGAGATGTATACGTGGATCACATAATACGCCAGAAAATGGTCTAGTTGAACAAGAGATGTCAGGACTCAGGAACATTATTAGTTTTTCCATTGTCATTGTCAGCATTATGCCACTACCAAGTATCTCTTGGGACTGTGATACTTCTCTAGGGTCTGAAGAAAAGAATTACGAGGGGCTTTTGAGGTCCAAAATATCAAAACAAATGAGGAAATGGTTATATATGCACGAATATCTCCCATAAATCGTTTAGGAGTAGTCATTCTTAGAGTTGCTACTGCATCGTTTGCTCGATGCATTGAATATGTGTATTGTTTCATGAGTTGTGTCATGATATCGTCTTTTATGTTGTGTGTAAGCATACTTTATGGCTTTAACCATTGTCACTGTCTTCTTTATTGCAGCTGCTTTACTAAATTGGAGTTTGATCTCTCTTGTTGATCTGGTAGCTTTTCTTCTCATCCGATTCATTGCACCAAAACGAGGCGAGCCACTTTTGTTGATCCACCTTTCTGGTTCCAGTTTTGACTAAGCTGCTTTTCCATAATAATCATGTGAATTTGTGCTACTGGTTTTTGAAATTCACTTGGTTTTTCATTGGGAGGTTCCTTTTGTTTTTTCTATTTCTTTGTCCATTTCATGCACAAAGAAATGTGAAGTCAAGGAAACACATGCAAAATAGGAACATGTGTGCAGGAGTGTGTACCTAGATAAGCACACACTTATTCGTTACTTGGATAATAAGTGTTAGATGAGCAAGCAATGGGTGCTATGTCGGGCTTTTTGTGCTTTAGTNTGTGTGCACCTAGATAAGCACACACTTATTCGTTACTTGGATAATAAGTGTTAGATGAGCAAGCAATGGGTGCTATGTCGGGCTTTTTGTGCTTTAGTTATTTTTCTCCTTTTTCTTTGTACAAAGACACGAGGAAAATAACAGCCTCCTATTTCTCATATTTAAAAGCACAGTTTCACTCATGCTTTGTCTTCTTCACCCTGATTATAACCTGAAATTGGAGGATATTTGTGAATTTTTCGGTGCCTCATCATTATTATATAGTGGATCAATGTTCAACAATACTTCTGTCTTTTTGTCTAGTTCTTGTAGTGCAACACGATGTANTTCTTCACCCTGATTATAACCTGAAATTGGAGGATATTTGTGAATTTTTCGGTGCCTTATCATTATTATATAGTGGATCAATGTTCAACAATACTTCTGTCTTTTTGTCTAGTTCTTGTAGTGCAACACGATGTATTAAATATACTCTAAGGCGATTTTCTATCCAGCAGTGGGGGAAATTCATGTGTAGGTGATGTCTGGATATGAAAAATTTTGGCTGCTAAAGAAGTGTTTGTTTTGTTTGTCTCAGTTGCTATTGACCAAATTCATTTTTATTTTAACTTTTTTGAATTACTTAGGAGAGCATGGGCCAAGAAAAACTGGTTCCACTGTGATTTTACTTACTTGACGAACCCTCTTGTAATTTGATGGTAGCTAATTTCCTGAATGTTGGCATGTCCTATAAAAACATGGAAACCAATATACCATGGCATATTACTGCAGTAGTTTCATATTTCTCTTCACTGTAACAAATTCCTGGCTGAGCAGCTGATGTAGTTTGAAACAAGCAAGATAGGGAGATGTACATCCTCTAGTGGGCATATTTATAGGACAAATTTGCTGCTCTTGCTTTATCTGTAATTTATAAGCTACAAGATACCTCTTCAACGGAACAGGCTATATAAGATTTTGATAAAGTACATTTTTAGTAGGCCTGTCCTTGTTGGTGATCTTCTAGGGTTACATCTATGCATACTGAAATTAAACCTCATGTATTCCCATTCCTTGAATATGCTATGCTTCCATGCATTTTGTTGTTGTTTTGTGATGTGGGTTATGATTGTAGTATTTGGTAATATGCTCTCTTTTGAGTTTAATAATGTTCTTTCCGGAGTTTAATAATGGTGTTACAATTCAGTATGCCATGGATAATTACATGTTGTGGGTTGTCTATGGAACAACATATGGATAAGTGAAAGATATATCTGGACATTTATCTTATTTTTTTTTTCAAGATAAATGTTGTGGGAACCCGGATATATTTAGCTTGGTGTTGGATGAGTTGTTCTTGTGGCAGACAGTAGACTAGGTCAACTTCTGGAGAGGAGAGTGGCGTGGAATCATAGATTTGGTAGGTCCTTCATCTAGTAGTTAGTAGGAACTGAAACCATGGTGAGGTGGACTTGCCAGAGATTAAGATTTGACTAAAAAAGCCACCTATGGAGGGAGTAAGATTTTCTCAGTCAAATCTTACTCTCTGACTTTCACAGGTTATCAAGGGACTCCTTTTCCCCCCCTCTATAGGTGCCTTTTCTTTGTCTTGGTTGTTGCTTTGGATGCTATTCTTGCTGGGATAATTTGATGTGGAGGATAAATGTGCTCATGGATTTGTTTTGTCTGTCCAAGAGCGCCTGAGAAACATCAAATTACTTCTCCACTGTGAGGTGGTGAGGAAGTTTGGTCATTGCTCCTTTCTCCTCTTGAAGCTTGTTGGGTCATTCAAGCTTTGTGGAGCTGGTTCACTGGAATTTGAAAATGAGCTAAGTCAGAAAGTTGAATGAGAGCTTGAGAAATGGCTCCTTTGTGCCTCAAGTGGGCCATTTCGAAAGGAATAAGAGGTCCTTCAAGGGTGTTAAGCTTCTTTACATAAGCTTAAGCATATGCTTCAGCGAACTCTTAATGAGCTTTACATTCTAGATTCCAAGAATTATGTAGGGTTTTTGTGTTCCTTGCATATCTTTTTGAGCCTTTGGCTTTCCAATCGTCTACTTCACTTGTAATTGGGTTCTAAGCTTTTTTAGATTCTAGGAACAACTGCTGTGCCACTAAACTCAGTCTCACATAATTATAAGATGGTTATTCTTCTCTTATCTTCTGAATGGAATTTTACAGGTTTTATGGAGTTTAGAGTTATTTTCTCTTGTAACAGCACTAACATATCTTTTTCATAAATTATTATTTTTTTGTGTAGGTTTCCGCTTTAAAGGAAGATGTCTATTATTATGGTCCGTTATCCTATTTTCGCTTCTTGTTATTTTTTCACAAGTGATATTTCTTATTATGTGGGCCACTGGGGGTGGTGAATGGAGTTTAGCAGATACTTGGTGGGCAAAGCTAATTGGATTCATGAAGTAAGTACTGATCTTAATTTTAGTTCTGCTCATTATTCCATTCTTATATAACTTTTGCAGAGGATGCTTTTCTCCTGTGCATATTTTAGTGGTATAGTTTTTTTTTCCCTCCTAGATATGTATGCTAACCTGATATACTTTCGCAGAGTTGAATCTTGGAGAAACCCCTTAGTAATCTATTACTTGGTTGTACAACTTTTAGTTGCTGTTATTGCTTTATTTGAAATCCATGGGGACAAATTTGGTTTGGTTCAATGGCGACATTCATGTTGGCTACATCTCTCATCAGTTGTTGAAAATATAGGTTAGTAACTGTTTTTTAAAATCTATCTTGTTTGTCTTAAATTCTGTAATGTTGATTTACTACATGGTCTCACCCAAGCTCCCATCTTTATGCATATCAAATAGAAACTGTAATGCAGTGTAAATAACCTGATTAGGGCAGCACCAAATTTTTCTTAGGTGATGCGATACGAACTCTAGGAAATTACTTAGGGGGAACTAAAAATGATGGCACAAGCAAGGCATGTGGTCCCTTTTCCTTTTTACGTTTTTAAAACCAATCTTTGGCAGCCAGAAAATATTGGTTGGGTGGTTGTATTTGATTGGATGATTTTTAAGTTGGATCATTCTTTTGAAATGGAACTGTTGTAGTAATACTGGCATAGATATCTCCTGTTATGTTAATATTTTCCATTTAACAGGGGGAGACACCAAGTCAGGGAACAACCTAGAGTTGGTTTACAACCTTAGTTGTCAAATCGTGATTCGTATCATGAATCGGAATCCTAAATTCAATTTAAGAATTATGAACTGTATCAAATTGTGAATTGTAAGATCTGACACAAAATTTGAACAAAAATAAAAAATAATATCTACATATTTAAAATGGGCAATATATTTAATATTGAATATTATTACATTCTAAAAATAATCAATTGACATAATTACGTCGTCTAAATGAAAAGACGCTAACCTTTTGCTTAACCATTTTCAAATTCAATAACTTAAAAAAAAAAAATTCATTAAAGAATCATGGCTATTCAAGAATCAAATCAGTGACACCCATAACAAATTAAGTTACAAATATGAATGAAAAAAGAACAAATACAAATATTGATTGGGAGAAAACATACGGACCAACATTTTGAAACAAAAAATTAGAACCTAACAAACTACCATGAAAGAATTGAGACCAAAAATCAAAGTTTATTCTGAAATATGGTGGCAGGAGATAGAAAAATTCAATGTAAAAAAAAAGAAGTAAAAAGGCTTGTTAGGGCTTACTTACTACTAAGAAAAAGAAGNCAAAGTTTATTCTGAAATATGGTGGCAGGAGATAGAAAAATTCAATGTAAAAAAAAAAAAAGTAAAAAGGCTTGTTAGGGCTTACTTACTACTAAGAAAAAGAAGAAGAAGAAGAAGAAGAAGAAAAGGAGCATGAGGCATATCTTCAGCTGATGACGCTAGAGTTTTAGCCTTAAGACAACGCGAGGCGAGTTTTAGACGACCCGAGAGAGAATGAGAGAACGAGCAAAGAGATCAAGTTTTTATTAGGGCATGAGTTCTTCTGCAAACAAAACGATGTTGTTTTACTATTTACCGGACAAAACGACGTTATTTTGCTAAAAATCTAGGTTTTAAAAAAAAGTAAATGAATCGTGTGATTTGTGTAATACGAATCCAATTGTATGATTAAAGTGCGATTCAACTCTAAAAATGATTCTCATTGCTTGTATTGAACCAAATTGTACAATTCGAATTGCGAATCGTACGATTTTGATAAGTATGTTTATAACCAATAAAGGTAAAAAGAAGTGCGTGTTTCTTAAGCGGGCATATGTTTTTGATGAGGTTGATCAACAACTTTAGTGATGTCCCAAAGTCAAGGGCTGATAGTTATGGTGTATTAGCCAGCCTTGCATGTAGATTGGCAGTTGACTAATTGTAGATATGAACTAGTTGGGTGGGTCACATGAGGCATGCAAAGACCTTCTAACTCTTCAGTTGGGTGCACTGGAATGCATGACTTTTGAACTGAATGAACCAACTATTAGAAAAGGTGGTGCAAGTTTTAATGATATTGTCCAAAAGGGGATACATATTAATTTTTTGGCCAAGCGTCAGGGNCACTGGAATGCATGACTTTTGAACTGAATGAACCAACTATTAGAAAAGGTGGTGCAACTTTTAATGATATTGTCCAAAAGGGGATACATATTAATTTTTTGGCCAAGCGTCAGGAACAACCGTTGGCAACTCATTCACGAATTGGTGATGGTATTTGGCATAGTTGGCCTGCATATTGCGCGTGCAAGATAAGGAAACACGTTTCAAGCAAATCTCAGTCGAATTGTTGAATGAACTCCAAGAAAGAAAAATTGCTTGGCATGATAAGAGAAACCTTATTGCCACGAACGCCATAGCATGTGGAAGTCAACAACAGCAATATAGTAACAACAAAAATGGACTCCTTGGATGGTATTGCATGTTCCGATAGGTGGGTTTCCATAGCTTAGCTTGAAGTGTAATTATTTTGTGGCTGAAACCCTAGAATTCCAGCCAAGCTGAACTGGTGCAACTATATGTGTGAGCAAGCCCAAATGGAAATGACTATTAAATACTAGAAAAGCTTACATAAAATTGGTATTCAAATAGGTATGAGGCTTGTGAGCTTCTTAACTCATTGCCAATTGGTTTTAATTTAAGTGTTTTAGCATGGTATTGGGGCTAGGCTTTGGATTTCATTGATATGGTAACCGTTTGATTGTACCAAATATGTGCAGTACTGTGCCCCTTGTGGTTTTGCTGCCCACCTTTGCACATGCGACGGAAAATCGCATGTGCATGGCAGTGTTAGAGCTTGTCCCAGATCAGTATTATAGTGCATCCCAAACCAGTATGTAAGCCTTGTGAGTCTCTAAACTCATTGCCAATTGGTTTTAAGATAGATGCTTTAACATAAGTGATGTGCTTGTGCTATTACTGGGAATTGCATCTGCAAACTGAATGAATCAGAGCTTCAGTCATGTGCTTGCTAAGAACTAATAGGATATATGTGAAGCTGGTTTGTGGGCTAGTTCTTGAAATTGTACATGATAAGTTAGGAATATGAATAATAACCCCATAGCTGAAAATTTTTGGTTGCTGATGCTCAACTGAGATTTACACACAATATGTGAACCTTGATGCATGTATTATCCTCATCACATGCTCTTTCGTCTTTTTGGATATTCTCTCTGTCTCTGTCTCTGTCTCTCTCTCTCCCAACAATAGAAATTATGTTCATCTGCAAATTACTTGTTACAAGCCTCATTTTTAAACCTGTTTATAAGGTTTGAATGTTTTGGACTTGAATATTTACAGTTCCTAGTCTAATTTCAATCGCATAAAATAATTAATTATTTAGTTTTTTTTCTTTTGCTCGGTTGCCACATGTAAGGTTCTCATCTTAGGATCACTTCCTGCTTTCTGTTACCCGCCATTCAACTGGTTGTGGGAATCAGCAGTCCCTCTTGGATTTCTTTACCATTTTTCATCTGTAGCTGCGTTGGTCTTGTCGATTGGTCTTTAACAAGCAATTTTCTAGGCCTTTTCAGGTAATTAGATTGCAGGTATTGTTTCTTTCTAGCACAGTAATATTGAATATTGTCCTTTTAATTCTTTCTTTGTGACATTCAATTTTGTTGTTCAGCCCTTAATGACTTCTGGTTTTTTGCATGTTTTTGAAGGTGGTGGAGGCCTCTCTGGCTGTATGCAGGCTTCAACATTGGCCTACTTTATCTGTATCAGCTCCCTATTGGTTTCCCAAAGATGTTCTATGGTATATGTAACTTCATTGGTCTGTACAAAATATCTGTGGAATCTGAGTGGCCAGAAATTTGTTCTGGTCTTTCTCTGATAGCGTTCTACTCCATGGTATGCATCTGTCAGTTACATTCAGGACTTCCAGTTGAGTGTTGGGTCAATGGCATTCTTACTTGAATGAGTGTGAAAATCTATTCCAACTTTTCTGGAATCAAAATCTGCACAGTTTACAGTGGTCTGGCCTTTTAGTTTAATGGAACTCATGTTTCTTTTTGATTATAGTTGCTTGTTGTATCTATGACATTGTGAGGTGAAAGGACTTAAGTTTTAAGGGTTTATGATCCAAATGGTAAGACTAGGGTCAATAGAGTTGGGATCCTTTTGGCTGAAGTTTCAGGCAGAAACTTTTGGACAGCAAAGAAAAAAATAAGTTTAGGGCTAGAAGGTTCAGTAATTAGGGAAAAGACTGAAGATTTAGGAATCGGTTTAATGGAAATGTATGGCTCTTGATTGAGCACAACAAAGAAACATGATTTATATAGCTGATCTTAAATAGTTTGGATAAGGGCTTTGTTGAGTTGAGTACAACAGATTTAGGAATTTAGGGGTAAAGAAGTAGTCTAATTGAAGGAAGGTGCATAGTTTTCATAGTTCAGAGCAGTGCAGGATTTGTACGCTACTTAGAAAGGAAAAATAGAAGGGAATGGGTAGGAACGTTGTAGTCTCACATAGTTCTTGGAGTCAACTAGAAAACTTTAACAGAGTCTCATCGTCAAAAAAGAAGCAAAATGTTACAGATAACTCCTACTGATTGACTGGACTGAATTCTCTTTACAAGGGCCTCTTAATATGGAAGCATGAGTAATAGAAACTCAAAAACTCCCAGAAGTGGGATTGAAAAACGAATAACAAAGATACCATTCCTGGAACTAAACAGTGCCCAATCTGGAGTTTTGAGTACTACAATGGCCTTAATCAGTAAAATATCTAAAACACCCATG
Source organism: Ilex paraguariensis (assembly GCA_963454935.2). NCBI lineage: Eukaryota > Viridiplantae > Streptophyta > Magnoliopsida > Aquifoliales > Aquifoliaceae > Ilex > Ilex paraguariensis. Next base: position 207,706 of record CAUOFW020002092.1, on the reverse strand, counting down.
ANAATATGGAAGCATGAGTAATAGAAACTCAAAAACTCCCAGAAGTGGGATTGAAAAACGAATAACAAAGATACCATTCCTGGAACTAAACAGTGCCCCATCTGGAGTTTTGAGTACTACAATGGCCTTAATCAGTAAAATATCTAAAACACCCATGATTTTGCAAATTTTGATATTTCCCAGCACAAAAGTAATGGAAATAATAGGGACTTTTCTTTTTTTCGATAAGAAACAACAATTTTATTAGTAATTAAAGGAAAATATTACAAACAATCAAAGATGGACAAGTTATCTAAACCCAAGAATGGATCCCATTCTTTATCATAAAAAAAAACCATGAAAAAAAAGAGAGAAATATTCTCAAACTCCTTGGTCACAGATGCCCATAATGAAACCAAGAAGTATAACTGGTCCAATAAACATTCAACTTCCTCTTGTATTAAAAAATTCTCNAGGGACTTTTCTTTTTTTCGATAAGAAACAACAATTTTATTAGTAATTAAAGGAAAAAATTACAAACAATCAAAGATGGACAAGTTATCTAAACCCAAGAATGGATCCCATTCTTTATCATAAAAAAAAAACCATGAAAAAAAGAGAGAAATATTCTCAAACTCCTTGGTCACAAATGCCCATAATGAAACCAAGAAGTATAACCGGTCCAATAAACATTCAACTTCCTCTTGTATTAAAAAATTCTCGCACATTCCTCTCTCTCCATATCACCCAAATGAGAGCAAAAAAAACACACTGCTTCAGAACCCACCTCTTGTCTTCAGAAATAATACGGGCTTATCCAAACCCACCTAATGAGTTTCCAATCATTTGGCGGCGATGGTATGGCCCATTGATCTCTTGGTGTAGGGCACACTTGGATGGTTCCTTTTTTTTTTACTCCTCTCCAAAAAGAACACTTTGATGTCTTGGTCCCATAATCAATCATTGTTAAAAAGTCATATCATTATGCACATTTTTGTGGAATAATAACCATGCTATGTAGGTTGACATATTTTCAGATCCTCTTAACTCTCTGTTTTAATTTTTAGAGTGATTACCCATTAAGTAAGTCGGGTTATGGGAGCTTGATTGATGAAAGATGGAGAATTTGGTAAAGGCACTTTATTCTGAACATAGAGGTGATTTTGCCTTATATGTTAAGGTAGATTGATTTGCAAGGTAATTTCTTGGAAGCTTTAATTGGTTTATGTATAGAATTTTCAGATTGGTTACATAAAGTGTAGAAGCAGTTTCATAAGCAATCCACACATTGGTACTCTCCTTTGTTATCTGTGTCTCTTTGTTTGGCGTCTTTGACTTTTCAAGGCATCCTTTGACTTTGACTTTTAGATTGATAGTTTGGTTGGACTCTCAGGATCCTGACGATCTGCATTTATGGTTTGGGCAAGAATCAAAATTTTGTTTTGGCGTATTGTTTCGGTCACATAAGAAAACGAAAATGTTTCAACGTGTTTCAGAAATATAATAAAAAAATTAAGAATTATTTTTTCAAAACATTGGTCGAAATATACCAAATTTCGTGAAATACCTTGAAACAATTGTACAAATGCATTGAAATATAATAAAATATTTTGAAATATTATGGAATATCTCGAAGTATTAAAATTTTGATTTCATCACTGATTCATTTCGGTCTCCTTATAAATGAAAACGTTTTGGACGTTTCAAAATGATATTTTGATCCTTGAGTTCAGGGTAATCCAAATTTTGCAAATAGTTACTTGCAGCTTGCACCAAGGAAGTTAATATGCAAATTGGTGTAAAATATTCCTTATATGTCCTACGTTTTTTTGTTGATGGAAAAGGGTACTTTTTGTTATTGATACTAATGTACCGGTTGTTTGCGGTAAATTATAGCTCAATCCTGTTGCATAATTCTACACAGCTATCATGCATCAGATGTGACTTGGCGGAAATGGATTTCCTCATGTCCATGAGAGAAGGCAACTTAACTGAGCAGCTTCTACCCTCAAGGCATTCTTTTTTTATTCGTGAATCAAGGTAACTGACTTGGAAAAATTGTTCATTTAATCTACACCATGCCATTTTGTCTTAAATTTCTTTTTCTTGGCTTACAAGATAGTTATAGTGATCTCACCAAGAAAGATCAGTTTAAAAAAAAAAAAAAAATCTCATCAAGAAAGATATTATGATTGTCTTTGCTCATTCTATTGCAAACAAAATCTTTGACGTATAAAATTTTGCTCCAATTTGGTAGACCTTAGTAAGTCTACTTCTACATAAACTTCTGGCAATTGGAGCTGATAAGTTTTTATTCAATAAGAAACCTTTTGACTATCGAACTATTGCAGAGAATTGCAGAACTTTCCAGCTTTGTTCAGCTTCAAAAATTTATTCTGAATGCTTTTGTTCTTTTTATACTGTTATTTAAATTTATTTTCAAAATCAAGTTGTTAAGTGCACCCTGCTTTTTCAGAAACCTTATTGTTTCGTTATTTTCTTGTTCTCTCTTTTTTATATTCCTTTTGACGTTGCCTTACCCCTACTAAGCTTGCATGTAGATCGATTGGAAGTCATGCCTCTCCTTGATATTATATTGACATAAGTTAATTCAGAAAAACCGAATCTCATATTGAGTAGGCTTTTAAAAAGATGCTGAACATGATTGGAAGAGAAGAAGAAGAAGAAGAAAAGGAAGATATAGAGAGATAACATTCTTCAAGCTGTGATGCTGTTGATTTTCTGGCAAATTCTATGAAATATATCTTTCTAGAAATTTGAGATTTTTTTTGTGTTTATTTTGGGGAAAAGTTTTTTTTCAAAGCATTGGGCTGGGAGAAGACGGACATGAATGTCCAGATTATACTGGCACAATCAATGTCCAAATGTGAAGAAATGTGGTGAGATAGTTGATTATAGTGCTAGCTATAAAAAATTGCCAATGACATAAACCCATGTCCCAGCCCACATATGTTGAATTTAGTCAGAAAACTTCAGGATGGATAATATATTAACACCTAATTGAAATGTTCAAGTTTATTCTTATCTTATGCCTTATTAAACGTAGCAAGAGTGTTGAACCTTAGAAGGCAGAAAGTCTGGTTGCCAAAAAGTCACCTGAGTAGCATGGACTCAAGGATATGAATGTTCTATTATAAAAACTATCGAATATTTCTTTTTAATGCTCTACTAAGTGCCTAATGATATGTGAACTTTCTGGTTATTACAGAGTTAGCCTTCACAAATCTTGCTGCTCAAATATGGTTGAATAATAGAGTTATATAATAGAATAAAAAATCGAAATAAATTTTTTATTGTGTAATTTCTTACGGTTGTTTGAAATTAGAAAAAGGAAAACTAACTTATATATAATTTTAAAATCATGGTGATTGCTTAAAGTGGCCCACCCTCCCTGTGATTCATCTTTGATTAGATTTTTTTATCTATGGGTTGGGAGGGAATTGAAGATAAATGGGGTTGAAGTGAAATACACCATAAATCCATGGTTAATGACCTTTGCCATCTTACCATTTAATTCTTATTTTATTTAACCCACCTATACTCTAATTATTTGAAATATCTTAAATGAATAATGATAAAAGGGGATTTGCCCGAGTAACCTTAAAATGTGAACTATCTTAATATAATTTTATTTAACCCTAGTAAACTCTTTTATAAGTATCTCATCACAATCAATCCTTTACTAGAAATCAACCTGATCAATATATCAGCTATAAGCTGATCTTAGAAATTGCAAAATTGTGAGGACTGAGGACCAATATGCTCTCTTATCGGAAACTTTACCACACCATCTATGCGACTCATAAGAGGTCAAATGTTTGAATAGTCACACTTGGATGACTCTCTGTTCAGATATATATCATCTTGCCTGTTTGTTCTGTTAGTATCTCTACATTTCATGTCAAGTTTTTTAGTGTTTCATATATTGATTTACAGGGTAAAACTCCTTTTGTTGCTGAGTTGTTTTTATTAGGTTCAGAAACTTCTTGATTAATACAATAAATGAGATCTTGCTCGCAAATGTCTAAGCTGTTTTGGTGGTTTGCAGGTCTGGTGTAAGGCATACTAATGTTTTATTAAGGGGTGCAGTTTTCCGAACTTTCAGTATCAACTTTTTCACATATGGTTTCCCGGTACATATCATTAACCACTCATTGTTGTCTGTTTTTGGATATAAAATCTTCACTGATTTAAAATGTCCAATGATTAGAGCGTGAGTCACTGGTTCGATGCCACACCACCACCGATTGGCCCACAGCAAATAAGAAAACTTTTAGTTGAAAGAAACTTTTACATGGTGGTAAAAAATATATTTGCTTATTTATTATAAGTTAGTGGCTTGCCGGAGTTAGATTCAATTTTTTTCTTCAATTTTTAAGCAAGTGGTAGGATTAGGGAGGTTCGTAATTTGCAGACTTACTGCACATAAGCTTTAATTATGGCTCATGGTTGTCATCTGAGTTATGTTATTGGATTTGTATATGGAGTCTTCAGTAGGTCTAGAATAGTTTTAGCAATCGAAGTGCTGACTGTTTCTGCATAATATTGTCTTCGATTTGGTAGAAATGGGAGAATTTCAACAGACTACAAATATATTTGTATACAACAATGTAGTTAATTTTGAGGATCTGACAGAGAAGCAAGTTATGTGTCATCCGCTTTGACATGCTGATTTTATGATAATATGATTTCCAACTTTTTTTAAATGCAACATTTAGTTGTCTTTTTTTTTTCTTTTAGGGTATGAAAGCTACATAAGGAAGGCACGTTATGTGGCTAATATATATATATATATATATATATATATGGATGTGGCTGTCACATTCATATTTATATATCCTATGGAGTGTTTTATGGAAGATCTACTTTATCCTTGAAACTTTCAAGAGCTAAGTCTTAACAACGGTCATTCTATTAAGTTTCCATGTTAAACTTTAAATATGAATGTGACAGGTCTCCCTGGTTGCTCTTTCATTTTGGAGTTTCACTTTTGCAAGTGTATGTGCATTCGGATTACTCATATATGTCGGCTACATTTTATATGCTTTCCCATCCTTGTTCCGTTTGCACCGGTTAAATGGGCTGCTTCTTGTCTTCATTCTCTTGTGGGCCGTCAGTACATATGTCTTCAATGTGGCATATGCATTCCTAAACTGGAAAGGGAAGGTAGCCCTCTACTTGCGCTAGAAGTCTGTCAAATTTCATTTCACAAATCTCGGGACGGTTAACAAGTTTCTATCTTTTTGAATACTTCCAGGACATGGATATCTGGGAGATGGTTGGGCTGTGGCATTATCCTATTCCTGGATTTTTTCTACTTGCGCAATTTTGTCTTGGAATTCTGGTTGCTCTTGGAAATCTCGTAAACAATTCTGTATTCCAATACTTGTCTGATGAGGACAGGCTCTCCTCGGATGAAAACTATTCAGAAGAAGGTAATTCAATGTTATAAGTCAGTACTGATCTATACATAGTCTTTCTTATTGGTCGAATGGAAGAATACTTAGCCCCCTTGATTCCCATTTGCATGTTTTAGAAGTGGCATAGTAGACTGGCCCAGGTCTGGGGTGATTGAAAACAGGTTGGCTTAAATGGGTGCTAACATTAACCAACCTGTTTATAGGAGNAATGGAAGAATACTTAGCCCCCTTGATTCCCATTTGCATGTTTTAGAAGTGGCATAGCAGACTGGCCCAGGTCTGGGGTGATTGAAAACAGGTTGGCTTAAATGGGTGCTAACATTAACCAACCTGTTTATAGGACAGGCCAGAAGGGTTGGTTGGTAAATGCATTGTTTGAAGTCGCCAATACAAAACTGGCTCGCATATATTAAATCTCTCTGAAGTTGACTTACAAGTGGCCCAATTTTATTGAGGGCTTAGTAATAGCTAGAATACATACAAAGTAATATCGAGCAAAAGCACATAACAGAAGCTTTGTGTCATTTAAGTTTTCTGCACCGACCAAACAAACCCATGGGGGCTTAAACTCCAAATGAAGGCGGGTGTCACACCCCAGTTCTCCGAGGCATGAGGCATGTAACTTACAATGTCCCACATCACACGGGCATGTTATGTGATAACATAAGTGCCATGTGCTGCAGTTGAACCCCATAACCCACAAATTCAACAGTGCTACTTGCAAACATACTTGGATACGGGGCAATTAACTAGCAGTCATTGCACATTATATAGACCAGTTGTCAAACCCCTAACTTATTACAATACAATGGTTCAACTTATTGATTCAAGTTCATTATAAACAAAAGCATGTTGTTCCCGACTATACATTTATTCCCCCTTGCTGCCGTCCAAGTCTGAAAAAGAAATAAGTAACGTAGGGTGAGCGACAGAGTGTCAACCAACTTAGTAGGTAAACTTAATTCGAGACAAACAAGTTTGAAAACAAATACTTTGTTTTGATCGGGACTACAAAAATAGGTTAGTACATACATAACGAATAAGCAAAACATTTAAATGTAGATAGTAAAGCGCAAAAAAGAAAAGTAGTTTGTACAGCATCACACCAAAGAGTGAAATCCTAACGACCACTTAGGTCAATACAAACCATACAATCCAACCTTTTAGGGGTACTTGTACCCCAAGGAAGATACAATCCCTCAATCCAGTTTGGTACCCAAGTCCAAAAACCAACCGGGTCACCATGGCATTCACGAACTCAATGAAACTCTGTACAGCTTAATTATGTGTGCACTTACATTTCACAAATTGGACCCTGGATCTCCACAGTAATCGAACAGTTCAACCAAACACACAGCTCATTTTTAAAAACCATATCCGGATATGAGTTTCACAAAAATACGATAACCCAATCACAATTTGATAAACACTTTGAACAATAATCATAAAATGCTTGAAATATTTAAGAAGTTCAAGAAAAAGTCAAGCTTGTTCCTTAATTGAGAAAATTTACCCTGTCCATTGTTCGGCTCGTTTGACTATCAAACATTGAATACTGAAATTTTTTAATAAGAACTTAAACATAACGTTAAATTAACTAACTAAACATAGTAATAGGGTTAGTTTGGTAAAAAACTGCATAGGTAGGTCAAACCAGGATCTGCAGGGGTAAAGTAGTCATTTTATGTGGTTTTCCCCCCGTAGTGTTGGATTGCAAAGTGGTGGGCATTTTTGGAATCCCCGTGAAACAAGGAATCCAACACCACCAACCACACCCCCAGCAGCCACCCCATGCATACTCGTGCTGTCGGGGTGGGCTGCGGGGTGGGCTGCCCTTAGTTCCCCTTCTTCTTCCTCCTCCTCCTCCACCTTTACCAAACCTTATTTTTTCAGATTTTTGGCCTACTTTGTCCACCCTTTCTCCCTCGTAGCTTCATCTTTTTAGTGATTCAAAAGCCTAAACTACGCTACTACATCCTGATTTTAAAACCCTAGTATTGGTTTGCATCAAAACCCCCTCAATTATTCCCAAAACTGAGTCAAAGTTGGGTTGAAGGCCATAAAGACAGGTTTGACCAACCTGATTTTCAGCTTCTGAGCCAACTTTGGCCCTTGATTTCTCCTTCGTTTCTCAACCTTTTTAGGTGATTCAAATGCCTAAATTCAACCTTTTTTCTACCATCTTTCCCACCATGTAATTGGTTTGTAAGGATCATGCAAAGGTTAGGAGGAAATTGAGCCCAAAAGTGACGGTTTCATCATTTTAAAACTCTGTCCAGACCTGCAACTCATTTTTGACCCACCAAACTTCATTTTTTTCCTCAAATCTAACTTCAAAAATAGATTTCTTGACCCCAAAAACAGCAGATATGACCCTCTTTCAAGCTCAAAACCAAGATTTTACAAAACCCATTAAATCAAGCTTAAATAACAACCTAGGGTTTACAAGTTCTCACCACACACACCAAGGAAGGCCACCTCTGAAACTTAACACACACACACTCTCTATGAGCTACTAGGAAGCTTACCCTTGAAAGGTTTGAAGGATGGTTGCTTGTACATAGAGATCCAAAATTGAGCTTCAAACTTCCTCTCACTTTCTCTCTCCTCTCTCCATTTCTCTCTCTTCCCTCTGATTTTTCTTGCAAATCTGATACATATGAAGCACCTCCACCTATTTAAGCCTCCCAAGCACCTTAGTCATCCCTTGCATGGCTAAATTTGCCAAGGGACATTTGCACTTTGNACAGGCCAGAAGGGTTGGTTGGTAAATGCATTGTTTGAAGTCGCCAATACAAAACTGGCTCGCATATATTAAATCTCTCTGAAGTTGACTTACAAGTGGCCCAATTTTATTGAGGGCTTAGTAATAGCTAGAATACATACAAAGTAATATCGAGCAAAAGCACATAACAGAAGCTTTGTGTCATTTAAGTTTTCTGCACCGACCAAACAAACCCATGGGGGCTTAAACTCCAAATGAAGGCGGGTGTCACACCCCAGTTCTCCGAGGCATGAGGCATGTAACTTACAATGTCCCACATCACACGGGCATGTTATGTGATAACATAAGTGCCATGTGCTGCAGTTGAACCCCATAACCCACAAATTCAACAGTGCTACTTGCAAACATACTTGGATACGGGGCAATTAACTAGCAGTCATTGCACATTATATAGACCAGTTGTCAAACCCCTAACTTATTACAATACAATGGTTCAACTTATTGATTCAAGTTCATTATAAACAAAAGCATGTTGTTCCCGACTATACATTTATTCCCCCTTGCTGCCGTCCAAGTCTGAAAAAGAAATAAGTAACGTAGGGTGAGCGACAGAGTGTCAACCAACTTAGTAGGTAAACTTAATTCGAGACAAACAAGTTTGAAAACAAATACTTTGTTTTGATCGGGACTACAAAAATAGGTTAGTACATACATAACGAATAAGCAAAACATTTAAATGTAGATAGTAAAGCGCAAAAAAGAAAAGTAGTTTGTACAGCATCACACCAAAGAGTGAAATCCTAACGACCACTTAGGTCAATACAAACCATACAATCCAACCTTTTAGGGGTACTTGTACCCCAAGGAAGATACAATCCCTCAATCCAGTTTGGTACCCAAGTCCAAAAACCAACCGGGTCACCATGGCATTCACGAACTCAATGAAACTCTGTACAGCTTAATTATGTGTGCACTTACATTTCACAAATTGGACCCTGGATCTCCACAGTAATCGAACAGTTCAACCAAACACACAGCTCATTTTTAAAAACCATATCCGGATATGAGTTTCACAAAAATACGATAACCCAATCACAATTTGATAAACACTTTGAACAATAATCATAAAATGCTTGAAATATTTAAGAAGTTCAAGAAAAAGTCAAGCTTGTTCCTTAATTGAGAAAATTTACCCTGTCCATTGTTCGGCTCGTTTGACTATCAAACATTGAATACTGAAATTTTTTAATAAGAACTTAAACATAACGTTAAATTAACTAACTAAACATAGTAATAGGGTTAGTTTGGTAAAAAACTGCATAGGTAGGTCAAACCAGGATCTGCAGGGGTAAAGTAGTCATTTTATGTGGTTTTCCCCCCGTAGTGTTGGATTGCAAAGTGGTGGGCATTTTTGGAATCCCCGTGAAACAAGGAATCCAACACCACCAACCACACCCCCAGCAGCCACCCCATGCATACTCGTGCTGTCGGGGTGGGCTGCGGGGTGGGCTGCCCTTAGTTCCCCTTCTTCTTCCTCCTCCTCCTCCACCTTTACCAAACCTTATTTTTTCAGATTTTTGGCCTACTTTGTCCACCCTTTCTCCCTCGTAGCTTCATCTTTTTAGTGATTCAAAAGCCTAAACTACGCTACTACATCCTGATTTTAAAACCCTAGTATTGGTTTGCATCAAAACCCCCTCAATTATTCCCAAAACTGAGTCAAAGTTGGGTTGAAGGCCATAAAGACAGGTTTGACCAACCTGATTTTCAGCTTCTGAGCCAACTTTGGCCCTTGATTTCTCCTTCGTTTCTCAACCTTTTTAGGTGATTCAAATGCCTAAATTCAACCTTTTTTCTACCATCTTTCCCACCATGTAATTGGTTTGTAAGGATCATGCAAAGGTTAGGAGGAAATTGAGCCCAAAAGTGACGGTTTCATCATTTTAAAACTCTGTCCAGACCTGCAACTCATTTTTGACCCACCAAACTTCATTTTTTTCCTCAAATCTAACTTCAAAAATAGATTTCTTGACCCCAAAAACAGCAGATATGACCCTCTTTCAAGCTCAAAACCAAGATTTTACAAAACCCATTAAATCAAGCTTAAATAACAACCTAGGGTTTACAAGTTCTCACCACACACACCAAGGAAGGCCACCTCTGAAACTTAACACACACACACTCTCTATGAGCTACTAGGAAGCTTACCCTTGAAAGGTTTGAAGGATGGTTGCTTGTACATAGAGATCCAAAATTGAGCTTCAAACTTCCTCTCACTTTCTCTCTCCTCTCTCCATTTCTCTCTCTTCCCTCTGATTTTTCTTGCAAATCTGATACATATGAAGCACCTCCACCTATTTAAGCCTCCCAAGCACCTTAGTCATCCCTTGCATGGCTAAATTTGCCAAGGGACATTTGCACTTTGTTAGATGGAAGATAACCATCAAAGACATTTTCATAATTTCTGAGTTTTTTTTTTTTAACTTCAAATATGAGATTATTACATAATATAACTTCCTAAATCCGAGAATCCCCTTTTTTCTCAAAAATTAAATCCGACAAATTTGTTGGCCTGTTTTATCCCTTGCGCATATTCGTGTGATTTCAACTCCACCACTTGAGACCTTTCCAAACTCTTCACTTGACATAAATCCACCCTTGCTATCTTGAATCTCTTTCATTCTCCCCAAAATTCAATCCGATAATGTCATTGGACGATTTTTGCCTTAGCACAGAACCGTGCAATGTCAAACCAAGTGTGTTGCCCCAGCTTATCCAACCCATCCTAGTTCACACTCAAACCCTTATTGCATATTACACAAGCTCGGGTGTTACAACAGGTTCCTTTGGTTATATTTGCTGGGAGACCCACTGGTTACTGTGTCCAACCTGCTAAGAGTTGAGTGTTTTGTTTTTGACCCAATTCCAACCCGCACCTGCAAATAACTTATCTGAGCTCATAAATCTGCTGATAGTTTTGGGTGGATCCATGTATCTCAATGAGCTTTGCCACTCCTAGCGTGTTGCAAACCTTACGCCCCTATTAGTTGAGGTGCTCAAAGCCCACGGGATCAACTAATTCTTCATTTAATAATACTTTTATTAGGAGCTGTGATTGTAGATGCACATAATCACTGGCGTGGACCATTTTCGTTAAGTAAGCCCCGGGTGAACAGAATGTAAGACATCTGCTTATTGGCCCATGCCTTGGCCAACTCAGCTACCTTAGTGTGTTAGCTACAGTAACTATACTACTGGTTGTAGTTGGCCTCATGCTTAATTTANCGGATATGAGTTTCACAAAAATACGATAACCCAATCACAATTTGATAAACACTTTGAACAATAATCATAAAATGCTTGAAATATTTAAGAAGTTCAAGAAAAAGTCAAGCTTGTTCCTTAATTGAGAAAATTTACCCTGTCCATTGTTCGGCTCGTTTGACTATCAAACATTGAATACTGAAATTTTTTAATAAGAACTTAAACATAACGTTAAATTAACTAACTAAACATAGTAATAGGGTTAGTTTGGTAAAAAACTGCATAGGTAGGTCAAACCAGGATCTGCAGGGGTAAAGTAGTCATTTTATGTGGTTTTCCCCCCGTAGTGTTGGATTGCAAAGTGGTGGGCATTTTTGGAATCCCCGTGAAACAAGGAATCCAACACCACCAACCACACCCCCAGCAGCCACCCCATGCATACTCGTGCTGTCGGGGTGGGCTGCGGGGTGGGCTGCCCTTAGTTCCCCTTCTTCTTCCTCCTCCTCCTCCACCTTTACCAAACCTTATTTTTTCAGATTTTTGGCCTACTTTGTCCACCCTTTCTCCCTCGTAGCTTCATCTTTTTAGTGATTCAAAAGCCTAAACTACGCTACTACATCCTGATTTTAAAACCCTAGTATTGGTTTGCATCAAAACCCCCTCAATTATTCCCAAAACTGAGTCAAAGTTGGGTTGAAGGCCATAAAGACAGGTTTGACCAACCTGATTTTCAGCTTCTGAGCCAACTTTGGCCCTTGATTTCTCCTTCGTTTCTCAACCTTTTTAGGTGATTCAAATGCCTAAATTCAACCTTTTTTCTACCATCTTTCCCACCATGTAATTGGTTTGTAAGGATCATGCAAAGGTTAGGAGGAAATTGAGCCCAAAAGTGACGGTTTCATCATTTTAAAACTCTGTCCAGACCTGCAACTCATTTTTGACCCACCAAACTTCATTTTTTTCCTCAAATCTAACTTCAAAAATAGATTTCTTGACCCCAAAAACAGCAGATATGACCCTCTTTCAAGCTCAAAACCAAGATTTTACAAAACCCATTAAATCAAGCTTAAATAACAACCTAGGGTTTACAAGTTCTCACCACACACACCAAGGAAGGCCACCTCTGAAACTTAACACACACACACTCTCTATGAGCTACTAGGAAGCTTACCCTTGAAAGGTTTGAAGGATGGTTGCTTGTACATAGAGATCCAAAATTGAGCTTCAAACTTCCTCTCACTTTCTCTCTCCTCTCTCCATTTCTCTCTCTTCCCTCTGATTTTTCTTGCAAATCTGATACATATGAAGCACCTCCACCTATTTAAGCCTCCCAAGCACCTTAGTCATCCCTTGCATGGCTAAATTTGCCAAGGGACATTTGCACTTTGTTAGATGGAAGATAACCATCAAAGACATTTTCATAATTTCTGAGTTTTTTTTTTTTAACTTCAAATATGAGATTATTACATAATATAACTTCCTAAATCCGAGAATCCCCTTTTTTCTCAAAAATTAAATCCGACAAATTTGTTGGCCTGTTTTATCCCTTGCGCATATTCGTGTGATTTCAACTCCACCACTTGAGACCTTTCCAAACTCTTCACTTGACATAAATCCACCCTTGCTATCTTGAATCTCTTTCATTCTCCCCAAAATTCAATCCGATAATGTCATTGGACGATTTTTGCCTTAGCACAGAACCGTGCAATGTCAAACCAAGTGTGTTGCCCCAGCTTATCCAACCCATCCTAGTTCACACTCAAACCCTTATTGCATATTACACAAGCTCGGGTGTTACAACAGGTTCCTTTGGTTATATTTGCTGGGAGACCCACTGGTTACTGTGTCCAACCTGCTAAGAGTTGAGTGTTTTGTTTTTGACCCAATTCCAACCCGCACCTGCAAATAACTTATCTGAGCTCATAAATCTGCTGATAGTTTTGGGTGGATCCATGTATCTCAATGAGCTTTGCCACTCCTAGCGTGTTGCAAACCTTACGCCCCTATTAGTTGAGGTGCTCAAAGCCCACGGGATCAACTAATTCTTCATTTAATAATACTTTTATTAGGAGCTGTGATTGTAGATGCACATAATCACTGGCGTGGACCATTTTCGTTAAGTAAGCCCCGGGTGAACAGAATGTAAGACATCTGCTTATTGGCCCATGCCTTGGCCAACTCAGCTACCTTAGTGTGTTAGCTACAGTAACTATACTACTGGTTGTAGTTGGCCTCATGCTTAATTTACATCTATGAATCACGGATATTTCAAAAAAGGTCAAAGTATTGGTATTGGATACTTCCNTACATCTATGAATCACGGATATTTCAAAAAAGGTCAAAGTATTGGTATTGGATACTTTCCGGATACGGATACGGATACGTGTTTGATATGGCCGGATATGTATCCAATACGGCTTGGAAAGTATCCTGGATTAAAAAAAATAAATTTGAATTCGGATACTTCAGTTCAGGATACGTCGGGGTATTACTTCAATTTTTTAAAAAGAATAAGGGCACCAAAGTAAATATGTTTGGCCTTATTTGCCAAAAAAATAAAACAAAATTTATTAATGTATNACGTTAAATTAACTAACTAAACATAGTAATAGGGTTAGTTTGGTAAAAAACTGCATAGGTAGGTCAAACCAGGATCTGCAGGGGTAAAGTAGTCATTTTATGTGGTTTTCCCCCCGGAGTGTTGGATTGCAAAGTGGTGGGCATTTTTGGAATCCCCGTGAAACAAGGAATCCAACACCACCAACCACACCCCCAGCAGCCACCCCACGCATACTCGTGCTGTCGGGGTGGGCTGCCCTTAGTTCCCCTTCTTCTTCCTTNTATTTGCCAAAAAAATAAAACAAAATTTATTAATGTATGATTTCTGAATGATAGAATGGTTAGTTATTATTATATATCTTTGATAGATGTGTGATTCACTTTATAAATTATAATGATTATATTAAATATAATAATAAAATTTTTAAAGAATATATTTTATGGATGTATCCTAGCCGTACTCGTATCCTATTTTTTTAGGTTTTGCCGTATCGTATCCGTATCCGTGCTTTATAGATTTGCATATTTGCGTTCCCTTTGCTTTGATGCTTCATTTCCTCCTTAAGTCTTCCACCAATCATTTGGGGCAGGCCACATTGATTTTGTTTCCATTCTCAGTCTTTAGGCCCATATTCAATCTGATTAATAGAAAAGGTAACAATATTAGAGCAAGTAGTTGTCTGGCCATACTCATTTCCTAAAGCAGGCAATTCACATGGTTGGATCATATTATTTTCCTGCCATCCATTACAATGGAACAAGATAACTGGAATGTTCTTTTTTTTTTTTTTTTGTATGTTAGAACTTTTGTATAAAAAATTGATTTGGCTACCTTTTGCTTTATCAATTTGAAGCTGTACTTCCAGCCATGTGATGGCCTTGCCTTATCATTCAATTGCAGTGAAGGAAGAGACCAAGGTCTTGATTGTGGCTACGATTGCTTGGGGACTGCATAAAAGCTCACGGGCAATTATGCTGGTGCTGATATTCCTTGTTGCAATGAAACCCGGTCTCATCCACGCTGTTTATAGTATGTTAAGTTAGCCGCTACTATTCGTCTATTTAGTCTTGGCCAGATCGGCACATTCTGAATAGTTGATTGTTAATATGAAGAAACTGAATGGCATGATTCTCATGTAACATGATTGTGCATCAATTTCCTAATCACTGCTATATTTTGACCTGTGCTTCAGTGATATATTTTTTCAGCTATCTTTTGAGCCACAGCATCAGCAAA
Source organism: Ilex paraguariensis (assembly GCA_963454935.2). NCBI lineage: Eukaryota > Viridiplantae > Streptophyta > Magnoliopsida > Aquifoliales > Aquifoliaceae > Ilex > Ilex paraguariensis. The sequence continues at coordinate 192,501 of CAUOFW020002092.1, read as the reverse complement.
AGGATACGCCAGTCTCTGATTCTTCTATGTGAAGCTCATTTCGCGGTGTTGTACATTCTTCAGCTTAATTTAGTCTCTAAAACTTTAGAGCAAAAGGGCTCTTTGAGTATGGAAATTTTATCTCTGTTAGGTATGGCTGTGATTAATTGCTTCACTCGAAATTGTTCTCTATAGGAAGACACATCATAGTTTTATATCCGCCTTCTAACATTCTCTTCTCTGAATTTTGGTTTCATCTTTTATTCATGAAAACTTTGTTTTGATTTCCTGTAGGTTTTCTTGACTGTGATAATTCTTGGGATCTTGTGGAAATAGCTGTTCTGGCATGCTTCTGTGCCATTCATAATCATGGTTTTGAAATGTTATTTTCATTATCAGCAATTGTGCAGCACACACCTTGTCCTCCAGTTGGATTTAGCATATTGAACGCTGGTTTGAACAAATCAGTTCTGTTGTCAGTTTATGCCTCCCCTACCACAAGAGACAACCATGATGATCCTTCTCACGGTATAGCTTTACCCTAGGATAACAGCATTTCCTACTGTTATTTTTTGTTTAATGACCTGGGGGAAAAGTAGACCACAAGCGTCATTATTCTTATTTTCATCATACATGTGCTCTGTCCTGGTACTCGTTGNAGGATAACAGCATTTCCTACTGTTATTTTTTGTTTAATGACCTGGGGGAAAAGTAGATCACAAGCGTCATTATTCTTATTTTCATCATACATGTGCTCTGTCCTGGTACTCGTTGAATTTTCGGTTTAGGTATTGTAAATCTGTTACAGGTTGTCTGGGAAATATGAGTCTCCTGCAGACTAGGAGCAGGCTGACCATTAATCGAGTCCCTATAGGCATTTGAAGAAGTTATGTAGTGGTAGTTGTTGCAGTGTTTTTTTTTGGGCATATACTCTATTGTTGTTATTGTTGTTCTTCTTATGATTGTCATTATTGTGATTGTTATTATTTTTGGGATTATAATTAGTGACCCCTCATTTNTCCTGCAGACTAGGAGCAGGCTGACCATTAATCGAGTCCCTATAGGCATTTGAAGAAATTATGTAGTGGTAGTTGTTGCAGTGTTTTTTTTTGGGCATATACTCTATTGTTGTTACTATTGTTCTTCTTATGATTGTCATTATTGTGATTGTTATTATTTTTGGGATTATAATTAGTGACCCCTCATTTTTGTTTGATTTTCTTCCAGAGAGAAATATAGCTTCATACCTCAGTGCAATAGGGCAGAAATTTTTATCCATCTATCGATCATTTGGAACCTACATAGCCTTTTTGACGATTCTCGTCACGGTGTACTTGGTCCGGCCTAATTATTTATCATTTGGGTTCATTTTCCTTCTGCTTGTTTGGATCATTGGGAGACAGCTTGTTGAGAAAACAAAACGACGCCTCTGGTATCCGTTAAAAGCATACACAATTGTGGTGTTCATATTCATCTATAGTTTGAGCATTTTTCCCAGTTTTGAGGCATGGATGTCCAGAAAGTTAGATCTTTATCCAAACTTTGGCTATAACCCAGAAGACTCATTGTTGGAAAATGCTTGGGAGTCTCTAGCAATCATGACCGTGATGCAACTATATAGTTATGAGAGGAGACAAAGCAAGTATGTCATATCAGAAGATCCTGATCAACTGCAATTTGGAGTACTTGGGTTTATCAAACGACTTCTAATTTGGCACAGCCAAAAGATTTTGTTTATTGCTCTTTTCTATGCATCATTGTCTCCAATAAGTGCATTTGGGTTTTTATATCTTCTCGGGCTTGTCCTCTGTTCAACTTTACCTAAGGCTTCTCGGATCCCATCCAAATCATTCTTAGTTTACACAGGACTTTTAGTCATAACTGAATATCTTTTTCAGATGTTGGGTGAACAGGCTGCGATGTTTCCTGGCCAAAAACACTATGATTTGTCCGTTTTGCTGGGTTTCCGGGTTTATAAGCCTAGCTTTTGGGGTCTAGAATCTGGCTTGAGGGGGAAAGTTCTGGTGATTGCTGCATGTACCCTTCAGTACAATGTCTTCCGTTGGTTGGAGAAGATGCCTAGTTCTCTTTCAGATGTAGGTAGATCTGAAGAACCTTGCCCATTGTTTATCTCGACAAAAGATGTATTACCTGTTGTCTCCGTTTCCAATGGAGAGAACATGGTGTTGGCAGATTCTAGTGAACTTCCTACAAAAATAATGGGGGTGACAAGCAATTCATGGCCATCTTTCAACCCTGGTATGTACCAGTCATCTCAAGTTGTGCCCTCCAAAACAGGAGGCTCTGAGCAAAGCAGCATTAGAAGATACTCGTTTGGGTCTATCTGGGGAAGCGTGAAGGAGAGTCATAAGTGGGACAAGAAGCGAATTCTGGCCTTAAGAAAGGAGAGACTTGAATTACAAAAGACCACCTTAAAAATATATTTGATGTTCTGGATGGAGAACATGTTCAACCTCTTTGGCGTTCAGATCNTGGCCTTAAGAAAGGAGAGACTTGAATTACAAAAGACCACCTTAAAAATATATTTGAGGTTCTGGATGGAGAACATGTTCAACCTCTTTGGCCTTCAGATTNGGCCTTAAGAAAGGAGAGACTTGAATTACAAAAGACCACCTTAAAAATATATTTGATGTTCTGGATGGAGAACATGTTCAACCTCTTTGGCGTTCAGATTGTTATGATTGCTTTGCTTCTTGCCAGTTTTGTTCTTCTGAATGCAGTTTCTATGTTGTATATTGCATCACTTGCTGCTTGTGTTCTTTTAAACCGGAATACTTTACGGAAATTGTGGCCAATATTTGTCTTTTCCTTTGCATCCATTCTCGTTCTTGAATACTTTGCCATGTGGAAGAACGCGATCCCTTTAAGTCCGCATGTCCCAAGTGGCACTAATGTGCATTGCCATGATTGCTGGAGAAACTCAAATACATATTTCAATTACTGCAGAAATTGTTGGCTGGGTACTACTCTCTTACTAATATTAGGAATACGACTCAGTAGGCTCTACCTAGACTTTTTCTTTCTATTTTTTCTCATATTTTTTCCTTTGTCCTAATTTTTTTNTATTTCAATTACTGCAGAAATTGTTGGCTGGGTACTACTCTCTTACTAATATTAGGATTACGACTCAGTAGGCTCTACCTAGACTTTTTCTTTCTATTTTTTCTCATATTTTTTCCTTTGTCCTAATTTTTTTAATTTTTTCCCTCCTTAGAAGTTCCAACTTTCTGAGGACATAAGCATTTATGCATTCACCACTTACTACTGAAGTTTAACCTTGATATGTTAGTCATCCAAAACTTGAAAATCCACGGTGTTGGCTGGTTTCTAAATTTTGTGAAAATACTCCAAAAAGGATCATATAGGACATTTAGAACTTACTTTTACTTATTTATGCTGTGCATTAGTTCTCAGAAGGCTTATGCACAGTTCAGGACCTCTGTTGCTCGAGCATTTCAATTTGGATTCTTAAATTGACCTGTGTACTTCCTTGTCGCTGAAGTGTCTAAGGAGAAAATTATAGGTCTTCTGGAAACATTGTTAATCAACTCCTGAGTTGATCATTTCCTTTCAAATCAGATATTCTATTGATTGCCCAAAGCTTATACAGTGCCTTTTTTTGTTTCTTTGTTAGGACTTACTGTTGATGATCCTCGAATGCTGATCAGCTATTATATGGTCTTTATGTTTGCTTGTTTCAAACTTCGTGCGGATCGGTTTTCCAGTTTTTCAGGGTCATTTGCGTATCACCAAATGATGTCTCAGCGTAAGAATGCATTTGTTTGGCGAGACCTTTCTTTTGAAACCAAAAGCATGTGGACTTTTCTCGACTACCTGAGACTTTATTGCTGTTGTCATCTATTGGATCTTGTGCTTGCTTTAATTTTAATTACGGGAACCCTTGAGTACGACATTCTGCACCTTGGATATCTTGGTTTTGCTCTCGTTTTCTTTCGAATGAGGCTCACAATACTGAAGAAAAAGAATAAGATCTTCAAGTTTCTGCGGATATACAACTTTGCCCTTATCGTTCTCTCTCTTGCCTATCAGTCTCCCTTCGTGGGTGATTTTAATACAGGGAGATGTGAAACAATAGATTATTTATATGAGCTGATTGGATTCTGTAAATATGACTATGGGTTTCGGATAACCTCAAGATCGGCTTTGGTTGAGATCATAATTTTTGTCCTGGTATCACTGCAGTCATACATGCTTTCCTCCAAGGAGTTTGATTATGTGTTTCGATATCTTGAGGCGGAGCAAATTGGTGCAATTGTACGTGAACAAGAGAAGAAAGCTGCATGGAAGACTGCACAGTTACAGCATATTCGTAATTCTGAAGAAAAGAAACGCCAGCGTAACTTGCAAGTGGAGAAGATGAAATCTGAGATGCTCAACTTACAAATCCAGCTTCACAGTATGAACCCTACTGCTGCTTGTAGTGATACTTCTCCTAGGAGTGAAGGCTTAAGAAGGAGGAGGAATGCTTCTCTTAATTTGAATAGGGACACTGATTACCTTGATAAAGAGGACGGTATACTAGGGAAGCAAGAGATAAATATACATGCAGACACAGGTATCCCTTTTGAATTGCATGAATCTCCCACTAGTGTAAGAACTGAAAGTCCCTTAGCAGCGGAGTTCACAAAGCATTCAATGGAAGATTCTGTTTGTGAGATCACTGAACTTGAGGTAGATGCTGCAGAGGGTGCATGTACTGATTCAGACAAAGAAAGGAAAGGAAGAGTCCAAGCTAAGGAAAACCCATTAATTTCTGCTGTACAGTTGATAGGCGATGGTGTTTCCCAAGTACAGTTCATTGGAAATCAGGCAGTTACCAACATAGTGAACTTCTTGAACATTCCACATGAAGATTCTGATTCAAATGACCCCTTATTGGCAGAGGATGCAAAATTCAATGAGAGAGAGAACCAGAAAATGAACTATACAGAGTTGGACCGTTCATCTTCTTTGCAGTCTGACAAGAGTAGAATGTCTGATGCTGCACATCTGCAGATTGGAAGGATCTTCCATCATATATGGTCCCAGATGCGCTCCAATAATGATGTTGTGTGTTATTTTTGCTTGCTTCTTGTCTTTCTTTGGAGCTTCAGTTTGCTTTCCATGGTGTATCTAGCTGCTCTCTTCTTGTATGCTCTGTGTGTGAATACTGGGCCAAGTTACATCTTTTGGGTTATCATGCTAATCTATACCGAAATTTATATTTTGCTTCAATATCTGTTCCAAATTATCATCCAACATTGTGGTTTGAGCATCGAGTGGAGCCTACTTCCAGAGTTAGGGTTCCCTACAAAAAAAATCACATCGTCATTCGTCATCAGTTTATTGCCTCTGTTTTTGGTCTACTTATTTACCCTCATACAGAGTTCTATAACAGTAAAAGATAGTGAATGGATTTCCTCACGGGGTTTTAATAATCGAAATGGGAGAGCAGTCCACCAAGAGGCAGGTCTGGTCGGTTCTAGCTTGAGTGAGAAGGCCAAGAAGCTGTTCCAACCAGTGACACACATAATGAAAATGTTAATCAAAAGCTGCTCTAGGTACTGGAAGTCACTGACACAGGAAGCAGAATCTCCTCCGTACCTTGTCCAGTTGTCTATGGATGTCCACTTGTGGCCCGAGGATGGGATCCAACCAGAGAGGATTGAATCTGGAATAAACCGACTGCTCCGGATTGTGCATGATGAGAGATGCCAGGAAGAAAACCCTAATGGTTGCCCTTGTGCAAGTAGAGTTCACATTCAAAGCATTGAAAAAAGTACAGATGACCAAAATGTAGCCTTGGCTATGTTTGAGGTGGTTTATGCTTGCCCATTGACGGAATGCACACCCACAGAACGGTTCAAGTCATTAACTCCAGCAGCTGATGTAGCAAAGGAGATTCTCAAGGCACAACGTACTGGTCTTGTTGAAGTTGGATTCCCATATCCTATACTCTCAGTGATTGGGGGAGGCAAAAGAGAACTTGATCTCTATGCTTACATATTTGGTGCAGATTTGTCTGTTTTCTTTCTGGTTGCTATTTTCTACCAGTCCGTCATTAAGAACAAAAGTGAATTTCTAGAGGTTTATCAGGTTGAAGATCAATTTCCAAAAGAGTTCGTATTTATATTAATGGTATGCTTCTGTTCCTTCGTGTTTAAATTCATTATTTCATACCTTGTTCTCCTTGAAACTAAATTCAACATCAGGATCTATTGTGAAACATAAATGTTTTAGTCAAATTTTGACTATATTCTCGTCAATGAAACACCCAGCACTGGACAAGTCCTGAAAGATAACATACTTTGCCTACTATGTAGTTTGGCTATAAATAGCTAAGTCACACAGTGGTGCAATTAGTGTAATTGTTTGTTCCTTGCTACTTTGTGTGCCTTATTATGGCAATCATGTGCTGTCTAATTCCCTGACTTGCTTACATGCTCTCGCCATGCAGATTATCTTCTTCTTAATTGTGGTTGATCGCATTATATACCTCTGTTCATTCGCCACAGGAAAAGTGATCTTCTACCTTTTCAACCTTATCCTCTTTACATATAGTGTCACAGAGTCTGCCTGGCATTTGGATTCTTCACAACAAAATGCTGCAGGATTAGCTCTTCGTGCTATATATCTTACAAAAGCAATTTCTCTGGCACTGCAAGCTATACAAATCCGATATGGGGTCGCTCATAAGAGCACTTTGTATCGCCAGTTTCTGACCAGCAAAGTTTCTCGAGTAAATTATTTAGGCTACCGACTCTATCGTGCTCTTCCATTCCTTTATGAATTACGTTGTGTACTTGATTGGTCATGCACAACTACATCTTTGACGATGTATGATTGGCTGAAGGTGAGTTCTTTCAGTTTTCACTTGTTTCTGCTTCACTCAAATTATAGTACTACAAAAACATTTTTATTAGGATAAATTTTAATGGCAGGGGAATACTGATGTTAGTATCGTCATTCTCGACATGATATGGACTCTACAACTCCCCTACTTCAAATATACGTCAAATGGAAGTACAATATCTTAAGATCTGCTTTGAAATTGGAGAATATTTGTAGCACCTAGGGACACCGGTATAAATCGTTAACTAGTTTTCAAACCTGTGTTATCTTGAGGGATGGATTACTGTTTTGAGATTATCTGGATAGTTATCGCTGAACTGATATCTGGCAGTTTTTTTAGTTGGAGGACATAAATGCGAGCTTGTACCTTGTCAAATGCGATGTCGTTCTGAATAGAGCCTCACACAAACAAGGACAGAAGCAGACAAAAATGACTAAATTTTGCAGTGGGATATGTTTGTTCTTCGTATTAATCTGTGTCATCTGGGCTCCCATGCTGGTAAGAAACAAGAGAAGCAATATATAATTTCTATGTTGCAGTACTATTAGCTATTATGAGGTCATGGTTGGATTTCTTTTGTTTTTGGTTCAAATTCTTGTAAAGGAAATAAATTAAACACGTAAAAAGCATTAACTGATGTTTATAAAAGACTTGTACTATGGTGTCACTGATTATAAAGTTTTATTGAGAAAATACTAATACCCTTAAGCCCATCAGTGTAAACACAGACAAATACATGCACCAAAAGAAAAAAAAAACGCACTGAAATAGTCCCCATCCAGATATTTCCTGCAGTAATTAATTAAATTTTCTGCCCGAACATCTCCCAAAGCTGATCCTNACCCTTAAGCCCATCAGTGTAAACACAGACAAATACATGCACCAAAAGAAAAAAAAACGCACTGAGATAGTCCCCATCCAGATATTTCCTGCAGTAATTAATTAAATTTTCTGCCCGAACATCTCCCAAAGCTGATCCTTTTCTTCCGTGATTTCTGCAACCTTTCCTCCATATTTTTACCCATATGTTCTTGAAATTTTCCAAAGCCAAAACTTGCCATGAAACCAAATGTGGCTGTCCAACATCTTGGTTTGAGTGTGTGCATCTCCCATGTTGAGGGCCTAATCTTTAGAAGGAACAGAATTTGAGATACGTATTTTGATCTGCTCTAGGGATTTTGTACTACAAACTTTGCAAGTAATAGCCCTCTGATAGAGATATTAGAGCTCGGCTGTAAGGGAAAATATTCACCTTAATAGCTAGAAAGAAAAGGCCTGATTAATTTCATGGCAAGCATGTGTAAATTCATAGCAAGTGTAGTGGCTCAAATGTTGAGATGGTTATTAAAGATAGCTCATAGAGCTAATATGGTTTTTTGGGGGGGCATTATTAGTATAGAATCTCTTAAAAATATCACAATATGGCCTTGGATAGCAAAGTTAATGTGGAAAGTTTAGAATTGGTTAGGGAGTAGTTTGGTGGAGTTTGCGGCCAACTAATTCTTAGAAGCCCGGTAAGATTGAGTACTTTGACCTTTGTTTAGATATACTGAACCCTCCAGACCTGATCCAGATTTTTAAGTAGGCCCTCCAACAAAGGATCCACATGGCAGCCTACTCTATAGCCATAGAACAAAGTTAGAGAAAACCCTTGACACATAAATTATGAACTGCAAGTTACCCATAGAAGCAGATTACTTACCTAAATTAACCTAAACAAAGACTCAATTTGACACTGAACATGATTAAGTGAAATCTCAATCTTGCTCTATCTGATTTCCCATTTTTCTGTTGTTCTTGTTTTCATGCTTCGTATCAATTAAGCTGGATCTCAGACCTATAGTGTCATGTTGGCGCTTGTCAATAGAAGCACATTAATATAGATGAAAGGTATTTGTGATTTGGAAAAATCGCGTTATTAGCAGTGGTTAACAAAAGGTTTTAGAAGAGTAGTTGGATATTATCTTGCATCACTCTGTCCTTGGTGCAAGTAATTTCTAGTCCATCGGGTTTCTCTGGTAGCTCTATGAGTCTTAATCCAAGGGTCTGGTCACTCGGCTGGACCGGACCTATTTATTGTTATAGTGGCATTGAGTAAGATGATAACTAAAGCAGTTAAAAGTGTTATTTTCTCACAAGGTGCCACTGTTATGGTCCATGGAGGGCTTTGACTAGGTGATTACTAGGTCACATGCATTGTGTTTTGGAAAGTGTGACCACAAGGGATGTGAAAGTTTTGAACAAATCATTGCTTAGCATGGCATGCAAATGACATTTATCTTTTGGTGAGCCCAAATTTGTCTTTTAGTTGTTTTCCTTGTAATTCTTTGAGGTTGTCTCTATTAAGAGAGCTTGTATCCCACATCGAATAATTAGGACCACCAAGGTTAGTTTGTATCCTTGAGGGGCCACTCCACCCATTGCCAATTGGTTTTGGGTTGGATACTCTAACAGNCACCAAGGTTAGTTTGTATCCTTGAGGGGCCACTCCACCCATTGCCAATTGGTTTTGGGTTGGATACTAACAATCTTAACACTAACTTAGCAACAAAAATGCTGATGTGCAAGGTTACAGTATTGGGTCATAGGTGGATAACAGTTCGTACAGTTTGGCATTTTTTGTTAACTTGGACATTTGCCGGGAACACCTTTCAAGAACGTGGTGGTGGCTTTTCAGTGGTGAATGATGAGGACAAATCGATTTTGAGTCATGATCAGGGTAGTAATTTACCAGTCAGTAAGGGATAGGTGGTTGCAATGGTTTACTATCGAAAGGGATGGAGTTTCAGGAGGATGCTAGCAGTCCTTGTTCGGGATGTGGAAAGCACGAGTCTAACTGTCTGAGCTGCAGCCCCCTGGATAATTTGCTAATAGGATGAGAACAGTGTTAAATTGAGGTATACATTTACTTGTCTCTGGAGGATATTCTTTGGGCACTCGAATATTTGCAATTTCAACGATCTGAAGTTGGAACTGGTGGATGTTTAAGGATTAGATTGTATTTGAATGAGCAGCATTGATGGAGAAAGGTGCGTGAAAAATTTGATACAGTTTCAGTTAGATACCACAACTACAGCCAACGTTGTTTAGGGGTTACATGTGCAATTGCTCCCCTTTAGATGGTTTCTCTTGTGGTCAGAGTTATCTCCGAATCTCAACTTGTAATTACTGGAGTAGCTAATTTTGGTTTTCCTCGATGGATTCTAGTTGGCTAAAAACAGAGAAATGATGAACCATTTCATTTTCAGAGCTGGGTTTTTTATACTATTTTGCTGTCTAGTTCTGCGTTTTTGTGGATTACATTTGATTCTTCAAAGATCAGGCATTGATTTTTGTCTAGTTGCATAATTTGGAGAGGGGCTTTTGTGCGAGAAACGTGCAATTCAAAACAAGCAGAATCGCAGGGTTTTTGAAGAATGCAAGCATCTTCTGTTTTTATATGACTTTTATATGGTCCTTGTATTCCTAACTTCTGGTTGAGGGGGTAAAAAGGAAATTGATTTTTTATTTCTTCGATTATGTGTACCAAGGAAGTGCACAGGTATCCCTGCAGTGTCTCAGGTTCTATTCATGTGCGCTTGGAGTACACAATAGATAGATCTTGTTTTATGGAGAGTATATTTCGTATGGACTGATACAACATTGAGATGCTTGGCTCTGGCGACTATGCAATTTTTATGTCCAAGTTGCTTAATATGGCCAATCACCAAAATTTGAATGAAGATGTGTGTGTGTGTGTGTTATGTGTAAGATTGTAGGCCTGAGCCTGACAAGGCTCAAAATGGATGAATTTGGGCCTGTGTGTTTTATGCCAGCGAAGTATAAGTTCAAGATGATGTCTTTGTTCAGAAGAATGTTCTGCTTTAAGAAATCATATTAAATTGATTTGGAAAACAAATTTCAAGTGGTGTTCAAATATATCTAGCAGTAATTTTGCAATTTTAAGTGCTTATTATTTTTTATGAGCATTTTATTAGTGGGTATTAAGGCAGACTTTTGTTTTACAGATGTACAGCAGTGGCAACCCAACAAACATTGCAAATCCCATCAATGATGCTAGTGTTCAGTTTGATATCAAGACAGAGGGCGGAAGGTTGACCTTGTACCAGACAACTCTGTGTGAAAGACTTTCATGGGATCAGCTCAATACTGTTGTTGATCTTGATCCCTACGGTTACCTGGATGCATATAACGAAAAGGATATCCAATTGATATGCTGCCAGGCTGATGCAAGTACTTTGTGGCTTGTCCCTGAAGTTGTCCAGAGAAAGTTTGTTCAGTCCCTTAACAAAAGCATGGATATTAAATTTTCTTGGGTTCTCACCAGGGACAGACCAAAAGGCAAGGAAGCTGTGAAATATGAAAGAAGTGTGGATCCTTCGGATCTTCCTGATGCATCAGAGGTTGAGGAAGTTCTCAATGGTAGCACCAACAGGTTTATAGTAAAAAATGTTTATCCCAGATATTTTCGGGTTACTGGTTCTGGCGATGTCAGACCTTTCGAACAGGAGGTATGCTTTCTCATTGTCTACCTCACTGGAGATATATCTGCAATCCTTTGAACTCCATCCCCCACCCCTTTTTGACAGAGGAGTGAGACTCTCTTGACTTATTCTCTACACTGCAGCCTATTTAGTGCTATGGTATATGTCTTATGGGAATATCTCAAATCTTTAAAATCAGCTCTTGTTAAGGGTGCTTTCCATTGGAACAACCCATTGTAATTCTATTATTTACAATTAATACGATAAAGAGGTTTTATTTAGTGCTAAAATTATAAAGGTGTCAAGAACAAAAGGTGTTGGCAGTCAAAGTTACTGTCTCAGATCAATGACCAGTGTTTCCACTTGTTTGAAAGTAGCTAATGTTTAGACTAATATGAAAGTTACCAAATACTTTACAGGCCAATGATGTCAGTGCGGATCTTGTTCTAAATCGTGGGAATTCCGAGTGGTGGTCCTTGTACGATAACAATAGGTTCAATGTCAGTGGATGTGGAGGATTGATAGGGCCTATGGCCATTGTTGTATCAGAGGAAACACCACGTAAGTCTGGTGGATATTTTCATTACTGATAAAATGATAATTTAATCAAGCAATTAGGATATTAATAATCTACCAAATCCTTGTCAGAGGGTTTTCTTGGCGAAACTCTCAGCAAATCCAGTATCTGGGGTCTCTACATCACATTTGTGCTAGCAGTTGGTCGGTTTATCAGACTTCAGTGCTCGGATTTAAGAATGAGAATCCCATACGAGAATCTCCCTTCTTGTGACAGGTAGCCCACTTATTTTTCTCTATCATTGATTTGGGATGCAGTACTGTTTTTATCTATCAAAAAACAATGAACAAAATGAGAAGTTGTTTCATGAACAACAACAATAGGAAAACAAAAAAANATCAAAAAACAATGAACAAAATGAGAAGTTGTTTCATGAACAACAACAATAGGAAAAGAAAAAGAATTATGTGCCATTAGTTGGTAAGCAAAGCTAGTGTGATTTGCGGATTGATAAGGTATAATGTTGGAGAATTGTGCATGATCAAAATGAAATTCAGTTCTGTTTTCAGGAAAGTCTTAGGACTATTTAATGCCCAATAACAGTCTTGTTATGCTGTATGTATTAATGATTGATAAGTTTTACCAAGATCTTTCCAAAGATACAGTTTCCCAAACCTCAGTTAGAGTCTTGATTTATAAAAAGATATTGTAACTTTTGAATTTGTGCAGGCTGATTGCCATCTGCGAGGACATATATGCTGCAAGAGCAGAGGGTGAGCTTGGAGTCGAGGAGGTCCTATACTGGACGCTGGTTAAGATTTACAGGTCGCCGCATATGTTGCTCGAGTACACGAAGCTTGACTAGACTCAAAAAGCTGACTTTAGGTTCGACTAACATACAGTTTGAGGAATTAACTAACAAATACTGATTTCTTTTTGGTTCGAAGAAGCTCTCGTGCAGAGTACCATACCAGACATTCCCCAAGATTTCTTTATTTTGCAGTTGAGTTTGTAGAAGTGTTTTGCTTGTATTCAACAGCATTCGATTTGAGATACTCACAATTTATATGTACATAACTTGGAGAGTCATAATGTATATGCAAATATCAGATCACATGGAGAGCCAATTAGTGCCTCCTAGCTGCATGTAAAAGATATTGATAGCTCTGTATATGATTCTATGATTTTCCAGTGTTTCCACAACAAACTCCTTTGGCAGCAAGTACTTTCCTTTTTATTTCTGGTTTTTTAGGTGATGAAATGGGGGTTGGGGCGTCTTACCAAAAAAAAAAAAAAAACCTGCAAAATGCCAACATAACATTAGGGAAAAAAAATGCTGTAACAGCGTAATAGGTAACAGATTAATCTGCAGGCACCAACATTTCATTGACAAGTAATCAACATGAACACCGCCTTAAGAACTGCATTTGTAAGATAGTTTTCACCTATGTAACAATATTGACACTGAGCCAAATAGAAAAGCAGGCCAAGAAACAAAATTACACCATTATACATTGAAATAATTGGGAAACTTCTGGTGCAAAGAAAGATAGTTACCCCAATACTTCACCAAAACTTACACTTCAATAGTGCTCAAACATCATCTTCCTTAGACAATTTAATTCTTTTTCCACCACTAGCTGAGCCCTTCATCTTAAGATCATCAGGAATGGTATCCTGCATTACTTTTGGAGAAGTAAAACTGAAGTCTGAAACAGACAAATCTTTGTACTCCGGGTTTTCCTTCAGGAATTGTGATATTTCTGTAGATGATCTCACTTTCTTCCCAGTTGGAGTGATATAGGTAGCATCCAACTTAGAGAAATCTTTTCTGAGATTTAATTTTCTTTGAAACCCCTCTGGGGTTTTTGGTAAGTTTGGCTTGTCCATGACCCAAGTTCTTGTGGAGTCATATTCTATATCAGTAGGATCATCACAAGAAACACCAGGTTTCTTGTTGCAGAAAAATGGGTTCTCTATGAATGTGCTTCTGATGTCCTCAAACTCTTCTTGTGTAGGTATCACCCTCCACTTTTTGCAGCTTCCACACTGTAGTGCAAATATATCAATGGTGCGCGGCTGTGGTTTCTGTCATGAAAAACAACAAATCAATTCAGCACAATCGTATCACCACCAAATTCCATAATGCAAAGGAATATGAAACTCCAAGATTAAAGATACATCCAAATCGACAAATCATAAACCCAAAAAATAAAGAAAAATGGCAACAGTCAACTATTATTTGCTTTCTGATGGACATTCGGAATCTTAATTTGGGCAATATGAGATCAAACAGTTCTTTGACATGCAATCAATCAACAAATTCCACAGTAAACGCCACACCCTCATCAGACCAATGTCTTGGTCACATTATGAGATCTTTCTCCCCCATAATTTCTCGGCAACCCAAGTGTTTATATTTAAACAAATGGAATATCATGTAAAGAAAATATGATAAAAAAGAAGAAAAAAATCAAGACAATAAACGTTGTGATCAATATGATATCCTCGAATC